>CAWUFW010004130.1:0-1200000 GCA_963921515.1 Calotriton arnoldi
CCCATGCTATGTGTGGGAGTAGTGTTGCCATCAACAGGGTGAACAGTCTGTGCACAAAGGCGAAAATCCAGAACAGGTTCAGGCTTCCTGGGAGTTGCGCTTGGCCATCAGCCTCTCACTTTCCCCTCCTCGGACGACCCCTCTTCTTGGGGGGCCCTCAAGTGCAGGCTGCTGCGGTGCAGGGGACTCTCCGCCAGAGTCCTCCTCCCTCCCTGTGGCAGTTGCTGTTTGTTCGGTACCAGATGTTGTTGGCACACAGGGAGGTGTGGACTGGTTGCTGTTCATCTGGCGGAGGCATTGTAAAATGTCCCTGTGCACCGCCGTCATCTCATGTAGTACATCCCACTTGGACTCCACGCGGGTCATGTGGGAGTCCACACGTGACATGTGGGAGTCCACACGTGACATGTGTGACTCCACTTGGGACATGTGGGAGTCCAAGCGGGCATGATGGGCAGCCTGCTGCTGTTTGATGTCTCTGAGGAGCCCCACTACCTGGCTGAGCTCTCCGGTGCTGGACTGGTACGCATCAGCTATGCGTACCAGTTGTGGGTCTTCATGCACACCAGCAACGTCTGCAAGCAGCGACCTCTGTCTCCCACCCCTCCCACCACCCCTGCTGACATGTGCAGTGTGTGCAGTTGCACGCACAGATAACCCTGGTCCACCTTGGGGGTTGGTGGTGGTGGTGGTGTCCATGGCCCCAGGTTGGTCCAGGGTCACTGCGCTGGTGTTGTTCCTTATTCTGTCCATGTCGGCAGGGATGGTATTCGTGGTGACAGTCGTTGGAGGGGTGGGTGCAGGGGGTGCAGCTGGTGGACCTGCTGGTGCTGCAGCTGGTGGTCCTGCTGGTGCAGCATGTTGACTTGCACCGGATGTGCCAGGTTGTTCTTCATTGTCCGAGGAGGACAGAGGCTGTACGACACCAGTGAGCTCGGCATCCTCTTGAGCCTGGGACTGGGACTCCTCAGCGTCTGCTGCTGTGTCCCTATCATCACCTGTTTTTGGGAGACACAAACAATGTATGTCATGTTTCTGCAGGCATCAGTGGTTGACACACCTGACAGTTGTGACTGTGCCTCGGGGTGCGGGCCTGTACATTGTATTGTCCTAAGTCGTCACAGTCAGGGGTTGATATTGGTGTGGCACATTGTCCTGCATTATTTGGGCATTTCTATGTATTCTCTGGGGTGTGAACATGGTCTGCATTGATTGTGTTTGGTTGTCAGCCAGACCTCCTTCCCACCCACCCACCCACCCAGTCAGTTATCCCACCATGGAACTTGCTTGCATTGCAGGGAGTGTAAGTTGTCTCTCAGGATGTCAGTCAGTGGTGTCCTGCTGTTTGTTGGTGCACAGTTGGCAGCAGGGCCTTGTGCTCCCCACAGCAGTAGCCAGTGTCAGCCATCTTGTGAGTCCTTCTCCACTCCCTGTGATGTGAGCATGGTTCAGGGTGGTGTTGATGGGACAGTTGTGGGGGTGAGCTATGTCTGTGACTACGACTCCCATCATGCTATTGCCTCCACCCCCTTCCCAGCATGCCCATGCTTCCTTCCTTTTGACTCTGCTTCCCTGTGGGGTGGGCTGGCTGTGCTGACAGGATGGCTGGGAGTGTTGTCCTGGCAGTTGTTTGGCTAAGAGTCCCAAGAGTGTCCCTGTGCTTCACACAACATAACCCAGGGTGGTGGTGCTTTGTGGGATCTTGTGTTAGGATGGAGGGCATTGCATTCTACCAGGTGGGTACTGTGGAGTTTGTGTTGGGGGGGTGAGGGGAGGTGCTGGTGACTATAGTCAGTGCTGCAAGTCCCCCTTCCCACCCAGCCAGCCAGATATCCCACCATGGAACGTGCTTGCATTGCAGGGAGTGGAAGTTGTCTCTCAGGATGTCAGTCAGTGGTGTCCTGCTGTTTGTTGGTGCACAGTTGCCAGCAGGGCCTTGTGCTCCCCACAGCAGTAGCCAGTGTCAGCCATCTTGTGAGTCCTTCTCCACTCCCTGTGATGTGAGCATGGTTCAGGGTGGTGTTGATGGGACAGTTGTGGGGGGCAATATGTGTGACTGCGACTCCCATGATGCTATTGGCTACACTGACTTGGCCAGCATACACAGAATTCCTTCCTTTGAGTGGTCTTCACTGTGTGTTGGTGTTGTTGTGGTGGCTACATGTGTGGATGTGTGTGTTAGTTCTATTTGTGCCACTGCCTAGCTGTAGTTGTGGTTGTGTTTGTACATGTGTTGGCACAGTTGGATGTGACTTTTTTGATGGAATGTGTTGTGTTTATCTGACTGACATACACATTTTGGGATGATTCTGTTCTAGTTGCTGTGTAATTGCTATGTGTGCATGGTTTGACTCTCCCCTTGACAGTGATGTGTGTGTTTTGTGGCAGTTTATTGTGTACATTTGTTGTGTACTCACCAGGCTCTGGGATGTTCTCTAGTCCATATACGCTCACTGGCGGAAGGATGGCCCGCACCTTCTCCTCCCAGGGCCTGAGGTATATTGGCTTGGCAGGAGGGCCACTGCCGGTATGTTGGCTGTTGATGTAGTCTATCTTCAGCAGGTCCCGTACCCTCCTGCGCACGTCATACCACCTGTTCTGGATGTCCGTCTTTGTGCGCCGACATGATGATTGGGCGTTCACCCTGTTGATGATCCTCTCCCACATCTTGGTTTTCTGCGACATGGGGGTCTGTTGGACCAGAGTGCCAAACAGCTGTGGCTCCACCCTGAGGATCTCGTCTACCAGGACTTCCAATTCACAATCTAGGAACTTGGGATTCTTCTTGGGGGGCATGGTGATGGGTGGTGATGGTGAGTGATGTGTGTGTTGGTGTGCAGGTGAGGGTGTGTGAGTGTGTGTTTTGCTGGGTGTATGTGAGGTAGGTATTTGTTGGTGTGCTGATGGTGTGTGGCTTGTGTGAGGGGTGAGCTGTGGGTGTGTGGTTGCTTTCTCTTGGGTGCTGGCAGTGAAATGGCATTTGCAAAGGCTCATGGTAGTGATTTGTGTCCTTTATATAGGTGGAGTTGTGGGTGTGTCTTTGTTCTCTGTCCCCACCCCCCCAGTATTTATTGGCTTGGTAATTGCTTGTTTGGCCTTTTTTTGGTTGATTTTTCCTTTGTGCTGTTTGTGTATGTTGGAAACGTTCTTGTGACCGAGTCGGACCCTGCATTGGTCTCGTACGGTGTTTTCCGTTTCGTTCACGCTGTGTTTGTGCAGTTTTGTATGCTGCGTACGCGTCGGTCGCGGTGTATTGTGTTGCTTCGGCTCGGTTTTGTATGCGTGTCGGTCGTACGGCTTGTCCTCCGTCCGACTCGGTCGTGTTTTTCGCGCCTTGCATCGTACTTTGCGGGTTGGAGTTGGCGGGTACGATTCGGTCGGATTTGTTCCGGGTGCGTGTCGGTCGGTTGGATTCGCGTGTTTTTCCGGCCGGATTGCAATTTTCCGAGCGGCTCGGTCGGTCGGCTTGGTTTCCTGACGTGTCGGTCGGATTTATCGCGGCTTGCATCGTACTTGGCGTGTCGGGCGCCACTGGTACGTGTCGGTCGGTATTTTTTCCGGATCCGAGTCGGTCGGTGCTTTTTCCGGCCCGAATCGGAATCGACCCCTATGTATTTTAATGGAGCAAGCGTTGCAATGCATGTGCTGTAATGCCATGCATGGAAACAACCGCGTTGTAATGGATGTTTCACAAATGTTTTTATTATTAAGATTTTAGGTTTGAAAATGTAACTTGTTATTTTTTAAATACAGAGGCTATTGTAACCCGCCTGCCTAGATTATGTGTATGTTAATTTTGAGAGCATAAATTTTGTTTTTTTTAAAGTTTGTAACTACTGCGGTACCTTCTAGATACTATCGCAGTAGTACTGGGGTACTTTGCGGTTGTAAAACAAAATCTGATTGGCCTCAAACAGAGTCCATTACAGTCAACAGGAAGATGGCACCCCTTTTTCATAATTTCCAAAGAGAGCCTGTAAAGGGAAGGTTGTGCTCTTTTTTCTTTTAGAGAACTTTGGGGCATATTACCAAGGATTTGCGATAATTATCGCAAAGCGCGCTTAGCGCTGTTTTTTTTATCGCCTGCTATCGCTGGATTTCATCGCGGAGATAACGCGTTATTATCAACGCTTATCTCCAAGGCGATAAAAAATCCAGCGATAGCGGCGAAACCCAGCAATAGCACGAGAAATCCAGCGATAAATTCCCTGCGCTAATGGAAAGCTTGCTAATATGCAGGTGAGGACTTAACCTTACAATCCACCTCCCATTGACAAGATGGTTAACTCAAATTTTTATCAGGTGTTAAATTCCAGCGATAATCGCGGTTAGCGCGACTTTTTTTATCGCTTCGCGGGCATTGATAATAGGGGGAAGTTGTGTTTGCGACTGTTTGCAGTTGCTTTTAGTTGGGAACACCTACTTTGCATGTCATTAGCGATAATTATCGCTGACATGCAAAGTGGCAACAAAACGGCCGCTATTGCCTTTAAGCTGTCGCTAACAGCTGTTAGCGACAGCTTGCTAATAGGGCGATAAAAATATCGCCGCTTTATCGGCAAAAAGTGCCGCTAAAGTGGCGATACTGCCCTTGATAATATGCCCCTTTGTTCTTTGTAGGTAGTGTCGCTCTTAACTTTCACTGCATAATGGCGCAGCAAGAAAATTGTGCCCTGCAGCAACAGGAGGAGGAAGACCAGGAGGAGCTGCTTATGATCTAGGAAGAACAGGAGCTGGAGAGGCAGAAGAAGATGAAGGAGTCTGTGTTGTGGAAATTTGTTTTCGTTGCCACCAGCTGAGAAGAAAGTGAATGCAAAGCTGGTGACTGGTAACCTTTGCCAGAAGATCATACTGCGCGGGACACACCAGCAGTACTCCTTCAAAATGACTGGGATGCAAAAGCACCTAGAGGCCATCCACTCCAGAAGGGTGGCATGGGTGGAAGGGAGCCATGAGCAGGAGTTGCAGGCGGCCACCGTAACAACATCCTCAGGGGCCACAGTTCCTGACTCTGCAACCCCCTCTACCACTGCAGCATCGGCTGGACGTCCACCACCAACTCCATCTGTTCTCCTCTCCGTACCTGCTCCTAGCACCGCTGTGCCTATCCACCTGTTGAGGCAGGATCGCAATATTGTCGACCAGGACACAAATACTGTCATTTATTGCCCATTGTGCCACACAGTAATTGTTGCTGGTGAGAAAGACGTGAAGATTCACTAGCAGCTTGTCATCACAAACCAGCGTCCTTCACAACATCCCTAGTTTTACTTTTGTCTCCTGTTTCTTGTCCTCTTGTATCCTTGCTATATTGTTTTTGTTTTGTTGGTCTCGTTGGCCGGTTAGAAAAAAGTCCCAAAAAAAAGAAGAAAAAAAAGGTTATTTTAAGAACTGACCAAAATGTTCCAGCATTAAAGAGCTTTTGTTAGTATTAATCATATTTTTTACTGGTAACAGAAAATATAATGGAGTTTAATGTACTAATAAAAGGTAAGTGGAAGGTAAATCAAATGTGGAGTTCAGTTTAGTGTTGTGGTGTACACTTCTGTGGAGTGTTGTATAGTGAAATGTTGTTCCGTCAAGTCTCGTTCACTGGTGTATTGTTGAGTCAAATCTTGTTGAGTGGAGTATGTTTGTGTATACTGTTAATAAATGGAATACAGCCAGTACTGTGTTGGAGAGTTGAGTAATGTACGGTGGAGTGTTTTGTACCATTATGGGATGTCCTAAAGTGTGTCACAGTGTAGGGGCTTAGAGTGGAGTACTGTACAGTGGAGTGAGATGTTGTATAGTTAAGTGGTTTGTGGTAGAGTGGAGTGTGTCTCATAGGCTTAAGTGCCATGTCGTACAGTGGATTAGATTGGCGTGTCGTACAGTGTGACAATGTGAAGTACAGCAGCAGATAGTGGAGAGGCATATCTAGTTTTCCTTTGGTAAAACTGATTTCTTTTGGTGCCTATTGATTTGGAAAACAGTATTTCATTAGCTTACATCTATTCAAATTCTACTAAACTGGACTTGTATATCCCTTAGCCACAAATAATTCCAAATTGTCAAGCATAAGGTAGGGTATCTTGAAAGTAAAACATTATTTATTTTCTAAACACCTTAAAACTATTACACACCTGCAATAGTTGAAAACGGTTAGTTTATACTATAGAAGTACAGTTAAATCTGTATGTAAGTCATAAACAGAACATCAACTGAATTAGTTTATGTTTTTTATATGTTTCTCACATATAAGTAACATTTCTGTTACACAAGCTTGCCGTCATTTAGAGCATTTGCTGTTCAAGACGATCATATTGTAGTGAGCATCATGAAACACTGGGGAAAAACAAATGTATTGCATTGTGAAAAAAGGCAAGCCCATAGATGCTGTGCATTCCCAACTCTTCAGATATCTATCTAAATAACGTGATAAATGCGAAACCATAGAAGACACCAATACTTACAGTAAAGTTTTTAACTGTTAGCAACAAAGCCAGGCCACATAATAACATATCTACTGAATTATTAAAGTCCAGCTCTAAAGTATCTTTCTAGCTTTATAACAATGGCAACAATATAACTTAGAATTCAGGATGTGAAATAAAAAGGTAACTGTCCTGTAATTTTTTGTCAGTCTGTACTTAAATGTAAGAGTTTCTCATCACATTCTGGCATACCTGTGTAGTTCTTTAAGTAGATGGGATAGTGTCCTGATGCTGCATTCTCTTCATGATGAAATATTATAGGACTAATGGGTATAATTGTGTTATAAAATAGAAATTTGAGAAGCATTAAAATTAGAAATACACACACTGATGTTTCTGTTATTGAGAGTACTTCTTTCAACATTAGGTATTTGGTTACCATTGTTAAATTAAGTGTCGAGACAAGCTCTATTTTACAGTTTCTACATAAGTTCTTTTATTTTGCACAGTTGTACATATTGCATTCTTAAATGGAATTAATTTGAAATCAGGTATTGGTAGATACACAAATCTTTTAAATGGTGTAACAGAGGAGCTTAAATGTATGCAATGGAACATTCATGTTCCCAAGAGTAGCTTAGACCAAAGAGTTCAGAACTTGGGTGCCTCTCGTTTACTATTATTTGTAGAACAGCCATACAGAATTCTTGAGCATCTTGTTCATTGATAGAAAACTGAATAGCACTTCTACACATATTTACAATATCTCCTATGACACTTTTAGAGTGTAGAGTGGCATCTGTGGTCGTTTACCAAAATCTATTGATGAAGTTTATCAAGGTGTTGCAGAAACGTTGATGTACATGCTGGTTTATTACTGCTTTCTGAGACAGTAGGTACAAAAGTAGATTAACAATGACATTGCTGTAGCAATTCCTGATTTTGAAACTGACGTCCCGTAATTTCTGTTTTCTCGTCCGCTATTTCTTGTTCCATCATTTGCAAGTATATCCAAGTTGAGGCACTTAAATAGCATTTTTACAAAAGATTAGATGTGTCTTCATAGGATTCAAAAGGACCTATGATCTCTTCCTCGTCAAATTTAGTTGAAGAAGTTCTAAATAGTAGAGTTCTTTCTTTTCTCATGTGTCACAACTCAGTTTCTGATGACTAATAAGAGTAAGTTTAGAATGACGTATTAAACAGGGTTTGTAATGATGGATTTCTCTTTGGGTAGTATATGACATATTAAACAGGGTTTGTAATGATGGATTTCTCTTTGGGTAGTATGTGTCAAACATATTCTTTTTCAAAATGTCTTTGTTAGTGAGATCAAAATGTGCAAGCTATTTAATTTCAGGGAGGATTTTTAGAGCTCTTCTGCATGATGCTGACAACCTGACACTAAGCCACATGATTTCCTGTTATTTACTATATAAGCTTGATGAACTCAAACGGTCACATACTTCATAGCTATTCACCTCAAGGTGAGAGAGCATTTGGAGGCTAAATTTGTATAATATGTTATCTATGGAAGTAACGTAACTTGCAGCCGCTGTAGAGTTATCTGCAACAAATAATATATCCATGTTAGTATCCTATATATGTAGAATTAAAAAGTGGTAGTCATTGATCCGTTGTGATGCCTCTAGTCTCCTAAGATTGTAAGTATTTTTTGGTAATTTGTCAGTTACTGTATGTCTGAAAGATGACATTAAGTTGTTGACTCTTCCTTTCTGTAGAATCAGTCTTGGAAATCCAAAGCAACATTTTGAGTAATATTTAAATTTGTTGCGATTTTTTTCTTAAGCAGTATTTACCGCACTAAAGTGAATGAAAACTTAACTAAACCCTACAAACAGCAGAGGCCCTAATTCGTGATCTTGCTGACAATGATATCAATGTTAATGTGAGTTGCCCCACTCGCTATAAACCATTTGTTTACCATCTGCCCCTACAGATGCTATTCATATTTTTAGGGAAGTTGTGAGTAAAGATTTGTTGAAATTAAGGAAGCAAATCATAAGCACAATTTATCCGTAACACAACGTATGGCCATCAATGATTTGGAAAGTGACAGTAACATTGGTGATAAGGCCCTTTGACATAAAAAAGAATTGTGGCTGTGATGTCCAAAGACATGCATATTAAGGAAGTTTTGAGACAACCCAATGAGCAGGAGTGTAATGCAAAAGTGCCAAAGTCTGAAGTTGCTGAATATCATAAAGAAAATCTGGAATTTACTGATTGAATGGCAGGACATGGGATTAATAGAATGGGAGGAGTACCACTTTTTGAAATGGGACTATCCAATTACTCCTGTTGGTACAACTTCTCAAAAACTCATCCAACCCCCTAGGTATACCTACAGTCTCATCAAGGGGGAGCTTGTTGGAAAACACATCTTAATACATCAGCCATTAAAACTCATCTAAATCCATTAACTATTTCCTGAGATCCTTTGTAACTTCCCTCCAATCGTACATTCAGAATAGCAGAAATTTCTTAAGAATTCTCTGGGGTATTACATGAGAGAGGGACTTTGTATGGATGAAATTAGATGCCAATAGCGTCTATGCCACTATAAAACATGACTTAGGTCTTGCTTCTTGCCGGCATTTCCTCAGACCACGCTCGTTGTCCTACCTTCTCCTCACTGAAATGGTGTTGGACATGATTGCTTATTGATTGACTAACAACTATTTATTCTTTAATGACACACATTTCAAACAGATCCAGGGCACTATGATGGGGACCTGCTTCACCCCAAGCTATGTAAATCTTTTAATGGGCTGATGGGAAGTGCAGGTCTCCAGTGCCTTGGATCTATACAGCAATCCAGTGTATCCAGTATGTCAATGATCATTTTGTCTTTTGGAAGGGCTCACAAGAACTGGCCAACACTTTTGTTGAAACTCTAAATAACAATATCTCAATATTTACTTCACACACAACATTAACATTCATGCTGTGGAATTCCTTGTACTCAAAGTCCCAGTGGGGGGAAAAATACTTTGTACCAAACTATTCAGACAGAAAGAGGATAGCAGGCAACAGTACGCATCAGAAATCCCCCCAATCTCATTCACAGCATAACCTATGAGCCTATGCAGGTCAACCCTGCCAACTATTACAGATGGTGAGAACACCCTTAAAGGTGCACGTTACATCTCCAAATACAATGCAGGAGTGAAACATGTCAGGCATATGCTCAATTGACATTTGAGAATTCTAAAATCTGAAACCGTAGTGAACACATTCATATATGAACACCTTAACATCATATTTAAACATACAAAGTCACTGAGAGACACTTTGGGACAAAATATGGGAAGTGAGAAGAAATATCAGATGACTGTAAATACACCATGCAACGTCTTTATTAGTAGGACTAGCAACAATACCTATATGAGACCTCACAATGCCATCCCACATAAGATAACCAAATTCTTGACATGAATTTCCAACTTCTTTATCTATGCACTTAGGTGTCCCTGTAAAAAACTCTATATAGGAACCACTATTCACCAGGCAAAAAAACGGATGCTACAACATATGTGTGCCATTACTAATCACAACAAGCTGTATCCCCTAGTGAGACATTTTAATGAGGTGTATGGCAGAAATAGTAGTTTGTTATCATTTTATGTGATGGCTAATATCCTACCCAGCATTTGTGGTGTTGATAGAATAATCAAACTGCGCAAACTAGAGTCAATATATATTGTAGAATTGGGCATTTTGACCCTGTTGGGATTAAATTACGATGAAGAATTGATTGTACATCAATGTTTAGATATGTTTTGACATTCCACTGCCTTTCCTACTTAATATAAATCCTGGTTGGAGTTAGTTTTTGTCTTGTTTTTAAACTTTTTTTCACATATGTTCTTCTGCCAGGGAGCTGGTGTCGATGTTTCTCAGGAGAGAAACCTTTACAGACAGGTCATGGGATTGTTCCTTACCATTGCTGGTAAGCATGGATAAATAAGACAATCTTTTAGAAAATATTTATATGAAAGACATGACTTTGATGCATCCCATATTTTTTAGAACTTCTGCTCTTATTTTGTCTTACCAGCCCACTTTGGCACAATACTTATGTAATTAGCTGAGCACCTCTTCGTCACCCATTCATTGTTCCCGTCCACTCACACTATGTGGTATACAGTCATCTGTTTCTGAGTTTATTTTTTCTATTAGCTCAGGGTGACTTTTTGTACAAGTTCTGTCATGGGAACCGAACGTGGAGAATTGTATGGCTTGTACTTAGCATTCACTTTTGAATGCTTGTGTTAATTTCTCATAGGATGAGAATCAGTTTGGTTCTGGGTCATTGTTTTTTTTGTTTTTTGTTTTTAATTTTTATGTCCTCATTCGCCTTTAACCATAGTAGACAAACCGTCTGTTCATACCCCTACTCAACGACCTGGGATAGCACCGGCTCTTTTTGATGGATTCTCTCGATACCTTCAGCCTGTAGGTGTATATTTCCAGACCGACGTGCTACTTTCCCTCAGAAAAAGAGGATAGGTTTCACTCCCACTTGATCTATACGACCAGATGGACTCTTTCGATGTCCCGGGGGAAGACCCAGCATAGTCCAAGGAGTATCCAATAGGCATAATCATTGGACCCGTCCTTCGTTATAACATATTCAAGATGGAAGTAACATGACATATATGAAGATTTTTCTTAAACTATTTCCATTTAAGCAGCAGGTCCCAGTATGCAATCTTCTTTCGACTACCTGATCTAGCCAAGTCCATCTTAGATGTTTCATATAAAGAAGTCAGCCAGTCCGAATGTTTGGGAGGGACAGGGTCTACCCACTGTATACAAATTTGTCTCCTTGCCAATAAAATTGAATAAAATAAAAGCGATCTGGCTGGTACTACAATATGGCTGTTGAGACCAAAAATTATCAGAGTCAGGGCCATTAGGATTGGTACTCTCAGAATACTCTCCATTGTTATCCGTACCTCTTCCCAAAATGCGCCAATTGAGGGACAGTCTTTGAACATATGTGAGTCCAATGCTTCTGCCAACCCACATTTTTTACAATTGACTTGAGAGCCTTTTAAGATTTTGGAGAGCCTAAGGGGGGATAAGTATGCTTGATGGACCGTGAAAATATGATTCCTCTTCAACCATGCAGGTTTAACTATACTGAAGAGATTTTTGAAAGAATCCTGCCATAATAGATCACACTGTACATTTGGCATCTGTTCGCTCCAGAGCTCGTGAGCCAGCTTAAATTCCCCATCCACCACCTCTTCTATGGCCCAATACCAATATGAGACCTCCTTCTTCCCTACTGGCCTCTCCACCAACTGCTGCTCTAGGCTGTTTCCCTCACCAATAGATTTTTTCTGTCTAATCTGGGACTGTACCCAGCTTTGTAGCTGAATATACTTGAATCTTGAGAGACCACTGCCCACTCTCATCTTTAGATCTTCCCATGAAATAAATGATTTATTACTAACAAGATCTCCCCATACTCTTAATCCAGCATCTTTAAGTAGCATCGCCAGCTTGTCCCGAAGGCATTCTGGTGAGCCTGGAGAGTCCCAGAGTGGCGCTAAATTAGAAAAGTAGTTCAGACCCGTCAGGTTTTTTAATCTTGCCCATATTCTGGCAAATCCTTGTAGGACCTATAGTTTGACTTTCTTAAAAAAAATTTGGTCACCAAATTTAAACATAAAACCCTCCTCCGGTAGACCCGCCCCTTTTAACATAGCCAATAGCATATCTCCTCCCCCTGTGTCAGTAGGCATTTTTAATAGCATCCGAGAGTATGTAAGTTGAAAAGCCCACGCGTAGTATTGAAGATCAGGTAACACGAGACCTCCTTTCTCCCTCCTACGCCTTAGCTTTTTCCAGGCTATCCTAGTAGATTTGTATGCCCAAATAAAAGAGTTTATTTCTCGTTGAAATTTTTCTATAGTGCGTTTGTCAAAATGTAGAGGGATTATATTAAAAAGGAAAGTGGCCTTAGGTAGTATTGACATTTTAAGAAGATTCACCCTCCCTAAGATGGATAAAGGAAGATGGGCCCATGTCTTCATCTGTTTGTGACACTCTCGGACTCGTGTTAAGTTGGCATCTGCTAGTTTATCTATATCCTGAACAACTCTGACCCCAAGGTAACGCATATTATGACTTGTGTGATGTACCGTGCCCGAGATGTTCCAGGTCATAATTTCTGTTTTCCCGGCGTTTATCTCGTATCCTGAGACCTGCCCAAATTCCTCCGCCAATTTGACAACTGCCGGGAAAGTTGTATCCAAATCAGCTGATAATATCAGAATGTCGTCCGCATACAGTGCCACCTTCCTCTCCCAATCCCCATGTCTGAAAGGCACGATGTCAAGATCTTCTCTGAGCCTCTGTGCAAACGGCTCAATATACAAATCAAACAACAGGGGGGAGAGGGGGCAGCCCTGTCGAGTCCCTCTAGTAATACTAAATGCCTTGGTAAGACTACCATTAACCAAAAGCTTTTCCGATGGCGCCTGATATAGCAACTGTATGGTACGACAAAACTTGACACCCAAATTAAATTTTCCCATAACTTCTGACAGGTAGATCCAATTAACCCTGTCAAAAGCCTTAGTGGCATCCAGGGTTAAAGCTGCCAGGGGAAGTGAGTAGGTGGAAGCAATGTCTATTGCGCCAACCAGATCGCGGGTGAGGTCTGCCAATTGTCTCCCTTTCACGAACCCCTTTTGGTCGGGATGAAGTTTATCCTTCGCCACCACCCCCAACCTAGTAGCTAAAATGGTAGTAAAGATTTTATAGTCGGCGTTTAAAAATGATATGGGGCGATATGAACCACAGCTAGAGGGATTTTTCCCGGTTTTAAAATCAGGACTACTGTAGCATCATTCCATGATGCAGGTGGACTAGATCCTTCCAGAAATATTTTATTAAATAGACGAGTTAGTTTTGGGATTATACTCTCCCAGAGTGATCTATATAATTCACCTGGTAGTCCATCGGGACCAGCCGCTTTCCCCCTTTTACCGCCTGCCAATGCCTTCCTTACTTCCTCTTGCGTTATGCTCTGTTCTAGGTCTAACTGTTGCTCAGCGCTGATAGATTTTAAGGTGATTTTTTCCAGCCATGTTTTTACCCTAGTTTTATCCTCTATAGAGGTCTCTTTATATATCTCCTGAAAGTACTCCAGGAAGGCCTCCCCAATACCTTCATCCGAGGATGTGGAGGCTGCCCCATTACCCCCAGAAATTTCCTTTATGTGGTTACCGAGCTGGTCTACTTTGATTTTCCAGGCAAGTAATTTCCCCGCTCCTTCCCCGTACTCAAAGTGGGCAATCTTTGCTAGCCTCCCATCTACGCACAAGCCTTCCCTGAAGAATACTCTCCAGCTTTTCCTTCAAAATTTTACACCTATCAAGATCTTCCTTTTGGCCTATTCCCGCCTGGCTATTCATTCTTGCCTCTACTATCCTCATTTCTTGTTCCAGAGCTGAGATCTCTTCTTTATATTTTCTACGCCTATAGCTCGACCTATTAATTATAATACCCCTCAAAAAAGCTTTAAGAGTGTGCCATATTATATTAATATCAGCTCTACCCATATTGGTCTCTAAAAATAGATTTGCTTCACTAGAGAGAAAACTTGTTTCCTCCTCTTCAAGTAACAGTGTACGATCGAAGGACCATGTTCTAGCCTGTTGTGTCTGTATACAATCTAAGGTCATCAAAATACCAGAGTGATCAGACAAATGTGATGGCAGATATTTTATATCCTTTACTCTGTCCCTAAGACTATAGCTAAGTATGATGTAGTCAATTTGCGACTTATGTTTATATTTAAAATTCCTGTAGGATACCCCCAATTGTTGTCATGACCTCTCTCTCCAGATGTCACTGAGCCCCAATTGGGACATTATTGTCAAAAGGGACGCCCTAGATCTTGAAGGAACTATCGCTCTGCTGTTAGAAGATTTATCTAGTTTAGGATCCAGAAAAATATTAAAATCTCCTGCCCAAATCGCAGACTCTGGGAAATCCAATAAGTGCGAGGAAATGGTATGGAGCCTGGAGGGGTCGTCCTGATTCGGACCATAATAGCCAACTAAAGTAAGAAGGATACCCCTTAGAATGATCTTCAATATCAGCCATCTCCCCCCAGGGTCCCCCTTATATTGTAGGACCTGTACTTTAGCTGTTTATTTTAAGAGAATCAGCACTCCTCTAATGTTAGCCATCTGGTTTGTGCAGACAAAAGAATCCACCCATTTCTGAGATCTTAGTATTTCTTTTGTTTCTGCCTCAAGAAGATGTGTTTCCTGGATGACCATGACCTGCGCTGGGGAATCTTTTAGATATTGTAAAATCTTTGCTCTGCGTGACCTCACACGCAGGCCATTCACATTCCAGGACAACATCTGAAATATAGTCATATTATTAGGGCTCAGTACCCCAGGCCCTCCCTTGACCGAGGCAGAGGCGACGCCTAAATCTTAGCGTATCGGCCAACTCCCTCCTGAACGAGACTAGCAGATCTAAGCAACCTAAAAAGATCAAGGTGAATGAGGTGATTTTTTTTTTATTCCCCGTGCTCCCCTATCCCCCTCCCCCGTTGGAGAACCCTACCCCCATTTAACTGGACTAGTTGTTGTCCAGGTGTGGTGTCTGTGAACTACTCCCTCAACCCCTACACGAATGTGTGTGCTACCATACAAAAGTATATCTTCCAGTCCGAAAACAAAAGAGTGATATAAATCAGAAAGAAAAATATATACCAAATGTGCTTTATTTATCTAACTTAAGAGGTCAAGAAAAGCCTTTCTTCTCTTCCCTTTTCTTTTTTTTTTTTTTTTAATTTTTTGTTTTTTGTTTTTTTGCATCTTCATCCTTTTTTTGGACATGCTTACCCTTAGCTTAAGTTATGCAGAACTCATACTATTTACCCGGCCTAACAGGCCTTTCTTTATTGTAAACCTATGATTATATTTATAAGGCTCATGAAGAAACTATTCTGCATCACTCTCTTCTCCTCCCTCCTATGCTTCCCAAGGTAGGATCCTAGAGGACCCCTTCGCTGATAGTGGCCAGCAATTCATCTGCCTCCTGAATCGACCTGATATTGTGCATTTTGTTATTATGCATAATTTTTTGAAAAGCTGGGAATTTAAGTTGTACCACAGCTCCGGCTTTCCTGAAGTTATCCATCCTTCTACCGAGCTCCCACTGCCTTTCTAGAGTATCTCTTGATAAATCCGAGCGGACTTCAAAGGTAAAATCCTTGCTTCTTAATGATTTTGATTTTAGGGCCAAATTCAAGATTTTTTCCTTTACTGCGAAAGTAAGGAAGTTGATAAGAATCTTTCTAGGTTTTGTCCTGCTTGGATTCAGACGAAAGGGTCCCTGTGAACTCTTTGTATGTCCTTTTCCAGGAACTCGGTAGCCTCTTCCAGTGGCAGAACTTCCTTGATCAGTTTAACCATGAAAGTTTTGAGGTCTGACCCTTCTTTCCCCTCTGGGACATTCAAAATGCGAAGATTATTCCTACGGGAATTATTTTCCAGCGTCTCCATTCTTTCTCGCAGGGCAGCCTCCCCTCTTTGTAGTTCATGAATTTTGGTTTCTGCAGTCCCTAAGTTGGCCTTTAACTCATCAACCGAGTGTTCTAGAGATTCGGTTCTGGCATTTAGGAGGTCCACCTTATTTTCTAGGATCTCGCATGAGTTCCTTATTTCTCCCTGGTTAGCTACTGAAACCGCAAAGACTTGCTTGATGTCTTCTTTTAATGAGGTGAACAGAGCTTGCATCGATTCTAGTGGGGGGACAATCTGCTCCCGCTCCCGCTCCTGCAGCCTTAGACCTAGCCCTCCTCCATCTGTACTAGAATTGGTGGCTGCAGCTGAACTCTGAGGGCCCGGTTCTATCACCCCCTTAAACACTGTTTCTGATCCCTCTTCTATTCGCTTCCTAAATGCCTCATTTTCAATAGGCACTGTTTCTGTGGACTCCATCATACCCCGAGATTCTCCTGATATACAATCCGTAAGGCCACTTAAGCTAGTTAAGCCGGATAAGCCAGATACTCCAATACCAGCGTTCTCTCTGTATTCATCTCCCTGCTTTGTAATGGTCAGAACCTCCGGTTGCACCCTAAAAAAAGACCTCAACGAGGGGGTAATCTTAACCTTATTATGTACAGAAGTGGTCTTGTTTCTCCCCCCCTTTATACTTCTGGCCTTGGTCTGACAATTTTGGAAAGTCAGATACTCACTCGACAAACTAGAGGCACTAGGGGCACTAGGAATGTTTTTTGCCATTACGGCTTCCAGAACCTCCCCCTCCTCTGACTGGTTTCCTAGCCCTCCACTCTCCTCTCCCTTTACTTTGCTTTTGCCTTTTTTGTTTCCAGGCACACTCCCACGTTTCCTACCTTTTTTTTCCTGTTTTACCGCCCGATTTTCCTCGGTCTCCACCGTCCCCAACGTCTTCTCTGGCGCCTATCTGTGCGCTGTTTTCTTTGCTTGCACTTTGAAGTTCCAGGAAATGGGCAGGAGATAAGTCCTCCACTCTGCCTGGAGGTGCCTTTAATTCTTTTAATGCTGCTATGGCGAGTGTGGAATCCGGAGCTACCCGCTCCGTGGAAATATCGCCGCCGACACTCCCCGCCCCGCCAGCGCCCGCTGCTTCGAAAAAGCGCCAGATGCTGGCGCTGGCGCTGCCGACTTGGAGGAGCCCGCGAGCCGCCGCTCTGCGGCCACGCCTCAGCTCCAGGGCGGCTGAACACCAGCGCGGGAAACAAGGCAGGCGGGAGGCACCGTCTGACTTCAAGGGCATTCGTCTCCCTCCACCGCCCGATTCCGCCCAACCTCGGGGCTCAACCGCAGCTCCTCCGACCCCAGGAACACACAGGAAGGATGCACCAACAAAGGTACTACTCAAACGCGAGGTAACATATCACCGACTGTAACACGGCAAGGGGCAGTAGCACGGACACGCGCAGCTGATCAACTAGCAGACGCCATGTTCTCCCCGCAGGCTTGTGGTTCTGGGTCATTGTTGTGTATCATTCTGTGTGTTTCTGGTCTCACATGCACTCCTTATCGGTTTGGTGTCCTTATTTAGATAGCTACTCCATTGATGTCTTTTTTCAACAGGGGAGTCATTGACTCATTTATTGTGGAATATGTTCATTTCCCTGGCAGGACAGACAGTTTTTTTACATTGTGTTTAATTATACAGGGTGCACATTTGGTTTTAGGGCTTTTTGTGATCATGATTATCAGTTTTGCATTTTGTATATACTTGTTTTGACTATATATGTTCTGGGATAAATTATATATGATGTTTTATTTGACTCTGGCATTATGGATTTCTGTCAGGAACTATACCATACACATGCATCTATTTACTATATAATCCAAGGTAACTGGTGTGTGTATATTTTTTTGTATTGTTCGAATTGTCAGTCTTTTATGTTTGCACAATATACGTGAAAATGAAGGATCATAAGAAAACAACAGCCAGCCATAGCAACAATCTGGATCCAAAGGATACAATGAGTCACTAAGAAATTTAAAATTCAAGAAAGAAGTGGCTCACAACAGATGGATTCACCAAAAGAACACAAATATATTTTAACTACAACATTTTGGCTTTCGCCTTCCTCAGGTAGTACAAGATTGTTTGCTCAGTGGCTGCACAGTTGACACTGCTGGAATCGGTGCAGTCCTGAGATCTCTTGAGATATGCAGTAGTCAGGCGTCAGTCAGGTTGTCAGTGATGTTCAGTCCATTTGGATGCAATGATTTGAAACGTGACATCAAGACATTTTCTTTGGAGTTTAGTAGTTCTTTTTTAAGACATGTTCCACAGGAAAATCTTCAAATTTGATAGCAAATGGTCCACAAGGTTCAAATGGTTGGCTACGGGCTGGTGAAGTTTCTTATTAATTATTGCTAATTTGTAATTCCTGAATTGTGTACGGAGATCATTCACTGTTTGGTGTGCATATTGTTTTTATACCTTTGAAGCTGGCACTGAATCACACAAATAATGCATGTAAATATACATATAAGGTGCTGCCTTATGTCATATGTTCTTCTTGCAACAGAGCTTTCTACTGATGATGTATATAAAAGGTATTCACATGTGATGCACCTTTTAGAAACACAGCAATGAGCCTTGCATTTGTTCTAGCTTGCTTGAGTTCAGCTCTCACAATAAGAGCTCGTAAATTGGGAGCTCTGCGATAATCAATGACTGGCCGTTTTGAAAACACATTTTGTAATTTTTCAAAGGTGCATAATATGGAGAATGATTTTTGTATTGTGTTTTTTTATTTAGGAGCTGAAGAGTGACAGCCAACTGCTACATTTTTTCAAATGTGAAGCAATCCTCTGCATATTATACATCAACAAATTAACAAGTCCTTGCAGGTACTCAGGGGAGCAATTATACCAACACCAGGAACAAAAGTGATAGAATCCCACTTGTGCTTGACTATCATCCATCAGCAAATACATAATGCCAAAAACGGAGATCGTTCACTTTGGTCTACATATTGTTTTTTACACCTTTGAAGTTGGCACTGAATCACACAAATAATGCATGTTAATATACATATAAGATGCTGCCTTATGCAATAGGTTCTCTTGTAACAGAACTTGCTACTGATGATGTTTGTAAAAGGTATTCACATGTGATGCACCTTTTAGAATCACAGCAATGAGCTTCTGCATTTGTTACAGCTTGCATAAGTTAAGCTCTCACAATAAGAGCTCGTAAATTGGGAGCTCTGCGATAAACAATGACTGTCGGTTTTGGAAAAACATTTTGTACTTTTTCACAGGTGCATAATAAGGAAAATGATTTTTGTATCACGTGTTTTTTATTTAGGAGTTGATGGATGACAGTCAACTGCTAGATTATCATTCATCAGCAAATAACTAGAAAAACATAATGGCAAAAACATAAGCACACACACATATATATACATATATATGAACATATATATGTATATATATATATATATATATATATATATATATATATATACACACGCACACACATATATATGTATATTATATATATATAAAATAACAGAAAAATAATGTAACCATTTTTCAAAATGCATTACATCAAATAAATTAACTGCAACTCAAAGTAAAAATTAACTAACATATAGATAACCAAAATATATATGTAACCCCCTTTAGAAATGCAAATTAATGTAATAAATTGTTTTAATTAATACTGTGAACAAAATAAATAAATAAATGTATATTTTTCTTACATATAACCATGTAAACAATTAACAATTATATTAACAATTACTTAAAAATAAAAATTAGCAAACAAATATTATCAATTACATATATCACAATTAAATAAAACATATGTATATTAAAAGGGTAAAAGTTGATAATGGGTGCTAGGTTGTTTGTGATCTGGTTCAAGGATGACCTGGTCTGGCAGTTTGGGCCAGACTGCTCCCAGTAGAGTAGGGTCAAGACTGATTTGCATATGCCTGGGTGTAAAGTCACATGGCATTGTGTGCAAAATAACGGTGGACTGCGATGTGGCCCGAGTAATTACCAGTGGCTGAGATTAATTCAAGTATTCCATCCATCACTTTTTTGTATATCTTATTGTGTATTCATAAGTGGGACGGGTGTTCCCAGACATGGGTCCCATGCGCACTGTGTCACTGGAACCAAGCTATACCTGGCCGATGAGCCCTAACTAGGGTGAAACCAGTTCTAGGTTGCTTGTGTTCCGGTTCAGGGACGACCTGGCTTGGCAGTTCGGGCTGGACTGTTTTCATTGGAGCAGAGTCAAGACTGATTTGTATATGGCTGGTTTCCAAACTGAGGTGGCATGAAGTGCAAAATAATGATAGCCTGGTATGTGGCCTGAGTAATTACCAGTGACTGAGATTAATTCAAGCATTCCATCCATCACTTTTTTGTATATCTTATTGTGTCTTCATAAGTGGGACAGGTATGTCCTAAATTGGGTCCTGTGAACACTGTGCCACTGGAAACTAGGATATACCTGACTGATGAGCTCTAAGTAGGTCAAAGGTTGCCCTAGGTCGCTTGTGTTCCGGTTCAGGGAGGACCTAGTCTGGCAGTGCGGGCTGGACTCTTCCCACGGGAGCAGGGTCAAGATTGATTTGCATATGGCTGGGTCCAAATTGAGGTGACATGGTGTACAAGATAACATTAGACTTGAATGCGGCCTGAGAAAGTACCAGTGGCTGAGATTAAGTCAAGCATTCCATCTGTCACGTTTTTGTATACTTTATTGTAAAGCCAAAAGGGTAGCGGCTAGTGAAGACCTATTGGCTTTGTCAATGCTGGTTGTATTCTTATGTCTTGGCTCTGAACAAATGACAGGAACTAAGGTCCACCTATTTATTATAGTCTCTTTTTTAATTTTTTTTATTAGCAGAAGCATTAAGAGCAAAACAACAATCGATAAAAACAGGGCCTATTAAGACACAATTTGGTCGGTATTCAGAAACAATTGGATAAAATAGATACTATAAAGTGCATAATGGCATATTCCAGCAAAGACCAGATTAAATACAAATTTTATAAAATTCAATAATTACTACCCCAGCTTAGTACAAAAGTGCAGTGCTAAAGTGCTTGAGTGCATCCAGTGCAAATTACCTTCAACAACCTTAGTTTCTCATCCTAATGTACTGTATTAAAGTGCATTCTTTTCGCCAAAGTTGGGTGTTTTTCCTTTTTTTTTTTAAATCTCCTTTCCCCTTTTAAAAATTTTTATGTGTAGAACCCACTTGGATTTTACGCAAGGGTTGTAGTTAATTATAGGGTTCTTCTTCCACCGTATTTTCTATCTTCGCCATGTGTTTCCATACTGCAGGAAACTTTTTAGTGGCGCCTACTCTGTTTGCATATGCTTCTTCGAATTTCCGTATGCGTTTCATCTTAGATAGCCATCCCCCATAAGTAGGTATTTTTGCAGATCTCCAATTCTGTAGTATCAGGGAACGTGCTACAAGGGAAGTGATTGCTATAAATGTCTCCTCACCTTTTGTTGTTGCTAAGGTTCCCCTTTGTCTAGTAATTCCAAAGAGGGCAACGTCGACTTCGGGAACTAGCCTCTTCTGGATCCCCTGGCTAACGGCTAAGAAGATCCTTTCCCAAAACTGTACTAGCCTTGGACACATAAAAAAAATATGCAACTAATCTCCCCTCCCTTCTGCCTAGCAACGGAAGCATCTATTTTCCACTTCTGGATAGATTTTATGGAGTGCTTTGGAAGTATAATAAGCCATCCATCGAGACAAAAAGGCCATTCTTTTAAAATTAGCAGCCCTTAAGGCTTTGCTGCCTAACTGTGAAATGGCCTGCCAATCCCGATCTGAAAGCGTACATTGTGTCTCCTGAGTGACTTTTTCCAGAAGTTTTTTACCAACATTGAATCTTGCTGGGAGCATAAAAGACGGTACCAATTTCCCACCCCTCTTAACTTTGCTCCCAGTAAGGCAGTCACAAATTTAATGGGACTAATACTTGAAGGGAGATTAAATCTATTTAAAAAATAAACAATCTGTATATATTCAATAAAGCGAGGCTTGCAGCTAACATCACTTCTATTTAGAACCACTTGCCAGGTAATCACTCTATTTCCTATAATAAAATGTCCCAACTCTTTAAGGCCACACTTATTCCAACTATTCAGATGGCTATTCATAATTTGTAGACCCAAACTTTTACATTCACCTAATTTTAAATAGTGAAACCCTGTAACACCTGCTTGCTTATAAAAAATCTGTAATCTATACGAAAATTCCTGGAGAGTCTTATACCTGTTTTTTAGGGAGTTTTGCTGTTTTTAAAAATATCGGGATCTGTGAGCTAATTTCTTGCACCATTTTATCCCCCAAAAAATTATCTACTGATCCTTTCAAATCGATTAAACGAACTGTCAAGTCTAAAATAGCAGCTTCATAGTATGTCTTAATTTGAGGGAGTGCAAGCCCACCCTGGTTAATATCCAATTGAAGCACCGAGAGTTTGACCCTGGCTCCAGATAAACTTTCTGAAGATTGTTTCTAGTTCTTTAAAATAGATATTATTAATCTTTATAGGCATATTTGTAAAGAGAAAAACCAACAACGGCAGAACTGACATTTTAATAAGGGCGACACGGCCTATCAAAGTAAGGGGTAATAATGACCAATCATCTAACAGTTTTTTAACCTTATTCCGCATGGCTTCATAATTTAATTTATATAAGTCCTCATAATGATTGGAGACATAAATCCCAAGATAACGAATTGGATCGGCATTGCGGGCTTGTTGTCTAAGGGTTTCAGGAAGAAAATCACTCTCCGTACTCATAATTAAGATCTCAGGGGCATATTAGCAAGACCGGCGATAAAATTATCCTGCACATAAAGATGTCCTGCACATCTAACCTGGGCTTCTATTGGAATTCTACACAGCATATTAGCAAGCCCATTATCGCCGTTTATAAAACGGCGATAATTTTATCGCCGGTCTTGCTAATATGCCCCTCAGTCTTATTTTGATTCATTTTGTAGCCCCCAGTCTGTTGAAACTGTGCAAATTCTGCTAATACCTGCTCAATGTTCTGGCTCTCAGGTTTAAGATAAAGAATGATGTCATCCGCAAACAACTTTAATTTTGCCATGCCCACTATTGGAGTTTTAATTATCAAGTTGTTTCGAATTTTTGTGGCCAAAGGTTCAATAAAAAAGGTGAACAAGACAGTGATAGCGGGCACCCTTGTCTGGTCCCCCGGTTCACGTTTATAGTCCCTGCTAAGTTATTATTAATAAAAACCTGAGCCTGAGCCCCCTGATAAATATTCCACAGCATTTTAATGACCAGGGGGGGAACCCCATACCTGCCTAGACCATAAAAAAGCGCATCCCAATTAACCAGATCAAACGCTTTTTCTGCGTCTACCATCATGACAAGCGCAGGGGTTTGGTTACTATTAAAAAAATCGAGAGCCTGAACTAAAAACCCTGTATTGGCCGACATTAACCTCCCTGCAATAACCCTGTCTGGTCTCTATGGATCACTTCTTCCCAGATTTTCATTCGAATTTTATAGTCTAGGGCATATTCTCAAGGAGCCATCGCCGAGTTATCGGCACGTTATCGCAGCCAAATCCGCGATAATTTTATCTCCCCATTCCCAAGCTGGTGTTAACAGCCCATAACACCAGTTTACCTGCGATAGCAGTTGTAAAAAACATCGCCACAGATGGCCCCGGCAACTAACGCTAATGATATGCAGAGTAGGCGTACCCGTGCAAAAAGCCACGACAACACCACTCCACAACATTCTCAACGACCAGCCCGATCCGCGATAAGATCACAAAACATGCGATAAGGCGCGTTAGCAGCAGGAAATTAACACCTGCTCTTACCTGGTGCAAACTCGGATGACAACTTGCAACAGACAAGGGAGCACAGCCCATAGCCACACATGAAGAACAACAGATGCCATGGAGCCACTCACCATGCATCCCGGAGCCCCAAGAGGGCAACAACACCCACAGCCACCACACCCAGGACCCCCCCTCCCGGGGCCCCACTCCGGGCACCCCCCACCCACACCCCCACAAAGATATGTCACATCAACCTCACGAAATCATGAACAAAACAATGTGCCCGGTGTCGCGCAATAACAACACCTAACATACATGTGTCGTCAGAAAAATGAGAATCATACATTCCTCTTAGACTTAGCAAATAATGTGTTTCATACAGAATATAGTTATCAAGGAGAGAGAGAGGACTAGATAGCCAGTCCGTATCCCCAGGTTATTTATATGTAATCAAAGAGGACTGACTGAATGTGACTATTTAGAGACTCAGAACTGTATGAAGAAGAGAAGAAACATTTGGTTTCTTTATAAAGCCCTCACCCACCAACCTAGTTGGTGGCATGCTTCATCATCGGGCCCACCTAGTGACACCGAATGTGTCCCGGGTGTGCTACAACGCCTGTAATTACAGCGGAGCTGGTATATTTGCTGAGTGTGCTGTGAAAGTGGTGTGAATGTGAAAATTTAAAAGCTATTCAGTGGTCCCAGTGCCCGGAGGGGCATAGCATTTAATATCTGGGCCTCTGTTAGCGTTAAAAACAGAACAGTGGATGCTGGTGGAGCGAAGATTAGGCACTCCTACATCCAGGGTGTGGTCTACATGTTTCAGCCAGGTCTTTCATTAATACTGGCTTTCCTCAGGACCGGAAAGATATATGTGTAAGTGCATGTAGCACTTATGTGAATGTGATTTAAAAATGTGTTGCACGCGCTAAGGTGCCTTATATGTGGGAGGGGGATTCCCTCTCCGAGCAATACTGGACGTACAACACATAACAAACAAACATACAGAGGAGAGTATAAGCATATGAGCATAAGTCACAGGGATATATCTTTGCCGATAGTAAAGTGCATAGCTGAGCGGAAAAAACACGGCAAAGGTGGAACCGTACTGGTGAGTGCGGTTTAAAGTGAATTAATTCATTATGCGCTAAAACGTGTGGTGGACTAGGAGGCGGAAATACACATATGTGTAAAATGTGGTCACGCTCCAAATATAACCTCACGCTAGCGTTTTGTAGTATATGCCCCCGTAGAGAAATCCGGCAGAGATTCTGACCCTGTAATGATAAAGGGCAGGGCACAACGAGCCATGAGAAACCTGCAAGAGGAAAGCTTACCCGGTAATGGTGAGGTTTCAAGATTACTCACGCCTTTGTGGATCAGGACCTGTGGGAAACCTGTTCAGCTGTCGCGGATATCCGTGAATGAAGGTCCTGGCCGAGATCGGTATATAAAGACCTTTTCGGCGTGCTCAGGTGTAGCTAATTGAACCTGTGAGTAGCGTCCCTGAAAATGAAGGAAAAGGAAGAAGGACACGGGAGAAAAACAGCACGCTCGCAGTGGGCGTTGGTATGGTAACAGTGCGCTGTGAGCCCTGTATTCGTCCCGGTCAAGAAGAATGCATGTAGTGAGCGTGTAGACATAATGAATATTCTCAATAGAATGTAAGTGAAGTTGTAAATGGTTGCGCAATGTTCAGAAAGTGCTGATGCAAATGAAATGGGTATATTCCAAAGCGTGATCAATTGGGAACATTGAACCATATGGGAGCCTGACAGAGGAGGCGCAAAGGAAAGGCAATAGGTGTGCCGAATGGGAACTTAACAAAGGAGGCGCAAAAGGAAAGGCAAATAGGTGTGCCTAGACTGAGGTCGAATGACGATATTAACTTCTCAGGGAGCACCACGGGATGGAATCGTTCAATCCCTGGTGTTGTGTAGACAAACGGTAAATCCATCGTTGTTCTTTAATCAGTAAGGTCTTTTCATTGTTATCTCGATTGAGATCGAATTGTTCGATCACTGTCCATGTCATATCATTGGGTGTATGACCATGCTGAAGGTAATGGTCAGTGAGTCTGCTGATGTTTTTTTGCATCGGATAGTGCTGCGGTGCTCGACCACTCTGGTTCTCACTTTTCGCGTCGTCATTCCTATGTAGCGGAGGCCACATGGGCATGTGATCATGTAAACGACGTTAGTAGAGTTACAATTCGTGTGGTGTGATTGTGTCCAGACTTTACTAGGTTCCAGGTTAAGTGTCTTGGAATGTTTTGTAAGGTGGCACACACTACAATTATTACAAGGATAGTGTCCTGTAACATTAGGGAGGCCCCAAGCATTTAGGGACGGAGTTGTTGACTGGTCTCTGCGGAAGCCTAGTGCGTGTGGACACTAATTGGTCTTTAAGATTGTTCGCACGTTTATAGGCAAAGAGGGGTTCTTCCCATTCTCTGGGGCCTGAATTTATAATCCGCCAGTTTTTGCGGATGATGCTGGAAACCTGGTTAGAAACCGTGTTATACGTAGTGACACATGTCATGGGTGGTGCGCCAGGTTCCTTGGTTATTGTTTCAAGGATGGCCTCTCTGTTCTGGTTGCGTGCCCTCTTTTTTGATTTCTCAATGACTCGTGTTGGGTAGCCTCGTTCCTGTAATTTGGAAGCAAGGACTGCTGATTGTTGTTTGTAATCTGTAATTTTGTTACAATTCCTGCGAATACGCAGGAATTGTCCGAAAGGGAGGTTTTCCCTTAAGGATCTCGGATGAAAGCTGTTGAAATGTAATAAGGAATTTCGAGCAGTTGGTTTATAATAAGTGGTAGTCGTGAATGCTCCTTGTTCTGCTGTAATATTAAGATCAAGGAATGCCAAGGTAGTTGTACTTGATGTGCTAGTGAATCGAAGGTATGGATCACGCTCATTAAGCCAGATTAAGAATTGGCTTAAAGATTCAGTTGTGCCTTCCCAAATCATGAAAATATCATCTATGTAGCGACGCCACACTTTGATGTTTACTGAATGTGGGTTTGTAGTTGATGATATATGTCTCTGTTCAAAATGGTGTACATAGAGGCCTGCTACACTGGGGGCAAAAATGCTCCCCATAGATGTTCCGTTGGTTTGTAGATAGAAGTCGCCTTCATATTCCAAAATAATTTTCTTTAAGCGCCAGTGTGGCACATTTGAGTATGAATTCTCTGGGGGTGTTATATGACCAAGGTGTTTGCTCCAATACATCGCGTAGTACTTGGAGTGTGGCATCCTGTGGTAAACTGGTATACAGACTCTCTATATCCAGTCCCACCATTAGTTGGGCCATGGGATTAAAATCCATATCTTTGATGATATTCAGAAGATGTTTTGTGTCCTTGATGTAGGTCGGTGTTTGTTGGACCAAGGGATTGAGAAAATGGTCACAGTATCTTGACAGTGGTTCTAGGAGAGAATTAATCCCAGAGACAATGGGCCTACCAGGAGGTGGCAAGGTTCCTTTGTGGACCTTGGGGACAGTATAAAAATATGGAACTCTGGCATTTTTCGTGCACAGGAAATCGGCCTCTTGTTTGGTTATATGACAAGCTTCACTAGCAGCATCCACCAGAGTTTTGATGGTGGCTTGTAACGTCTTGGTAGGGTCATGTTTGAGTAATTTGTAGTTGCGTGTGTCACTTAACAATCTGCGACATTCATTGTCGTAATCTTTTTTGTCTTGTAGGACAATGCCGCCACCCTTGTCTGCTGGTTTGATGACGAGGGTGGGGTTGTCCTGTAGGTTTTTGATAATCTTCCGGTCTTCTTCGGAAAGATTATTGAATGGTCTAGCTGGTTCAAGCTGCTCTATGTCATGGTAGACTGCTTGTTCGAAAGTGGTGATCTCCACGGGTACACTTGTAGGTGGGGGTACAAAGCTAGACTTCAGTTTCAAGCCCGTCTCATTGTTGCTACCCGTGGGGTTATCATCAGTTGTGTTGAGTTTTTCAAAAAAGGCCTTCAGTTTGAGTTTTCTGAAGAAATCTGCAAGCTCCACATGTAGTTTGAATTTGTCCAATCTAGTTGTTGGGACAAAGGATAGGCCCTTATCAAGAACAGCAGTGTCCTTGGATGATAGTGATGTGCTGGACAGGTTAAATACCAGAGTGGGAGGCGAGTCGTTGGTTACTGTTTGCTCGTGCCGGGTTGTGGTTCCCGTGATCTGTTGCGGGTGTTTGCGCTCACAGGATTCTCCTCTTCTGCCCAGTGTACTGATTGGTTGTTTCTTCTTCTGCCGCGTGACCTCCGGCCCTGTCCTAAAAAAGGGGGCCTAGGATTGCCTTGGAAGAATGGTGGAGGGGGGCCTAACTGGTACATCTGTGGCCAGTTGAAGTATTGATGTTGTGGTTGTCCAAAAGGTGTTGGTCCATAGGTGGGTCCTTGTCGTGGACCATGCCAGGGTTGTTGCCACCGTTGTTGGCGTCCTCTGCCTCGCTGTTTGGATGAGTCATTACTGGAGTCGCTGGAGATGGAGCTACTGTCTCCTGAGGTATCACCAGATCTTTCAGATTTGTTCGGGGGTACAAAATTGTCATCTGTATATGGGTATGTTTTAACATAGGAGAACTTCTTGAGATCTTTCTGAAATTTTGTTATTTTGGCTTGTGTTAGATATTCTTTATAATCCGCCATTTCTTTGTTCTGGTCATCAAGTTTTTTCTTATATGATGTAATCGTCGTTTTATAATGACTTTCTGTGGCTTGAATGTCAATTATCATTGCCTCCGATAGGCGTTTGGCAGTCTTGATGATAAGCACCAACCAATCTCTGGTGCAGTGCCAGGCTATCTGTGCCCAGTCTTTCCTAAAGATAGCATCTTCTAGGAAGATCCTGGGGGCATTTGTGACAAGGAGGCCTCGGGGAGCTGTGTTAGTCCGAAGGTATTCTGTCAGTATAAGGCCATGTAAGATGGTTCTGATACGGTTGCGCTTCTTCTCTGTTAAGGTATCCCAGTCTGTTGTTTGGGCTATTGTGTTAGAGATGTTAAAGTCTGCCAGGAAGGAGGGGTCGGCAAGGATTTCATTAATATCACTTTCGTTGTATGTGAGACCATGGTGTTCTGCCATGGTAAAAGAAAGAAGGCTCTCGCAGCTTTGCGCTGCTCAATATATAGTTATCAAGGAGAGAGAGAGGACTAGATAGCCAGTCCGTATCCCCAGGTTATTTATATGTAATCAAAGAGGACTGACTGAATGTGACTATTTAGAGACTCAGAACTGTATGAAGAAGAGAAGAAACATTTGGTTTCTTTATAAAGCCCTCACCCACCAACCTAGTTGGTGGCATGCTTCATCATCGGGCCCACCTAGTGACACCGAATGTGTCCCGGGTGTGCTACAACGCCTGTAATTACAGCGGAGCTGGTATATTTGCTGAGTGTGCTGTGAAAGTGGTGTGAATGTGAAAATTTAAAAGCTATTCAGTGGTCCCAGTGCCCGGAGGGGCATAGCATTTAATATCTGGGCCTCTGTTAGCGTTAAAAACAGAACAGTGGATGCTGGTGGAGCGAAGATTAGGCACTCCTACATCCAGGGTGTGGTCTACATGTTTCAGCCAGGTCTTTCATTAATACTGGCTTTCCTCAGGACCGGAAAGATATATGTGTAAGTGCATGTAGCACTTATGTGAATGTGATTTAAAAATGTGTTGCACGCGCTAAGGTGCCTTATATGTGGGAGGGGGATTCCCTCTCCGAGCAATACTGGACGTACAACACATAACAAACAAACATACAGAGGAGAGTATAAGCATATGAGCATAAGTCACAGGGATATATCTTTGCCGATAGTAAAGTGCATAGCTGGCGGAAAAAACACGGCAAAGGTGGAACCGTACTGGTGGTGCGGTTTAAAGTGAATTAATTCATTATGCGCTAAAACGTGTGGTGGACTAGGAGGCGGAAATACACATATGTGTAAAATGTGGTCACGCTCCAAATATAACCTCACGCTAGCGTTTTGTAGTATATGCCCCCGTAGAGAAATCCGGCAGAGATTCTGACCCTGTAATGATAAAGGGCAGGGCACAACGAGCCATGAGAAACCTGCAAGAGGAAAGCTTACCCGGTAATGGTGAGGTTTCAAGATTACTCACGCCTTTGTGGATCAGGACCTGTGGGAAACCTGTTCAGCTGTCGCGGATCTCCGTGAATGAAGGTCCTGGCCGAGATCGGTATATAAAGACCTTTTCGGCGTGCTCAGGTGTAGCTAATTGAACCTGTGAGTAGCGTCCCTGAAAATGAAGGAACGAGGCTACCCAACACGAGTCATTGAGAAATCAAAAAAGAGGGCACGCAACCAGAACAGAGAGGCCATCCTTGAAACAATAACCAAGGAACCTGGCGCACCACCCATGACATGTGTCACTACGTATAACACGGTTTCTAACCAGGTTTCCAGCATCATCCGCAAAAACTGGCGGATTATAAATTCAGGCCCCAGAGAATGGGAAGAACCCTCTTTGCCTATAAACGTGCGAACAATCTTAAAGACCAATTAGTGTCCACACGCACTAGGCTTCCGCAGAGACCAGTCAACAACTCCGTCCTAAATGCTTGGGGCCTCCCTAATGTTACAGGACACTATCCTTGTAATAATTGTAGTGTGTGCCACCTTACAAAACATTCCAAGACACTTAACCTGGAACCTAGTAAAGTCTGGACACAATCACACCACACGAATTGTAACTCTACTAACGTCGTTTACATGATCACATGCCCATGTGGCCTCCGCTACATAGGAATGACGACGCGAAAAGTGAGAACCAGAGTGGTCGAGCACCGCAGCACTATCCGATGCAAAAAACATCAGCAGACTCACTGACCATTACCTTCAGCATGGTCATACACCCAATGATATGACATGGACAGTGATCGAACAATTCGATCTCAATCGAGATAACAATGAAAAGACCTTACTGATTAAAGAACAACGATGGATTTACCGTTTGTCTACACAACACCAGGGATTGAACGATTCCATCCCGTGGTGCTCCCTGAGAAGTTAATATCGTCATTCGACCTCAGTCTAGGCACACCTATTTGCCTTTCCTTTTGCGCCTCCTTTGTTAAGTTCCCATTCGGCACACCTATTGCCTTTCCTTTGCGCCTCCTCTGTCAGGCTCCCATATGGTTCAATGTTCCCAATTGATCACGCTTTGGAATATACCCATTTCATTTGCATCAGCACTTTCTGAACATTGCGCAACCATTTACAACTTCACTTACATTCTATTGAGAATATTCATTATGTCTACACGCTCACTACATGCATTCTTCTTGACCGGGACGAATACAGGGCTCACAGCGCACTGTTACCATACCAACGCCCACTGCGAGCGTGCTGTTTTTCTCCCGTGTCCTTCTTCCTTTTCCTTCATTTTCAGGGACGCTACTCACAGGTTCAATTAGCTACACCTGAGCACGCCGAAAAGGTCTTTATATACCGATCTCGGCCAGGACCTTCATTCACGGAGATCCGCGACAGCTGAACAGGTTTCCCACAGGTCCTGATCCACAAAGGCGTGAGTAATCTTGAAACCTCACCATTACCGGGTAAGCTTTCCTCTTGCAGGTTTCTCATGGCTCGTTGTGCCCTGCCCTTTATCATTACAGGGTCAGAATCTCTGCCGGATTTCTCTACGGGGGCATATACTACAAAACGCTAGCGTGAGGTTATATTTGGAGCGTGACCACATTTTACACATATGTGTATTTCCGCCTCCTAGTCCACCACACGTTTTAGCGCATAATGAATTAATTCACTTTAAACCGCACCACCAGTACGGTTCCACCTTTGCCGTGTTTTTTCCGCCAGCTATGCACTTTACTATCGGCAAAGATATATCCCTGTGACTTATGCTCATATGCTTATACTCTCCTCTGTATGTTTGTTTGTTATGTGTTGTACGTCCAGTATTGCTCGGAGAGGGAATCCCCTCCCACATATAAGGCACCTTAGCGCGTGCAACACATTTTTAAATCACATTCACATAAGTGCTACATGCACTTACACATATATCTTTCCGGTCCTGAGGAAAGCCAGTATTAATGAAAGACCTGGCTGAAACATGTAGACCACACCCTGGATGTAGGAGTGCCTAATCTTCGCTCCACCAGCATCCACTGTTCTGTTTTTAACGCTAACAGAGGCCCAGATATTAAATGCTATGCCCCTCCGGGCACTGGGACCACTGAATAGCTTTTAAATTTTCACATTCACACCACTTTCACAGCACACTCAGCAAATATACCAGCTCCGCTGTAATTACAGGCGTTGTAGCACACCCGGGACACATTCGGTGTCACTAGGTGGGCCCGATGATGAAGCATGCCACCAACTAGGTTGGTGGGTGAGGGCTTTATAAAGAAACCAAATGTTTCTTCTCTTCTTCATACAGTTCTGAGTTTCATACAGAATAAACACAAAAGAACTATTTTGAAGAGCCATGGCGGGTCCACCCAGGACAATCTGGAAGTCACAGCCTGCAAAACAAATTTCCAGAGAAGTCATGCGCTCATCAAAGGACAGAGAAAGCGAGCGAAAGTGAGAGAGAGAAAGAGAGAGTGAGAGAAAGAGAGGGAGAGGGATTGAGAGAGAGAAATAGAGATATTGTACAAGGAGCGCAAGGCCAATCGGGCTCCTGGCTCATACATGCCAACTGTTGTGTGTGTATCCCTATTGGCGCACACTAAGTCAAAGGTCTGGCATCAATAGCAACGCGAAGGCCACATCACATTTAAAAAATGCAAGCAGTAGTCAGACCAACATCAGGAATGAAAGCTCCATTGTCTCAACACACAAGGCAGAAGGACACCTGAACCCCCGACCTTGGTCCTGAATGCGGCTGGCACTCCCTGCGAGAGATACCAAACCAGATCGTGACAACTCCCACACCACAAACTGCGTGAATGAAAGACCAACGTGTCCACACCCCACACACACTTGTCCCTGCCTGAGGCACACCTGCTTGGGATGCCCCTGACACATAAGTAAGAAACAACCCATACGCCCAAACGTTGCACACAAACACGACTCATTGCTCCGAGCAGTGGCATCTCATCCACACAACTGCCGCCTGTCAGAAGTGTGCCGGTGCTACGAGACCAACAAAGGCAATGGCTGGCAATCCCGGGCACATGCACAACCCCTGTCACGTGGAACTGTACCGTGCACGAATGCTGCATCTGTTGGGATCACTGCCACTGGCAGTGTTGCGCATCAGTTACCGTCTGAGTTTCCGTCTTGTGTACGTCACCTGCGTCCAGCCCTGGTTCCACTGTCGATCATGCACATTCGAGTGGCCCATGGATGTCTGCCTATCCAACACAACGGTAGCTGAACTGGATTATGACACGTGTGTGCGTCCCCTATTGGCCCACGAACAGGAGTGTAACCGTGACACCCGTGCATTGGATGCCTTGATATTTGGTGTATGTGCAGGCAGTTGTGCATGGGAGATTGCACAACTCCTCGTGTGCAGTGACCACATCGAAGGCGCTCCCCTATTGGGCTGTGTTGCGGATTGGTGAAACGACGTGGATGGAGCACAGCTGCCCGGACCAGGTAATGGATTGGCTCGCCCTCGCGTACCTTGACCTCGACAACGACGTACTCTTGGAACAGATTGCCCATGAAGCAGCGCTCGCATACATGGACGAGTAACTACGTTCCTGCAGCCACAATTGATTGTCACCCACAGCACAGGTCCCCACACCTTGTAGCATCTCGGAGGAATTTCCACATATCCCACCACAACAGTGGACATGTCTGCCTTTGCCTGGACTCAGAATGCATGTGCTTGGACCTACGCGTGTGTACACACACCTGTGCAAGGTGATGCAGTCCCATGGGCGGAGCAGCACAGCGTCGCCTGGCAACGTTCCAAAAGCGGAGAAACTGCTGGGGGGAGAGTACACACATGGCAATGTAGCACGACATGTGACCTTGTAGGATCCCTTCACCTGCTCACTGTCAGCAGAACACACAGCACTATGCAGATCCCATGGGCTGTGAGTCGTGTCCCCTGACACGGGCCGATGAGCAGACGCTAAACATCACATGACTCGTCCAGCAAGGCAAGGTGGGCTGAGACCGTTGACATCCGTAATGAATTGTGTGCACTTTTGCCACCCCATTACTTGCACCTCAACATGTTCCTAAGCTGCCTGTAAGTGTCTTAAACATTGGTCTGCATGTTGTGGCCCTTGCCTTGCCCGTACTGACACGCACATGCTAATAAAATCCACGCAACTTCACCTGTGTACAACTGTGATGAGTGTTGATTATGATGACAGATCATGTGCCTACATGTGCATTGTCCATAAAAAGGGAGGCATTGACTGACGCTTGTGAATTGGGGGTGAGTCCCTATTGCCAGCTCCACCTCTGTGAGCCAGACATTGTGGCTGGGATAGTTGGTGGCAGACCTGTGCTCCTATGTGTCCCCAGCAATGTGCGTATGGTGTCCAACTTCTCGCCATGTAGAACAAGGTCATCCATCAAAACAGACTGTGTCCACACAGATGTGTGTGAGTAGGCATGTGAAGAGACGTTCTATTGTCGCATGTGATGGGGACACCACTTAAGGACTGCTACCGAATGTGACATTTCCACACACAGCCCTATTTGATACATGGACGTGGTGCTACGTTTGGGGGCAACGGGATTGTTGTCACTGTGCAATGTGGCCACAGCTAGTTCACACCTTCACAGTCATCTAAGTGGCCATGTGGGTCATGGTCAAACATGCGCATTGATGACATCTACCGGGGTGTACCTTTTAGTGCTATCGATGTCCCGACATTCATCCAAACATTTATTCGTGAGTGAACATAGACGTGACACATCTGTGTGATTTGGAATGTTTTATTCACATTCTGGGGGGTGTCGGACCTGGAGCAGTACATGGCCACTTCAAGCCCACATGACATGGTTGCCCATGGGAGTTCCTGTGGCAAGGCAAAGTTGATCTGAAGAGGAAGGGTGCAGTCCGCCGCCGGGTTGCTGTGTCATTGGTACCAGAGCAAATATGGCAGTCCATGTCGGAGTCCATGTGAAGGTCGCAGAGTGTTTTGGGGGAGAGTGGGAGGTGTTGTTCCAGGGCATGATGCAGAGAGCACGACCAGGCAGGGACAGGCCATATGGCAGGGACGGATGCTACTACCTCCTTCCTCACACAGTCATTACCCTCCACACCTTACTCCTCTGAGACGTCTTCTGTGTCCGGTGTGTCAGGTGTGTGTGGTGGGGTTATGGCTGCGTCACTATGTGCCACTGACTCATCAGGGTGCGAAGGTGATTGGGCTGCATCACTGTGTGCCACTGACACATCAGTGGGATGATATGTGTGTGTTGAGGTTCCTGCAGCAGTGACCTGGAACAGGCTCAGTGGCAGCAATGGCAAGATGAGGATCTGCAAGGCATGGAAGATCGCAGCTACATCTCGCTAGTGTTCAGCAGTGGCAGCCATACTTCCAGCCTACATCGGCTCCATGGTCTCCATTGACCTCTGCATCTGTGCCAACTCTGTGCTGTCTTCGCTTGGGCCTGTCTGCCTAGACAGTTCTTGTAACCGAGTAATGGACCCAGCGATGTCAGCCAAGGATTGTTGGTGAGCATGGTGCGGACAGTGGGTATCCGTTAGGGACTGTAGGTGCTCCCTGATGGGACTCAGGCACCCACGTATGGCATCGAGTTTCTCTGCCATGAGCTCAAAACCCAGTCGCAGCTGATCTGCCATCTTCTCCTGGCACCCTAACACACAGAGTTTGAAATCTGTGTGTTGGTCGTGGGGGTCCTGGGAGGCAGCCTTGGTGGTGTGTGAGTCCTGCGGTGTGGTCTGTGCAGGGTGTGGGCTCACCGCGATGCAGCTGGGCTGCCCTGCTCCTGGAGGTGGGGTGCGGATGCTGTCCACGAGCCGTTGGAGGGTGTCTGTGCAAATGTGCAGGGTGTCCTCTTCATCATCACAGGATAAAAAAACTAAGTGTGAGGTTGTATATAATAGGAACAAGGGTATTAATATCAAATGGGAAAAGATCGATAAGTCTGCGTTCCTGAAAGATCTTATGACAAATAATAAGCTGGAGATAGTCACAGTTCTCTCAGATACCGCCCCCCAGAGGACATTATATCTGCCTTCTCAAATATAAATGGCCTTATGGCGGACAAATTAACGAAATGCCGTAGGAAATGTCCCGTAAACCCAAGGTGGTTCAATAAGAGTTGTTCTGCAGCCCATAAGGCGCTATGGGTGGCACTTGAATGGAACCCGAGGAACAAGGATGAAATAAGTAGAGTAAGGAAAGACTATAAGAAGGTAATCGAGGATAGGAAACGGATGCTGAAGGAAAAGGCCTGGGAAGATTTAAAAGCTGCGTCAGCTCGGAAAGACTCTCGTGCTTTCTGGGAGGTGGTTAACTCAGTTTCTATTTCCGGCGCCGAGGCACCCAAAATGGATACTATAGTTCCAGCTGAAGCGTGGGTTACCCATTTCTCAAAAATGTTCTCCCCTCAGCCTAGGACAGTAAATTTACCCTTCGTAATGGAAACTCCTTTTGATATGGCTTTAGCCCAGGGCTTAAGTAACTCCATACAGGTGAGTGAGGTACTTTTAGCCATAGAACAAAGCCGCCCAGAGAAAGCTCCTGGCCCGGACAGAATCCCTGTGGATCTATATAAGCACCTACCAGATTTCTGGGCACCGCTGATTACAAATGTCTTAAAAGCTGCAATAGTAGGTCCATTAGTCAAGACCTGGTAGGAGGGAATTATAGTGCCGATTTTCAAAAAAGGGGATAAAACGCAACCCTGCTGCTATCGCCCAATCTCCCTGCTTGATAGCTCAGTTAAAATACTGGGCAGGGTAATTCTGGCAAAACTGGAACTCTGGGCATTGGAATGTCAGGCACTCTCAATTTACCAGTTTGGATTCCGACCTGGGCTTGGAACGGTGGAACAATCTCTTAACTTATCACTAATTGTTCAAAAGTATACTGAGGCACAGAAGGGCTGCGTTCACCTAGCTTTTATGGGCCTAACCTGTGCTTTCGACACAGTGAATCGTAGTCAATTGTGGTCCATAATGTCATAAATGGGGATTGACAAAACAATTATTATCTTGCTTAGTAGATTTCATGAACACACCACAGCCATAGTCCGTTACAGCTGTGAGGGAGATTTGACGGAAGGCTTTCCCTCTGAAATGGGTGTAAGGCAGGGGTGTGTCTTGGCCCCATTTCTCTTTTTATTATATATTAACGGGCTGGGAGATCAACTGTGTAAGGTGGGAAAGGATATCCCAAGATGTAATAGGTGTCCAATTCCCATTCTCTTATACGCTGACGATGCTGTCCTGATAGCAGGACCGGACTGGTGATGCCGGGCACCGGGCAATCCCCCGGTAGGCCGGAAGGGGTGGGGGGCGGTTTCCTCACAGGGGGCCGGTTTTGTTACTGGGGCCGATTTTTTTAGAAATCGGCACCCAGCAACAAAATCAGAAGGCCATTCCGCCAGGCCTGCGTCTGTGACATAGAGACAGTCAGACTCACTGCTCTGCACAGTGCACTCTGACCTCTGCTCTGCGGAGAAAAAGCACAACTGCCATTGGTGAGGTGGCCTCATCTCACGAATGACAGTGGTGCTTTTTCCCCGCACAGACAGAGGTGCAGTAGTTGGGTTGAATTTAGTAGTGCGTGTGCATCACACACGCACTACTAAATTCAACCCAAATTACCATACCCAGCTACTGCACTGTGCATGCACACTGCGCAGGGGCAGGGTGCGCGCAGGCCACGCCCGCGTACTCTTTTCGGCGCCACGCCGCCACCACCACTCGTGACCAGGCACTGAGGCACCTGACTGACCTGCCTTAATGTAGGCAGTGACGTAGGAGGGGGTGCAGATCATTCACTGGTCCGACTCACGCGTCGCGCAGCGCGACGCGTGAGTCTGATCAATGATCTGCCTTCCCTCCCTAAGTTCGCCCGCCTGCGCTGCAGAGAAGTTAGTTCCCTGGGCCTCCGGCTGGTTCACTTCACACGCAACTGGCAACTTAAGGTAAGTAAAAAATGTCCCCTTTACAGAAGGTCTGTCAGAGCAAAAGAATTTCATGCATTGAACGTGTGTTTGCTATTTGCACAAAGCGTTAATCCTGCATTACTGTAAATGATCCAACCTTCTATACACGAGGGCCCTTTTAAAGGTTAAAATGGAAAAATACATGTTAAATATGCGATATTAGGCTTACTGCCCCATTAAAACGATTTTCCTACTTTTTGGAGATATTGCTTGCAAATGTAGCTTTTGTTTACACGAAAAACATTCCCTTTCGCACAAGCAAGGTGTGTGTGCTAACATTACAGATTTAAACGCAGAACAATAAAATAAAACACTGTTTCTGATTGTTATTTGTAATTTAAAGCTGCATTTTCAGTACCATCACGATTATCTGAGTTTCTAACTCAATTAACCGGCATGTGGTATTACAGCGAGAAATCCAACCAACTGTAAATGAGGCTAACAGGCCAAATATTTGTGTCAGGGAGCTAGTTCGCCAGCACACCACGTGGTGTTTTGGGAGACAAGTCTGGGATGGATGCACAGGGCCAGGGTACTCGATTAAGCACGTCTACAAGGCAAAATAGGGGTGTTAAATGCAGGCCGGGTAACATGTACATTTAATGGTGCACCAGTGGTGAGACAGAGCCTCACTAACAGTCAAACATCCGTGTGAGTGGCACTTTGGGGAGGGCTCCTATTTTGGGCGTCCTGGTCTTTGACACACAGCCGTGAGAGTCTTCTGTCTGACCAGTCTGTGCTCAGAACCAGCCTGCGCAGCTTTGTGACAGCAACTCCGGGACTGCCGCGGGATGGACGATAAGGGGTAAGCTGAACAGCTGTAGCTAGCTCTCTAGGTTAATGCACCTCGTGCGGAGATCTGTGTCAAGCCTGTAGGTCACAGGGTTCCTCCCAGCAGGATCGCTTAACCATTCATCCAGGGTTGAAAAGATGATTGACATTGCATTCGCGTAATAGGCACATCCATTATTAAAGCGCCTTGATAATTGGGCGATAGATAAAGCGCTCTAGGAGTATTGGTTTATTGGAACAGAACAGAAGAGTCCATTGGTATAGACCAATGTTCTTCTCAGCAGCATGCTATATAACAACAAATTGCTGCTTTTAATAAAAACACAATCTTTCACTTTAAGTATATTCGCGAGGCAATCATGCTGTGACAGCGCTTGTTTAAAAAAATTCCGAACAAATCGGAACCAAAATATATTGCACCAGATTGATCACAATAATCTTTCAGGGTATAGTTATCCGTTTTCAGTTTATTACTCTATGGACATAAATGCTCTCAGTGTCCTATTTGATGTTTATTGCACTTGAAAATAATGTGAACGGAAACATCCAGATTTTAGAAGTCTTTTTCACTACCGCAAATTAATTACCACTACCACGCCCACATATTGTCAGTGGGTTTGAGGAGAACTTTGTGTTTCTTGAAACTGATAACTCTGAAAATTCTCACTCAGGCCTAACGAAAATTATTGTTATAAATGTGGCTCGGGTTTAGGCAGACAGGAGGGTAAATGTTGTCCATTGTTTTTAATGTATTTACTGAATGCATGCTGTAAGGTAGCTCAGTAGGGCAACCATCAGTTGCTGAAATATTTGTGTAATTTTTAGGTCACAAGTTTTTGCCTGACAGGCAGGACGCGGCCTATTATCCTCTGAGATTGATAAAATGAGTACTATTGTGCCGAGTAACCATAAACTAGGAATAATCCATGATGAAGTGCATGTAAATGACATATGGAAATTGCATACAAGTCTTGAATATATATATAAGGGTGTTAGACCTGGCATCTTTTAGCGTGTTTCCCTGTCTTTTTGCTTTCTGACCTCCTGGTTTTGACTGTTTTTGCTGGTTTAGTGTCTCTGCACACTTTCCCACTGCTGTTCAGTGTTAAAGTGCAAGTGCTCTTGTATAAATTATGATATGAACTGGTGTTTCCATGATTGGAATATTTGATTTACTAATTAAGTCCCTAGTAAAGTGCACTGAGGGTGCCAGGGCTTGTAAATTAAATGCTGCTGGTGGGCCCGCAGCACTTATTGTGCCACCCACTTAAGTAGCCTATTTAAACATGTGTCAAACCTTTGCACAATTGTTTGAGATTAAGTGCGTTTTTAAATGTCTTTATATTATTTTATATTAAGAATAAATTGGTTATATTGAAATTCATGTTTCGTGCTCAAGACATTTCATTTTTTGGTGTTCACTACAGGAATGTCTGTGATTTATGACTGTTTTGACTGGGTATCCTGGTGCACCATAATGTCATCATTTACTATGCTTTAAAAGTTAATACAATTAAATATGTAATGAAAAATGTGTTGAAAAATGCATTGTTTTGGCCTTTCTGTCTCCAAAATTTTCTTGGGGGCGAGAACTCCCCAAACTCCCCCTAGTAGTGGTCGCTCACTGCACTTGCTCACTACACACCATATGGGGGCTGGTCTCACTTATACTTTGTGCTCTCTGATTCACTACATTTGTGTCTATTTTTGGTGCTCTCTGTAAGAATGTCTATGGGTACATATGACTGGGTAACCTGGTGCTCTTTAAGGTCATCATCTACTATATACTGTGCTTTGAAAGTTAATACAATTAAATATGTAATGAAAAATGTGCTGTAAAATGCACCATTTTGGTCTGTCTTTTTCCAACATTTTCGTGGGGGGAGAACCCCCCCAAACCCCCTTAGTAGTGGTCGGGCTCGCTCACTATGCTCGCTCGCTATGCGCCAGACAGGGGCTGGTCTGAAAAAATTTGCCAGGGCTGCTTTCAGTTCCCAGTCCGGCCCTGCCTGATAGCCAGGACAGCAAATGCACTACAAATACTGCTAGATTCCTTTAATGTTTTTATGAACAACCTGGGGTTAAAAGTGAATCGTACTAAATCATTTGTCATGAAATGTGCACTTAAAAAGGCTAAAACCAAAACCTTTTTATTGGGGGGAGAAGAAATTGAGAAAGTTCCTTTCTTTACCTACCTCGGGATACCGTTCGATGTTAATTTTAATTGGAAACATGCCTTAGATATTAGGATTATGCAATTTCAAAAGTCGATTGATGCAATCTTTAGATTTGCTAAAAGGCTAGGAGGCAAACCAACTAAGGAGATCTTATGTATCTATAAGAGCAAAAGCCTTTCTGTGGCAACTTTTAGGGCTGGGGTCTGGGGATATGTAAATTGTAAATCATTGCAAATAGTAGAGAATACGTTTCTGAGAAGACTTCTCTCAGTACCCCAGAGCTCCTCTGTTTTATTCTGTCACGAGGAAGTTGGTCTGAATTATTTGAAAGACTGTATTGCGATTCAACCGCTGTTGCTCTGGCAAAAAATCTGGAAAACCCTGAGGCTGCCCTTTGTAGAACAATATTGACAGACTGCATGAAGTTGGACAATAGTTTAGACATACCTTGGCTTAAGTATGTCAAAATGTGTTTTTCCAAAATGGGTGTTTCAGAACATTATACAAACCCCGACACATTACAAAATGTATCGTCTGCTACTATAAAGTCACTCTTTCTCCAAAGTTATACCCAGGCTGGCCTCACAAGTAGAGAGACCAATCAGTTAGAGTGTCATTCGCAACCACGAAGAGAACCTGCCTTGTACCTTTGAATTGATTTAGATGAAAGAAGGACATTTTTGTTGACAAGGCTGCGGCTAAAAATAATACACTTCTTAGTTGCCTTCCCTATTCAAGGCTCGTGGTTTCCCTCACTCTGTTTGCCCGTGTGATAACTTCTCATTGCAAAGAACTATGCACTTTATTCTTTTTTGTAGATTTTATTTCCCTCAGAGGAAGCGGTTTATTTGTCCATTATTACTTGCTGCAGGGATTGCGAATCATAATATGGCAATGGAGTTTTTACTTTCCCTAGGTACAGCTGAGATAATACACTGTATTTTAAATGATCTCTTTACTGCTTTTAAAATCCGAAGCGAATACTAATTGTTTCTAAAACTGTAATTATTGATCGTGTTGAAATATTGTTTTATTATAAAATGAAATTATGTGTGTACAAACTTTTATGGCTCTTTTAGAGTCGAAATAAAGTATTTCTGACTGACTGACTGACTGACATTGAAGAGATGTGTTGTCTGCTCTGCAGGAGGTGTTGATTGTCCCTCTTCAATGTGAAGGGGAGATGCAGGTTAACAGTGTGTTCCATGTATGTTCACGCATTGTAGATGTTTACATTCAGACTGCATGACAATGTACATTGTGACTGTTTTGGTGAAGCAGGCTATTTGATGGGAGTCAGTGGACATTTCGACTACATGACGGATGTGTGGTTGTACTCGTACGTTATCAGCTCACAGTGTCATGCATTGCCAGTTGTGATTGGCCAGTTTCTACGCACGAGCGGCACCAGTTGTGTCCTCTGTCCTGTGGTGTAGGGGTTGCACTCTGTCCCACATTGTCCTCAATGTTGATGTACTGTGATTGCTATGTGTGTGTGCTGCATTGTTGGTGATTTGCCCCTGCAGCTCTGCATTGGCATACCCTTATCCCTTTGAGTCGGTGTGCATTTGACTTGTGTGCTTTTCGGGTGCTGGGATGTTTGCGAATTGGGTCATTTGTGCTACTGGAGATATTTGGTACTCTTGTGCATTGTTTGTCTGCAAATGTGTTTTTGACGTCATGGTTCGTAGGTGCACGTGGATGTGTCAGAGTGTGACCTGCTCCTTCACGGATGTGGTCCACACTCAGCCACCTCAGTGTCGTCTCGTGCACCATGTCATGTATTGTGACTTCAGCCATGCTATCTGTCATGCAGTGTCACTTGCATTGTCGGTGTGGCTCACAGAGCCGCTGCTTTTCGGGATTCAGCACATGTGCATGGGTAGGTTGTGGCATTGGTGATATGGAGGGGGCCCATTTGTGCTGATTGTGGACGGGGGACTACTTGGTGTTTCTATGTGTGCTGCAGTGTGCCAAGGGTATCAGGGACATGTTCCACAGTCATTGTGGGTGTGCAGTGTGCTGCACATGATTGTGAATGTGTGGCATTGTGCCCATCTGCCCCCGTCCCCCAGTCCCTGGTCGTTACTCACCCTGTTGCTGTTGGGTCAGGTCATATCGGGCTGTGTCCAGACCCCCGACTCCTTGCACCGTCTCCACGCTGATGACTGTGGCCACCATTTCCTCCAGCTCATCCAGCTCCTCCTGTGGCGCAGGACTCCCACCTCCAGTCGCCTTTGCTGCCTTCATGTTGGCAGCGAGTTTCTGTTTGGTTTGGCTGTGCACTTCATGCCAATGCCTCTTGGCATCCTCCATTGACCTCCTCGACACTCCGACTGCATTCACGTTGGTGACGATGGACTGCCATATTTCCGTTTGTGTTGCCAATGAAGCAGTGGAGGTGACGAACAGTTGTTGGTAGTGTTCTATCACCCTCGTGACGATGATCCGGTCTTCCTGCGGACTGAACCCCGTCTTCCTCTTCCTCTTCTCCTTGCCCTTCCCCGAACACGGGGTTCCTGGCTGGTCCTCCGTGGGGCTTGTGGGGTTCGGGTTCTCCTCTGCACTCGGTCCGGGTGCATCCATGGTGCTCCGCACTTTGTTTTGTTTTTGGTGTTTATTTTTTTGTTGCTCTTATAGTGCATTTTCACGCATGACGCATAGGATTTGCGGGCCTGTGGCTGGTTGTCGCTGATTTTTGTATCGCGGTTTGGGACATCGCAGGTTTTTTCGCGTTCGTGTTTCGCATTGTTTCTGCGTTGCGTTGGTTTTTGGGCGGGTTATCCTGCTACTATGGCATGGTGCCGCAGGGTTGGGAATACCACGTTGACAAGGTGTTATTTTCCCACGATGGACTGCGATGTGAAGGGTTGCTTTAAGCAACTTTTGCGGTAGTTATCACACGTTCTTGAGAATATGCCCCTCTGTGTTAAGTAGACTAATCGGCCTATAGGAATTAATATCCCTATGATTTTTCCCTTTTTTCACAAAGCTCACAATAATGGATTATTTAAAAGAGGAGGGAATACAGCCACCTGCCTTTACATAATTAAAAAGCTTTATCAAAAAGGGTGTTAATTCCTTAGAAAAAACCTTAGAAAATTCAGTTGGTATCCCATCATTCCCGCAGGCTTTTGCACCCGCCATTGTATCCAGGACTGCCATGATTTCTACTCCTGATATTTCATGCTGAAGTTTCTCGACCTGGGTAATTGACAGGAGCGGGAGACTCACACCCTCAAAATAGTGCTGTATTGCCTCTTGGCTAACCCCGTACTTGGTAGCATAAAGCTGGTCATAATGCTCCACAAATACTTGGGCAATCCTCTCCTTATCCGTCACCATAGCTCTAGTTCTGGGATCTATAACCTTGGTGATTAAGCCCGCTTCCTGTTTAGCCTTGGTTGACCAGGCTAGCAATTTGCCAACCATTTGGCTTTCTTCATATGTTCGCTGTAAGAATGTCCTGGAGCTATTGATTTCTTCCAGCACAAAGAAGTCTCTCAATTCTTTTTTTGCTTTTTCAAGCCGATTTACAGCTTGCCCCTCACCCCGCAAAGAGGCATTCTTCTGCATTAGGGCAATATCGACTGCCCGTTGGAGTTGGGCTATATGATTTCTTCGTTTACTAGATTGATTCACCATAAAAGCAATCATTTGCCCCCGGACTGACGCCTTGAAGCCCCCCCAAACTGAGAAAACTCCAGCTGTTCCCTCATTGACCCTAAAAAACTCCGGTATCCATTCCCTTGTATCTGCAACCCATTGTTGATTTGAGAGGAGGAGTCGATCCATCTGCCACCTGGATCTTGTCCTTCTCTCCCCTTCGATTTATAAATCTAATTTAACCAAGGAATGGTCTGAAAAAGAGTTGGCCCCTATTTCTGAGCCAGTATGTTTCATTGAACGAGAAATTAGAGAGAAATCAATGCGAGAAGCCGTTCGAAATTGACGGGAATAGCAAGTATATTCAAATACTTCCTGATGTACTTTTCTCCACGGATCGATTAACTGATAGTTTTGTGTTATCATAGCTAAGATTTTTTTAGTCTTAGGTTTTAATTGTTTCTTATTTTTATTGGAAGTATCCTTCATCAAATCTTGAATAAAATTAAAATCTCCTCCCAAAATCATCTGCCCTGAAGACCCTCTAAGTAATTCATTAATCTTTATCACGGATGAAGGATCATCCACAATTGGGTCATAATAGTTAGCAAAATTTAATGTAGCCCCATTCAACTTAACCGTGACCCATAACCATCGTCCGTGAGGATCCCTCTGAACTTTAAGAAACTCCCAGTCTAAACCCCTGCCAAAATATATATAGCCACCCCTCTCATTGCCAACCCTGCAGAGGCAAAGAACACTTTCGAAAAAGCTCTTGGAATAAAAAGTTTCGGTGAATTTGATTTCAAATGCGTTTCCTGGAGGAAAAGAACCTGTGGCGCAAATGAGGCCACCCATCTTATTAACCCTCCATATTTTTGTTTGTTCAAAATTCCATTGACATTAACCGAGATAATTCGACATTTACTACCCATCTCTAAGATTTAGCCCTTAAAATCTTAATACTTAATTCAAGACCCTGTTTTCCTTCCACCTCACCACTGTGCTTCTGCTTTTTTTAATACAATACACCCCCCAACACCCTCCCTTAGACCCATCCTCCCCCTTCTCAGGAGATGTGGCAGAACCCGCAAGCCACATCACAACCACCACTAGTGCTCTGAGGGGTGACCTGGTACTGCACCCTAGGTGACCCGCCCCCCCCCTGTCTTAAATAACCTACATAGCAGTCTGACCTTCTATTCTATTCTATCACCCAGAGGAGATTTCGCTCAACAGATCCCGAGTGTCCTCTATGTTAGTGAACATGTGAAATTTGCCTTTTACTTGTACTCGTAGCTTTGATTGCTGATCTACTGAGGCCTGCGCACCCTGAGCCTTAAAAAGATAGAGCATTTTAACAAACTCTTTACGCCTGCGTGCAGCTGCTATCGACATATCAGCAAAAATCCGACAGCTAGAGAGTTCGTTAATCGCAAATTGCCTCTGCTGGATTGCCTTGGTTAGAATCTTTTCTTTGATACGATAGTCTGCAAAGTTAATCAAAATTGTGCGCGCAAACTTTGAATTTGGTAACGGGTGAGCGGGGACTCGATGAGCCCTTGTTATGGTGAGGTCTCCAGTAAATTCAGGCAAAACATTTTTCTTTATAAAAGTCTCAACCCATTGAAGTGTTTGGGACCCTTCACTCCCCTCTGGCACCCCAACTATACGTAAATTTGCACGCCGAGAATGATTTTCGAGTTCCTCAAGCTTATTCTCTAGGGCGACTTTTTCCTTTTTGGCTTCGCTCACTCTCTGCTGCATTGTGGTCATTTGATCTTCCAAATATGCAATCCTAGACTCTGTCTCTTGTATTCTAACTGGAAACCCGGCCACTGCTTCCTCAATTTTTCCGAGGCGCTGATCAGGGAGGCTATTTCGTTCATTTGAGATATCTTTATCTCTCTTATTTCTTCTAAGATGAGATTCAACATGTCCTTTATTTTCATTTGACTAGTGCTATCTTTTTCTGGAAGTTGTTCCTGTGAAGTATATTGAGTCTTCTCATTTTTCTTCCGGTTGTCAACTTGAGGTCCTAGTATTTCTGATCCTCCTTTAACTGGCGACTGAGGCAGGGCCTGCGACTGACTCTGACACTGCGCTGCTTGTTGTGGCAGACTTAAGTATTGAGATGCTGCCTGGAGCTGGGGCTGAGAATCCATCAGGGTACTCTTTACCTTAAAAAGGGAAGCCTTTAACTCCTTTTCCTCTAGAATAATTGGATGGCATGGAGGTAATTGCGCATTTAGGATAGGACTGGCTTATGCATCCTCTGTGGATGCCTCCAGAAGTTCTTGCGGCTTTACTGGTGCTTTTCCCGGTATCGACTGAGATGCTTTTCCTTTCACAAATAATGGGAAATCTTTGACGTTTTTTAAACCTTCCTCACTTGCCTCAGGAGTTGCATTAAAAACCTGCTCAGCCTCTGATCTTATTAGCTCTTCCGGGCCTTTCCCCCTTGCCTTCTCTGCACCTAGATCTTTCACTCTCAAATCCAGCTGGAGTTTCGACAGATCTTCTTCCGAGCTTTCAAAACTTGAATTTATACCAGATCGCTTTAAATTATATTCGGTTTTAGCTGCGGATGATAGAGCTTTTGATTGGGCCAATCGTGTTTTGGCTTTAAGTCCTGCTGCAGAGTCCACTTTAGCCGTTAGATTGAATTGTTTTAAATGTTTTCCCATCTTTATTTTTACCTCCGTATCTGTGAACCTCTCCCGGCTATCGTGCTTTTAGCAGCCTTCCAAGCCCAGCCTTATATTCAGATTGCTTTACCCGGTTGGGGCCGCACTTATATTGCCAGGAGAAGAGAAATAAAAATAAAAAAGATTCCTTTCTTTTCCCCTTCCCTTCTCTCTCCTTCCCTCTCTTTCTCCCCCGCCCCCCTGGCTTCTCTCAGCCTGGTCCTTATTCTGTACAAGCAAAAATCCAGAAGAAAAGGATAGAGAAGAAAAAAAAAACGAAAAACAAACCAGACCACAGCTCCCCAGCAAAGTCAACCGGATGCCAGCCCTTCCCTATTGACAGCGCCTCTCCTGTCCCCTGCAGAAACAGGGATTAGTTGGCTCACCTTCACAGTGAAACGATCTTTTTCCACTGAATGCAGACGTAAGGGTTTCCAAAAAAGCTGCTGGTCCATGGCTCCAAGTCATGAATCTGCCAGACTCCCAGCACTCAGCCCCAACCTCCAGCTACAGTCCCCAATCAGAGAACGAACTCCATCAAGGCGGAAGACCTGCAGTCAGCAATTCTTCTCCAGACGCTGGACACGCTGAAAACGCAGCCCCCAAGACCAGCCACCTGACACTCCAGGGCCGACCGAACCAAAACGACCGCGGTCGTGTCCGCCTCAAAATCGCCGCCGCAATCCACCCCGGGGGCGAGAAACCGCACCAGTCTCTGCTGTAGTCTGCTCCGGTCCGCTCGACGCTCAGGTCAGTTCCACTCCATTACAGGGGGAGGGGCAAGCGATCACTTGTGGCTACACTTCAGCGGGAATCGCCGTAGCCCATCCTCATATTATAGTCTCATTTTGCTACCTGTGCTCAGGCACTGGCTTGTGTTGCATTGTATTTCTTCACATGACATAGTCGAATCACAGAGTTTGCCTTATTATTTCATCTTATTATTTAAGCTTATTTTGTAGAGTCAAACTTTATTTCAAAGTGGAGACAACAATGCATGGGGATCAGAGACACGTGCTTTCCAGAAACCACTATTATTAGTGGTACATATTTCAAAACTTTCAATTTTGAAGAATAATTGGGTAGTATTCACAATTGCACGTGTACTGTAAAAGTAAACCTTTGGTTTCTTGGCGCTTTAAAAAACAAGAAAAAGTACTATGGCGCATGATACTTGACACCAATTTTTAAGACCTTGGGGGATGAAATTTTAGTTGGCCCCTTAGGCATTCAACCCTCGGGCATGTAGGCTGCACACTGATTTCGCAGCTTGTGCACCAACTCTCTAAGATAGTTCACCAGTGTAGTGTTGACATTCATTGAATGCTATGAGACACTCTTTTAGTTATTCCATCCTATAACAGCATTCTCAGAGTTAAATAACATGCATTTCATAATGCCAGTTTCCTTGCCATTTCCGTGCTTGACATAGGACATTATTTTGAGGAGCAGATGTAATAAATGCAATTTGTAGTCGAAATTGATCCCGCTCTGGCACAGACGGGTGAAATATATTTGTGCTCTACCACTAATAAATGTTGTCTTGTTTCACAGCATGAAACATCCTCTGCAACAAAAGCTACAACATACACGCCAAGTCCATCATGCCTCCTCATGGGAATATAGCGCTTTTGCAATTAAAGTGGCCGCAATATATAATGAAGGAAATCTGCCTCTAATGCTAATGAGAAAGGGAATTGAGCAGTCAGACATGGTCAGATGAGCCCATGTCATTTAGGAATATGAAATCCACAGAAAGCCATTTGACCTCTCATTATCATCGTGGACTTCATAAAATTAAAATTGTAATGAGTTTGCAATAAAACACTATGCAGTTGGAAAAAATACATCCCAAAGGAAGTGTACGAAAACTGTGCCGCCAGTCAGTGGGCTCAAGAAAATACAACCAACGTGATTTTTTGGGAAAAGACTGAGAAAATAAACAACCCTTCATTAAACAACCCTTCTCACTTATATATCTTTAGAGACAAAATAGAGAATGTGGCTTGTGATCCGCAGGTCACTTAAAGGAGGTGAGCTAATGCATAGGCGCAGGTTCTGCACTAGTAGGTAAACTCCACAGTGACTACTGTTTTATTTAAATCTCTTTCTTATGCATCTCTCTGATTTATTAGTAACTTTTTGAGGTGTACACAAGGCTTTGTTTCATCCAGAATAAAGTCATGTGGCATTACTTCCTGGGATTCAGACTCAAAGGTCATATGATGTCACTTCCTGTTATGCCATTGAGGTCAAAGGTTGTGTGATGTCACTTTCACTACTGATTTCATTTTAGTGAATCAACATCCATGCACACTAACATACCAAACTATCTCACTAGGAATGGAATCGTGTTCTGTAGATGAAAAACAGGTCTGCAAGAGGTGCATTAGCCCACAAAACCTAATTTCAGCAACAAACTAATGGATCTGAAGGGTTTTAGGGCTAGAGAAGTGTCAGTCAAATGTAAATCATGTGACTGAATCTGTCCCAACCCTACTTGATAATAAAAGGACTATCTTATACAGAATTCTGGAGATTTCCTAAAATATTTGACGACGATGCTGCTAGCAGACTAGTATGGCTTGTGTAATGTCAGCCATTTGATTGTATGGCACGGCCGAGATAACGGAGTGTGCCAGTTTGAAAACATCCTCACCAGTAGTCCTACATAGGGTGCATGTTTTTGGCATTGTCCACTACTGTGCATCAACACTGATGCAGAGGGTGTATGTGTGGAAGGTCATGTTCATTCAGTTCATTAACTCACAGCTGCATCTGGCGAAACATGGCGAAACATGGCGAAAGATGGCGGCCGAAATGGAGCGCAAGAATGGAGCTCCGTAGGCTGGGGATCAAATTTGTAAAAAAATCCCTGTTTAGCCCATGCCAGTCCTGCTGCTTCAGGCACTGGAACATCGGAACATCACAGGAACATCGGAACCTAATCAGAACATAAAACTTTACCTGAGTCCTCCGCTTCTGTAACAGGACTTCGCTGGTGGCGACCCCTCGCTCGACCAGGCTTGCCTTCATCGATGCTGGCTGGGGAGTCACTCGGGTTGGCACCGTGTCTGAGGCAGTCCCGCATGGGAATCAACGGGTCAACGGCACCCGATTCGCTTGAGGACATCCCTGGAGGACGGCGCATTGCTGGAGGCATCACTGGAGACAGCACGGCATTGCCTGGGGAGCGAAGACGGTATCCTGCCCTTGCAGGGAGCAACCTGAGTTGAAGAACGGCTCCCGGTGCACTTAAGGACGTCGCTGGAGGCAGCACGACATTGTCTGGACCCTCTCAGGGTAGCTGCCGAGGTGAAGAGCCGGATGTCCCGGGGTGAGCTCGCATGTCGGAAAGTGCGAGCGGGACAGGTCGCCGCACTCCAACCTCCCCCCCCCTTAGCCGTTCCTTGCAGCGAGTGCTCTGGCCCCCAGGGAGGTCTTTCCCTTGTCACCGAGGAGGAGGGATGTCTTTCTTGTGAACCCCCGATGATCTCCGTGCAGGATTGCGGCTACTAGATGCTGATGATCTGCTACAGTCACCGCTCGTTTCTGGCGGAGCGGTGTGCACTTTCCACCGCTAAACAGGACTTTCCCCCTGGGCGCTTGCTTCCCTCGTCTGTTGTCTGTGCAGGCAGCAGTACGCAGCGCATTCAGAGTTAACACTGATCAATGCGTGGTTCTGGGAACCGGCCACGCAGACCCATCGTTGTTTATTTTTGATGTGGATCCGGACATGGTGCCATGATTGTTTTAAAGGTCGCGGGACACTAGACTGCATGGCGCTCTATCAGTCATATAACGGCCCGTGTTGCAAGGAACCAGCCCCACAGATCTCCTGTTGTTTTGGTTGCTAGTCTGGACTTTTCCCTTGTTTTTGCCTCGTTGTTTTGGCTTTCATGTCCTCTTGTTCATTGTCACACAGGATCGTCTACATCAATGGCCCTTGTATCAGGTCCAGGCCACCATTTTGTTCACACAGTGTTAATGGCTGCAATTCCCCCTCAAAATGGCTGTCCTAACTATCTAAATTGAGAGGGCTGCTCCTTCCCCACTCCAAGCTATATTCAAAAACATAGGACTACCTCGAGCTTCACAGGACTAAAAATAAACAAAGGACCAACAACAACAACCCAGGGTAAACTCTTGAGGACTTTAACTAGCGAGACAGGCTCATGAAAAGAGTGATAGGACTACGCATTTAAGCCAAAACCATCACTAGTTAAACATGCAGCCATCTTTGAACGTCTTTTCCATTAGGTTTATCTGTCTATAGCATAACCCTGAACTCTCACTCAGATTACCCTTACTACTAAATCATGGAGGCAGATTTGCCCATATTTGCTGACAACCACTAATTCAGTAGGACTTATTCTGAAATAAAAAATAAAAAATAAAATAAATTAAAAAAAACACCATGACAGGTGTAACTTATTAAACCTAAAGTCCCACGTTCTCCTCAATTGCCCTACCTCATCGCGACGTCATATTGTATTGCATTTTTACTCTGGATGTATACTCATGTTATTGTTAACTGAGCTGTTTAATGACTTTTATCCTTATTGCTCTACATACACTGTTAACTGCCCTGCCTCTTTATGATCATCTAAATTGTACTATTCGACTTTACCTACCGCCATATATTATGCGTTATAACACATTGCACGTCCATCTCTTTATGCAATAGGGAGTAGAGAATTGTTCAGACGTATAGTTAATTTATCTTCCATTCTCACTGCATCTTTATGTTACCTCCTCCCTTCGTTTTGTCCTTTTGAACAGGTTTTACGCTCCCTCTCACCATTTATGACTTCTTCCTAGCTCAGACCTCCCCGGGTCTACTCTAGTCACTTTCTTCTCCCGGCCTTATACGGAATAACAATGCCCCCCTTCACTCACCCCCCTACACTGGATGCACCTATCACTAGACATGGCCCAAACTCTTGGACCATCCTTTATCCCCCCAACCTCTCCAAAAATGCTAAGAAAAACTTTAAACACAAACTACTAATTCGTCACCAAGAAACGCTATTTGTAGATAACTACCGAAGTCTCACCTCGATTGTAAAAACCAACTATATCTTCTACTCCAAGCGCCCCTCCAAATGGAAAAGCACCTTCCTCCACCACCTTCCTATCACAAAATCATGCAAAATCCCATATGGTTTGAAACTATCTACCACCCCTTCCCCTACTTTTCTTGGTGAAATGGACATCTCCATTTTTAAATCCGGAAACATCCTCATTCAAGCCTCTGAAAAACACCTCACCATCTTTGAACACCATTTCAGCACCTTATCCAATCTAGTCTCGATACCCTACTCTAACCCTTCAGCCTCCCAATCACAGTCTGACCACACACCTCCTCTTTCACCTACTCTAACCCCTCCTCATACAGACATTGAAAACACCCTAGAAGTCTCACAAGCACAGATTCTCAATCTCTCCCCCGCCTTAACAACTCTCCCTCCTACTGATTCACCGACGGCCTACTCAACCACCCAAACTCTTTCTCCTCCTCTTGAGGCTCCAACAACTCACACCAGCTCCTCCCTTCTATCTTCTCCCTCCTCCCAGCCCTCCCTATTTGACCTAACTTCGACCCAATCCCTTACTCTAACGTCTTCCCCCCAATTGTCCTTCCCTCCCTAACCAGAATACCAACCCTCCTCACTCTCCCCGAGCACCCTTTCCTTCTCCTGACTCTCTACAGTCTCCAGTGACTGCCCAATCCCACCCTCACCTCCCTCCCTTCGGCCATCAATCGGATCTCCCTCTCCACCCCCCACCTGGACTCCCGCCCCTCCCCCTCCACAGACCTCTCGCCTTGACTAATGCAGAACATCCTCCATGTCCCCATGAACTCCCAACCTCCATCCCCTTCTCCCTTATTCCCCAGATGCTTTTTAATATAGAACTCCATCTCGCTAACCTAGCGCTTGAACTCACCTCTCTCAGAAATGATGTTAACTCCATCTCCTCTCTTAACTGCCACAATCACTCTATTGCCCGGTGTACTGAACAAATCAACACCACATTCCCCCAGCAATGGGATACTACCCCCCTCGGTAACGATTCACCTAGAACACTCCGCGTCTCAAACCTCCTCCCCGCCTCTGAACTCCCTGACCTCTGTAATCCTTACCCCCTGCTCTTTGACTACTGACCCTCTGACCCTCAGGCACCTATTCCTGTGATCCTAGGGACTAGCAGAATTCCAAATTCCCCAGCTTCTCCAAGACTTCCTCCGCAATTCACCATTATCCACTCCTGCCCCCCTACAACCAACCCTATTCCCCTGACTTGCATGCTGGTTAACTGTCGCTCGGCTGTCCAACATGCGACTGAAATTTCGGAAACCATCCTTAGTGAATCCATTGACATTGCCTTTCTTACTGAAACTTGGCTTAAAGATCACTCCTCTTCCATTCTCGATATGCTCTCTCCCCCTAGCTACTCCATCCTCAGAAAAGATAGACCTATCAAAATTGGAGGCGGTCTAGCAATAATCTTTAAAAACGAACTCCAACTCTCCCCTGTGCCAAACTCCGATTATTCTACTTTTGAATACCTCGGAGCGGAACTTAAAGTGAAGGGCTCCCTCCAATTCGACTACACAATATCTACCATCCTCCCGGTGACCCTCTCCCTTTTGTAGAAGAATTGTCTGACCTTCTTTCCCAATCCGCACTTTCCAACTCTAAAAACCTCGTCCTCGGAGATTTTAACCTTCATTGGAACAAAAAGACGATCCTATGGTTAACCTCCTCACCGATCTACTTGACATCTATGACCTTAAACAACTATGCCACTCTCCTACTCACTCCAAAGGAGCCACTCTTGATGCTATCATTACTAGCAATGAGCTGGCCTCCCTTTCCTCCATCGTTCCCATCGACTGGTCCGACCACCACCTCATCCTTTTCACGATCACTAACACCGTACTACCCCTCCTCCTAAAACCATCAATCAGATGAAACTGACCAGGAATCTTCATCTTATCCCCCAGGCGAACTTGAGTCCAAAGTTAAAGCTCAACTTCGACTCTCTCCTCCCTCCCAAAATGCCAATGACCTCACCGAACACTTTAATAATTCCATTTTTAAGGTCCTTGATCAAATTGCCCCTGCCAGACTAAAACGACAAAAAAACTCCTCCTCCAAATCCTGGTTCAATTCTGATCTCAACAATGAGAGACGTACACTTAGATCGACTGAACGCATATGGAGGCAAAACCCTTCCCCTTCTAATCTCTATCTCCTCAGATCCGCTAGATCCAACTATAAAAAACACATCCTCAATGCTAAGACTTCCTTCTTCCACTCCCAACTCGACCGGGCCAAAAACAGACCTAGGGAACTCTTCAACATTGTCAAAAACCAAACAGCCCCTGCACCCCCCAAGGTGATTGCCACCTCCGAGAAATGCGAAGAAATTGCCAGCTACTTCTCCGAAAAAATCTCCAAAATTGACCAATCCTTCGCCCTTACTCCCTCTCTCTTAACCTACTTCCCTCACCGGACATTTCCTCCAATTCTCCTTCACTCTCTACACTTCCTCATGACTCCTCTTCTTTCCCCCTACCATCCAGATTCCTGATCCCGGCCCCATCTTACTTGAGCAAAAAAATAATGCTTCTTGGCTTGACTTCCAACCAGTCACTGAACTTGATGTCCTTAACGTCATCTCAAGACTTAAACCGTCATCGCACACTAAAGACCCTCTCCTTTCCAACCTTGTCCAAGATCTAAAACATATCATTGCCCCCTATTGGACCTCCATTATCAACTCCTCCTTTACCTCGGGTTGTGTACCAGCTTCCCTCCAATTGGGACAAATCACTCCCATCCTCAAAAATCCTGCTGGTGACCCTAATGACCTAAATAACCTTCGTCCTATCTCTAACCTTCCTCTTCTCTCAAAAGCCCTTGAAAAATGTGCCCTGCTCCAACTAGATAGACACATTGACTCATTCAATCTTCTAGACTCTTTCCAGTCAGGCTTCAGAAAGGGATGCAGTACCGAAACGGCAATGCTTAACATAATTGATGACATCCACCACGCTCTCGACAAAGGCGAATCCTTCCTTCTCATTCTCCTTGATCTCTCCGCTGCTTTTGACACTGTTAACCACTCTGCTCTACTTAACACACTTAAAGATCGTTTTGGCCTCAACGGTACAGTCCTCAAATGGTTCACCTCCTTTTTCCAACACAGAATGCAGCAAATCAAAATCCGTAACTGCCTTTCCAAACCTCTGCCCGTCTCCCTAGGGGTCCCACAGGGCTCTATCCTCTCCCTCTCTATTTAATCTCTTCATGGAACCCCTCACCCTTATCCTCAAACAAGCGGGAATCAATTACCACCTATATGCCGATGACACCCAACTTTACTATAAGATTCAATCCCGCTCGGATGTTCTTCACCTCAATGATGCCTTGAGTAAGATCCAATCCTGGTTCCACTACAACCACCTCAAACTCAACCCAAAAAAGACCGAAATCATTCTTTTCTCGCTTAAGAACAACTCGCTCCCTATTCTAGCCTGGATCTCTGACCTTACCGCACTCAACTGCTCTCTCACTGTATCTAACTCAGTTAAAACCCTCGGTTTTAACATTGACCAAAACCTTACTCTTATCCCCCACATAAAACAATCGGCCAAAAGCGCTCTCTTCACACTCCATCACCTCAAGAAAATAAAACCCTTCATTCCTGCAGACGACTTTAAATTAGTTGTCCAATCGCTGGTCCTGTCGAAAATCGACTATGGTAACGCCATCCTCTCTGGAACCCCTAAAGCCCACCTAGCCCCAATCAAATCTGTTCTGAACTTGGCCGCTAGGCTCATTACCGACCTCAAATGGTTCGATCACATCTCCCCTGTCCTTAAAGACCTCAAGTGGCTTGCCGTTGAAGGAAAAACCTCCTACAAGACAGCTTGCATTACGCACAAAGCCCTGCATCAACGCTCCCCGCAGTACCTCTCAGACAAACTTCACAAAGCTGGCTGCTCTAGATCATTGAGGAGCTCCAACACCCTCGCTCTTGTCCCTCCTCTGTTAAACAAGAAAACCACACAATCTCGCTCCTTTTCTGGGAACGCGCCTAACATCTGGAACTCCCTCCCTAAAGATCTTCGTTGCAACCCCTCTTACATCAGCTTCAAAAAAGACCTCAAACTTCTCCTGCTCAACAAATACTGGGGTCCTTAATCCCTCCCCTAGGCACTCATCCCACCTCGACCTCCTACTGTTCTCCTCCCTCTCCCCCATCTTCCTTCGCCCACTAACTCCTCCCTCCAGCCTTTCCCATAGAACCTGCTCATCACTTTTGGTAGTGCCTTAACCACCCCCCCCTCCTTAATCCTCTTCCCCATTCTCATACCCTACCCCCCTCTTCTCTACCCTTTCCCTCCCACGCTAGGCCAATTTCACAGGACTCGATATGGCACATTGCAATACATGTAATTGATTGTGTTAAACTGGAGCTGTTCTTACTGTCTGGATCGCTTGAGTACTACCTCATTATAAGTCTGTTACATTACAATTAATTATCCATGTATAGCGGTTTGATCTTGCCTTAACCTACCCCACTCCCTAACCTCTCACCTTTCCTATACCCTACCTCCCTCTTTACCATCCTTTCCCTCTCTCACTAACCTAATCTCTCATGATTTGCTGTAGCCCATCGCAACTTGTGTATTCAGATTGTATAAGATTTTAGCTGCTTTATATCGTTTGTATGGTTCGGAATTTCTACCTCATTGTAAATTTTGTTATATTGCAATGAATACCCATGTAAAGCGCTCTGACACCCTCGGGTCCAGCCAGCGCTATATAAAACATTTTAAATAAATAAATAAATAAATCTGCCAACAAATTGCAGATACTTTGTCATCATTACACCATAGGAGCTTTTTTGGTAAGAGCCGATATTGTCCAATTAAAAGCATAACCGTTCTGCTAGGAATTGCTGCACCCTGTGATTAAACTGATATGACAGCCCTGCTGAGGAAAATCGTCACTATGGGCCTCATTCACTAGAAGTGACGCATTGCTGCATCAGCACTGCATCAAATGACTTATGAATCGCTACATCATTTCTAAACGCCATGGATGCACCATTATTACGGTGTGGTACACCATGGCGTAAGCTTCGGGCTACGTGAAAACAAAATTATGCTGGTGCGGGCGTTATGGCACAGTGAAAACTGACGTATCAGCTGGAAAAGTGGTGTAAGACAGATTTGCGTCACGTAACGTGAACATAACTGCCTTAACGTCGCTTTTCAGTGCATGTAATGAAAAAAAGAAGAAAAAGTGACTCAAAATGAAACAAAATAATGGCACATTTCACAGAAGGCAGCCATGGAGCGTGGAGAAGAGAGCAGCAGCTGGGACAACAACCCCAACAAACCAAGCACCATCCAGGATGTCAAGACAGCATTGCAAGGGAAGAGGAAGTGCAACTTCATTGAGGAGGAGAATGAGATCCTGATCACTGAGGTGACGGACCACCAACATCAGCTATTTGTTACCTCAAAATTGCCATTAGTAAAGAAGGAGGCCATTTGGTAGTCGATAGTAGACAAGTTCAACAGTGCTGAACAAGTGAAGAGGACAGTCACTGATTTGAAAAAACACTGGCATGACATAAGGCTCAGGACAAAGGAGAAACTGGTCAACAACCTGAAGATATCAATGCAGACCGGAGGAGGAAGTCCGGAGCAACAGGTGGAGCTGGATGCCTTGGAGGAGCTGGTGGCAACTGTCCTCCCAGAGAAGTTGGTGGCAGGAGTTCCAGGACAAGACAGTGCAGCTCATGAGGAACAACAAGACCTACAGGGTAAGTCACAACAAGGGGCAATGTGGGCAAAAAGGTCATGTCGTACAGTGCAGCTTGCTAAGTACTAGCACTCGACTGCGCCTTGTGCAGGGCAAAGGGCAGGTATGTGGATCATGTACCATTAAGCATCACATACATGTAAATCACACTGCCCAGTTACATGTTGCAAAGCTAACTCTAGCTCCGAAATGTTTCTCCTTTCCATGTGTGAAGTGTAGCACCTCTTTAAACTGGTGCTTGTAGTTGAATGTACAACATGAGTCACCAGAACTAAAAGTCCCAAAATACCAAGCTAAAAACATGGGGCCTCAGTTACAAGAGGACTTTGCTGCTGGACCCTCACTTTTAATGACACTCCGGTGGCACAGGCCTCTCTATCATATCCATGAGGCGACACAAAGTAACCATCCATGGCTTTCTAGGGCCTCATAGGTGTGGTTTAAGGCAAAGCAGTGCAAATTGCTGCATTGCCTTACTCTACATCCATGTGGCTTTGCATGGCCTCCCAGAGATGGATCTGCACTGTGAGCCTCTGGTACATCAAGAAAAGTGATGTTCTGGGGCACACTGGGCTTGTAAATAGCCGCCTGGGTGTGGGGGTGAATGCAAGTGATGCACACCAGAGTACCATGTGTGTTGAAACTAAAAATGGTGTTTGGCCCTGGTGGGCCTCAGGTAGTGCAGTGCATTGTAGGCGATGGCTGAGCACGTACAACTGCCAGTGTGTGTGGATGGGGATACACTGAATAGGTGAGATGGCATATGTGTACAGCAAAGTAGCCTGACAAATACACATGCACTGCTGTGTCTGACAGTGTCACACGTGTGTTGTAGCTGGGAAGGGATGACAGAGAGGAGCCCATTTGGGCACTACATCGTACATGTGATGTGGCCCTGGGTGAAGGGTGCAGCCCTGGGTGCATTTGGCAGGTGGGAGTTTGGAAGCAAAGTGTCTCACCATGCCACATATGTCAAAGTCGGAGGATGTGAAATAGGGATCAGTCAAGGTATAGGAAGAAATAGTTTGTCACCACAAAACTCTTGAGTCAGAGATGGTAGGAGGCTGAGGTGGATGGGCCCAGTTGTGTGTCAAACCTGAGTGGGTACATGTCACCAATTCCAACACTACTACCAAGTGGGGTTCAGGTTGACCCAGAGCCCTCAAAAACAGGATGGCATGTCAGTCTAATGGATATGGTCATGCATATTGTTGTTGTTGTAGGCACATAAGAGTCAATAGAGGATCTGCTTACCATCAGTGTGTGGCAGTAAGTTCTGTCCCTGGTCCAAAAAAACAATTGCCAGAGGTGACACGTACATGTACAAGTGAGGGGGCCTGAGTGAAACAATGCATGATACTCTGAAGATAAACTACTCTTGCAATGATTAAATGGGGTCAGAGTCAGTGCTAGCAATCTACATAGTTTGACTGGGTCCATCCACTCAGAGTTGCTACATTGAGCCCACTGTCCAATAAGGAATCACCTGTGTGTGTAATGAACTTACTTGAGTGTACACCATTCGGAAAACCACAATAGGAACATGCACTCACACATTCCTGCAGTGTATCAAGGTTGGAAGTTGCGTAGAGGTGTGCATGAAATGTGTGAAATACAGACCCCTGGCCACATGAATGGACAATGTGCATGCAAGACAGCACAACAAGGCAGAGTGCTGTGGTGTACTGTGTGAGAGGTGGACTGCAGGTTCATAACTAATTAATGTCCCAAGCCACATCACTTTCACAGGAGCAAAGGGCTGAGTACTGGTCACAGGGAATGCAGGCTCCCTGGGGATTAGGTGCAATGTGCATAGTAGTGGTGTAAATATGTACAAATACATTTGGGCATATTTACAAGCATAGTACACCGCCAGAACTTCACTTTTAATGACGTTGCGGCTGCACACTGGGCTTACCCATATCTGCAAGCCCACATAAAGCCACTGTGCATGGCTTTCCAGGGCCTTGTAGATATGGAGTGAAACAATGCAGGTCAAGTTGCTGCGTTGCCTCACACTGCAATGGGGAGTCGTGCCATGGGTGTTACGGTGGGTGTTCCCACATAACATCCATGGCATTTGATACATTCCCAGATTTAAAACAAGCTGGAAACCTGGGCATGAACCAATATCCAACGCCACCCCAGTGGAGGTTTAGGGGAGGCACTGAGGCAAAATCACATTATTTCTCCTTGGTTTTTTTTCCTCTTCCTTTATCCAGCAGCACACACAGAAAGAGGAAATTGCCTCTGCCCCAGCGCTGTGGATGAGGACAGGAATGCATGGTATCTCATAGATACAGTGCATTTATGCCCTTTTCTTTTGACATACGGCAGCACAGCAGGAAGGCTTGTGGTGCGGCCCTACGCTGCAACTTGTAAATGAGGCCCTGAATGTCAAACCTTTAACTCATGTCAACAACTGACATGAATCACCATCAACATAATTCTTTTCAATTCAGACAATGTACTGCCAACTCATGACCAGCTGTATGTCCCGGAAGTGGATCCTGCTGAGGATGACAGACTGCCAACCTTCGACCAAGACACCCTCCAGCAAATCCTGGGCCCCATTCAAACACCATCTCTGGTAACGGTAAGGGATGACACCATTCAGAGGTCTCCAGATGATCCGCCTCTTACCCATCAAACCCCACCTGCCAGGCCCCCACAGCCCAGGACTCTGAGGACCATCAAATAGTCTTCTAACATCGTGTGGTTGGAGTCCAACGGGAGCTAGTAGATGAGGTGCGGGAGGGGATGCAGACCGTGGCGAGCAACCTAGAGGGAGTCTGTAGGTTCCTCAGTCCCAATAAGGACACCTCAGAGGCTGTAACAGGCACCTATCCTCAGCTCATGGCTTCGTACAGTCCTTGGCTGGCATTGCTGGTATCATGAGGCAGAGGCATGAGCAAATGCCCTGCCAAATTGGCACCAGCGAGGTTGCCAACCAGTTGGGGCAATACGGAACATCCTGGAGTCCATGGAGCGGAAGCAGGACTCCTACATAGCAACCATGGGTGCCTACCACCACGATGGTGCTGCTGTGCTGGCAAACCAGAAGGTCCTTTTCAATGCTTTGCTGCCTTACTTGTTGGTGCTGGGAAATGCAGTTGGGAAAAGGAGATCCACATCTTTAGCCCCTGATGTGTGCGTGCCTCTGTCAGCTTCGGGATCTTCAACACCACCCTCACAGGAGACACCACACACATCAGAAGAGGAAGATGTGGAATGCAGCTCTTTGCAAAGAAAATCTGCCTAGTAACATATCTGTGTGCTACATGGTAAGTTTCTCCAAATACCTGTGTTTATGGCCACGCCAGTGTACCTCTCAACAGGAACTGTCCTTCATTTGCTCCTCCATCTGTTGATCTCATCCATATGTGACTGTCTATGTGGACTTTCTTTCCTAATGGCAATTTGATCCTCCCCCTCACTGAAACACTCCTCTCCTCAACATGTCGGCCGCTCGTTGCCTTAATGTAGTGATCGTGTAATACGTATTGAGCCATCGAGCTCCTTCTAGACGGCTAAAGACCGCTCCCGGAGCCCCTGCCATTGGCACCGCTCGCGATCACTACATTAAGACAATGAGCGGCCGTTCCCCCGCACCCGTCTATCTATTGAGCCACCAAGCTCATTTCAGACGCCGCGAGACCGTTCCTGGACCCCCATTTTCTAACTCTGCTTGCGAATGCAAAACTAAGGCAACGAACAGCTCCTTCTACGGCCCGGTTCCAATCCACTGCACCAACTGGTGCCTAGCTTCCTAATCCTTTTCAGAGATCCCCATGCGATTTCCTTGCCACATTAGCCATTGAGCCTCTCGGATTTCCAGCAGCTCCTTAGCTACACTCCGCTGAGTGATTGCCACGCAGTTGTGTAGACGCGTCCCGATGCAAATCCCTGCAACAGAGGCCCCCGTGGTTCCCTTACCCAGTCTCCTTGCCACAACCATTGTGTTGTATTGGCTGTATGTCGTTCAGGCAACCAACTGTTCTGTCCTGATGATAATCCCATTATTTTTGTAAACAGGATCGAAACGTCGTCGACTTCTTGGACACCGTGCACACAAACTTATTTTTATGCAATGTGTAACGGTTGTTGTTGATTATCACGCTTGTTTCACCTTTCATATTTACAAACAAGCCTTTCTGTCTTGCCTGATTGTTTTGTTTTTCCGTTTTGTTATTTTTGTCACTATTTTGCTCACTTTTATGTTTTTGGATACAGGACTGTGTCCCACTGTAAATTGTGTTTTTGCTTGATCCTTACAATGATGACTGATTAAATCTTACTGTCCGGCTGGATAGTAACTATATAGAATTGATTTCATTTTATATTTATTTTTTTCGTGGTTAGATTACTCTTAACAAGGACCACTGTCTTCTATAAATACTTACAGTGACCAATCACTTTTGAAGATTCCTTAAGTGACTCCATTGCTAACTAGAAATGATTGACTTCTTAGGTGCTCCACCTAGTAACACACTTATACAAACACTGCAGATACTCCTACAGCATGTGCTTAACACAACCTAAGCAGATGTCACAACAAGCAAGCAGGAAATAAGTAAGCAGTTATGAAAGTGTAAACCAGGATTTCAGATCAGATAATACTTTATTTTGGCGGTAAAACACAGCATAAAAGGACAGTTCATCTATAGAAACATCATTAAAAACATACCTCATGGTCTCGTCAATAATGCAAGACTAGGAACAGGAGATAAAACGACAAAAGCACATTTAAAAAAAGCAATCAAAGGCCTCCAGTGAAAAAAATAAGGGAGTCCTGCCATGGGACTCAAAGCCCCACTATCATCATATAGACAAGTCTAAATAACAAGATCAGCTATCAACACAACATTTGTTTTCTCTTGGCAAAAGAACAAATGCAAGCAGAAAGTGTGGGGGAATTTATCCTTCATAAATACAATAGGGCCTCAGCACATGTTCTAATGCTGCAAGCTTGGATTAAAGGAATTAAAAACCTTTTGGAATATGCCAAATAAAACTTACAGAAGAAAGTGAAATGGAGCAAAATCTGGGGTGAGGAATCATCACTGGGACAAATTTAAACATTATTGTGGTCGAACTCGCCCAAAGGGATGCTCAAATGCCACCTTATAATGACAAGTCTAAATCTGGTTAAAATGACTTATCCCATGTGGCGTCCACCCATGACAGATATGGCTTCATATTGCGGGTGGTCTGCAGAAACCCATACTCCCTTACTGAGGTTTTAACAAATTCCCCTACCTCTCTGAGCCGCATTTTCCTGGTTTGAAATGCTTTTTTGACCCAGGTTATATCAGCTTTGGTGATAGCAGAGGGGGTAGAGAAGAGTTCTGTTCTTCCCAACATAGGCAATTCATGCTTAACATATTGCAACCAAGGTATGGCCAAACCTCTATCACCGGCCAGGGAGTTGCAGATCACCTTCGTATTACAACCTGCATGCCCGTTTGCCTAAACAGTACACCATAACACCAGAGGGGCCAATTTAATACGGTCTTCAACATACTCAGCCTCCAGCTCCTGATGAAAATATATTTGGCACAGGCCGGCGGTACATCTAGGATGTGTCGCAGAACCCTATTCTCTTCTGTTTGGAGGGTAGTGACGTTAGAGTATCCCCAGATACCAGTCTCATATGTGAGGATAGGGAGACATTTACCACAGGCTTGTTGCCAATACATGAGGCTAGGCTGTAAATATAGCCAGAAGCATTAGCAAACATTTGGGAAGTTTTGTATCTACAGGGACCCCAGTAACCCCTAGCATTAAAACTATGTCCAGGTAAGAAAAGTCCTGGGTAAGAGCAACAGGGTGACCTTGTAGAAACAGGCTCTTCATCTTCACGAATTTGGGGCCGCAGAAGATTTTAGAATGATTTGTGACTAAGCCCAAGAATTCCATAAAGTTAACAAATTCCTAAAAAAGGATATTAAGGCTCAAGGGTGTTCTCCCCAAAAAGACAGCGTCATCCTCATAGAGTAAGGCTGGAACTTTTTTCTTACTCACGTAAGGTACATCTGCATAGGATTTATTTAACACACTACTAACCTTAACATCTAAAAGCTACAACCTACACTAATATTACCATTCTAAACTATGCCTAAACTAACCTAATCTAACTTACCTACCCTATCCAAACGTTCCCCTACCCCTTATAATACATTTGCTAAAATAATCTACAGCTATGCATAAACTACCTAAACATTAAAACCTAAACAAATATTTTTTTTGCATTTTTTTAAAAATGTCAATTTTTTTTAAACACATACTAAACATCAACTCCCAACCCACTTAACAACCTACCCACCCATAGCCCTTCCTAAAAACAGATAAATATTAAAATCTATAACAACACTAAAACTACCCTAACCTACCATGATACTAACAGCTATCCTAACCTATGCTAAAAGTCTATACTATAAAAACAATTAAGAAGAACTGGGAAGGGCATAAAAGCTGGAGGGAGGGCCTTTGTAGTAGCTGTGCGCCTTATAAGATTAAATAACAATAACAATAACAATAACAATGCGGTCCACAGTCTGCTGAAAAGCCTTGACCATTTGCATGAGGGTTGCCATCTGCAATTGAAGTCCTGCCAACTTCAAATTATTCGCTTGCTGGCCCTTCAACAACTGCCTCTCTATTTCTGTTGGCTGCTGTGAGGTAGTGGCAACAGGCTGTGGTGCCACTGCTGGTGGGGCTGTGGAGGGTCCTGGAACTGGTCTTGGACCTCCACCATGGGGATCCTCCACTTGACGCCTGCTGCTTGCCCTGTCTCTAGCTTCCTGTCCCTGAGGCGGTGACTTCCTGGTCCTTGCTCAATTAAAAATTTGCCCCAGGCATCAGAAGGCCTTGGCAACTTTGCATATGTGCCTGTATCTCTCCAGGTGGATCCAATAGGCATTTTCCTGCTCTGGGGTCATGTTGGCTGTTGGAGAGGAAGAAAACATGAGTCTGACCAAGCTTATTTGTCACAATTGTCAACATTTAATTACTATTAGCAGCACAAGTGGCATGGCCTGCCAACAAGTATTAAATCTGCGTCATGTATCCTGACCAACCAACATGAGAAGTAACCCTGGGCGGAAAGATCCGCTCCGCTCTCGGAGTTTGCGGATTTTCGGTAAGTCTGCATTCTGCATAGAACGTGGAGTTACCGAAAACTCCGTGCTCCGCAACGGAGCGGAGGTTTTTTTTTGTTCGCGCGTTCAAAATGCGTTTTCGCGCGCGCGGGAGTGACTTACCGGGATGCCTGCATTCGCCGACAAGATTTCGTATCCGTTCGCATGCGCCACGAGATTTGGTAGCCGGCCGCACGGTCCCGCGAGAGTCTGGGATCGCGAACATGTCATTCGGACGCGCCATCGGACTTCCGGCTGAAGTTTTGTGAAGATCGCGATGCCGAACACGCAGAATTTGCAAGCTGGAGAAGAATATCTCTCGAGCAGCATAAAACCTTCTCGAAATGATGATTTGGATGAAAAATACTCCTCAGATTGACATTTGGTTGTACTTTTTGTGCAAGGAGTCCTTTTTCTTTTTTTACTTATTTTTTGAAGAGGAAGGAAGTGCCCCAGTGTCTACAACTTCCTGTTCCTGTCCAGCAGGCTCCTCCCAGTGCTTTGTCCATCTCCTGTTCACTTTTCATTTGGATTTGGAGCTGGAAGGATCCCTTTTTTGTCTGCTGCATCATATATCATTGGATTTGAGGACTTTTGGATTTGAGATTTCACAAGTAAGTTGGAAAATTGGTGTTGTTTGTTTGATTGGGGCATTGCACCTACATTTTTTGTACTTTTCATTGTTTTTTCCAATGTATTGTGGTGGGTGGCCTGTAGTTTCCGTAGGGGCCTAGTTGTTTCTTTCTATGTAATTTTGCTTCTAGTTTTCTTTTATAAAGGAAACATGTTGCAAAGTTCACTACATTTTCTCCAACTTTTGCAATCAATTTGCAACATTTATTTAATTCATTAGCCCAGTAGTCTGCCAATAGGCCTTTTTCAGCCAGTAGGCCCAGAGCTACTCATGTGTGCATGAAACAACTGTTTATGAGTTGTCTGTTGAATTTAAACATCGTTTAGGGCATAGATGGCATTGGATTGAATTGCACAATGTGTTTTTTTGGGGTACTTCACTTTTTTCGTGTGTGTAAAATAAATGCTTTTGTTGGATGTGTGTGGTGTGGTTGTTGTGTACCTTGCAAACCTTTTTTAGCCCTGTGGTTTTTCATTTTTGCATTGTTGCACTAAAGCTGTGTTGTTTAGCATGCCTCCTTTGTCTGGCCATATAGGCCTGCTTGAGTTCATTGTTTTACAGGCCTCCTGCGTGTTGTTGTGTGAGTGACCATGTGGCTGGTGGCCATTTTGTGGTGGTAGTTAGTTAGTGTGCTGCTTTTGCCATAGGCCTGCATGTCTTTCCTTTGTCCCTCTTGGCTCACTGCTTCTTGTTGTTGTGGCCTGGCCATGTGGCTGGTGGCCATTTTGTGAAGCCAGCCAATGTGCTTTTTCCATAGGCCTGCATTGTCTGTCTTCCCTTTCTTGTTGTTGTGGTGGACTGGCCATGTCACTTTCGGCCATTTTGTGAAGCCAGCCAGTGTGCTTTGCCATAGGCCTGCATTGTCTAGCATTGTCTGTCTTCCCTTTCTTGTTGTTGTGGTGGTGGCCTGGCCATGTGGCTGGCAGTCATTTTGGGAAGCCAGCCAGTGTGCTTTGCCATAGGCCTGCATTGTCTAGCATTGTCTGTCTTCCCTTTCTTTTTGTTGTGGTGGTGGCCTGCCCATGTGGCTGGCTGCCATTTTGTGAAGCCAGCCAGTGTGCTTTGCCATAGGCCTGCATTGTCTAGCATTGTCTGCCTTCCCTTTCTTGTTGTTGTGGTGGTGGCCTGGCCATGTGGCTGGCAGCCATTTTGTGAAGCCAGCCAGTGTGCTTTGCCATAGGCCTGCATTGTCTAGCATTGTCTGTCTTCCCTTTCTTGTTGTTGTGGTGGTGGCCTGGCCATGTGGCTGGCGGCCAGTTTGTGAAGCCAGCTAGTGTGCTTTGCCATAGGCCTGCATTGTCTAGCATTGTCTGTCTTCCCTTTATTGTTGTTGTGGTGGTGGCCTGGCCATGTGGCTGGCGGCCATTTTGTGAAGCCACCCAGTGTGCTTTGCCATAGGCCTGCATTGTCTAGCATTGTCTGTCTTCCCTTTCTTGTTGTTGTGGTGGTGGCCTGCCCATGTGGCTGGCAGCCATTTTGTACAGGCAGCCAGTGTGCTTATGCAATAGGCCTGCAAGCTTTCTTTGTGGTGGCCATGCCTTGCCCTTGTTGTTATTTTGCATGCAATTTTTTTCTTTTTACCCAGTAAAAAAATGCAGGACAGTTAATTACATTTTCTAATACATTTGCAATATTATTGATTTGAATTGATTCACTATGTGGCCTAGTCTACCAATGGGCCTTTTTCAGCCAGTAGGCCCAGAGCTACTCATGTGTGCATGAAACAACTGTTTATGTGGTGTCTGTTGAATTTAAACATCATTTAGGGCATGGATGGCATTGGATTGAATTGCAAAATGTTTTTTTTGGGCATTTCACTTTTTTCGTGTGTGTTAAATAAATGCCTTTGCTGGATGTGTGTGGTGTGGGTGTTGTTGTGTAACTTGCAAACCTTTTTTAGCCCTGTGGTTTTTCATTTTTGCATTTGTTGCATTAAAGCTGTGTTGTTTAGCATGCCTCCTTTGTCTGGCCATATAGGCCTGCTTGAGTTCATTGTTTTACAGGCCTCCTGCTTGTTGTTGTGTGAGTGACCTGACCATGTGGCTGGTGGCCATTTTGTGGTGGTAGTTAGTTAGTGGGCTGCTTTTGCCATAGGCCTGCATGTCTTTCCTTTGTTCCTCTTGGCTTACTGCTTCCATCCCCATTGCCAGCTTCAGCTTCCTGAATGATGCTGCATCCCACGTGATGCACAATCACATTCACAAATCACAATGCCACACAGGTTCCATTACATTTGTATTTTTGTTTTTGTTCTTCTTCTTTCCTATCCTTCCTGAGTGTACACAGTGCACCATGAAAGCCCTTGTTGTCAAAGTCTCACAAATGGCTACTGTTGTTATGTTTTTTTAATAACTGAGTTAATACAATTTATTAATATTAATAATAACACTAACAAGTGTGACCACACACTAAGTTATATATTATATTTGTTTGTTTGTGCAGTAGTAAATTGAACCACAACAATAAATGCCACGTTTCACTGATGTTCTTCTTGCTTCTTTGCATTTAGGTGCACAAAAGAGGAGGAGGCGTCATCACCCATTGTACTGCCAGACAGAAGTCCTGCTGCGCACAACGTCACGTGACGTGTGACCACAGATATCTTTTCAACTTGTGCCACTGCGTGCTGCTGACATCTGAAGAAGATGGCCCCAAAGAAAGGTACCAGGTCCTCCAGTACCAAGAAAGTTGCCAGTGAGAAGAAGAAGGAAGTGCCACTTACCACCACTTCTGGTGTGCCGACCAAGATATTTTTTGGGAAACCAAAAATTGCGCCTGCAGCAGCGGTGTCTGGGGATCAAGCTGGGAGCAGCACTCCCACATCAGTGGACCCACCTCACCAACCTAGGCCCAAGCCCATGTCTGTCGCAGAGGCAGCCAGTCTCATCACGAAAACGCCAACCAGCAGCGATGTTGAAATTGACTTATCGTTATCGCAAAGTAGTACCCAATCAACGCAGGAAACTCAGATAAGTGGACAACAACAGCCGCAACAACCGCCCACAATAGTAGTTGTTCCTCCCGAAGTAGGGGCAGTTCAGGAAATCAAGCTTCCTGCAGAGGAAGAAGAGCAAGCCACTCTTTCAGAAGATCCATTGTCTTCCAGATCCCCAGCAAGGAAAAGGGGGGTTAGTCCATCGAGCTCTTCTGCAAGCCCCCTTCTGATGATCTAGATGCCACTTGGAAGCCACCACCTCAGTCTGAGAGTGAGAGACGCCATGAGACAAGGCTAGGGACAAGGAAGGTTCCAGAAAGCCTCAGAGTTATGGAAGTAGATGTAGAAGAGGAGGATGATGATGAGCCAGTCATCATCATGGACATCAGTCCCGCCCCACTGGAGACCGACATTACCCCATCCCAAATTTCTGTGAGGGATGTGGCACAGATACCACCAACACAGGTAACACCAACAACACCTCCAGCTTCCATATTTGCATTTGCAAAGGCCCGGCAGCGACCTACATCCAGCACAACCACCTCAGTAGAAGTAGGTAGTGGTAGTGCACAGAGTCAAATTCCACACCCACCCTCCAGTTCATCCGGCATTGCAAGTGGCACCTCCAGCAGCTCCAGAAAGTTCACCTCCCCATTTTCGGACTTCTTTTCGGTTAGCAGTAAGGAGGAGAACATTGCTATATGCTCCATTTGTAAACGAGGTGATAGTTGGGGTAAGCTTGGTACAAACTATGGTATTGGAGGCCAAACAACCCATCTGAAAACACACCACTTGATCCAGTGGGAGGAACACCTTGAAGGCCAAAAAAGTAAAACTGCACCCATTGCTGTTGGTGGTGATGAAGATGTAGAAGATACGCGGTGGAAGGTGAACAAGAGGGAGAGATTTTCTCTGGAACACAAAGTAGCCCTGTCATCAGCAGTGCAGTGGTACCGCCCACATCCTCAGCAACATCTCAGCGGCACAAGAGTAAGAGTCAGGCTGAGAGTGAGACACCAAGGCGGCAACAGAGTACTGCAACAAAAAAAAGTGCGGCGTTGAGCCTAACAACATCTGGCGTCAAGAAGTCACCTGCATCAGTGGCACCAGAAAGAAAAAAAATCCAGCCTACCATTCTCACCATGTTTAGGTCGGAGGGGCAGTACGAACGCAACCAACCAATGGCACGTTTGTACAATGCGAAGCTGGCTAAAAGCTTAGCGTTGGACCTTCTCCCTTTTTCTTTTGTGGAAGGGGTGGGTTTTCTTGAATTTGTGACAGCCATCTGCCCAAAATGGAAGGTTCCCAGTCGGTCCTATTTTGCCAGAGTTGCAGTTCCAGCACTACATCACGACTTGCTGGAATTGCTTGGACTAGCTTTGCAGCAGAGTGCTGTTCACAGTATCCACATGACAACAGACATGTGGACCAGTTGCCAAGCCACTGATTACATGTGCATCACTGCACACTGGATCTCTTTTGTGGGGGTTAGAGAAAAGATATCTGCAGGTGTTGACACTGCTGAGATTTTTAATGCCACTCGGAAACATGCAACTGTAGCCATGTTTGCCATGGAGAAATCTCATACTGCTGCAAACATTTTGGAAGAGTTTAACAGTAAGGTCTTAACATTGGTTTTGTTGCCACGGATAATGGCAGTGATATAGTTAAGGCCATGGACAATGGTGGCTATTTCAGGGTCCTGTGTTTGGCGCAGTGCATTAACATCATTGTTCAAGAATTTCTGAAAAAAGAATACTGAGTCAGCAACTTACTGACCACCTGCAGAAGAATATACACACATTTCAGCCATTCTTTTAAAGCCCGGAAGCACCTGAGGATCATTCAATGTGAGTATAGAGTGCCAGTTAAAGCACTCATCCAGGAGGTGCCAACACGTCGGAACTCAACTTATTACATGCTTGACCGTCTGTTTGAGCAGTACAGACCAATCAATGAATATGTCATGCGAAGACTAGGGGATGCTAGTGTGAAAGGCATGACCCTTGAGATGGACCAATGGGGCCTAGTTAAATGCCTGACAGAGATGCTACAGAGATGCTACTCCCTTTCGAGCTCTTTACACGTGAAGTCAGCAAGGAGGACTGTACTATGGGCCAAACTATCCCATTGTTGCACATGCTACAGGAACAGCTGAAGGGGGTGTCTGCAATGTACGCAGGTGTGGAGGAAAAAAAAAGCATATGAGTTGGTGGAGAGCTTATCCCTTCGCTTAGCTGAAAATACAAGGGTGCAAACTAAGATTGTGTCATCCAACCATTACATTTCCGCCACAATTCTGGATCCACGGTACAAATCAGTACTGAACACTAACACATTAATTCCTTTTTCACAAGTGGATGTTGCCAAGTACAAAACTTGGATAGCTGCGGCAGCCTGTGACTTTGGAAAAAAACGGCTGGAAATTAGAGGCCCGCTACTCCAGCCCACAACAAGTACTGCAGGGCAGCCTGAGTCAAGTTCAACTTCAGAGCCTGAGGGCAGTGCGGTTGGCTCACAGCAGTCAAAACCACCAACATCAACAACAGCAAGAACAGGATCATCACCAGCCCCAGTAAAATTGGCACAAGAATGGTATCTACAGCAAGGGCTTGTTAGGTCCAGTGCTGATGCACATGCAATGGCAAAAGAGGCCAGGCAAAGCGGAGCACCCCTGAGCATTGAGCGGATGGTCCAGGCCTATCTGGATGACCCAACAGAGGTCTACATTGATCAAAACCCATTGCTGTATTGGTATGGGAAAGTCGCCATTGGCCAGTCCTCAGCAGGCTGGCGATAAAATATCTGGCTTGCCCTGTCGCAAGTGTCTCTTCTGAGCGTGTTTTCAGTGCTGCTGGTGCCATTGTAACAGTGATAAGGACCAGTCTCACGCCCCAAAACATGGAGAGGTTAACCATGATCAAAATAAATCAGCACTTTATACCACCGGATTACACCATACCTGAAGCACAGCAGGAACAGAAGGACACTGACTTAGGTGACAAAAGTACTGTGGTAGATGACCTACTTCTGGGTGAACCACCAGAGTTTGAGGAGGAGCTCTACTTCCCTGACAACTAGGCTTTCAACTTGTTACTTTCTTTCTTCCTTGTTTTATTATTTGAGTGTGTCTCTGTTTTTCCGGTTCGAATCACAACAAATCCATCACCACCGTCTTGTCTTTTTATTGCCGTATTGGAGTTGCAACTGTGTGCATTTATTAAAGAAGTCCACTCCTCCGAGTCCTGCTCCATCCATCCTGACTCGCCCTAAATCCATTTCCTTCAAGCCAGACATTGGATGGAGAATAGTACAAGAAATGTGTGCCTGCCTCGACGAGTCCCTCCAAAAGAACATGACTATAGCGATCCTCCTTTCCGAGCCGAGAGGAAATGCCCCTTAAGATGAGAACAGGTAATACTAATGATGAATCTAATGGCATGCATTGGACGCTGACTCTGAGTTATTGGTGTTTGTGTTGTTGTTGTTGTGCATGAAGTGTACTAGTATTTAATCTACACACTAAAACAAAGTGACTCAAGTCAATGTTTCCCTTCTTGTTGTTTAATAACAAAGTGTACTTCTACTGCAGGGCGATCCATTGCATTTTTGAATCTGGAATCTGGACTCACTCGGTACAACAGCACTACAGACTGAGTTGGACACCATGATGACGATGATGACCACATACTCTATACTCTTCGCAGTCAGTCAGTAGGATCAGAGATGATTAATGGAATAACTCAGGGCGTTTCATGAAGTGGCATAAAGGTAAACAAGTCAATCAACAACAACCACAGCAGACCTACATGTCTGTGACTGTGTAGTGGTGGAGTCGAGTCAGTGTAGTGGAGTGGTATGACTGACAGTCACAGCGGTTCATTGATTTAGTTACTTAATTTGGAAAACGCTATGTTGCTGTATATGTATATGTGTGCTCTGTCTGGCTCAGTCAAAATCTAAGCTAACTTGAGTTTTGGTGGGTGCCGTGGGCATGCTCTGTCCTGTTGTTGTTGTAGCGTGGTTAATGCTGGAAACAGAGTAGACATGATGTAGCCAAGCCGCCTCTGAAACTGTTCTTGTTGCGCTGCTCCGTAATTTATGCATTTTTTTTCTCCTTGATTTTTCAATATCCTTTTGGGTTTTCCATCTACACTTACAGGCTGGCCTTTACCCTGTGCTATACTGGGAAAAACAATTCACACTTACCTTACCAATCTGCATCCGCCAGGCAGGCAGTGGGGCACCCAAGATTGACGGACGGAGTATCCATGGAAGGGAGCAGACCAAGAGGAATAACGAGATGCAACTTCCCAATTTGACCAGGATAATACAGTAACTTAGTATCATTCATCATCTCTTAATTAATTTGATTCATTTTTTCTCTTCAATCATTACGACTGTGTGTTGTTGTTTGTTTGGTTTGCTCTTAGTCTTTGCTTATATCCCTACAGCTATTTTTTTATTTTCTTTGCTAGCTTTAAAAGGAAGCCCGGTATAACATAACATAAATATAATCTACGTAATTTGGTTCTCTCTGAGAGCAGACAGGCAATGCAATTGCATAATAATAATTAATAATATACTGCTGCCCTGTGTCTACTAGTCTACTTAGTAGTAGTAGTACTACTTATCATTAACCACATCATGCATGCATTTCCTTTTTGTCCCATAACAGATTTATGAATATGATGGTCGTCTGCCAAGATTGTGTGTTGTCCACGTGTAGTGTTTGTCTTTGTCAAACCTTTTCCTCAAATACCCCTTCCCAACCATTCATCAAACCCTAACCTTCTTCCCCCGGGCTGTGTGATTTATTGAGGTGTGACTAAATTAAGTTTACACCAATAATTGATCACACACTTGCTGGGGCGGATGTGGTTCAAGCAAGTAAGCAACACTAATTCAAGGCAGGTTGAGGATCTTCTAATTCTGGTCTAAGTATATATATACATATATATCGTCGGCCACACTGACAACAGATTAGATTGCCCAGTGCCCACCCATGCTCAGTAGTATTCGCTATTCTCTTTTTTTTCTAGAGGAACATAATTATGTTATTAACCCATTATTAATTATTAATTGCCGTCCTTCCAGCACTAAAGGTTACGCTTGTCCACTTCATAGGTCGAGTCCACTACTTCAGTTTGTTGTAACTTGTACTAGGCTATCTCTGCCACCATTATGTTTTATTTTACTTTAGCATTAATAATATTAATATCATTCATCATCACTTTCTTCTTGTTTGGCAGTCTTCGTCTTGTGTACTTACTACTTACTGTACTTCGACTACTCGTTCCCTAGTCTCACTCAGGTGACTGACTTGACTCATTTTCTTTTTTTGCAAATGCAACTGTCTACTACTGCTCCCACCACACACCATGGCACCTTAGGAAACCAAACCAGCACCATGCAGCCATTGTTTCGGCTAAACATCAATCACAGGTAAGAGAAGAAGTGTGGGGCAGTCAATAATGTATATCCTATGGAAATTAATTCACACACCCACATCCTTCCGAGTACATGCTAAAAAGGGGTTTTAGTTGCAGAATGCATTGTTTAGGAGGAGAGACTGACAGTAGTAGGACAGGTGTGGGTACTGCATCTATCTATCTGTCTGTGTGTTACACTATTGGCAGATTTCAAAAACTGTCTGCGGCCCTGCAGCAAAAGGAGGAAACAAAAACAAACAAGGTGACATAAAAGAGTAACCACCCCCCCAGAAAAGATTTGCATCATATCATATGTATTGGAAAACTATAAATTATTTATTATTATACCCTTACAAATATAAACTATAAGAAAAACCCACAACACCTGACCCACCCCTCCCCCTAACCCCAACCAATGTCCAGTAATGTCCATGTCCATGTCCATGTCCAAAAGTAAACCCCAAGGTTCCCCAACTAGTCCCAACATCCCACCCACCAAAAAAAAGATTAAAAAAGGGGCAAGAGTCAAAGAAGACTGAGGTCATGATATGATAGTCTGATGTCTAGCGGCGGGGTGCCGGCTAGTTTTTTTTAGGACCTCCTCCATCTCGGCACGCCACTCTGCGGAGCACGCGGCGCCGAAAGTTCCTGCAGGAACAACAGGGGTGTGCAGCTGTAGATGTTGTTGTTGCCAATGATGATGGGCAGCGGGCGGCTGCCAGACCACGGCCCGTACCACCGGAGGCACGGGGGGCTGGCTGGGCCCCGGGGCATTGGAGGAAGAAGGTGCCGCCTCTTCCTCCGCCAGGACAACCAGCCGGCGATATTCATCCCGGATGGCCTCCAGCTTCCTTTGCGGGGCCCTGGCCACCAACTCCTGCCTAGTGGTGCTTTGGGAAGGAGTAGCTATATCAAGAAAGGAAAAATAAGAATTGCTGTAACCAATACTCTTAGCAAAACAGTAACACAAAATTAAATTACAGTCCACACATAAAAATTATAGTGGCACAGTAGTAGCAGTAGCACTAACAGCTGTCGTATCCTCCTCTCCTCCTCACTTCCCTTCCACTGTCCCTAAGATTTGGATGTGATGATTATACTTTCAGGCACTAAGTATGGAGTAGAGTAGAAGTATTCTTTTTCTCTCTCTTGTTTAGCACAATTAATCTTGTAGGCATGCCAGCTCAGTCAGCTTGTGCCCTAGACAGACATACTTGTGTCGCAGTCTCGCAGACTCATGTACTTTACTACTGTCTGCATGTGAGGCAGCTGTACTACACAATTATATATTTCCATTATGGCCATACTCTGTTAAATCAATGGCAAATGCTCAGTCAATTTCACTTTCACCTGACTGCACTACTGCAACAACTAAGGCACATGATGATGGTTAATGATCATCATCACATGCTTATGGTTGATGAGAAACAGTGGCACAACATCATGTCACTCACGTCACGTGATGATGATGACACACTGAGTGATTTGTAAGTACTAGTTACCAGTTACCATGCAGCCGATAGCCCACCCATGGCTGACACAGGGAGGGGACTGGAGCGGAAGTGGGCCTCGGAGCCGGAGGGAGGCTATTATGGCTAGGGTAAATATTTAGTCATGCACAATATATATGTTGTGCTTGCAAACTACTGTGAGTCAAGGAAGTATTCCACTCTGAAATACAAGTACAACCTCAAACCTTTGAATCAAAAACCTTGCAAAAAAACAGTCCTTGTTCTTCCCAGGGCTTGTTTTTTCATTTACATTCAGTGCATTGCTCTTCTAGCATTATTATTATTTTATTCGCGTAATATTCTTCACCGATGGCTTTGGTACTCTGGCACGGTTTAATTTTCTTTTACATTATCTTCATCCAGTGTGACTCTGTTTTCACCTACTTTGATACCATCCAGGCATCCATCCATCCAAACATGGCTATCATCATAAACCGGCTTTCACCGACAACAACATACATTTTAGATATATAACCAACAACGACCCATGCCATGCGTCCTTGCTTGCCTTAGAGTTTGACCCCTCAAACCCCCCCGGAGGATTCCTTTCACGCATATAGTTTCACCCACCCAGACAGGCATCCTTTCTGCTTTCTCTTGCACCTTTTCACCCATCCTTCAACTACCCATGCATCCTATTCCAATCCTTATCATCTTCTTCCGCCACCTATGCATCCCGGGGCCCCTTCCTTCACCCACGCATCCTTCTCTGCCAGTCATACATATTGTCTGACTGTTTGTCTTCGTCATAAAACTGTCTTTGCTGAGTTGAAGATAGAATATGCCATTAGTTACTCAACCCCCGCAGCTAATGCTAATGTTTAAGTAAAGGCCAGAGTGTCTTCTTCAACTGTTCAGTGTTCTCATAAGCAACAACGTAGCCTCAGCAGAAGTACAGTGTACTACTAGTACTGAGTGTACACCCTTGCAGCAAGTGTATTCATCATTCTCAATAAGTAAGGAATATGACTTACCACCGCCCGCCACTGATGCTGGCTCACCCCCTGTGGCTGCTGCATCTGCTCCCTCCGGAGTGGCATGGTGGCCCTCACCGCAGGCCCCGGCACTGGTGGTCGGTACGGCTGGAGAAAAAAAAATCAAATTTTTTTAGATGCCATATACGCCTCCCCTATTAATTTTTTTCATTAGCAAGATTGAGAATACATAATTAATAATACTACACCACACACATCACTATCTACAATTCGGATAATAGAGTACAGTAGACAGTATGTCCTATCAAAAATAACTAAATAATATCCGGTTGGACATTTTGTTGGTGGCAATTTTTGAAAAGCCTCTCAAGAAGAGGGCAACCCATAGGACTGGACTCAGTGACTAGAGCTATTGGTGCATCTCATTTTTTTAAAAGAAGAAAGAGTGGCCAATTGGGCGGACATGAGGTCTCTCTTAGTTGGAAAATAACGGTGCCGTCCTCCTACTCCTCATACTTCCTTCCAGCCATGGTGCACGGTAACAGTTGTTCAGTGTTCACCATCAATTGCTGCTACTAAAAAAAGTACTAGGCCTGGATTAGAAAAAGTAAAATACACCACTTTGGGGGGTCCTGCTCCTGTCCATCGTGAGTGACCACCATTACTGATTGAGCATGATGATGAGACAGTAAAAGAAACTAAAGCCTTCTCATCTCACAATTCACAAACCTGCGGATATACCTTACTTGTCTTGGGCATGCAATCTGCAGTCTGACTCTGCACAGCACATTAGTGCTACTAGTAGTAGTAAGGAGTCCTTACTAGTACTAGTAGTAGCCTAGGCTAAGACCAATGGGTTCTCTGAGTCTTACAGTACCACTACTAGGCAATCCACATAAGGGGAGAGAGAAAGCTCAGTGAAACCCAGAAGAAAGCAAGCTACAGACAGACTGTCTAATAGAGTGAGAGCAGAGGTTAGTCAGATGCAGTTTGATTTGATGTAAAAATAAAAACAGACACTAGAAGAAACAATGTTAGTAGTAGTACTTAGTTAGTAGTAGGTAACGGTGGAGCAAAAACAAGAATTTAGAAGCAGATAGATTGAAGAGGATTTTGGAAAAATTACAATTAGGAAATGGAAATAATAGAGTGGTAAAAGTTAAGGAAATATGAATATAAACACCAGGAGGGCTTACTGGGGCCAGCAGCAGAGCCATCTGCGGCTGCGCCTGAGGCCGCTTCCTGCTGTTTCTGGGGGGAAACATTGTTTACAACGCACGCGTTACAACACGTGTCATTACAACGAATGTTTTACAACGCGAAATCCATTACAAAGCATGTCATTACATCGCATAATCCATTACAACGCATTCCCAAAGTAACGCCCGGCGGAGTTAGAATAGTAATTGCGTTGTAATGAATTATGCGTTGTAACTACATGCGTTGTAACGACATGCGTTGTAATGGATTTTGCGATGTGAAAAATTAGTTGTAATGACACGTGTTGTAACGCGTGCGTTGTAAAGTGTCATATTCTTCCTGGGAGGACCCTCCAGCTCCCGCACCCGCCGCACTGCCAGCTGCCCCAGTCTTCTTCTTGCCCTTGGATGCTGATCATGTAAAGAGACAAAAAATGATTTGTGTTAAATACATAAATATAATTGCTCTAAAAATATTTTTAGACATGAAACGGCAATTGCAATAACATTGACCTCTTCTAAATCAATCAGATCGACTCATTCGACTAGTAGTAGTCTACTAGTATGTATCGCAGTCGAATACCATCCGATCATTATTATTCCACAGTTCAATTCCGATTCCTGAATCCTAAACATACCTAGCCCGCCTATTCCTGACTTTGGAATGAATGAATTGCAAAATAAATATATTTGCATTTTGCTTCTAAGTTCAGATCTCATTCCCAATCATCTCTCAGACAGTCTCAGTCTCAACTCCAACAACCCCCTTTGACGGGCCAATTACTAAGTCTGCATTTATTCTTCTTAATGCATAGATGGACGCATGCATAATTGCAGCATACACCAAATTGGTTGGTTGCTATTATTCACTCACTATAAGAACTACACAAAGTTCTACTAGGAGTAGGACTGAAGTCATGTGAGAGCCTGAGCGAGGACGCGTCACTCACGAATCGCGACGCAGGCCGCTAAATTTACCAAATAATACTAACTAACTAACTAACTACTACCACTATCTTAGTGACAGGAGGAGACAGGACAAAGGAAAGGACTGGAGTCTTTCCTATGTGGATTAAAATAAATACCTACCTAACTTAAATTCTCTAACCTCTCTTGAATAACCAGCCCAAGTGAGCACAAAGTTGCAAACAAGTACGACGATTAGTTAGTAGCGCTGAGCACCTGTCTGGAAGTAACAATCACATAATATAACATTTTTAAACATAGGTTACCTTACCTGCATGTAAGCACTGCAGCAGCAGCATGTTAGCTATTTGCGAAAAAAATAATATTCGCAATCGCAATAAATAACAGTCAGAACAGAGGAACACAAAATAGTAATATAAATAAATAGCTACTCACCAAGCCCCGGGACCTCAACACCTAGCAGGTCCAGCAGGTCATGCTCCCAGTCCAGGATATCGGATCACCGGTGCATCAATTGGTTATGGGTGCGCCGGACCCCAGAGCAGCGAAACACTGCCCGGCGCACCCTTGCCCACCGCCGGTGATGCTCCCGGAGCCCGTACCCGGAAACCAGGCCTGCCGCCTGCTGCCAGGGTTACGAGGAGGTAGCGCTGGATATAAAAAAACAGGGCGGCTACCTCAGCCTCACTAAATAAGGCCCGTGCCTGCACCCCATGTGGGCGCCGCCTTCCGCAAGGAAGGCGGTCGCGGCTCTCACTGCGAGCCCTCAGACTCTTCTTCCCCTGGCCCTTTGTCATGGTTCTGGGTAGGCGGGGGGCGGAAAAGAAAAGGTAGGAACTAAGAAAGTAAGTAAAAGAAATGAAAAAAGCAAGTAATAGAAAAAGAGTGAAAAACGCAGTAAAAACACAAAAAAAGTAGTAAAAAACGCAAAATATACAATCAGGAATAGAAGGGGATAGATAATAAATAAAAAAAATTAAAAAAAAGTTTCTAGAAGCAAAGGATTGAAAAGATATAGGGAGGATAGAAAAACAGGCCCAGAACCATAGCAAAAAGTGAAAAACAAGATGGCCGCGCCCATTGGCGACCGCGTGGTGAAGTTTGCGCGATATTTCCCCCCGAGCACGCAAAAAGCATCCCCGAACACGTAATACGCGTTCCCGAACAGGAAAAACGCATTGCGAACGGGCGGAACAAGCAACTCCGCGCCCTCGCGGAAATTCGCGTAGCTCGCGAAGGTTTTCTGCGGCTTCACGGAATTCCGCGTAGCACGTCTATGCGAACTTCGCCCAGGGTTAGCATGCACTTCCCCTAAGATAACAATGGTAAATAAACCAGGTTTGGGCCTGTAGGTACAGGAAATGGCAGTGCCTGGCCTCATTACCATGTACCCATGTGCAGATTTGGATCTACGATGTTGTGTACACATGGAGTGGTACACATGGTCCATCTAGGTGCTTCCTTGGGAAAGTCTTGCAACATGCAAGAGGGTAAAATCTATGGCCAATCAACTATGTGAAATGAGTGATGTGCAGCAAGTACACGTATTGTGCCTCAGCAATGCTTCACTGTTATGAAATATGCACGAGGCAACACACATAGCAGCATAGATTGACTCAGTGCCAGGTAGTTGAAACATTGACAGAGTGTGCCTAGCTACCTCCCATTTAACAGACCTGTTGGATACTTTTCCAAGAATGACACATGGACATACTTGAGATACTATAACATAGAGCTCCTAATGACAATCAGACAAGAGCATGTGCTCCGTGACATAATCAATAGTCTGTCCCAACCTTCCTGTATGGCTTGCTACCTAGAAGCACGTCAACTCATACTTACTCCATGTGATGAGTGTGTACATGCATGCTGTACAGTGCAAATTTTAGAGTGGTTTGAATTGCAGCTTTCAGGTAATTGGCCAGAATTGTTCAATGGAGAGAAATCCTGGCAATAAAGTATGGGTAACGACAGCATTTGGTGGCATGTGGAGTGGACTGTATGCTCACAACACAGTGCATAAATGCTTGCGGAACTTTACACATTGGCCTTACGTCTCACGAAACACTTCAAAGGTATGGAACTGTGTATATTACAGGCCATTGGATATATGGGGCAAGAGTCTGGCATGTAACAGCATTGCCATGTGTGAACTGGTGACATGTCCCACATCCACTCATACCTATTTAGTCTGCACTGGTGTAGGAGTCATTACAGCTAGGGGTGGGCAGTAAACTTCACTCCACCGTAGTTTTGCCACTCCGCGTTCCGCTTGGAACTCGCAGTTTGGCAAAAACTCCACCAACTGCCTGTGAAGCGGAGGGAGTTTCCCAGCGCACTCACCCCTAGACTTCATCCCCTAAGAGTAGTGCACCAGGAGGCGCATTTGCAGAGTGGTTGAGAAAGGGGGAGGGGCCTCCGATGAGGTCTCAGCAATCCTGCTGTGGGGACTTACTTGTGGCAACAATAGGGAGTTCTTGGCCCCCAACGACTCTCAGCAGCCAAGGGGAGTTTATCCTCAACCAGTAGGGCCCCAGGAGGTGTGTTTGCAGAGTGATTGAAAAAGGGGATGGGGCCTCCGACAAGGTCTCAGCAATACTACTGTTGGGGACTTACTCGTGGCAACAATAGGGGTTCTTGGCCCCCAACAGCCCTCCATAGCCAAACGGAGTTCATCTCTCAACCAGTAGTGAGTCAGGAGTAACCCTGGGCATAAAACTCTGCTCCGCTTGCAGAGTTCTGGCAACTCCGTGTGCCGCGTAGAACGCGGAGTTGCCGAAAAACTCAGCACTCTGCAACGGAGCAGAGCTTTTTTGTGTTCGCGTGCCCGAAATGCGTTTTTGCGCACGCTGGAGCGACTTACTGACGAGATTTCCCGAGTCGTTTGCGAGCACCACGAGATTTGCTAGGCGGCCGCATGGTCGTGCAAGAGTTTGCAATTGCAAACACGTCATTCGGGGCGCCAGCGGCGTTCCGGCGCTTTTTTTTTAAGATCGCAATCCGGAACGCGCAGGATCGACCGCGACTACAATCTGGAGAAGGTTCTTTCCCCGAGCAGCATCAAAACCTTCTCGAAATGACGGTTTGGAGAAAAAAACTCCTCAAATTGACATTTGGCTATACTATTTTGTGCAAGGAGTCCTTTTTCTTTTTTTTTCAAGAGGAAGGAAGTGCCCCAGAGTCTCCAACTTCCTGTTCCTGTCCAGCAGACTCCTCCCAGTGCTGTCCATCTCCTGGTCACTTTTCATTTGGATTTGGAGCTTGAAAAATCACTCTTTGTGTCTGCTGCATGATATATATCATTGGATTTGAGGACTTTGAATTTGAGATTTCACAAGTCAGTTGGAAAATTGGTGTTTGTTTGATTGGGGCCATGCACCTAAATTTATTTGTACTTTTCCTCATTTATTTAAAATGTATTGTGGTGGGTGGCCTGTAGTTTCAGTGAGGGCCTAGTTGTTTCTTTGTAAGTATTTTTCTTTTTTATAAAGGAAACACTTTGCACAGTTCACTACATTTTTCTCCATGTTTTGAAATCATTTGCAACATTTATTTAGTTCACTATGTAGCCCAGTAGTCTGCCAAAATAGGCATTTCTCAGCTAGTAGGCCCAGAACTATTCATCACGGGTGTATGAAACAACTGTTTGTGTGGTGTCTGTTGAATTTAAACATCATTTTGTCCATGGATGACATTGGATTAAAAATTCAAAATGTGTTTTTGTGGTATTACACCTTTTTTTCATGTGTGTTAAATTAAATGCCTTTGTTGGATGTGTGTGTTTGTAACTTGCAAACCTTTTTAGCCCTGTGGATTTTCGTTTTTGGCATTGTTGCATTAAAGATTTGTTGTTTAGCATGCTCCTTTGTCTGGGCCAGCATTTTCCTTGGCTGAGCCTCCCCATGTGGCCAGGGGCCATTTTGTAAAGTCTGTGTCCATATTGGCCGGCTTGAATTCATTGTTTTCCAGGCCGCCTGCTTGTTGTTGTTGTTGTGACCATGTGACTGGTGGCCATTTTGTGGAGGCAGTTAGTGTGCTTTTGCCATAGGCCTGCATGTCTGTCTTCCCTTTGTTCCCTTTGGCTTATTGCTTCCATCCATTGTCATTTGTCAGCTGCAGCTCCCTGAAGCTGCATCCCAATTGATGCACAATGCCAAACCTTTACATTTGTATTTTTGTTGTTGTTCTTCTTTCCTATCCTTCCTGAGTGTACTGTGCAGTACACCCTGAGAGCCCTTGTTGTTGTCAAAGTCTCACAAATAGCTACACTGTATTGCTAATTGTTTTAATAACTGAGGTAATAATAATATTAATAACACTAACAAGTGTGACCACACACTAAATTATATTATATTTGTTTGTACTAGTAATTGAACCACAACAATGCCACATTTCACTGATGTCAATCAATCAATCAATCAAGCATTTGTATAGCGCGCTACTCACCCGGAGGGTCTCAAGGCGCTTGGGGGAGGGGGGTCCGCTACTGTTCGAACAGCCAGGTCTTGAGTTGCTTCCTGAAGGAGAGGTGGTCTTGGGTAAGGCGGAGGTGGATGGGTAGGGAGTTCCACGTCTTGGCAGCCAGGTAGGAGAAGGATCTTCCTCCCGTTGTGGCTCTTCGATGCGGGGACGGCGGCGAGGGCGTGGTTGGTCGATCGTAGCTGGCGGGTGGGAGTGTAGAAGGTCAGACGGTCGTTGAGGTATCTGGGGCCTTGGTTGTGGAGAGCTTTGTGTGCGTGGGTGAGGAGTCGGAACGTGATTCTCTTGCTGACGGGGAGCCAGTGCAGGTCTCTCAGGTGTCCGGCGATGTGGCTGTGTCGGGGGATGTCCAGGATGAGTCGAGCTGAGGCGTTCTGGATGCGTTGAGTCTTTTTGAAAATTGGCTGTGGTTCCGGCGTAGAGGGAGTTGCCGTAGTCCAGTCGGCTGGTGACGAGGGCCTGGGTGACCGTCTTCCTGGTTTCGGTGGGGATCCACCGGAAGATCTTGCGCAGCATGCGTAGGATGTTGAAGCAAGACGAGGAGACGGCGTTGATTTGTCGGGTCATTGAGAGGGAGGAGTCCAGGATGAAGCCCAGGTTGCGTGCGTGGTCCGTCCGATGTTCTTCTGGCTTCTTTGCTTTTAGGTGCACAAAAGAGGAGGAGACAACATCACCCATTGGACTGCCAGACAGAAGGCATGCGCACGATGTCAAGTGACGTGTGACCACAGACATGTCTTCAACTTGTGCCACTGTGTGCTAACTTAAGACAAACAAAAAACAGGAGTAAACCCGTTAACCCAGTTGAGACCGGGTAAGTATTACATCAAAAAAAAAACGTCTCAACAGGTATATCAAGCGGGGGACTTCTGGATTCCCCCTCCTCACCTAGTGCCACCAGGTATTGCCCCGATTTTTCTTCCCGCATTTTAATCTCTTTTCTCTGGGTTTCAGTCCTATTGATTTTTCTCCCTTCCCTCTTGATTCTATAGAGCACTTTAAATGAATCGTGTAACCATCGTCCTGATGATGACCTTGAGTTAGAGAGGTCGAAACGCCGTCGACTCTACAACGCCAATTGCGGCAACCAAAGGGTCATTCACAAATAATGGAATTATGTTTGTGATTGTAAATATTTTTGTTTGACCTACACTGATTATTATTATAATTTTTCGCCGCCTCACGTTGTTTTTAATCACGTGTGTCACTGCGCCGTTTATTCACTACAACACTTCCAGTGCACATCTGGTTTGTTATGGTTACTGCAATTTAGTTGATTTCTGTGCTTCTATATGCAAATAACAACCTTTTCAATCTCATTGGTCTCCCTTATTTCTTTCCTGTGCTGTGTGATTGATACACCTTTTTGAACAGTCCCCCGCTTGATATACCTGTTGAGACGTTGTTTTATTGATGTAATACTGTGTGCTAACTGACATCTTCAAGATGGCCCCAAAGAAAGGTTCCAGGTCCAGTACCAGGAAAGTTGCCAGTGAGAAGAAGGCACTGCCACTTACTACCACCGGTATGACGCCCAAGACCTATTTTGGGAAACCAAAAATTGCGCCTGCAGCAGCAGTGTCTGGGGAGCCAGCTGGGAGCAGCACCCCCACATCATTGGACACACCGCACCAACCTAGGCTTAAGCTCATGTTTGTCGCAGAGGCAGCCAGTCTAATCACGACAAAGCCGACGAGCAGTGATGTTGAAATTGACTTATCGTTATCGCAAAGTAGTACCCAGTCTGTTGTATATTTCCTAGGGTGTCCATAAACGGGCTTTCCAGACTCATGTCCTTATATAGGCACAATTCGCCTTGCCCTTATATAGGCATAAAATCCTAGACCTTATTTAGGCATAACCCATGCACTCCAAATACAGGCATGGATTCCGACATCCGTCCACCCTAGCCTCACAACGAGTTCATGAAAAAAACAGACCCTTAGGCTGCGGGAGTTTCCCTTGCCCAGGACTATTGATTTCTTCAAGGACTCATATATTATGCATGAACCATTATTCCTTAGGGGTTCATTCATGACGTCTTTCGCTGCCCAACTCACGTCAATGCTAACATTTTCAGGTATAAATATACCTTCCCAAACCCCTGTAAATCAGAGGAGACCTCGACTTCAGAGGAGCCCGATTCCCGGCCGGACGCACTGAGAAGACGCTGTCATTCCTGCACGCAGAGAGTCCAGCTTCCAGTGATCTAACTTCCCTTGCGGGGTGTTGGAGTTCGAGTCTGGGAAAGAGATTCCTACCTCTCTCATTCTTCAGGTATGGAGCAGACTAGAACCTAGAGGGACTCTTGGCATACTGGACTCTTGGCATACTAAGCTTAACATACTCTTAGTATACTCTAGTCAGGATTACATCATCTACTTCTACTTCTCCCTACACCTAGGATAGGTTAGGAACACTGGGGTAGAACTAGGCTAGAAACGCATCGTATGAGTACTCGCATTTTTAGGCTGTGTCATTTTATGTAAATGCATATATGCTGAAAAGATAATGCTAACGCAGTATTATTTATTTCTACTGCTCACTCTGTACATTATTTATCTCGCATACTGTCTTGTGATCGTAACAGCACATTTAACTTACAACAGAAACAAGACTGTTCAATAAATCCTTTATTGAAACGCCCGTCTGTTATTTGTGTGTAACTTTGAGAGTAACTAGACATGCACGACTGAGCTGAGTGAAATAGTTATCTATTGTTTCTACGACTCTGGGACACGTCCTGATTCTGTAAGGGAAACACAGTGGTCATGTTTTGCGGCTGCCAGAAACTACTCCCTTCTTGTCGTCAAGAAGTTTCTAGTGGCCTCTAAGCTAGCTGGCACAAGTAATTAAGTTTAATATACTCGATAGGGACATACCGACCTTAGTCCTATGTCAAACCTATAGGATATATTATTCCAATGCGCAGAGCCTATTAGGGAAATAGGAGCTACACTACATGGCGCCCAACGGTTTGGTAAGGCAGTAATTCAACGTTAGATACTGAGTAACTCAGCCGTGCTTCTTCTTTTCTCTCAGAGACCCCTACCCATATACTCCTAAAGACGTCTGGAGTGGGCAGGGTTAAGTATCCACCACGGCTACATAGGGTAGTACCCTATATATTAGCTGTTTGGTTAGCTCAACGTTGAAGGATACAGTGTTCCAAAATATTGTGCACCTTATCTTTGTTTCCTTGAAACTTGTTCTACATTTTTCAAAAAACAAAATGCCTGACGGAGACAATAACACCGGAAACGGTGGAGCTGCGGCTGATCCAGCCCAAGCAGCACTTTTTAACAATACAGGTTTAAATGAAACCGAGGAGGGTGTCATCGACATCGCTCCAAACTTAAGAAGAGCCATTACTCTAAAACTTATAAAACATGGCCTATCACCGAGAGGAGGTAGAGCAGTTTTCGTGATAGAGGCACATGAATCCTTTCAGACAGAGGTATTCTATTCATGGGTAATATTTCCTGAATCCAATTCAGTAACTCACACATTTCACTTCTATAAAGAAGATGAACAACCAGAGGAATACATTCCTTTCGAGGATATTGAAATTCCATTAACATACCAAGAGCATCAGCTCTGGTTTAAAGGCGCCCTAAAACATCACAAAAACATAACCAGGCTCGGTCCACTAGGTAGACCAGGAGCAACATGGCCGATTCTAGCCGGCTATACACCTCATCCCGACATCGAAATAATGTCAGATGAGGAACTACTTACTCAACTCACAGAGTTAATAAAAATCTACAGACAATTGGTTCAATATGTCATGCGGACTTTTACAGACCAACCACCATTAACAATTCCAAATCAAACCCCCCACCAGGGGAATACTCTAAAAATTACACCATAGACTCTATACGCAGTCATGGGTAAAATGCCCACTAAGCGGGAGCAAATTCCATTTTGGATAGCTCAAAAATTACTCAAATCGAAGCAGTATTTCCAAATACTAGCCCACATGAGAAACACAGAATCCTAACCATTAGTTTACCAATGGGGATCACACCACAACTGGAAGACTGCACCACTTGGGGCTCAGTCTTTGCTGCCATCTATACTAAAACACATGGTATTCCATCGATTGCGGTAATACCTGATGTCCTAAAACAAATTCAAAACGAATACGGGGCAGAGCCGGCTTTAAATTTAGGTATGAAATTACTGAAAAATTTCGACCAGGTCTCAACAATAATATTATCTAATATTAAAGGGGAGGCAGCAGCAGTGGCGATCCGACAAAAATTAAGGGAATTTGATGTTACAGAACATCAAACAGAGCTACCCAGAATAATAGAACAATCTTATGCAGAATTAGGCAGAGATAGTTTGGGTGGAAGACCAGTGAAGCCTGAAACTATCTGAAAGTCCTGAGAAGGACTCAATTAAACAAACTCCTACATCTTCTAAAAAGAAGTGGGAGTCTACTAAACAAAATTCAAATGAGAAAGGTTCTCAATCCCGAGGTAGGTCTCCTCAAAAGGAGCCCTCTGAAAGGAGGTATAACCTCAGGAATAGGGATAATTTGAGAAAACCTGATAGGTATCAAGATACTGATACACGTTCCTCTCGTCCCTTTCAGGTCTCATCTCAGACTTCGGAAAGAAGAGGACGAACAGAACATAGAGAAGAACGCGTGAAATCGAAAGACGACAAACACGCTCCAAAAATTAAAGCAAAACCTCAATTCTCCAAAAAGAAAGTAGCAGGTCTGAAAGTAAGACATGCCGAGAATACTGAGAACACAACTCAAGAACGGAGAATGGGCTCAGACAATGCTGGACAGTGCAGCAGAAGTCACAATAGCTCGCCAGAACCTGAAGGAACTTCTGGAGATAGTGGACTTGAATGAGTACATTACAGTAGAGACTATAGACACCAGGGTTAGTACTCCACAAAAGTTATTTGACATAACACTCCGGATGGAGGGAGACAAACCTAGACAGGTTAAAGCACTCTTTTGGGAAAGACTATCAAAGGGTTATGACATACTTCTAGCAGAAAAGGACTGGCCAACACAATTTGTCAGGGAGTGCCCACACGGCGAGGACATTATTATGCCTGCCTTCTCCAATCACATACCAATTCACCTAAAATATACATATGCCAGAAAATGGGCAGTGGCCCAGGCTCCAGCATTATATAAAAATCATGTAGGATGGGATGAGGACTCACCTCACCATAAAATAAATCTGAAACATGAACCAACTGCACAAAGGCAGTATCCTATTAAGCAAGAAGCTAAAAAACAGGTCAGGGAGATCTTAGATCAACTTGAATATCAAGGGGTGATTGAAACATGCACCTCCTCAATGAACAATCCTTTGTTACCTGTCTCCAAACCAGACAATACATATCGTCTAGTTTTGGACTACAGACATTTAAACACTTGTTCTAAAACTTTTGCAGTGCAAAATGCACATAGCACAGCATTAATGAATAACATTGTGCGTAAAAAATACAAAACAACATTAGACATCTCAAATGGTTTCTTTTGTCAAAATATAGCACCTGAAAGTAGGTACTTAACGGCATTCTCCATAATGGGGACCCAGCGTCACTTTTGTCGACTCCCACAAGGGTTCAAAAACAGCCCAGGTTTATTCTCAGCGAGGGTAACGGAGTTACTACAAATCTATGACAACGAGGCATTGTCCTATGTCGATGACATCTATCTGACTGACGATAGCTTGGACAAACACTTGAACAGGGTGAGCACCATTATATTGGGATTCGCCTCTGAGGGCTACAAGTTCAACTTTAAAAAGTCCCGAATTGCCCATCTCAATGTCCTATTTTTGGGATATGAGCTTTCAAGTGAAGGCAAGAGCTTGGCAGCTAACTTTCTAGAGAAATGTGCGCTGCTCCAACCTCCAAAGACGCAAAAAAACTTACAATCCATTCTGAGTTTCCTAAATTTTGGAAGAACATACATACTAAACTATGCAGAAAGGGTTAAACCTCTCTACGCATTAATTAAACCTGATTTTTCAATCAAAAACTGGACAAACGAACACACAGAAATTTTGCGTTCACTCCAGGCTAACATGTTAGCAACAAATCACTTACAAACATGCGTAAGTCAAAGAAATTTGGTGATTCGAATAATTTCGGGTCAATGTGGATTCACCTACTTAACCTTCAATGAGGGTGAAAAAGTACCAATCGCGTACAAATCACATTTGTACACACAAGCGGAAATGCGATTCAGTTCTACTGAAAAATTCTAACAGCAGTTCAAACAGCTGTAGCAAAAGAAAGAGCCTTAGCCCAAGGGAAACGCATAATTGTCGTAACCCCGGTACCAGCTTTAGAAGCGGTCACAAAAGCAAGCATTCCTAATGCTAAAGCACTACATCCGAGATGGATACAATGGGTTAATTCTCTTGCTGCACCTGATGTTGAATATGTTTTTGATCCAGATTTAAAAACACAAGCATTTCTCCAATATGAACAAGAATGTCCTCTGCCCACTGAGATTCTACCTCTCGATCGGTATGAATTCATAATTTACACTGACGGATCCGCACAGCCCGCAACAGGGAGTAAGCAAGCTTACAGTGCAGCGTGTGCTATCGTTAAAGGTCGCATGCAAAATGGCATCTTCAGACCTATGGTCACAAAAACTCAATCACTAGGTGATTGTACAGCTCAGCGAGCTGAACTACAGGCATTCAAACTGGCACTTGAGAGTACGGATCGAGAATTCCTCACACTAATCGTGTGCGATTCATTTTACTGTGTTCAGTCGTATAATGACTATATACGAACCTGGCTTGAAAATGGTTTCAAAGATGCGAAAGGTGTCACAATAAAGCACAAACTGCTTTGGGAACAAGTTGTTCAGTTGAAAAACGAACTACCAAAGGCTCATGTGATTCACACACTGAGTCATCAGCGTGATGGCGTTCACGTTGCAGAGAATTCATTGGCTGACGAAGCCGCAAAGGGGGCTGTTCAGACGGCTTCCGTAGCTGCGATCACTCGTTCAAAAACAAAAATAGACGGTGAGATAATGTTAGCTGTCAATGCTTCGAGCAAAGGCAGCAGTGCAGCGTTACCAAAAAGTTTCCACTCAAGTACTCTTATGTAATTGATGCGAACAACGTTCCTTTGCTCGAATCCCTGGAGTGGGGGATAGGGTAATTCCAAACAAGGACGCAGATTAGGACTAATCCTAGCAGCACACGAAGGGATAGCTTCTGCCCATGCAGGTGTTTCAGCGACAGTATCTTTACTAAAGCAAAGATATTGGTGGCCTGGCATTCGGAAACAAACTAAAAACTATGTTTTAGAATGTGATATTTGCCAACAGATGAAAGTCTCAACAGTGAAACGTCCTGCGCAGACACCCCTTTTAATTTCGGATAAACCGTTAGCTTGTGTTTACCTGGACCACTGCGGTCCCTTGCAGAGGGACGGTAATTATAAATATATCATGGTAGCAGTGGATTCATGCTCTAGGTTCCTATGGTTATGGCCTCAGCGCTCGGCTGACGCTCGAACTGTTATAAAAGATTTGCGAAGTCTTTATCGGCACATACGCAATAGGCACGCTACATTCTGACCAGGGTCCTGCGTTTAGCTCTAGGGCTTACAAGGAGGCCATGGCCAGTCTGGACGATGCATTGCGGTACTCCTCTCCATTGCATCCTGAGGGAAATTCTGTTGTGGAAAGGAAAAACCGGGACATAAAGCAGTCTATAACAGCTAGGGTATTAGGTTCGGGTGATGGGTGGGTCAAACACCTCAATAGCGTACAGCGCGCTCTCAACAATCTGCCAAGAAGTTCTCTAGCGGGGGTCACTCCATATGAGGTCCTATTTGGGACAAGAATGTGGGTTCCAGACTTAGAACACGTAGGTACAGTGGTGGAAAATAAACTATTTGATATCAAAGATCGTTTGGCTGTTTTACAGGATCTTAACAAATTAAGAACGAAACAAAGCAACGTATCCCTTCAGCCAACCACCACTGGGGAAATATCGGCGGTCCCAGCAAGGCCTGTCTGGATTCCGAAAGTTGGGGATCTAGTCAGAGAAAAATTGCGGACAAGAAGGAATTTGGACCTTCTTACAGACAACCGGTACCTGTTCTAGCTGTTCAAGGAACAAGAACAGTACTTCTGCCGCCCCTTGCTGGAAGAAAGGAGAAAAGATTTGTGTCCATCGACCTGATCAAACCACAGTATGTGGCCAATACTAAGCAGTAGGCCTCGTGGACTCCGACCTAGTAGCAGACGCACTCCTCTCGCTACTATTCAAGAGGTTCAGACTGAAAGACTGATCACGATCGAGAATTCAGCTGTAACAAAGGAAGGACTAAGCAACCAAGCTATGGAACTCATCCCTCTTGACAACCAAATAACAGTTCGTCCAAATACACCTGTCTACACCAACGTGACACGTGAAGAACTGTCTCCTGTGATTTTGACAAATCCTGATGCAATTCCAACAATTGACAGAACTGCTTCTGGCTATTTCATTGACTTTGATACGTTCTCAGAAGATCCAAGTGAACCTGAAACGACGCCAGCATCATTCAAACTCAAGCAGCAAGTACAAGACTTTATTCACTTTCTGAAAAAGACTTATCTGGTTTCGCCATGGATTGAACTCTGGATTACATCTGGACTTTTTGTTTTTCTGCTCTGGCTAGCTTTGGTAACAACAGTAAGCGTGCTTATAAGTGGCAGATACATCCATGTGAACAGTGAACAAAAAGACGTAAACGTACTTTTGAAACCTCATAAATCTTCCCATCGTGAAGCAAGAGACTTGTCATCAGTGAACATCACAGCTGTTCCTATACACGATGGTATAGTGTGGGACAAAACAGATTATGACATTTTCGGACCAACGGAACAATTGAACATTCCACATTTGTTTAAAATTTCACTAAGTGATTTAATTACATCCAGTACCTATTCAGATGATTGGGACTTTGAGACTGTGACTGACATAATGTTTGATCTAGAAAAATCTGCTGCATTTTCTAAAAATGAATATTTAGAGGGTTCATCAGACTATGAAGAACTGTATTGTTATAACCACTATGGTCATCATTATTTGCATAAAACTGCATATCCAAGAAATGTGTTTATGTTTAACCAATGGAAACATTGTCCTACACCACCACTAGGTAGTTCAAAAACTTTTGCTAGTAAGTTTCCATATTTTTCAGGATACAATACATCTGACCCAGAAACGTTTTACTATAGAAATATAAACAAAACAGGTCTGAAAACTATGTTAACAAATACGAAACAGATTTACTCTGCAGCATTTATTGCCCAACTGTCTACACAGGGTTTCGACTTATGGAAAGACACAATTGAGACAAAAACTGTCTGGGGTAGTAAAGATTGGCAAGTACAGGGTATAGAAGCTTTGTTTAGAGCCTGTATCATCCCTGAACAAATACTGTTTTTGAATGAAACCGTCCAACAAACATCTTGTCTTGGATTAGCAAAGATCAAAGAGATGAAATCACCTTCTGTGCCAACACCTGCCAGTGATAATAATACAAAGGCAGTGGTGACAGTTGACAATATACTACAACTCAACAGATCTGATCCAAATTGGAAGAAATGGTTGATCTGGGCCATAGACACAAACAACTGTCAGGAAAGGTTCTTGAACAAAACTCAGGGCTTTACTATACATAGGCCAGACCCAAGATATGTCCAGAGACAACATCCGGGGTAGTAACAACATATAGTGTAGGAAAATTATGCCTCGATTGGCTGCATAAATCTACACTACAGGATGTGAAACAACACTTATCCTTACTTAGAGGAGACGCAGATCTTAGGGAATTCTTGCTTGGACCAAGAAAACCGCGTCAAAAACGTTTCATATATGCCGGCATTTATGCTGCTTATAATGAAGCATGGAAAGTGTCACAGATAGAGGCCGCAGAACGAATACGTGAACTTGATCGTATTAATTTAGAGAAAACACTCTCTGTGGTCGACAATGGGTTAACAACTTTGTCCTCCAGAATATATTCATTGGATGGCATTGTATCCTCTGCTATCGACATTCTAGAACAAGATTTGGCTATGTTACAACAAGGTCAATCCCAATTACGTTCTATAGTGTTATTGAGCTGGACGCTGCAATCTTTGCGAGCGGGCTATGTGCCTTGGCGTTTCATCAACACGTCGTCTCTGTTTGCAGAATACAATCTCACTAATAAACAGATCGAATTGGCACAAAGAGGAGCAAGGTATACAGTGCTAAGCATTGAAAAATTGGAGAAGTTACCATTCACAGTGGCAGAAAAACCAGCTACAGAATGGGTTATTCATGGCAAAATAACATTACCTGTGACTACTTTTCAGTTTCAGTATTGCCTCAGACAAGTGCAAGCAGGCAAATATGAAAGGTTGGGTAAGGAATACATTAAGACATCTTGGGATTTACCGTATACACATAGATGTTGGAGTGGGGATCGTGAAGTGTTTCTAAGCGGTACCAACTGTAAACATGCACTGACCGGTTCACTTATGTGTCAGGACATTTCTTTACACGGGGCTTGTAATGGTTCTGTGGTGAATTTGTCTTGCCATCAGCGGGGTACACCAGCTGCTGTGGTTAATCCAACGTTTGGACAACTTTCTAACGGGAGTTACCTCATGTTGAATGATCAGAGTTGCTGCGGAATGTTGCCAGGCATCCCATATCTAGTAACGGTCAACTCCAGGGTCACTTGCTGTATGCAAGTATTGTTTCCCCAATAAACACAGTCAGGGAGTCGCCGCTATGGCCTTCGCTGAACGTCTCCTTTATAAGATTTGATACTTTGAGCAGAATGAAAGCCATGCTTTTACAGCAAACAGTGCCTTTGACCCCGGCCAAAGAAACCTATGATCTACAAGTAGCAAGGACTTCGGCTGAGATACAGACTTTAATACGTACAAACTGCCCTATACATTTCGTAGAAATGATATCGCGTATCTTTAACATGTCAGATACGACCGGAATTGTACATGTATTTAAGAGCATTTGCTCCGGTCTATTAGCACCTTTCCAGGCAATACTTGGAATTATCCCCAACTTTGCACATTCGGTGTTTGGTGGCATACCATTAATTCTCGCACTTGTTGCCGAAATTTTATTCATCTTTCTGCTATTGCGCTATGGCCAGCCTATTCGCAGACATCACTCCGAGCGAAATGGAGAAAGCTCTCCTTGAAAGAAAGTGCTGTGAGCAAATAGTACAGCTATTGGGCATGACTCGTCTACGGGACCTTAATACAACTTGGTTCCTGTCATTTAGACCAATCTGGCAAGATTGCATCTTACCTGTTCTACGATGCCTGCTACACGGTGAAGAATGCGTGTTGGACGCTTGTCTAACATATCCATCAGCCACGTCAAAGGATGTCGATACTTTGCTGGTACCGATAACGGCCCATGCTTTGTGTTGTCCCCAGAGGCTACCAATCCTGATGTCAGCATTCATTGAGATCTCACAGACGCTTCTGGCAGCTGCTGAGGTACGAGAGACAACTCCAGGCACACAGGTAACAACCGACGCGAACATTGCTGCGGCGACCTATGCTGAGAGCGATGCTTCACATCTTTGTGCGGTCAATCCCTTACACAAGGTGTTTCAACTTACACCAACGACAGTGGATGATGTTTTGTCTATTGAAATAGATGATCTCATGTTTACACCAGACCCGTAAACTGACTCTGATTCAGCATACTGTGTTCCAGAGATGCAGTAACAATTTGGCCTTCATTTTTCAAAAACTTGGAACTCTACCAAATTTGAACTTTTGTCCCATTTTTTCGAACAAAAATGGCACTTCAATCTGCTTAAAGTAGAACTAGCCTTATAATACGGACTTGGCAGTACTTCCAGGGACACTTAGTCATCTTGTGTGTCTAGAACAGTTCATTTAATTTTTATGACAGGAAATAACTTTGATTTTGAACAAACTTATCGATCATTTTCGTCATATGTAAATATTGCTTTTATATTTCATTCCAATTGCATTTATTCCGAACTTTATGCTGGAAATGAAAAACATTGCTTAAATGATGTACAGAAACCTTTGCATTTTTAATATGTCTTTTAATGCTTTTAGGATATGTTTTTATATGCAGTACTCCATTTTAATGTGTTAGCATTTTATATGTTTAGCATTTTAGTAATATCGTACACACGAAAGAGGAGTGGGTGTTGTATATTTCATAGGGTGTCCATAAACGGGCTTTCCAGACTCATGTCCTTATATAGGCACAATTCGCCTTGCCCTTATATAGGCATAAAATCCTAGACCTTATTTAGGCATAACCCATGCACTCCAAATACAGGCATGGATTCTGACATCCGTCCACCCTAGCCTCACAACGAGTTCATGAAAAAAACAGACCCTTAGGCTGCGAGAGTTTCCCTTGCCCAGGACTATTGATTTCTTCAAGGACTCATATATTATGCATGAACCATTATTCCTTAGGGGTTCATTCATGACGTCTTTCGCTGCCCAACTCACGTCAATGCTAACATTTTCAGGTATAAATATACCTTCCCAAACCCCTGTAAATCAGAGGAGACCTCGACTTCAGAGGAGCCCGATTCCCGGCCGGACGCACTGAGAAGACGCTGTCATTCCTGCACGCAGGGAGTCCAGCTTCCAGTGATCTAACTTCCCTTGCGGGGTTTTGGAGTTCGAGTCTGGGAAAGAGATTCCTACCTCTCTCATTCTTCAGGTATGGAGCAGTCTAGAACCTAGAGGGACTCTTGGCATACTGGACTCTTGGCATACTAAGCTTAACATACTCTTAGTATACTCTAGTCAGGATTACATCACCTACTTCTACTTCTCCCTACACCTAGGATAGGTTAGGAACACTGGGGTAGAACTAGGCTAGAAACGCATCGTATGAGTACTCGCATTTTTAGGCTGTATCATTTTATGTAAATGCATATATGCTGAAAAGATAATGCTAACACAGTATTATTTATTTCTACTGCTCACTCTGTACATTATTTATCTCGCATACTGTCTTGTGATCGTAACAGCACATTTAACTTACAACAGAAACAAGACTGTTCAATAAATCCTTTATTGAAACGCCCGTCTGTTATTTGTGTGTAACTTTGAGAGTAACTAGACATGCACGACTGAGCTGAGTGAAATAGTTATCTATTGTTTCTACGACTCTGGGACACGTCCTGATTCTGTAAGGGAAACACAGTGGTCATGTTTTGCGGCTGCCAGAAACTACTCCCTTCTTGTCGTCAAGAAGTTTCTAGTGGCCTCTGAGCTAGCTGGCACAAGTAATTAAGTTTAATATACTCGATAGTGTCATACCGACCTTAGTCCTATGTCAAACCTATAGGATATATTATTCCAATGCGCAGAGCCTATTAGGGAAATAGGAGCTACACTACAAGTCAATGCAGGAAACTCAGATAAGTGGGCAACAACAGCTGCAACCACCCCCAATAGTAGTTGTTCCTCCTGAAGTAGGGGCAGTTCAGGAGATCGAGCTTCCTGCTGAGGAAGAAAAAGAGCAAGCCACTCATTCAGAAGATCTATTGTCTTCCAGATCCCCAGCAAGCAAAAGGAGGGTTAGTTCATCAACTTCTTCTGCAAGCCCCCCTTCTGATGATCTAGACGTCACTTAGATCCCACCTAAGTCTGAGAGTGAGACACGCCATGAGAAAAGGCTAGGAAAAAAAGAGAGGTTCATGAAAGCCTTAGAGCGTTGGAGGTATATGTAGAAAAGGAGGATGATGACGAGCCAGTCATCATGGACATTAGCCCCGCTTCAGTGGAGACCGACATTACCCCATCCCAAATTGCTGTGAGGGATGTGGAACGGATACCACCAACACAGATACCACCAACACCACCTCCAGCTGCCATATTTACAAAGTCCCGGCTGTGACCTACATCTACCACAACCACCTCAGTAGAAGTAGGTACTGCAGAGAGTCAAACGTCACACCCATCTACAAGTTCAACCGACATTGCAAGTGGCACCAGCAGCGTGAGAAAGTTGACCCCCCCAGATTGGGTCCTCTTTTTTGTTAGCAGGAAGGAGGTGAACATTGCTATATGCTCCATTTGTGGAGTTGGTGTTAGTCGGGGTAAGCTTGGTACAAACTATGGTACCGGAGGCCAAACAACCCATCTGAGAAAACACCACTTGATCCAGTGGGAGGCGCACCTTAGTGGCCAAAAAACTGCAAGTGTTGTTGGTGGATGGGATGAAGAAGATCTGATTACGGTGGAAGGTGAACAAGAGGGAGACATTTTCTCCGGTGCACAAAGCAACCCTGTCCCCAGCAGTGCAGTGGTACCGCCCACATCATCATCAGCAACATCGCAATGGCACAAGAGTCAGGCTGAGACACCAAGGGGTCCAAGGCAAGAGAGTACCACAACGAAAAAACGCACATTGAGCCTAACATCGGGTGTCAAGAAGTCACCTGCATCAGTGGGAGCAGAAAATAAAAAAATATAGGCTGCCATTCTCAGCATGTTTAGGTCGGAGGGACAGTACAAATGCAACCACCCAACGGCACGTTTGTACAACGCGAAGCTGGCTAAAATGTTAGCGCTGGACCTCCTCCCTTTTTCTTTTGCGGAAGGGGTGGGTTTTCTTGAATTTGTGGCAGCCATTTTCCCAAAATGGAAGGTTCACAGCTGGTCCTATTTCGCCAGAGTTGTTGTTCCAGCACTACATCACAATGTGCTGGAATTGCTTGGACAAGCTTTGCAGCATTGTGCTGTTCACACTATCCACCTGACTACAGACATGTGGACCAGTTGCCAAGCCACTGATTACATGTGCATCACTGCACACTGGATCTCTTTTGTGGGGGTTAGAGAAAAGATATCTGCTGGTTTTGACACTGCTGACATTTTTAATGCTGCAAACATTTTGGAAGACTTTAACACTAAGGTCTTTGAATGGCTGGGACCAAGAGGGCTTAAGATTGGTTTTGATGCCACGGACAATGGCAGTAATATAGTTAAGGCCATGGTCGATGGTGGCTATTTCAGGGACCTGTGTTTGGTGCACTGCATTAACATCATTGTTCAAGACTTTCTGAAAAAAGAAGACCGAGTCAGCAACTTACTGACCACCAGCAGAAGAATCTGTACACATTTCAGCCATTCTTTTAAAGCTCGGAAGCAGCTGAGGATCATTCAACGTGATAATAGAATGCCAGTTAAAGCACTGATCCAGGAGGTGCCAACATGTTGTATCTCAACTTATTACATGCTTGAACTTCTGTTTGAGCAGTACAGACCAATCAATGAATATGCCATGCAAAGAGGGGATGCTACTGTGAAAGGCATGATCATTGAGATGGATCAATGGGGCCTAGTTAATTGCCTGACAGAGATGCTGCTTCCTTTCGAGGTCTTCACACGTGAAGTCAGCAAGGAGGACTGTACCGTGGGCCAAGCTATCCCATTGTTGCACATGCTACAGGAACAACTACAGGAGGTGTCTGCAATGTACACAGGTGTGGAGGAAAAAAAGAAGCATATGAGTTGGTGGAGAGCTTAATCCTTGGCTTACCTGAAAATACAAGGGTGCAAAGAGGCATTGTGTCATCCAACCGTTACATTTGTGCCACAATTCTTGATCCACGGTACAAATCATTACTGGACACTTTAATTCCTTTTTCAGACCGGGATGTTGCCAACTACAAAACTTGGATAGCTGTGCAAGCCAGTCAGCTAGAAAATAAACTGCCGGGAATTAGAGGCCCGCTCCTCTACTGTACTGTAGAGCAGCCTTCAAGTTCAACTTCAGAGCCTGGGGGCAGTGCGGTTGGCTCACAGCAGCCAAAACCACCAACAACATCAACAACAACAAGAACAGGAGCATCAGCCCCAAAATCGGCACAGGAAAGGTTTCTACAGGCAGGGCTTAAATCCAGTGCTGAGGCAAAGGCAAAAGAGTCCGAGCAAAGCGGAGCACCCATGACCATTGAGCGGATGGTCCAGCCCTATCTGGATGACCCAACAGAGGTCTCCTTTGGTCAAAACCCATTGCTGTATTGGTATGGGAAAAGGCGCCAATGGCTGGTGATAAACTATCTGGCTTGCCTCGTAGCATGTGTTTCTGCTGAGTGTGTTTTCAGTGCTGCTGGTGCCGTTCTAACAGTGAGAAGGACCAGTCTCTGGTCCCAAAACGTGGAGAGGTTAACCATGATCAAAATGAATCAGAACTTTATACCACCGGATTACACCATACCTGAAGTACCACATCAGGAAGATGATGACAGCAACTCAGGTCATGGAAGTAGTGTGTTAGATGACCTACTTCTGGCCGAACCATCAGAGTTTGAGGCAAAGCTCTACTTCCCTGACAACTAGGCTTTCAAGTTTCTTTCTTTCTTTGACCCCCAAAATATTTTTTTTTTTTTAAAAGATAGAGCTAAGGAACATTTACTTTATTATTTGTGTGTGTCACTGAGTTTCTGGTTCACAAATCCACCCCCACCATCTTACTCTTTTATCGCGGGATTGGAGTTGCAACTGTGTGAAGTCAGTGAAGAAGTAAGTCCACTCCTCCTCCTGACTTGCCCTAAAGCCATTTCCCTCAAGCCAGACATTGGATGGAGAATACAAATGTGTGCCTACCTCCAACCCTGGGCCCTACCTATCTGTCTATCCTTTTATAGCCTAGAAGGACTGCTCCGGAAGAACAGGTAAATGATGTTATGTTATGTTATGTTATGTCATCTGATTTATAAAGCGTGCAGCTGCCCCAGCGAAGGGGCGTCCCCGCGCTGGAACTGCAAACTGTTAAACACCGTGGGACAGGCACCAGAGACCCGTTAAGCAGGGAAGAGATGTGTTTTGATGGCTTTACGGAATTGAGCATGGTTATTAATGCTCCTGATGCTCACAGGGAGAGAGTTCCAAAGCTTTGCAGCGAGGACGCGAAAAGAGCATCCTCCTGCTCGGATTTTTCTCACCTGGGGGACAACCGCCAGGTGTTGGCCCATTGAGCGTAGGTGTTGGGTGGGTATGTATGGTGAGAGAAGATTCGCCAAAATATCCGGGGCATGAAGGTTCAGAATTCTGTGGGCGATACAGAGTGTTTTAAACTCAATACGTTTTGCCACTGGTAGCCAATGCAGTCTGCGGATGGCATTGGTAGTAGGACATGTTCTCGGCAGACTGAGTAGTGTCCGGGCAGCAATATTTTGCACCCTTTGTAGGCGGAGAATCTCAGCTTTATTTGCCCCCAGGTAGAGAGAACTAGCGTAGTCCAACCTTGATAGAATAGTGGCCTGGACAATGACCTGACAAATGGTAGGGTCGAAAAAACCCAACATGGCTTGAGCCCGCATAAAAGTCCAAAACAGTTCCCGGCTACCGCCTTGGTTTGGGCCTGAAAGGTGAGGGCGGAGTCGACCCATACTCCCAGGTTTTTGACTGCCTGCTTAGGGGCGGGCGGGCATTGAATGCTGAGTGATTGTTGTTGGTTGTGATTTCTACTATTCTACACACAAAAAAAGTGACTCAAGTCAATCATTCCCTTCTTGTTGTTCAATAACAAAATTGCACTACTACAGGCCGATCCATTGCATTTTGAGTCAGGACGAGTCGACAAGTCTGGACTCACTCAGGACACTGTTGGTACGGAGTTGGACACCATACTCGCAGTCAGAGTCAGGAGGATCAGAGATAATTGATGGAATAACTCAGGGCGTGAGCATGACTACTTAGAGAAATGCCACCAGAAGAAGATGGAAGTTTTCAAATTCACTGAAACCAACCAATTTGGATGATGATGACTTTGAAGTGGCCTAAAGGTAAACAACAACACCAGACCTACATGTCTGTGTAGTGGTGGTGGCGATTGTGGTGTGACTGACAGCGGTGCATTGATTTTTTACTTGATTTGGAAAATACTATGTTGCTGTGTGTGTGTGTTCAGTGCTGTCTGGCTCAAATTCGAAGCTAAGTGGAGGTTGGGTGGGGGGGGCATGCTCCTGTTGTTGGAGGTAACTGCCAGAAACAAACATGATTTAGCCATGCTGCCTCTGAAAGTCTTCTTATTGCACTCCTCCTTAATTATGTAGTTTAACTTTTTTCCTTGATTTTTCAATATCCTTTTTGTTTTTCCATCTACAGGCCCTTTACCCTGCGCCATACTGGGAAAAACATCTCACACTTACCTTACCAAACCGCATCCGCTAGGCACCCAAGATTGACGGACGGACAGTCCAAGGAAGGACCAAGAGGAATGCTGAGATGCAACTCCCAATTTGGCAATAATACAGCATAATTTGATTAATTTATTTTGTTTGTCTTGAATCATTATGACTGTGTGTGTTGTTTATGTTTGCTTATATTTGACTCCTACAGCTATTTCTAATTTATTTGCTATCTTTCAAAGGAAGCCCGGTACAGCAGAACATAATGTATGTAACATGGGTCTCTCTGGGGGCAGACAGGCAATTGCATAATTAATATACTGCCCTGTACTAGTCTAGTACTGCTCATCAAGTCATCATCATGCATTCCTTTTTCTCCCTTAACAGATTTACGATGGTCAGCTGCCAAGATGAATGTGTTGTCCATGTGTAGTGTTTGTCTTTGTCAAACCTTTCCCTCAAATCCCCCTTTCCAGCAATTCCTCAAACCCTAACCCTCTTCCCCCGGACTGTGTGATTTATATTGAGGTGTGACTAAATTAAATTTACACCAATATTTGATCAAACACTTGCTGGGGCAGATGTAATGAAAGCAACACTAACTCAAGGCAGGGCGAGGATCTTCTTCTGCCACATCAGCTCCCTCCTGACTGGCGCCGCCTTCGCTGATGGCCCCGGCTCTGGTGGACGGTATGCCTAGAAAAAACATTTCACATTTTTTAGATGCCATATATGCCTCCCCATATTTAATTCTTTCACTAGCAAGATTGAAAAAATCAATACATATACCACACACATCACTACAATTCGGGTACTAGAGTAGAATAGACAGTATGTCCTATCAAAAATAAAATATCCGGTTGGGCATTTTGTTGGGGGCAATTTTTGAAAATCCTCTCAAGAAGAGGACAACCCAAAGGACTGGATTCAGTGGCTAGAGCTATTGGTGAATCTGAGTATTTGAAAAGAAAAAGAGTGGCCAACTGGGGGGACAGTCGGACATGAGGTCTCTCTTGGTTGGAAAATATAATGGTGCCGTCCTCCTCCTCATACTTCTTTCAAGCCATGGTGCACAGTAATCAGTTGTTCACCATCAACTGCTGCTAATAAAAATAGTACTAGGCCTAGACAAGAAAAAGTAAAATACACCCCTTTGGGGTGTCCAACGTGACCTTCATTTACTGATTGAGCATGAGAAAGTAAAAGAAAGCCTTCTCTTCTCAACAAACATGCATAGCATACCTTACTTGGGCATGCAATCAGCACAGCAGAGTAGTAGTACTAGTACTAGTAAGGACCAATGCGTTCTCTGAGTATTACAGTACCACCACTAGGCAGTCCACAAAATATATAAGGGGAGAGGGAAAGCTGACTGAAAAACCAGAAGAAAGCAAGCTACAGACAGACTAATACAGTCAGAGGCAGTTTGATTTGATGTAAAAAAAAAAACAGACAATAGAAATATAAATCACTAAGTTGGTAGGTAATGCAGGGATAACAAGAATTTAGAAACAGATTGATCGAAGAGCATTTGGTAAAAAATAAAATTAGGAAATGGAAATAATTGTTCTAAATAAGGTGCGGTAAAAGTTAGGGAAATATATATTAAAATTAACAACAGGAGGACTTACTGGGGCCAGCAGAGCCATCTACAGAGGAGTGTTCCTGCTGGGAGGCACCTCCAGCTCCCGCACCCGCCTCAGCAGACCCCGTCTTGTTATTGCCCCTGGATGCTGATCATGTAAGGCATAATTGAAGAGGCAAACATTGATTGGTGTTAAATAAATATTAACAAATCACTCCAAAATGATTTTTTGACAGGAAACAGCAATTGCAATAACATTGACTTATCCTAAATCAGATCGACTAGTAGTAGTCGCAGACCGTCCTATCTTTATTATTCCACAGTTCCATTCTGATTCCTGAATCCTAAACCTACCGAGCCCGCCTATTTCAAAGACTTTGGAATGAATTGCAAAAAAATGATATTTGCTTCTAAGTTTCGATCTCATTCGTAATCATCTCAACCCCCTTTGACGGGCCAATTCACTAAGTCTGCATATTTAGTCTTCTTAAATGCATAGATGGACGCATGCACATTGCATACAAAAATTGGTTGGTTCCTATATTCACTCACTATACAAACTACAAAAGGTTCTACGAAGGACTAAAGAGTCAAGGACTGAAGTCACGTGAGAGGAGGACGCATCACGCGGGCCACTAAATTACCAACTAATACTAAGTAACTAACTAATTAACTACCACTATCTTAGTGACAGGACAAAGGAAAGGAGTCTCTCTAGTCTGCGATACCTAACTTAAGTTCTCTAACCTCTCTTACATAATCAGCCCAAGCGAGCGCAAAGTTGCAAACAACTAAGATTAGTAGCGCCGATCACCTGTCTAAAAGAATAACAATCACATAATATAAGATTTTTAAAAGTAACTTACCTGCATGTAAGCAGCAGCATTTTTGCTATTTGGGAAAAAAATAATATTTGCAATAATATAGAACACACAATAGTAATAATTTGCTACTCACAAAGCCCCATGACCTCAACACCTAGCAGGTCCAGCAGGTCCTGCTCTTGGTCCAGGATGTTGGACCACCGGTGTGTCTGTTGGTTATGGGTGCGCCGGACCTCAGCGCAGCGAAACACTGCCCAGCGTACCCTCGCCCGCTGCTGGTGATGCTCCCGGACCCCGTACCTGGACCCAGGCCTGCTGCCTGCTGACAGGGTTAAAGGGAGGTGGTGCTGCACAAAAAAAGGCACAGCCACCTCCACTTTAGAAAACAAAGCCCGGGGCTGCACCACTTCCGCAAGAAAGGTGGCTCCTCTTTCCCCGGGTCACACTCTGCGTTGTCTTAGCCATGGTTCTGGGGGGGTCGGGGGTCTGAAAAGAAAATGTAGAATGTAAAAAATTAAGTCAGGAGAAGAAGAAGGGAAATAAAAAAAATAGAAAGCAAGTAATAGAAAAACAGTAAACAAATGCACTGAAAACACACAAAAAGTAGAAAAAATGCAAAATATATAGATAATAAATATAAATATCAGAAAAAAAGTTTGAGGAACAAAGGATTGAAAAGATATAGGGAGGATTGAAAAAACAGGCCCAGAACCATAACAGACAAGAAAAACAAGATGGCCGTGCCTTTCGGCGACCCCGTGGTGAAGTTTTGTGATATTTCCCCCCAGCATGCAATCCACATTGCCGAACATCAGAAAAGTCTCACGAACGGGCAGAGCAAGCAACTCCACCCACTCGCGAATTCCACGTAGCACCGCTACGCGAACTCCGCCCAGGCTTAGTCAGGAGGAGCGTCTGCAGAGTGGTTGAGAAAGGGGGCGGGGTCTCTGATGAGGTCTCAGCAATCCACTGGTGGGGACTTACTAGTGGTAAGAGGAGGGGTTCTTGGACCCCAACTACTCTCAGCATACAAGGGGACTTCATTAGGGGTGGGCGAGCACTACTCCTCCCGCTCACAGAACTCTGCGGAATTTGGCGGAGTTTTTCGGTAACTCCTCAGAAGTCCACAGAGTAAAACTCCACGTGCTCCATCCAGGCCTAATCACAGCTAGGCCTGGGCGGTGAACTCCACTCCATTCTTGGAGTTTGCGGATTTTTCCGCATGCTGCGATCAGTGGATGACACGTAGTTCCGAAAAACTCCACTCCGCAAAGCGGAGAAGGGTTTTTTCCTCGCTCGCTAACATTAAGTTGGTGAGCGCAAGCTAGGAAAATCCAAGCTAGACCACCTCCGAGCAAGATTTCTCAATGCGGGTGGTATTGGATGGTTGCAACCGCTCAGGATGAGAAACCATCCGTTTGCGTTGAGGAAGCTGCTGCTCAAGTAGAAAATCTAGTCGAGCAGCAGAAAGAAGCAGGACCCTCTTGTGCTACGCATAGTGCCATTCGCACTTGACAGACACCCAGCGCTAAAAATCAGCGCAAACAGCGCAACCTAATGCACTCCGCCGCTTGCGGAACGCCGTGTAGCGTGGTGGAGTTTTTTGGTCACTTCCCAGAGTTCCGTGTATCGGAACTCCGCCCAGGCCTAATCACAGCCTGTGTGGACCTGCCACACAAAACAGTTTAATAAATTACCATGTATACACATATATTCCATGTTCACATTGAGTTTGATCACAACGTCCTTTTTACCACCATGCCATTTTGCCTATCTCTCCTCTGGCACCCTATCTCACAAGTCACTGATATGCAGTACTCTGAGGGATGCGCTGGTACCCATGATGCGGGATGATAGTTGCACATATCATTATCAATGTGGGTTAAGGGGTGAAACCAAGTAAGTCATTGGCATGGACAATGGACTTATGCACTCACTGCAACAAATGGTGATATGTCTCTTGCCCACTGGTTATGCTATCTTGAATAATACATGTTAATTAAGCCACCCCAAGACTACATATGAAGCATCTATACCAGGATGGAATCATCTTTTGGTATTGGGAACCTGCTCACACGGTCACCCTAGTCCATTGGAGTCCAAACTTTGGATAGATGCTGTACTACAGGTACATGTATGGAGCACCAAACAATATACTGTTTAAGTGGCATGAATGTCTGACATGCCTTCAATCATTTAGACTATACCAATGTTGGTAGGGTAGAGGACAGTGATCTGCAGACATGTGCTTGGTATGATGTGAACACACAATATAAGGACACATATATTTGTAAAATGGCCGTTGTGCACATGTCAACATTCGATGTGCTGTTGACTATTGGAAGTTTGGTGGGGGATATGTGTTACAACCCAACCACACCGGTGTCCTGCTCAAATTTGGACTTGGGCAAAGATAATGTGCCAGGGAATTCACAGTCTATACCATGCAACATTTGTGTCACAAATTTGGAGTGACATGTTGGCAATTTCGTTCCATTGTATGGGTAAGGGACATTAGAACTAATTACCATTAATAGGTTTTGGGGCAGGTGATGGTACATGTGCCATAAGTATCCACCATATGAGTGTAGACATCTCACAAAAAGTGAAAGACTGGTCTCACACACCACCTGGTGTCATGCTTCATCATTGACCAGTCCTCGCCCTCTAAAAACTTGGTTTGATAGAGGGCGGGCATACACCTGAAGACAGGGATGCACTTCTAAAACTAAGTGGGGGCCCTTAACAAAAAAGTGAAGTTAAAAAGCCATTACGGATGTCAAACCTCTTTTAATATGACTGACATCTGTATGGGGTTTAAAAGAAATGATCGGTGTGTTGGGGATATCGTGGTCCCCCACCGTATAACTAATGGTCAACATGTTTCTGCCTAGTGGCCCAAACGGGTCCGTGGCATTCATCAGGACCTATCATACACCAACGGGCTCCTACCTTACCATTCAGTGTAGGTGAGGTATCCACTACGTGGGGTGATCAGGGTCACCCTCCACAGTTTTGCGGCTGTATTATTCCAGCCCTATTCCCTAGGACCTACTTGCCCCATAGGTAGAGTGAGAAAGGAGGACCCCTTAGGTCACATGCCTGTTATTGAAGGGATCTCCCGCTGCTGCACCTATGTCTGCATGTCTCACCTCCTCGCCGGTCAAGAGACATGCAGACACTGAATGGTAAGGTAGGAGCCCGTTGGTGTCTGATAGGTCCTGATGAATGCCACGGACCCGTTTGGGCCACTAGGCAGAAACATGTTGACCATTAGTTATACGGTGGGGGGACCACGATATCCCCAACACACCGATCATTTCTTTTAAACCCCATACAGATGTCAGTCATATTAAAAAGAGGTTTGACATCCGTAATGGCTTTTAACTTCACTTTTTGTTAAGGGCCCCCACTTAGTTTTAGAAGTGCATCCCTGTCTTCAGGTGTATGCCCGCCCTCTATCAAACCAAGTTTTTAGAGGGCGAGGACTGGTCAATGATGAAGCATGACACCAGGTGGTGTGTGAGACCAGTCTTTCACTTTTTGTGAGATGTCTACACTCATATGGTAGACATTATAGCAATTAGGTCAATAACTAGGAGAGGCTTTTTGTGGTAATCAGTTTGAGGTGGAGGCTGCCTACTCCTAATACCCCGTGCCTCTAGTTCCCTGTCCTGGATCGTTTTCAGGTTCTGTGGTTAAGTCCATAAGTATCCACACCATAGCTGCCACAACAGCAGCACAGTGTATTAAGAGGCATCCATCATTTGGGCCCACATACATTGCTAATGATTCCACCGGCTATTTGGGCCTGTTATTTGCACATGCAACTTTGTCCAACTTCAGTAGCAACTCCACATGTAAGGTGCAGCTTGTTTCCACAGAGTTATGATACCCCTTGCACATCTCATTGCAATCCATTGCAGCAAACACACACAATCCTTACAGATCAGAAAAATGAGGTGGCACTCACTGGTAGCATTGGGATCTCGGAATTTTGCCACGTCACCAATGGTGTTTGGGTTTGGCCCATCTACAAGACAAAACACATGGTACATAGCTCTGTGAATGCTGAACATGTACACTGTGTACATATGAAGCACATTACATTGACTTCACAAATGCCTGGTATTGTCTGTATGTTGGACATGTAGCATATGGCACAGTTGGACTGCCCTCATGGTGGACATATGTATGCCATGTTGTAGTGTATTCAGATGATAGCAGCACATCACATATGAGGTGCACAGAGTGCAGACAAGGTACAAGACCAGCCTAGCTTGCCACATGGTACAAATGTGCCAGGGGGTGGTACCTATGTGAACAGTCCAATTTGATTGACCACACTCTGCATAGTATGACAAAGTTGAGTACTTTACCATGCTGCACACATCAGACAGTACCCATGCTTGTTTGTCTCCTTTACTTAGCTCCTTACATGTGACCAGTACACTGTAAATGAAGAATGACCAGTCAAGGCCCACACAGGCTCATAAAGGTATGATGATGCTTTTATATAATAGAGACCATTGTGTGACCATTTGTGGGGAAACAAATACCCTGTCCAACCTGTGGCCTGATCACAAGGGATTGCGCTCCTTGTAACATACACAGTTCTGAGTCCATAACCACCTAGCAGGCCAGGTGACAATACTCCCTGCAAAGTGCGGGATGAGTCCCACATCACCTATGGGCCTCCCCTGCATGACACATTTAGTGGTAAAGCGTCACTTGTCCTACAAAAGCGCCATGTTTACTACTAAAAAGTCACCTTTCCTAGAAAAGTGTCACCTTTCCTACCGGAGGCTCACCTTTCCTACTGGAGTCTCACCTTTCCTACTAAAGCGTCACATTCAGTGGTAAAGCTTCACTTTTCCTCCAAAAGCGTCACCTTTCCTAAAAAGAAGTGTCAGCTTTCCTACTGGAGTCTCACCTTTCCTACTCAAACGTGGGTTTTTTACTGACACATTCTTATGGAAATGGGCAAGCCACAAGTGACATTCAGCACATGACACTGCACAGTGCCTGGTTTCTGACGCTTTGACATTGATGTCTGGCTTCCGACCTGATTGTAAACTTCAGAGGGCTACTTCTAGTTGATGGGATGTGAGTGAGTAGATATTTCCTGGGACTGTGACACAAATGCAAAAACAAGTAATGGTTTCAAACATTTATTGTCATGTTGAACCTTCATGACATGTTGGCTAATGTTAAATTCTTGAACATATGGATCAAGTAAAGAATTGTTGCACAATGTGTGTACATCTGCGATTGCCAGCAGTAGTGTTTTGGATCTCTCCACCATCGGCTTCCTCTTCCACCTCCATCGAGTCCTGCTGTTGTTGGGTCTCGTCCCAGGGGACATTAGTTCGCACACATATATTGCGCAGTATGGCACACACCAGTATCATTTTGCACACAATTGACGGGGAGTAGATCAATCTAACCCCTGAAATGTCCAGATAGCAGAACCTGGCCTTGAGCAGGCCGAATGTCTTGCTGAGTGCCTGGTTGTAGGCCTTCTCAGGTTCAGTCTGGGGGAATGCATATGGGGTCATGACCCATGGCAAAATCCCATATCCCTGGTCAGCTGAAAGTGAAAAGAAAGGACAATTATCAATACTTTTGCTAACTGCTACTGGTACATGGCTGGCCATATGTGTGTTATTTGTAATTACATTGTCATACAGATTCCTAACATTGTTTTCACAATATGTGTTAGTCATACAGTTGTTCATAGGTTGACACATTTCTCTTCCATTACTTTGTGTAATAGGAAATGCTGAGCATGGGCTGATACATTGTACACTTCTACATTCTGACTGTCATGTTGATTCTGCAGTTTTATATGACGCCTATTTGGAGATGTTCCTGACCAGTCTATGTTATGTACTACCACTACATGTGTGAAGTGGCTGATTGTGGATCAAATGTTTGGGTAGTTGGTCCTCCCTAGGTAGGTAATGACATAGAACACTGACACTGACACATGTATATGTCCATGGTAAGCCACAGAGGTCAGTGGTGGGATACATGATATGCCTAATGAGCCATGGGAGTGGCATGTGGACACCGCCACAACCCCCATGGATCCCTTTCACTTGCACATAGTGATCCTACACAGCATTTGGCCCAGCAATGAATTGTTCTGTACCCTTCCACCATTAAACGGCAACCATAATGGCTTTGCGTGTCTTAACATTGGTAACTTGTGGGTTTGCATGACACATGTACCATGATGAATGGTGCACGTATGAACCACACCCTCCTATGTTCCTATCTGTGTCAACACACACAGTGAGGGGTATTATGTCATCCATTTTTCTAACTGTTAGTCGGTGTGTTAGGTATTTGAGTTTTGCTTACCTACAAGTAGGTCATTCTCATATTGTCTATTCTGGAAGCGGACATTTATGATGCTGTGCCTGAATAAGTATGCATCATATTTCGCCAGTGCGGTAGTGAACAAGCCCTGATGGTCCACGATGGACTGCACATTGATGGTGTGGGTATGTTTCATGTTCGGATAGAGATGGGATGTTGCAGCAGGGGGAATCAGTTGCATATGTGTGCAGTCCATGGCACCCAGCACATGTGGGAACCCACGAATGGCATAAAACCCATGTTTTGTCTCCAGCTGCAGTTCATGGGTGTTGGGGAAGAGGAGGTGGCGGGTTGTCAGATAGATTATGGGGGGTGTTACCCAGAACCGGTCCCAGTTTGCTTGTTTCCTGTCCAGGGAAGACCTGGCTTGGCAGTTTGGGCTGAACTGTTCCCATGTCGAACAAGGTCAAGACTGATTTGCAAATGGCTGAGTCTGAACTGGGGTGGCGAAGTGAGCTAAAGAACGATGATGGATTCAACCCAGATCTGTGACGGGGGTGAGTGTCTGAAAAGTTTCAGCGCTCCGTCCATCATCTCCTTGTGTTTGCTTTGTTCGCCCTAAGTTGGCAGGGTATGCCAAGACGTGGGTCCCTTGCTCACTTTGCCACTGGATTCAAGCTAGCCTGGCTGATGAGGGGTGTTACCCTGAAACCGGTCCCAGGATGCTTGTTTCCGGCCCAGGGAAGACCTGGCTTGGCAGTTCGGGCTGGACTGCTCCCATGTGGAACAGGATCAAGACTGATTTGCATATGGCTGCGTCTGAACTGCTGTGGCGAAGTGAGCTAAAGAACGATGATGGATTCAACCCAGGTCTGTGACATGGGGTGAGTGTCTGAAAAGTTTTATCGCTCCGTCCATCATCTCCTTGTGTTTGCTTTGTTCGTCCTAAGTTGGCAGGGTATGCTAAGACATTGGTCCCTTGCTCACTTTTACACTGGATTCAAGCTAGCCTGGCTGATGAGGGATGTTACCCCAAAATCGGTCCCAGGGGGCTTGTTCCCGGTCCTGGGAAGACCTGGCTTGGCAGTTCGGGCTGGACTGTTCCCATTTGGAACAGGGTCAAGACTGATTTGCATATGGCTGGGTCTGAACTGGAGTGGTGAAGTGAGCTGAAGAACGATGATGGAGTCAACCCAGATCTGTGACTGGGGGCGAGTGTCTGAAACGTTTCAGCGCTCTGTCCATCATCTCCTTTTGTTTGCATCTTTGGGAATATGCAAAACATGAGGACCACCCAGAAAATGCCACAGATATGGATATATTTTCCCAAGCAATAGCAGACATGCTCTGCATTGAAATCTCCTGTTGTAGAAGTGGGTACTGATGTAAGAAACACATTGTTGTAGGGATTCTGCACATACACAGAGCTATGCACAGGATAATAGGACCTCGGAGTATAGTGGTGAGCCAACCATACGCCTCAGTACCTAAAACCCTAATCCGACTAGCTTTAGCGTCTCATTGGCAACAATGCTACCAATGATTAGACAACCCAGAACATGGTATCTCTCTCTCTCAGGACTCGCAGGAGCAAGAACACCCTTTCATAACTCATGCATACTCTGTCCACAACGTGCGTAATAAGAGACACAGTATAGTTTAAAATGTTTATTTCAACTATTGTGCTCTAAGATACAGTACACGTGCCAGTACTATCAGCATAATGCATAAGAATAAAATAATAAGCATTGTCACAATTCCATAGAATACAAACGGGAAAGCATTTCATAAAGCAGTGGATATATGGCTAAATGACCATACCACCCTCCCCGTGCTAGTAGCTAGTTTATTATAAAAACAGAAGACCTCTGGGCATTGTCAGGCTGACCCTCATACCTCAATATCTAGATGCAAGGTTTACATCATCAGACAAGCACAGCTCTTCTCTCTGGAAAGGTTTTTCTCCAAGTGCCTCTAACAGTGTAATCACCATATTAAAAGCACACAAATTTCTCCAGTGCAGCTGCACATAGTGTTATGTCTAGGTGCGAGGGACAGGCCAGATCAGCAAGAATAAGGGACGTTGTTTTTCGACCTTGCTGAAGCAACCCACAGGGGACAAGAGAAAAGGTGAAAGGCAGAAATGCAGACAGTCCTAATATAGCCGGGCACAAGCAGAGGCTTGAAAAACAAAGTCACAAAGTAACGTGTGCAGAAAAGGCATCATGGCTGCCAGGCCGCAGCCAACGTAGCAGGGCAGGCCATGAGGCCACAAACCACATGACAACATGCTCTGCAATGGAGTCCACAGTAGGAGAATTGGGTACTGTTGTCAAAACAGGAACCTATGCAATGTAGTTGACAGGGTCACTGAAATGGAGCAAAGAATCTATGACCTGAAAGATAGTTCTAAATATTCATAGCTGTCTCTATGGCAAATGTTGTTGACAACTAACTTGCTTGCAGAAAGGATAGATAGTGCAAAGGGGAGAGTGAGATGGATTAACCTCTGCACAGTCTGAATGATAGAAGATAAAGAAAGTACTCGACCTGTAAAGTTCTTGGAGGACTGGTTGCTATCCCTGACACAGCCACAGACTCTATCTCCATGCTGTGTCATATAGAGGGCCCATAGTGCACCTACTTTGAGGCTGCCACCAGGGGCAGCCTAAAAAAAGTGGTACAACAACAGCAACGCTCATTTGAGGAAGTGAAATGAAAGATGTGAGCAAGGAACATTCATTACATGCTCTTCTTCCCAGCAAAGCTTACAGCAATTTTAACTAAAAAACCCTGTTCTTTGATACAAAAAAGGGGGCATGGGACTGGGGGAGTGAGAAGAAAATATTGTGTGCTGCTTTGAAGTCAGTGCGACAGTAAAGCAGAACTTCCATGCCAATACCCCAGCTGAAGCTAGCCATCTTGTGCCAAGCAACATAGACAATCTAGAGGTCTAATAGGATACAGTCACCAGACACTAACGGAGCCTTGATGCAAGATGGGGAATAAACACCTTGATGATGTTCTGGAAAGATGGGAGCTATATCGCATAAGGTCAAAGAGAAAGGGGACACTGTTCCTAGGGAGGTGTGCACAGTGTCACTCGCTCCCTTAAGAGAAGGTGAAAAAAAGAGAAGTGAGGACCCTAGGCCTAGGACTCACTGGTGACAGGGAAGAACAAGTCTTATTCCTTGTTGCCCTCACACACCCCGAAGGATGTCATGCTTCATCATCGGGCAGTTGCTCCTCGTTGGGCCGGCGCTGCAATGCCCCACGGGTCCCCGAAGGGTCACTTTGTCGGAGATCTTCTGCGAACTGCCGTATGGTGCATGCGGGTGTGCAGGGAGTCCTAAGTGAGTAGTGAAAAAGTGCGTGCAGTGATTTAAAATTGACTAAGGGTTACCAAGAGAATACGTTTTAATAAGGTGGTACCCTGGCCAAAGTAAAAATCCCGTAGGTTAAGTGTTTCCCCAAAAGGCGTAATGTGCCTGGGTAGCTCAAACGGTTGACTTGTTTCACGCCTCTAAGGTCCCGTAGGATCCGCGGCACTTCTTCAGGACCAAGTGAACGTTGTGTGGTGTCTAGTGCATGGGTTAAGAAGTAATATAAAGAAAAAGACAAATAAATTCAGAGGGTCAGTCACCCTCTGTAAGATCAGTGCAGGGCCAAACCTGTGCTTCCTGCAGGTGGGCTACAACTAAATAGTTGAGACTGCTTCCTGATCGTTGCCTGAAAAATGCCGGAGGAATACTCCATGGGCTATGAACGTGGGGTGCCCGCACCTTACCGGGACAATAACTCGGGTGCCGGCTCGTCAACACCTACCCCGTCCTCACGTCTGCCCGGAACTGATCTTACAGAGGGTGACTGACCCTCTGAATTTATTTGTCTTTTTCTATATATTACTTCTTAAACCGTGCACTAGACACCACACAATGTTCACTTGGTCCTGAAGAAGCGCCGCGGATCCTACGGGACCTAAGAGGCATGAAACATGTCGACCGTTTGAGTTACCCAGGCACATTACGCCTTGTGTGATAACACTTAACCTTCGAGTTTTTTACTTTGGCAAGGGTACCACCTTATTAAAACGTAGGGGCCTATTACCAACAGCGTGCGTTAATTAACGCAAACCACAGTTAGCGTCGTTTTTTTTATCGCTGGATTCGTTTGCGGAGATAACGCGTTATTAGCAACGTTTTATCTCCAATGCGAAACAAATCCAGCGATGGCGGCGATTCCCAGCATTAGCACGAGAATTCCTTGCGATAAATTCCTATCGCTAAGGAAAAACTCGCTAATAGGCAGGTGGGGACTTAACCGTAGAATCCACCTCCCATAGACTATAATGGCTAAGTCAGGTTTCTAGCAGGTGTTAAAATCCAGCGCTAATCGGGGTTAACGCACATTTTTTTATCGCTTCGCGGGCCTTGCTAATAGTGTGAAGTTGTGTTTGCGACTGTCTGCGTGTATTTTTAGTGAGGAACGCCCACTTTGCATGTCATTAGCGATAAATATCGCTGACATGCAAAGCGGTAAAAAAGGGCGTTAATGCCCGCAAACTGTCACTAACTGCTGTTAGAGACAGTTTGCTGATAGGGCGATAAAAATATCGCCGCTTTAGCGGCAAAAAGTGCCGCTAAAGCGGCGATAGTGCCCTTGCTAATATGCCCCGTATTCTCTTGGTAACCCTTAGTCAATTTTAAATCACTGCACGCACTTTTTCACTACTCACTTAGGACTCTCCCTGCACACCCGCATGCACCATACAGCAGTTCGCAGAAGATCTCCGACAAAGTGACCCTTCGGGGGACCCGTGCAGCATTGCAGCGCCGGCCCAACGAGGAGCAACTGCCCGATGATGAAGCATGACATCCTTCGGGGTGTGTGAGGGCAACAAGGAATAAGACTTGTTCTTCCCTGTCACCAGTGAGTCCTAGGCCTAGGGTCCTCACTTCTCTTTTTTTCACCTTCTCTTAAGGGAGCGAGTTACACTCTGCACACCTCCCTAGGAACAGTGTCCCCTTTCTCTTTGACCTTACGTTTAACTCCCGGAGCACGGGCACTGGACCTTTAATCAGCTCCTGGTCCCCCCTCCCTTTTCATTTTTGATATAGCTATATCGCATAGACAAGGGCTGATGATGAACTGTAATAGTTGAATGGCTGGCCTTTGTATTGTTCGTGAAACATGAAGCAGGGACTGCCTTTTTCAAAACTGAAGTATGATTTGAGATGGGGGTGGCAGACCTTTCCAAAGTGGGGGAAGCATGTACTTTTAAGCCTGCAGAAAGGAAATGTGGGGACGGGGTGTTGGAGAAAAGGTTTCTTCTGAAGGTTCAATTTGTTTACGCACACAAGGCTTCAGGTCACATAGAAGCTTACAACAGACAAACAATCCCTCTAGATTGGAAGGTCATAACCTGCAAATTGACCTTAAATCCCTTGATAAGTAATTACAGAAGGACTGAGAAATTAAGGATCCTTTCATGGAATATTAATGGGCTGTTGAATATAATGAAAAGAGGTGTAGTGGTGTGCCATATCCACGGGCATGTGCCAGATCTAGTAATGCTATAGGAGACTGACCTACTGGGAACAGAATGCTAATGCCTGAACAGGGGCCAATATATATCAGTGGCACATGCAGGGTTCACACATGGCTCAAGAGAGGCACCTATATTAGCTAGAAAAAAATCCTCCCTTTCTAATCACTCAAAGGTGGACTGATCCTGGTAGGTGTTTCAAGGGTATCCAGGGAATAATTGGAAGACAGGTATTAAATATCTATGTGCCACCCTTATCACAACAGATGTCCTCAATAAAACGGGTCCCATACTATTGGAAGCAGATACTATAGTACATATAGTGGGAGGCAACTTCAATTATATGATGTGCTATGACCTATATAGGATGACATCATTCACTTATATCTTAGACATGACTGCACAATTCGCCCAGATACTGGGCGTGAATGACATGTGGTGACCCAAGCACCCAGTAGATAAGCAGTTCTTTTATTTAGCAGCGACCCGCAAAACACTTTCCGACTAGACTAGATATTTATTCCAACAGAAGAGATTAGATCCATACACCCAATAGGCAGAGTACCTGGCAATTTGGATATCTGACCACTCCCATCTTAAGATAACAGTAAGAGAGAACTGTAGCGACAATCAGCCCAAAGGAAGAAAATATGCATTGCAATAAAAAGACACAGAAATTGTGGCTGAGATATAAGTGGACTCCACTCTATATTTTTTGAGGAGAACACAAGTCTAGTAGAGTCGCAAATAGTGGCCTGGGAAGAATATAAAACCATATTTAGAGATAGGGGCCAAAACATAATTGTGCAAAAGAAGAAACAGAGGGCTAAACAGGTGGTGGCTCTGTGAATAGGGATATTGAAATTTGAAACACACTTTGCAAACACTGGGTCACAGAAATGCCTTAGACAGCAGGAAGTACTGATGAACGATTATCAATGTAACTTACTATGCGACCAGCAAGCAATATTAATCCATGCAGAGTAAACTATACGAGGTGGTGGATAAAATGTGTCAGCTCTTAGCCTTCTTGGGGTGAAGGGAGGAAAAGTCCAGGTGGGTGGGTGAAATGCTACAGGAACATGGGAATGGAGCCACAACAGAAATAGGGGTTGCACAAACATTTGGACAATACTATAGAAAATTAAACCAGATCAGATTAACTTCTAGTGACGATAAGCTTATGAGTTCCTGGTTGGCCTCAAAGTCCCAAATCCAAACGTGGAGCATTAGTGGTCACTCAACAGGATATCTTACTTGAAGAGGTATCTGAAGCACTTAAACTAATGCAGAGTGGGAAGACATCTGGGTCTATCGGATTCCCAGAGGAACTATATAAAAGACTGCCTCCCTTGATATGGCCACACCTTTTAAATTTGTTCAATGAAGCCAAAGGGACACACAGTCATCTCAGTTATGCCACAAAAAATAGAAAACCCATAAATGACCGTGCCTCATGTTGGCCCATTTTGCTGTTAAATACTGAAACCAAAATTTTAGAGAAGAGTATTGCATTGCAACTGGTAAGATTCATTATCTCGCTTGTAAATAATTACCAAACTCGGGTCATGCTGGGGCTTGCAACAAGGAATAATCTCAGAAGGTTCAATTGATTGGATGAAACGAGATGCTAGCGGGATCAACTTGCCATTTTATCTCTAGATGGTGAAAAGGCATTTAAATTCATCGGTCGCATATACATTCTACAGACTTTGAAACAATTTGTGTTTAGCCCAGAATGTTCATAGATGGGTGACCTTGCTAAAAGGGTCAACAACAGCAGTGATAAAAGTCAACAGGGCCCTTTCTGACTCATTCCAGCAGGACTGAGACACCAGACAGGTGTGCCTGGCTCACCTTTGTTGTTTGCCCTCTGCTTGTTAGATTAGATCCAGAGCAGATGTTAAGGGATTCCCCGAGATCCCACACAAGGTACAAAATATTTAATTATAAGCAGAGTATGTCCTACTGTATTTCATGGATCCCAAGGAAATACAGTCTTTATTTCAGGAGTTTAGGAAATATAAGGATATAAGAATATAAGATAAACTAGAATAAGTCAGTAACATGTAACATTAACCAAATGGGTGGTGGAAGATGATGTGGCACAAGACATTGAGGTGTCAGGGGAGGGCTTTAGGTACCTGGGTATAAATATACCACTGAATGGAAAGATATTTCTAAAAAGAAATTTGGAGGTAGCCCTTCCATTTTTCTGAACAGATGTGCAATGATGGAGAACACTCCTGTTTCAATTGTGTTCCACCCATTCAGTACACCCAGATTATTTGCTTTTTGGGACACCTGGTTTTGGACTTTTTACTGTGTCTCAACCACGGTAATCACATGGAAAATAGACCATGCATGTTTACCACCTGTGTCTACCTTTAAAGATAAGGCCACTGTGAGGCTGCAAGGGTAAGGGGCACTTGGCTGGATCCATGTGAACACTTGTACACACACATATGAGGGCTGCACATGGAAGAATACTGTTGTGTGCAGACTGGCAACTGCACACAGGTAGCCTGCCACAGTGGGGACTCTGCAGGGTTAGATATTGGCCTGGGATAGGCGTATAATGTTAGTGTACACTAACTGGGATAGTCAGTGTGATTTACTGTTTTGTCTGTAGTGACATTTTATTTTACACATTGGGGGAGAACTGCCTTAGAGTGCAGTTTCATTTGCCTATGGCCTACAGAGATCAGTGATGTATCAAATTGGGGTGTAATCTGTGTGGGAAAATCAATTCTGCAAGTTCTACAAAGATATCTGTACAAATTATAGGTCTGATTTAGATCTTGGCGGACAGGTTACTCCATCACAACGGTGACGGATATCTCGTCTTCCGAAATATAAATCCCATAGGATATAATGGGATTTATATTTTGGCGGACAGGATGCCCCATCTGTCAAGATCTAAATCAGACCCTATGAGTCATTCAGAATTCTCATATTTCCCTGACTCAGCTCAGGATCAGAGACCAGGCCTTTTGTCACCCTGGAGGAACAAAGGCGTCCACACACAAAAGGAGCAATTAACAATGCTTCATTAGGAGAAAAGGGGTGGGGCAGAATGATCTGCATCAATCAATCAGCTGTCACACTGTACCAGGGATGGGCCTGGCCAAGCCCAATGAATAAATGAAGGAGCTCAGACCCCTGGAACCAACACAGGATTGGCGCCCCTTTGAAAATCTAGTGAGGAAGGCCCTGGCAGTGACTTCAGCAAGTGGCAAAGCTGAGTACCCCAGAGGAGATGTGACTAGTGACTCCTGGATGACTCCATTTTGAACTGTCCCAACATGCTGTGCAGGTCGGTTTGGACAGGGGTGGAGGGGTGATGTGGTGCCTTAGGACTGGCCAGCGGGACCTGGAACCTTCCATCCCATTTTAAAACTCTTGTACCAGGGGGAGACTCTCTCTTGCCTGATGTTTTATTTTCACTTCACTGCTGGACTATGGGTCTGCCATGGGCAACTGGAAGGTGGAACCCCTTGATGCACCCAAAGGACTAAGGACTCTGCCCAGTTGACCCAGGATCAGTGGGTCTCCCTAAGGGCAAGTGAGGCTGGCCCCCTTACACCTCCTATGGACCAGTTAGGGGAAAGCCCTAGGCATCTGCGCCCCGATGCAGACACCAGAATGAAAGCTGACGCAGGGAGCCAGGAGAACCTGCTCCCTGATGATTACACCACTTTGGAGGTGAGGAGACTTGCTGCCCCTAGTGGGTAAAGCATGCCACCAGGAGTAAAATGAGCCCAAGATCATCAAAAATGGCCCAATGGGGACCGAGTTGTGGCATTTCAAAGTTTGCGTCCTTTGACGTTTCTACTGGCTGCGAAGCATGTGGGGCTGTCACACCATTTCACCACTTCTGGGGGTCAGCACAGAATTATTTTTTTCATGTGTCCTCATGTAGGGGGCATCCGTAGGGCCCCTTGCCATGACTCCCTCTATCAACCGGGCTCTCCATCCTCCGGGCGTATTTATCAAGAGGGGGCCGGGACACCTTCCCCGACCCTTGAAGCCTAAACCATGAAGAAGGAGTGCCATCATATCCTTCCAGTAGTGGTGGGCCTGCCACGCTCCATGTGCCAGTGTCTAGGAAGCAGGTGGCCACTGCTAGAAAAGAGAACACTGCCCGCAGGAGCGGGCAGGGAGCGAGAGACTACCAGCCCCATGTGCCATGCATGGAGGCCTGGGCTGCATGGGAGCTGGCGGGCAGTGAGGGGTGGGCTCCCTCAGCTGCTTCCAACTTTGAAGAGGCATTGGGGTGTCTGGGTGCGACCGGAAATCCCCCAAAAAACAGAGAAAAATAAAAGAAAAGCTTTTTTCCTCTCTCCCACACAGGGAAGAGCCATAATAAAATATTCACTGCTCCTGGCTGGAGAGCCCCATAGAACCCTGCAGGGATTCCTTATGTACATGTTTTACTTGCCTTGTGGTGGCCCGAGGATGGCAGGGCACCATCAACAAAAGAATGGAGGCACGGGTCTTTTTACAGTTACTGACCCTGTCTTTGCAGTGTTTGTAACCAGGACCACTCTGAAATTTCTCCAATGTTTCAAAGCACTCCACATGCTGGAGCTTCTGTTCTGCAGTTGGGAGTGCTGTGCTCTCTGGAGGCTTACTTTATGGTTACTATTATTGTGGCCTAAAACTGTGTAAAAGAGACACATGTACTCAAGTGCCCTCTAGGGGCTAAGTCTACGGTTGCATATAATGTAGTCAAAATGTAATGTCCTCTAAGGGCTGCTTTTATGATTTCAAAAGCTTTATTGACATAATAATGTTGACAATTATTGTTCACAGTGTATGTGTTTTATTAACTGTAATAAGTGCAATTAAACATAATTATTATTATTGATTATTGCATTTACATACAACATGATGGCTTTAACATATGGTATGTTGCTCTTGACCTTTCACCCAGCCAGTAAACTTATCTTTTGCGTTTGTATGAACCCTTTAGGGGCGGTCAAAGATGAATATGCAATGTCATCTATGGTATTTTCCATCTACCAATGTAGATATTTATGAATTACTATCTAGTATTTAGTAGTGTGTGTGTAATAAATGTACTTTTCCTTTTTCTAAATAAAAAGTACTGACTGGAATATCATTTATTGAGTGTTATTATTGCGTGCCAGTGAACAGTGAGTGCTAGCCTACACCACCTCCCCTGACTAATCCTTAGTCTACTCTGCTTCGCTACCTGAGAGAGTCAAGCACTACAATGGGGTGCTTGGCTCCCAGTAAGGAAAATTGTGGACCTATTACTTGTGCAGGTCACACAACTAATCACCCAATTTCCTACAACTCCCATGTACAGTAATGGAGAAGGGGGCGATCTTTAAAATGATCACACTGCCAAAAATGTTATATGATAAGGAAAACACCCTGTTTGTGATTCTGGACTCTTTCTTTTGGAGCGTAAACAAAACACCATGCACTCTATTGTGGGCACACCCAGGATTGTGCTACAAATATTATATAGATCAAAGGGGAAATTGTGCTTCTGGACACAAGGGCATACTACTGGATTTCCCAGCTCAGGGACAATAATAAAAGGGGGTACACTTCAAAGGAGGACCCAGCTGCAAGACTAGAAAGATTACCAATAGAACTACACACCTACCTCCATATATGGGAGCAAAAAGAAAAGTTCTGCTGGTGCCTTCCCTAATGACTCTTAATACCTGGGATAAAGTCAAAATAAATTTAGGGTGGCAGGGAAAGACAAGGAGAGAAACTCCACTGTGGAAGGGAGATACACTGCAAGAAGTGAACAAGCTGACAGGCTTTTAATGTTGGGATATCAGAGGAATATCTAAAGTAGGAGATGTGATGGATGGGAAGGAACTGAAAACATTTGGCAAACTTCAAGAGGCAGTGGCTGCTCTTCCACTATGGTGTAGGAGCGTCGCCCCACTGCTTTCAAGCAGTGCGAGAATTAGAAACATAAAATGATAATAACTTTCAGTTATTATCATTTTATGTTTGTGCTGCTTTGCGGGCGGGCGGGTGGCCGAGGCTGCTCTGCTCTTGGAGCAGGGCAGGGGAGGAGTGGTTTGTCCACTCCTAAGTGTGCAATGACTGTTTGGTCGGCCCTCTTGGGCCACCCAAACCAGTCAAGCGCACTTTCCCTGTTCTCCATGCAGGCTGCATTACAGCCCGCGTGGAGAACATGCCCAGGCCCCCATCCCCTGGTTGAGACCCCCTGCGCCTGCTCACCACCCGCGAGCCATGCCGGCCGCCACTGTCAAGATGACTATGAATACAAAATAAAGCAGTATCACTCATTTGCCAAACCTTCATTAACATTATATCGGACAATAAAGATTCTAAGGACAACATGGGAGAGGGACGTGGGCTAATGGAAGATATTAATTGAGAAGCTGCACTCATGAATCCAAGGTAGGTAGCTATAAATTCAGGATGGAGGTTGGTCCAACTAAATATTCTGCATGGGGCATTCTATAATAGAAGTAGACTCTTTAAAATGGGAATGGCACAGACTCCCACATGTAGCAAATGCAACAGAGAAGAAGTTACTTTTTAACACACAACCCGGGGATGTCCTAAAATATGTACATACTGAGAAGGAATAATGGCGGAGTGAGGTGCAATCCTAGATGAGGACATACCATGCTACCCCCACTTTATTATACTGGACGCCCCTAACAATGTTGATCCTCCAGAGCCAAATGGATGCTTTGAGCATTGGGGTTCATAATAGCTAAGAAAGATATCACAAGGGAATGGAATAGCCAAGATGTCCCGACCAAACAGAGGGGGCTAGCAGGGATGGACATATACATGAAGGCAGAGAGAGTGGTATATGAGGGTAGAGGAAGTCCAAGGACATTTGAAAAGATATGTGGTAGATGAAGAGCCCACTATAGAATAAACAGTGGGGTAAAAGGGTTCATGCGGACAGTGCTAATACAAATAGTTATGAAACTGTATGAAATACTGGCTGGTATGGATGCTATGGAATTCAGTGTGTGTGGGGATTGAGCAGTGGGGTGATCTATCTAATGTTTGAAGGTTCTGAGGGACCAGTGTATTTAGTAATTGTACTATGTTGTGTTGGTCTAATGTACAATTGATAGACTACATTGCTTTATGCTGAAAAAACAAATACATACATTCCAAAAAACAGATCACACAGTGTGGTCAAATGAAACAGCCCAGATTGCTATCGGTGGCATCAAATTAGCCACTACACAACAGTGTCCTTTTCATGAACAGCGTCCTTTAAAAACCACACACACAAAATGTTTTCATACCCATGTTCAAAATGTTTTTATTGCAAGCAAATAAGGCGTGTTGGCTGTGTTAATCCTTGTTTTCCTCACCACTTGGCCAATTTATTTTGCAGTATTCAGACTATGGCTCATGTTAATTATGGCGATGGACATTTTGCCGCTTGCACTGCAGCGCCTAATTAAACAGTGTTGCAGTTGTAGGTGGCAAAATGCTAGTGGGCACTGAGAGTAGGCAGCAGAGCCCAAAAAATATGGCAATCACTGTAGGGCAAGCACCGGAATCCAGAGTGTGTCATTTTGTGTCTTGGAATTAAATGTTTGCAAATGTATGATCCATTATCTGTTTTCCATTTCTCTGTGCTTCTCCTGAATATAAGTGCATGCTGTTGGTCCCAAGTGTGGCTGGAGCTAGAGTAGGGTAAGAGTTTAGAAATGGGTAAGAGTAGGTAAGAGGTTAGAAATGCATGTCTGCAACAAACAATTAGGGCCACAATTATGTAGGGGTTATCGCTTTTGTACAAAGCAACGTGGTGCATGCGCGCTGCAAACCCAAAATGCGATTTATCAAGCCACGTAAGGCCACTTTGCATGGCCCTGAGTGGCTTCAAAAATCCAAAGTAACGAAGCGCAAATCGCTGTTTTGCTTTACCCTGCTCCAGGGAGGTGTTCCATGGGCGTTGTGTGTGTGTTCCCACACAACACCCATGGATTTTGAGGTATTCCCAGATTTACGATTATTGGTAGACCTGGGAATGTGCCAAAATGCTACACCTTCCCAGGGGAGGCGTAATCAGGAGCAATATCTTTATATCTCCTTCTTACTTCCTCTTTCTATGTATGTATTCCATTGCATATCAAAGATATGTTCATTATGTATTCCACTGCATATTAAAGATATTCTCATGAATGAAGAGTAGGGCTTTGCTCTTTGTCTCAGTGCTGCTTTTAATCTGAGGTGAATGCAATGCATTTAAAATCAAGACAACAGCATTAACTTTCTAACTCTGTCTAAGACCCGAGCAATTTGGGAGCATGGGGTATGGATGTTCTAGGTGCTCCTGCAGGCCGTCCATGGCTATGGCACTATATTAAGATACTTTCCTTAAACAACAAATGAAAAGGAGCCTTCAATTCTAGATTACCTGTTCCAAAATCCAAGATGGTTAAACTGTTCTCTAGCAATAGATCAAGTAGTCATGATGTGACGAATAAAAGTTATTCAGGAGTCTTGCGAGTTGCTTTGAATCAATAGGCATGAACTCATTGGACATTCGAACCAGGAAACAGAAAGGATGAAGATATTTGTATCTATGAGGATTTATGAGATAACAACAGGAGCCAACACTGGGTGGATGACAACATTGGGATATTAATCAAGCCCTGATGAAGTCCCACTGGGACGAAACGCGTTGGCTGGGCCGAACAGATTGCTTCTGTCAAACTGGTATTTTTTTAATAAAATTGGATTCAAAGCAACTTGCAAGACTCCTGAATAACTTTTATTAGTCACGTCATGACTACTTGATCTATTGCTGGAGAACAGTTTAACCATCTGTTGATTTTGGAACAGATAATCCTTTATAGAATTGAACGCTCCTTTTCATTTGTTATTTCTTGACCTTGTGTTGGGGTGGCCTCTAGGCAATAGGGTCACAAAAGTAGAGGGTTGGAGAAAACAGAATTTGTATTAATTACATACCAGTGCGCCGTTTGGAGCACACATTGCCAGTGTGCTGTTTACTAATAGGTTCCTTAAACAGCGATATGCTGGAGCAGCTAAACAAAGAGCAGACTTCTCATTATCAAACTTTCAGGCAGTGCAGCAAGCCACCTTACTGCGTCAGGAATGGGAAAGGGCAGGAATTCGTCGTATTTAACATTACACAGCACATTCCTGACCTTTCCTTACGCTGGCGCACAAACTGCTGCCTAGCACCAATGCAGGTACCCTTGCGCTGTGGTGCAAGGGTGCCTGCATTGCAGACAGGTTTATTTTTTTGCAGGACGAGGCTCCTTCCTGCACAACACCAATCCTCTGAGACATTTTCCTCTTTCTTTGAGTGCTGCAGAATGCAGCACACATAGTAAGAGGGTACTTTTTCTAGGTGTGCTGCAGAAGGTAGCACACATAGAAAGAGGATAAAACGAGGAACTATAAAGATATTTCTACTTGTCACGCCTCGCCTCAGGAAGGCGTAGCATTTTGACATATTCCTAGGTCTACCCATAATGGTAAATATAGGAATGCGCCAAAATCCATGGGTGGATGCGTGGGAACACCCACGCTCCACCCATGGAACGCCTCCCTGGGGAAGAGTAACGCAATTGAGCAATTTGCGATGCGTTGCGTTACTCTAGATTTATCAAGCCATGCAGAGCCATGCAAGGTGGCCTTGCATGGCTTGATAAATCTGACTTAGTAGTTGTGTCACTCTTGCGCCCCATGCATGGTGCAAGGGTGACGCAAATGAATGATAAATATGGTCCTCTGTTTATATAATTTTTTAATTTTATTTATTTAAGCATATATGTAGTATAACTAGGGACAACAATATATATGGGTACTTTACTGATAGACAACCATAAAGCAATAAGGCATAAAAGTGGAATACATCAAGGAAAGGAAGGGAATGAACAGCTGCAGAGATGATTGAAAACAACTTGAGAGATGAGGTCGAGGGTGGGAGTAGTGCAGTGAAACAATCCTACAACATAGAATGCTAATTATCCACCAAGAAAGTGGGAGAAACAACACAATGGATCAGAAACTGGTTGAGTAGATGAAATTTGATGTAATTCCTTAAGTCCAGGTGTGAGTTAATGTTAGAAGTCTAGGGAAAATTAATTAAAGGTTTACACAGCAGCCGCCCAGAAAGGACTGTATGCTGGTGGTTGATGATCTCAACTTGGGAATTTGAAGCATTAGCAAGTGCTTGCTTCCCTGACATTTAACGCCTCCTCGTATCGTCAGGATTTAGGGATAGTCAGATCAAGTGTTCTCATATACTTGGGTAAGAATGCAAAGATTGAACATGAACCTGTCAGGGATATTTAGAAAGTGGAGGCCACCATGACTGGGTGTGATTAGGTCATATTTGTTGCCTTGTAAACTATCATGGAAGAAGAATAAGAACAGCATTGAATGGGGGTAGGTGAATGAGGGTTGCCCCTGCCAGAGCAGAATTTCAAATCTTATGATAATGAGCGCATGCAGTTTGCTTTATGAATGGTACTTGGTAATTCACAACTTTTACAACCTTACTTATGTATGGAATCAAAGTGTTGGATTGATCATGAAGCCAAAGTATGTGGTTGGTGATGCTGGTGAGAGGAAAAGCCTACAAGATTGAGCATGTTGAGGAGTGATGAGTTATTCTTTTTTGCTGACATTGACAACGGTAGGAACTTAGGGGAATATTGTACAAGCCCTGTGTGCCACCGGAATGTCACTTTTTGTGTGCACAGGGCTTAGTCATATCTACAAGGCCTCATAAAGCCACCCTGCATGGAGTAAGGCAAACCAGCGCAAGTCACTGCCTTGCCTTATTCTGGGGCAAAGAGGTGTTCCATGGGTGTTGCTGTGGGTGTTCCCACGCAACACCCATGGACCTGACGCTAACCCAGATTTACAATATCTCGTAAACCTAGGGCAGTGCCAAAGCCTTGCACCTCCCTAGAGCAGGCGTAACGAGGAGAAATGTTTACAGTTCTCCTCTTTTTTCCTCTTTCCACGTGTGCTGTATTCTGCAGCACACATGGAATGAGGGAAACGCCTCCAATGATTGTGTGCAGGAAGGTGTCCATTCCTGCATAAAAACAATCCTACCAACAACACAGACACCCTCGCAACATGGTTCAAGGGTGTCTGCACTGATGCAAGGCAACTAATTGTGTGCTGGTTAAAAGGACAAGAATGCACCGTATCACTTGCAGTGCTGCCCAATGCCAATTCCTTGTAAATATACTCCTTAACTTTCTCGGGATTTAGAAGTTGGAAATTGTCTTTAAACCATGCTTGGATGCACTAGAGACAATATCTTAAGACAGTAATATCATATATGTTGTAGATTATTAGATACCACTGTGCATCATCTGTGCATTGTGTACTAAAGTAGGTTTACACCAGCATCCTTTTACCATCAGCATCTAGGAGCTAGGATCGACCCATGAGGAACATTGCACTTCATTTTGGCCAGAGCAGAGGTGTGATCCCTGATTGCTAAAAGGAAATTTTGGTCCATCAGGAAAGATGAAAACAGTTCAGGCCTCTTTCCCTCAGATGTATGCAAAATTGACATTAGTCTTACATGATCAATTGTGTGAAATGCGACTGATAAGTCAATGAAGATAATTTGGCAAGTGTCACCCTTGTTCAGAAAGTGGTGTATATTTTCCAGTACTTTTAAGGTAGCACATACAGGACCAGATGTACTAACATTAAGAATAGTGATTTCATAATTGCGATTTTCTGCGAATCACAATTAGGAAAACGCTAGCTCTAATGCATGAAACTCATTGAGTTTCATTTAGCGATTCCTAGTGGGTCGCAAATCGACCTACCTCATGAGTATTAATGACGTAGGTTGCAGTTTTTGACCCATTTGGAATCGCTGCCATCACAGGGATGGTGGCCTGCTGAGGTCAGCAGACCCCCACCATGTCTGTGATTGCTTTGTAATAAATCCTTTTTTTTTATACAACCCATGTTCCTTAAAGGAAAACATGATGCATTTAAAATGAAAAAAATTAACATTCAAAATCATTTTTTTAAAATATTTCTTCAAACATTCTCAAAGGGAAATGTGTCCCTTGTGGACCCTTCCCATTTGCAAATTGCAACTTTGAGTTGGTGGTAAAATGTGAATGTTCTGCAATCGCATTTTGGTCGCAAAACATTCATACATTCCATTCTAATTCAGTATTTGAAAGGAACGCCCTAAACACACCCCTTCCAAATATGGAATTGGTATATATTTGTAATTCCAAATTGTGAATCGCAATGTGGGATTAATACATAACAAAATGTTTTTCTGCTGTCACAAACCTCCGGATTCTGATGTGATACACTTTTTAATAACTTTTCAAAGCAATAGGAGATTTGAGATTAGGCATATCTAGGCTGGGCTGGAAACATCAAGATTTTATTGTAGGGGGGTTTAGGAAAGCGAAACATTTGTAAGCACTAGCAGGGCCGGCTTTAGCACTGGTGGCACCCAGTGCGACACTGTTTGTCGGCACCCCCCAATGACCACCCCTGTCACAGATTCCCTCACTACCAACTTTTAACAGTGCCCCTCAAGTCTCCATAACCACCCTCTCTCTGATGCATTTATTAGTTTTATATCGCCACTCATACGAGTGAAGGGTGTCAGAGCACTTACATCACACACACATTACACAGAGTCAATCAATCATAGTGTATAAATCAGTATATAGAAAATGTTACATAAGACAGAGGATTACAAGGTGTAGGAATTACATGTCATCCATACTGGAAGGCAGTATGGTTTAAGAGTGCTTGGTCTGGAGAAACACAAACTTAGGATTTAAAATGTAACACATGGGTGGGGCTTCTCTTTAATAAGAAGAATTGTTTTCTATCTAAACAAACCCTTTTTGCAACAAAACATTGGGTTAATGAGGGGGGCGTGGCCAAGATGGCGGCCAGTACGTACGCTCAGTGAGGAGCTCCGTCCCGACCCAGGCCAAAAATCCTAAAATATACTATGTGGGGGCCAGGTTGGCACCCAGCCGCTGCCGCACGCTCCTTGTAGGGGCCGCCGAGCAGGGGAGGTGGGTCAAGAGGCTGGAAGTGCTCTGTACTGCGGACGCCCAGCGAGCGAACGGAGAGCGGGAGTCTGGCCCTATCTGCGACATGGTGAGAAGGCGTAGCGCAGGGGGACGCACGTAATTGAGAGTGCTGGCTGCGGGCCTGACTGGAAGCGGGGCTTAGGTATGTGGCTGGCCGCGGCTGCATCTACGTGGTGAGCACCGAAGAGCAGTGAGGGAGCGCCCGGACACTGGCTGCAAACTGTGACCTGGGTGTTAATGGCACTGACAAGGAGCGAGAAGCCAGCTTTCACCGCAAGGCAGCGAAGAAACAAGAAACAAGCGCTGGGAGAGAGCTGACACCAGGGCCGTGATAGAGACGGGTCTGGGCCGATAAAGATCGAGCGGCCGGCTCCTCCTGTGACGTGGAAGAGAAACAAGTGGCAAGTGCTAGTGGAGAGCCGATATTGAGGCTGAGACGGTGACGGATTACAGCAGGAGATACACAGCTGGAATAAGGCTGTGAGTCAACGGGCTGTGACGCAGTGTGCAGGATATCAGTTGAGAAGCCTGAGATTCAGCACGGTATCGGGGCAGTATACGCGATGCGCCTCTAATCCCAGTCAAGTCGAGGCAATTTATATGCCTGCTTATTGTGAGCTGCACCAACTTTGAAAATAAAGTACCCAGAAGCTGAGGGCAGTGGCGACTGAAGCAGGGGCTTACCCAGCAACACTACTGGTAAGGAGTAAGCCTGGGCTAAGGCTGCTGTGACCATTGAGGCAGGGACTAGAAAGAGCGGAGAGCTCCTGAGTGCATGCCCCCAGTAGAGGAAGTGTGGTGGCCACTTGAGTTTTACACTAAGAAGAGAGTGCTTGATTTAGGGCTGGCTCAGGGATAAGAAGAAAAGGCTGACGCTGCTGAGATGGGAACAGGTACAAAGAGGCAGAGTGAAAGTCTGAGTGCACTGAGACGTGAATGTGGGCAGAAGCGCGCTAAACAGCCTGTACTCTGCTAAAATGACACAGAGACACTAGCCACTGGAGAGATTTGAGATACGACGATCTGACAGCTATAAAAGAGGCCAGTGAACAGTAGGGTAGGCTTGGGAGACCCAGTTAGGAGAGCCCCTACAAAAGTAGGGGGGGGAGAAGTGAGACCGGCCCACGTCGGGTCGGACCCTGCTACCACAGTAGCAAGAAACTTGGAGATGGGGAAGACTAAGCCCAAACAGGGGAGTGGAGCCCCGGAAGCAAAGGAAATCTCCCAAGACCATTCAACTGCGGACATGGAGGGCCCAGATGAACAGGGACAAACCATCCATACTCACCTTAACAAAATCCTAGCCGCCATAGCAGACACGAAGGCCACCTTGCAACAAGATATTGGGACAGTGTCAGCGGGGTTGGGGCTACTGCATGAAGAGCATCATAAGCTAGCAGACAGGATGAAGAAAGTTGAAACTGCTCTGGAGGAAGTACAGCCGGAACAGAAAAAAGCAGCACAACTGCTGGAAGAACTAATTAATAGGGTGGCGACACTGGAAAGGCGGGCAGAGGATGCTGAAGGGCGCAACCGCTGTAATAACAAAAGAGTGGTGGGGATCCCGGAAGGAGTGGAAGGGACTGACATGGTGGTGTTTGTGGATCTGTGGCTTCTGCAGACGATGCCCTTGGAGACTCTCTCTAAGTTCTTTGCACTCGAACGGGCGCATAGAGTTCCACCACGACAGTTGGCGCACGGACGACCCCCACGACCAGTAGTTGCAAAGTTGCTACACTATGTGGACCCAGACGCCATAATTCAGCACACACGAGCACATGGACCATATATCATAGAAAACAGTAAAGTGGCAGTGTTTCTAGCCTTTACAGCAAAGGTGCAATCCCAACGTGCAACGTTCCTGGCAGTTAAAAAAGAGTTGAGAACGGAAGGAATACAATATTTGCTGCAGTTTCCGGCCTGACTCTGTGTTAGAAATGGGATCTCTAGTTGGCAAGGGCTTGCACCTTTGTCCAAGTAGGGACCCTTCTTCCTAGTCAGGGTAAGGGTTGTTACACTCGTGAAGTAACCCCTGCTCACCCTCGTGGTAGCTTGGCACGAGCAGTCAGGCTTAATTCAGAGGCAGTGTGTAAAGCATTTGCACATAACCAACAGTAATACAGTGTAAGCACTACAAACGGACACCACACCAGTTTAGAAAAATAACCAATATTTTATATACTCAAGACAAGACCAATTACGACAAAAATCCACAATACTGTACTTTAAAAATGAATGCTTGATACGGTAACTTCTTCTTTGCAGGAATACCACAAAAGCAAAGTTCGTACGAGTCGGTAGCTCCGTCCGAGCCTACCGCGATGCTGAAAACCACAGAGTCTAACAGTTCCAGCCGACCGCGTCGATACGGGCCAGCAGAGTCATGAACAGACTCGGTTACAGTACCTTTCTCGTTGTGGCTGGTACGGAGTGTACGAGCCGGTCGGCGTTCGTCGCGGTTGCGGTGCAAGACGGAGCGATGCAAGGTGCGGTGTCCCTCGATGCGGTGCAGGCAGCGGCTCGATGAGCGTCGTGCAGACGGAGTCGGTGAGTCCAAGGCGTGCGATGCAGGGTGAGACGATGCTCGGTGCGGTGCTGACAGGTTGCGATGCAGGCGACCAAGCCGGAGTGCGGGAGCTGGCGTCGGACAGCGGTGCGAGTCGGAGCGGTGCGTCGCAGACGTGCGAGCGGTGCCCCAAATGCGGTGCGGTCTCGACTCTTGAGCCAGCTTGCAGCGACCGCGTCGGTCGGGTCCGGTTGGTTCAGTGAAGCGATGCGATGCGAACTGCGGTGCCCACAGGTCACGGTGCAAGCAGCGGCTCGATGTTGGCGGCGTCGGACGCCGCCCACGGTGAGACCAGGGTTGCGATGCAAAGCGGGGCGATGCGGTCTGCGGTGCAAACAGGTCGCCGGCCAGGGATGGATTCGGTTGACGGAGTCGGTTGCAGTTCCCTTCCTCTGTGGCAACTGAAACAGCGTTCCAGAAGCGGTACCCAGAGGCTTGTGAAGTCTTTGTAGTCCCTGAGACTTCTTAACAGGAGGCCAGCTCGGTTTCAGGCCCTTGGAGATACTCAGCACAAGTTTGTAGAAAGTTCAGTCCAGTCCTTTCACTGCCCAAGGCAGAAGCAGCAGCTGCAGGCCAACCCAACAAAGCAACAACACAGCAAAGGGGCAGTACTCCTCCTGGCAGCTCTTCCAGCTCTTCGTCTTGGCAGGTTCCTTGATTCCAGCGAGATCTAAATTCATGGGGTCAGGGCCCCAATATTTATATCCCAAATTCCTTTGTTCTCTGAAGGCAGAGAGGCCTTTGCCTAGTCCAAACCAGTTCTGGAGCACTTTGTTGACAAGTCTCCGTCCCTTCTTTCAGTGAGTAGGCCAGGGACATCAGACGCACCACAGGAGGTGGAGCCAGCATTGTGGAGGGAAGGCACTGTCCTATTCAGGGCCCAGGTGCGACCCCTCCCACCCATCTACATGTAGATCTTGCTATTCAGCCCTGTGCTGACTCACCCTGTCTCCTGGCATCCCCCAGCCCCTGTCACTCACACTCCAGACAAGGAATACACAACCTCGCAGAGGCAGGCTTGGATGGTTAGACAAGAAAATACCCACTTTCTAAAAGTGGTATTTTCAAACACAGAATGTTAAAACCAACTTCACTAAAAGCTGCATTTTATCATTCTGAGTCCAGGCATACTAAACTCGAATTTCTACCACGTTCCCGGGGTCAGTTAGGATTATAAACTGTAATAATCCAAACTGCCCGTTCTGGCCTAGGGGAACAGGTAGCCTTGCAATAGTGAAAAACGAACTAGGCTGTAATTCACTATCAGGACATGCCGCACACACCAGGGCATGTCCTACCTTTCGCGTACAACGCACCCTGCCCACAGGGGTACCTTGGGCCTACCTTAGGGTGACTAACATGTAGCAAAGGGAAGGTTTAGGGACTTGCAAGTGTGTGCACTTGCCAAGTCGACATGGCAGCCCCAGGCTGCGCACGGGCTCTGCGATGGCAGGCCCGAGTTACACTTTACGGGCTGTTTGCGTGGGTGGCACAATCCAGTGCTGCAGCCCACCAACAGCATTTGGTCTATAGGCCCTGGCACTCGCAGTGCACTTTACAAGGGACTGACACATAAACCAAATAGGCCAATCATGGAAACACCAATCCATAACACATTTTATACAGAAGCACTTGCACTTTCCCACTGGACCGCAGTGAGGAAAGTGCGCAGAATCATTACACCAGCAAAAACAGAGTCAAAACCGGGAGGTCAGAAAGCAAAAAGTCAGGGGAAACACGCCAAAAGATACCAAGTCTAACACTCTGCTTGCAACTGGACGGGAAGACACACTTTTGTGACTCCCCTGCAGAGGCTTGGCTCTGGTTGGAGAACTATAAGACAAACTCCCTCCACACAGATCAGCGACACAACCTGAAGGAAAAGCCCAATCCTAAATGGAGGAGATTACAGAGAACCACAGCGCAGCTCACATTACAAAGCCCTACTTCGTCACTGATGGCGAAGGAGCGACAAACGGCCCTTAACGCAGTGGCAGAGGTACTGTCAGGCCCACCAGAAAATGGCAGAACGCCGGATTCTTCCGATCATGGAACTGTACAATCTGACACCGGAGACTCGATGAGGAGTGAAACGAAACTTCCGGTGGTTACCCCGGGATCTCTGGATGAACTGATATGAACTGGTCCTGAGATGGCTGCAATATCAGGTGATATGGGTATAGAGTCAGACTGTGCCCGTGGATAGTTGTTGAGGAAGATCTTGAGGGAGGAAGCCGGTGGAGTGGCGGGACTAAAAGGGTAGTGATATTACTCCTGACACAAGAGCCTTTATTTTAACTTTAATTGAGAAGATGTAATGAAACAGTAGGAAGGAGGGAGCGTAATCTCGATAGATAAGGTGACACTGTGATCCCATTTTGAAGCCTGGGCGTGGAACTGGAGCAGAACAGATCTGCCATAACACCCCATGCAAAGGTTAAACGCCTTCTATTGCTATATTTTTCCACCTGCTTTTTATGTTTGGGCGGTCAGATGTTGCAACACTGCTCTGGGGATGGGGAGTTGTTGGGTTGTTGTGTTCAGTTCATATCCAGTGGTGCTCATACAATTTGGGCAAGGGGAGGGGGGGAACAACAACGTGGAGGGGAAAGAAATGATCTGACAATATGCCCCGGTTGAATATGCATAATTCCCATCAGGAATTTAAGGTCATATCATGGAATATAAGAGGGATGGGATCAACTATTAAACGCAATAGAATACATAGCTATCTTATTAGACGGGGTGAGCACATAGCCATGTTGCAGGAGAACCACTTGACTGCGGAAGAAGGTACGAGGCTATGCAGAAGGTGGCAATGGCAGATTTATGCCACCTCCTATTCGGCATTCTATAGAGGGGCGTTGATATTAGTCAGGGCTGGAGTACCATTTGATGTAACGCATACACGTATAGACAAAGATGGCAGATATGTGTTAGTACAGGGGAGGTTGCTGGGCAGGGAGATCATATTGGGGAGCATATATGCACCCAACCACAATCAGATTAACTTTCTAGAGACATTGTCCACCCGCTCGCCTCGTTGGGCCCGGGGGATCTATTGCTTGGGGGAGACTTTAACTGTGTGGCCAATATTGAATTGGACAGATCCACTCCCCCACTACATGGTGCAGCAGTACGGAAACTATCGCACAGATTTAGCGAATGGCTGACCCAGTGGGAACTAATAGATGTCTGGAGGGTACAACATGGTGTACAGCTGGATTACTCTTACTATTCACATTTGTATGACCTCCATACGAGACTAGATCTGTTTCTTTGTTCGGGCCAACTGAGTAGGGGAGTGACAGATCTGGAATACCTGGGGCGAACAGTTTCAGATCATAACCCGATACTCCTTAAACTCTGCCCAGAGACAGAACCGACTGTGGTCCCGACCTGGCGCCTGAACACCAGCCTTCTGACAGACATACACTTCAAACAATCCCTAGATGTGACAATCACAGAATATTTCCAACGCAATGAGGGCTCGACGACCTCTAGAGCAACAGAATGGGAGGTGTTTAAGGTAGTGGTAGGAGGGCACTGCTTAGGGCAAACGGTGGGCCTTAGAAAGGAAGTATTGACAGAGTTAACTGAGCTAGAAAATACATTACATGACCAGGGCCTTCAACTATCGGAAGATGTACAAACTCGCAAACAAATGGACACTACAAGAACGGAATATAATTGGGCGCTGGAGAGGCTGCAAAGCCTTGATCTCCGTGAATACCATAACAGGGTGCATGAGGAGGGGGGAAAAGCGAGCAGGTTGCTGGCGTGGCTGGTGAGGCTGGAATCCAGAGGGGCACCCATAACGCATAACACGACCAGAAATGGAGGGAGTTTTTACTCCCCGAAAGCGATAAATGAGACATTTAGCACATATTATGAACACCTATATGCGGCTCCAGACCAGGTACATATGGAGGACATAAGGGAGTTCTTGTTGCCTCTGTGGCTATGGACATTGGACCCCCGGGCACAGGTGGAGTTGGGAGGCCCAGTGACGACCCAGGAAATAAAGGGAGCTATTTGTGAGATGGCATCAGGGAAGGCTACGGGACCGGATGGTTTGCCAGTAGAATTTTATTCAACAATGACACACATACCAGCCGCTAAATTCGTAGGGGTGTATGCTGAGGCCCTGGGGGCAGGCATATTGCCGGAGTCAACTAGGGATGCATTGGTGATACCATTACCAAAAACGAGTCAGGCGGGGGCGCAGGTATCAGGGTTCCGCCCTCTTTCCATGTTAAATGTTGACTTTAAAATATTGAGCAAAGTGTTAGCATTGCGACTCCTCCCACATATGCAACACTTGATCCACCCAGATCAGAATGAGTTCATTCTAACGAGGGCTACATCGGCCAACATTCATAGACTTTTTCATATTATGCACCACCCAGATGGGAAAGATTACCCAGAAGCACTGATAATGTCTATCGATCTGGAGAAAGCCTTCGACTCGATGAGATGGGACATTCTATATGCTACAATGGCAAGAATGAGGTTAGGAGATTGGTGGATAAGGTGGGTGCAATTATTGTACACAGCCCCTATGGCTCGGGTGAAGGCAGGAGGGACGATATCGCAATCATACAGTATATTTAGGGGCACAAGGCAGGGATGCCCGTTGTCCCCACTCTTGTTCGCCCTGGCCATCTAGCCTCTAGCGGAAGTGTTCCGTATGAGTGGTCCACTACATGGGATGCAATTAGGGGGGGAAAACCATATTATTTCACTGTACGCAGACAACCTTTTGGTATACTTGGGAGATGGGGGACCGGGAGTGGCATGGGCGCTGGCCCTCTTGGAGTCCTATTCGCCTGTAGCCGGGTTCAGATTAAATAAAACAAAAACGCATATATTCCCGCTCCATAGAGAGGAGCAGCACCCGGCTACCCTGCCAGTGGAATTGTCCGGGGCTCCCCGTTCCTTTAGGCACCTCAGAATACAAGTATATCATGAGATAGACGACTTGAGAGAGGGAAATTTAAATCCGGCCCTGAGGTCCCTTAAGGCGTGCGTTCTGTTTTGTTGCTCGCTTAGATTGCCTACGATGGCTAGGATCGCGCTGACAAAAATGATTATGCTCCCCACACTGTTGTATTATTTTGTGAATTTGCCACCCTCGTAGTTCACTGGACCCAATAGCCTAGTGAGAGAGCTCATATGGGATGGGGGGCGACATAGAGTATCATTGGCAGCACTGCAGAGGACTCCGGAGGACGGGGGTGTGGGCCCGGACTTAGAGTTATATTATTTGTCGGCCCAATTGCAATGGCTGGCGCAGTGGTTGGACAGGCGGAGCCTAGAACTCCTACATGTAGAAAACATGGCCATCACCCGGGAGCACTCATTGGCAGGGCTGTTACATCCCTCAATGGCTATTTGAGAACCCGGGATACTTCTGCGAGCAGCATTATATAGCTGGAAACGATGTTGCAGACGCACGCGGGGAATCCCGCCATATACACCGAGTCTGCCTTGGGTTGGGCTTCCGGTAGGGAAGCCACCCACCCTGCTCATGGGTGCACAGGTGGCTAGCTGGACAGAAGCTTTGGTGAAAACGGTAGGAGATTGCTATCAAGATGGGATGTTGATCCCGCTGGAAGATTTTCTGACAAGGTATGAGTTGACAGGTGGCCAATTTCTAACCTATCATGCAGTAACTAAAACATTTAAGGACTTATGGGGCGGGGCCTGACTGGAACCCCAAACCCACGAAACATTACAAGTGTTGGCCACACTGGGATCGGCCAGACTCCTGGTGAAATGGCACAATAGGGCGCTGATCGGTGAAGTGAAAACCCCACTGGAACGGTTGAGGGCTAGATGGAGCACAGCGGTGGGGCGGGACTTACAGGACAAAGAATGGTCCCAGGTGCCGAAAGGCCCGAAACGAATATTTAGAAACGCAGCATTAAAACTCATTCAATTTAATTATGTATGTTGGGTTTGTTTGACGCCCCATAGATTAAATGTCATACATGGAGGGGAAGCCCGTGGATGCCCGAGATGTGCTCAATTAGACGTGGAGTTTATACACATGACATGGGGGTGCGCGCTGTTGCAGAAATTCTGGGAGACAGTGCTGGCGCAGGTCAATGCCACTTTGGGGCAACAGCTTTCAGCTATGGTAGAGATATGTCTCCTGGGTCTGTTCCCCCATCCAAAAGCCAAGCGGGTGGGCTCCCGCTTTGTAGAACTAGCCCTAGGTCTGGCACGTAGGCAGATTGCTAGGAGCTGGAAAACTCTGACAGGCCCTTCAGTGATAGTATGGGAAAAACAGTGGAAGAATTGGCTAGGACGGAGGAAAGGGCCATGCAAAGGGAAGAAGCGAGAGGGATCCACAAGAAAACCATTGCTGAGCTATGGACGGAAATTTTGAGGGCCTGGGAGTGTAGGAAAGATGAACACAGTAATGCCCAGGGAGTCACGGAAGAAAGCATAGAAGGAGATAGCGTCTCATCTGGAGGGGATTGAATACTGAAAGAAATTGATTCCCTATAGGAAGCTCCCTGACAAACTTGATTATACTCCTAAATAGAGCATGAAGGATATATATGGATAACCTCTGGATAGTTTTGTGTTGCAGAAGTTACCCAAGAATTAGGGGAAAAATGTGTTTGTTTTTCTTTCTTTTTTTATACACAAGATATGTACTTAGTAAATATATGTATTAAGAGCTCCTTATGTTAAAATGAATACGTTATTGTATTATGATAAGAAAGAACTAAAGTACAGCATTATAGAACAACTGTAATGGTGGAGAAAACACCCAAAAACGGAATGTACAACAGTGATGGGTAATAATAGAAAGACTGTAATAAGAAAGTATATTGAAAATGTATCAGATGATACATCGTCATATTGATCATGCTCAGAAATATGTAATGTTGGAAGCTTGTCAGATAAATGCTAATAAAAACATATCTTATAAAAGACAAAACATTAGGTTAATGAAAGACTTGGGAAAGAATTATAACGCTCTAATATATTCCTTGCAGTTTGCATGCAGCTCTTTGATGACAGTCAATAGCTCACTGTTTTATTTTAGGATTTCAACTTCAAGTAACAAAAGGCTCTCTCTAACAAAAGCATTAACCCACTCAACTATCCTCCTAAATACAGTTCTGTGATTTGCATGGTGCACATCCTATGCTGCAGGCATATTAACCCTCTGCGCTACCTTACAATGAGTCAAAACATCCACTAGACAATACTCTGATCTCTCTCCAGGAAGAACATTAATCAACGGAGATATCTTGACATTTTTATTGTGGCCTGAAAATTGCTGGTGGCCAGGAACAAGGCGGCAGGTGCTTCAAAAGCCATAATATACTTGCAAACACAGCGCCCCCACCTGAAGTCAGTGTCTGGTGCGGTAGCACCGGTCGCACCACCCTAGAGCCGGCCCTGAGCAATATCACATGTTTTGGGTCATATCTCAGTTTCAGAATGTGCTAGTACCTTCTAGTCTGCCATATGTCAGCTGTCCTACATTAACTATTAATAAATAAACAAATAAGTGCCTCATTAAGATTGTCCTAGAGTATACAGAATTTATTAGACCTTACAAAATTGGATGTGATACCATCCATCTATTCCTATATAATGGGGAATAACATACAGACTTTGTACCCTATCACACCAAAATATGCATGTCCTCTAAATACTGGAAATTTTTCCTGCTATAAAAACTTGATCTGACGGCATTTATCACTGATGCAAATTATCGGGAACAATAAAGTAACCCTGGGCAGTGAATTCCGCTCCGCTGGCAGAGTTTACGGAGTTTTCCGCACTCCGCGTTACGCGGAGCTCGCGGAGTTCCGAAAAACTCCGCTACGCATAGCGGAGCAAAGTTTTTTTCCTCGCTCACGTTCATCAACGTCAAGTTGGCGAGCACGAGCGAGGACAATCAACCTCCCAGCGAGATTTTTCCTCGTTCGCGATCGTCAACATCAAGTTGGCAAGCGAGGGCGTGGAAAATCAATCTCCCGGTGAGATTTCTCAACGCGGGGGTCAGGTTTCTCATTGTGAGTGGTCGCGTATGCTCGCGACTGCTCGCGTTGAGAAACTGCCCGTTCGCGTTGAGAAAGCTGCCGCTCGAGTAAAAATCTACTTTTGAGGCTCCAGGCATATGGCTATGAAGGGAAAGATAAGGTAGGCCCAATGCTAGCACGGCAGCTAAGGGCTAAACAGGAAAGGGAATACGTCTGGCAAATTATCGACGGGAAAGGGGTTATACATAAGAGCGAGGAGGGGAAGGCAGGAGCATTCCACGACTTCTTTAGCACTCTCTATGCAGCTGAACCCCCACTAGAGTTGGATCAGACTCAATATCTAGACTCCCTCGAGCTCCCTCGGGTCTCAGCGGCAGCCAATGAAGAACTGGGCCGTCCCATAACCCAAGAAGAAGTCCAGGAGGCCATTGATTGCCTCAAACGACATAAAGCTCCAGGCCCGGACGGGTTCACGGCGCAGGTCTACCGAACCTTTGCCGCCGAACTGACCCCCCAGCTTACGGCCCTGTTCAATGACATTGCAGCAAACCAAACAGTGTCCCCCTCCATGGGGGAAGCCCTGATCACGATAATCCCGAAGGCAGGGAAGGATCACCAGGCATGTGCCTCTTACAGACCCATTGCCTTGTTAATTTAGATGCTAAAATATACTCTCTAAGTATTAGCTACCAGACTGGAGGAGGTCCTGCCCGACCTCATCCACTCTGACCAATCGGGCTTCATCAAGGGGCGCCAGACCCATGATAACCTCCGTAGGGTATTTCACCTTATAGATAAGGTCCAGAAGAAACATATCCCTGCAGCCCTCCTGTCCCTCGACGCAAAGAAGGCCTTTGACCGAGTCGATTGGACCTTCTTGTTGCACTCCCTGTGTCGCTTTGGGTTCTGTGAGGCATTTCTGGGGATGGTGAAGGCCAACTACAACTCCCCGAGGTCCAGGGTTTTGGTGAATGGGGTGGCGTCTGATTTTTTAAATTGGCACGAGGCACTAGGCAGGGCTGCCCCTTATCACTGATGCTTTTTGCCCTTAGTATCGAACTGTTTGCAGCAAGGATAAGAGCGAATCCGGAGATCAGTGGTATTAGGTTTGGGCCAGACGAACACAAAATCTCACTGTTCGCAGACGATGTCCTCCTGCTGATTACCAATCACACCGAATCCCTGATGGCGATACAACTGGAATTAGCTCAGTTTGAGAAGGTGTCAGGGTTCAAGGTCAACCTCTCTAAATCCTTCCTGCTGAACCTGATGTTGCCCCCAGAAGTACAAAGGGAGTTTGAGAGGACGTCCCCTTTCCGCTGTACGCGTAGGGCGATCACATGCTTGGGTATCCACATCACTCCCAAACTAGGGAACCTATGCAGGGCCAACTTTCCCCCACTACTGAGACAGCTCAAGGCCGACCTCAAGAGATGGAGCGCTGCATATTTATCTTGGATAGGGAGAATTAACGCAATAAAAAGGAATGTTCTCCCCCGCCTTCCCTACCTTTTTCAGGGCCTACCTATCCAACTTGAGAAAGAGCTGTTCAAAGAGCTACGATCTATGATCACAAAATGTATTTGGCTCGGCCAAAGGGCACGTCTCCCCCAACACCTTCTAGTACGACCGAGATCAGAGGGGGGCCTGGCTCTTCCAGATTTTCTGCTGTATTACAGAGCCTCTCAGCTTCGGGTCCTGGGCGAATGGTCACTTAGGGCCTCGGATAAATTGTGGCTTCATATGGCCAGATAGGTGGCGGGTAGAACCATTTGGGACTTGCTCTGGAAGCAGAGAGCTGACTGACCGACCAACGTCTACCTGAGTATCCCCACAGCGACAACCCTTCAGGTATGGGACACGGTAGCCAAAACCCTTCCGCTGACTGCTTTTCCATCCACCTACACACCTGTCCACTTTAACCCTGCCTTCCCCCCTGTGCTTAGAGAAGGACCCTTCGATAAATGGAGAGAGGGAGGATGTTGCATGGTCTCGGACCTCTTCCTCAAGGGTAAGATGCGAACATTCGTTGACTGTGCAACCGGCTTCCGACTTCCACCCACCGAAGTGTATCGCTACGTGCAATTGAAACATTGGGCCCAGCAGCCACTCATGCAGCGGGCAGCCACCAGAGAATTGCTCCTGATAGAAAGATTTGTCCAAACTGGCACCACAGCTAAGGGATGCATCTACTTCTTATATGCGCTCCTGCTCTCCCTTAGCCCACATCAGACCCCGCGCCATAAGAGATTCTTGGAGGGCATCCTACAATCCCCTCCCCTCGGAGAAGCAATGGGAATCCCTCTACAGAGATATCACTAAACACAATCGTTCCATGTTCTTGAGGGAAGCTCAATACAAAACTATGTATGACTGGTATCTTCACCCACAAAAATTGCACTCGATCTTTCCCGACACCTCTGACCGATGCTGGCAGGGATGCGGCCTGTTGGGGGACTTTAGGCACATCTGGTGGGACTGCCCGCTATCCAACCCTTCTGGAAGGAAATCCTATCCCAAATTAAACACATCTTAGGCTACCCGATTGCTGACTCTCTAGAACACGTGCTCCTAGGTATCCGGGACCCCAGCCTCAAATACCAGACTCAGGGGGACCGCTCCATCATGTGGTTAGGTTTGGGAGCAGCCAAAATGGCTATAGCAGCAGCATGGAAGAAACCAGAGGACCCCTCACTTAGACAATGGCATGCCCGTCAGTGGCGCGCCCTGGCCCTCGAACGGAAGACAGATGTCATTGAGGACTCTCAAAAAAGCTTTGATTATTTCTGGAGCGTTCTGGTGAGCTACTTGTCGGAGGGGCTGCCACTGTTCGCGTGTAGTCCTTGGCTGAGAGTCCTCCATCTCTTCCTGATATAGTTGATTGGGGCTCCCTTTGGGGGCTGTGGGCCTCCCCTCCCCCCCCGGGCCCTCCCGCCCAGGCCGTGGGAGGGCGCACGCCCCGTCCCGCTCCTCATGCTAGTACTGGAGCCACTATGACACCCTGGAAATGTTTGGTTCTTTCTTTTCTTTGTTGTTGTATTTGTTTATTTTCCTATTAGTGTTCATGTATTCCTATACATGGGACTGGGAGACTGTCCTCCTCTTGGGGGGAGGTTTACATCTCTTCATTTGCAGCCTGGGCGAGGCCCCCTACTCCTGGTAGATCTCTGCAGGGGTAGCCTGGAACATGTGAATAAACTGTACACGCTCTCTAGCTATCTAATGCACTGGCATCCTGTGGGTCGAGTTGAACGCAAATGTGGCTTGTTTACAATGTTTGTATCTTTTGAAGAAAAGTCAATAAAAAGATTTTGACAAAAAAGGGACGTGTAATTCAGGGATATTCAATATTGCTTTATGGATCCAATGGATATTTGTAAGGGTCCCACAGTCCCTGAAACTGCAAGGAGGTCGATGCGTGGTTACTTGTAGGCTATATTGAGTGTGACGGGCAACTTAATTACAGTCTGCTTGTTAGGGATTGCTTTCATTGAGTAGAGTATGGAGATAGCTCTCAGGTAGACCACCTGGTAAAGTCAAAGTGAGAGCATACCGTAGAAGAGGTGTGATAACTCAAACCCAAACTAGGCTGGGCTCTGAACAATCATGGTTGCAGGACTGTAGGTATTCTGAAGGACATGAGGTGTAGGGCTAGGGAGCCTGTCAGAATTCGAAGATATATTGCTTTCTGAAGGTATAGATAGAGCTGAGCTGTGCAAGAGCAGGAATAGTGCCTAACCCCTGACAGCTTGTGTGGGATACCAGCGGCTGCCGCCACATAGAAAAAGTGGTGGGGCAGGGTTAGGGGGCATGGGGGAGAGCACGGGAGGAGTAGCGCGGGTGGGAGGGAGTTTAAGAATAATAATAACAATTTTAAAAAGTTCAACTTACCTGATGCCAGCCGCCTCCAGTGTCGCTCTTCCATGTTGTTTTTTTTGTCCCAGCAGACACTGGGACTACGTCACAGACTCCCTGTCTTATCCCTGCGCTGCTCGAGAGCAGTGCGGGGATTGGCCTGAGTGGGCTGAAAAGACGTCCACTCAGGTAAGGGAGTCTGTGGGGTTTTTCCAGCCTGCCGGTTCAATACAGTCGGGTTTGAGAAACCTAAGTAATGATGTGTGTTTGGCCGGCCTGAGACTGCCATCCAAACACACATGGGCACTTAGAGAGTGCACATAGCCCCTCCCATACCCCGGCCCTGCCCCTCCCTGCACACACTGGCTGAGCCAGCTGCTTACAAAGAAAACGATAATGAAATATTGTCTTATTTTGTAGCTGCTGGCTCTGAGGAAGTGGGGTGACGCTCCTCCACCACTGCGGAGGAGCCACACCTGTGGGATACTGAAACTGCTATATGTTATAAGCCTGCAACTGGGAGCCTTCAGACACTGGGCAAGGTGGTAGCCAGGTTTGGTTGTTCTCCCTGCATCACATTAACTTACTTCTGCAGTTGCAACAGTATGTAACCCTAATTGGAAACATTTGATTAATGAAAACCAAGCAATAGTTTCATCCTGTATCCTATTGACCTGATATAGGCACAGATTCTCACAGGCTAGACTGCATATTTGTCACTGCACAGGTGAGTGGTGAATCAGGATGGCAGACGAGCCTCCCTGTTATCATTGCTACTTGTTGGAATGCCCTTTTAGAAGTTGGAGTTAATACTTTTCTGTTTTCCAAAAATTCAGACAGCAATAACCTTCTTATGATCGATGATGACACCTATCAATAATAATTTCATGCCAATGTGCATTTTTCTCCTTTTTTCACTTTTTAAGTTTTTTATTGGCTTTTGCTCAGTTTGCAAAATATAGATGCTTTTACATTTTTATTAGAACGTTGGAATGTTGGGAGCTCCTTTGAAGACAATGGAGTTGCTCTGGGCTTATAATGGCTGGTATAAGCCCAGCGCTCCAACATTCCAATGTTTGCCTTTTTGTTTCTCCATTTTTAATTTAGAACATTCTACCCTTAGTGGGTGGAATGTTCTAATAGCCTTATAGCCCTTCTTCCTCAGGCTATACCGGTTGTTAAAGAGCCCTCTCCTCGTTATAGACCCTACCCTGCGGCTCAAGCCTATAACTCGGGATCAGGGCCTTTAACAGCCGGTATAGCCCTCGGCAGTGGGCTATAAGGCTATAGTAGCACGTTGGAATGTTGGGAGCTCCATTGAAAACAATGGAGTGCTCTGGGCTTCTAATGGCCGGTAGAAGCCCGGATCTCCAATATTCCAATGTTGTCCTTCATAGCTGTTGCTGTGAACCTAGGTCTCACAGAGCCCAAGGACATTTTATTTCCCTCAAGCTATGTGAGGCCTTTGGTTTATTTGTTAGAATATTCTGCCCTTTATTGCCGGAATGCTCTATTAGCTTTATAGCCCTCCGTAGCTGGGATATACCAGCATTAAAGTCCCGCTCCCTTGTTCACTGGAGCGGGCCTTTAATGGCCGGTATACCCTGCTATGGTGGGCAATAGGGCTATAATATATTTCATGATTTACAATAATTTATAATTCATACATTCAAATAGGCTGCCAATTGTCCCCAATATTCTCATATTCATGCAGCGAATCAATGTATTCAAAATGCATACTGTCTTTAACTCTTGTATTTTAATCTTGTTTATCCACATATGAAATTGCAGAGGTTCTCTACCTTTCAAATGTTCAGATATGATTGGAACGAGCAATCAATATAGCAATAAAAAGCCATTTCCTCTGGTTTTTTGCCATGATGCATAGCTTTTTGGAACATACCAAAAATATTAATGATTTATCTGGAATAATAGATGATTGCAGAATATTATTAATAGCAGTGAGTATAGGATAACAAAATTGATGTTGTAGGAGTAAACAAGTAGAAACTTATGACTCCATGTTCCTATAGTCTTACATCTTGGACATATATTAGAAATATATGAATTTGTGTAAAAAAATTCAGGGTGTAACAGAAAAGCCATTATGTGTATAACTGAATTCTTTTAAAATATGCTCCTCCTATGGCTTCATGGGTATAACAGGAGCCTCTTTCCCAGGTGCGTAACAGACACCCCTGCAGACCTCATGCTGTGAAGGTGGGGGCCTTGACTCATAAACTTGAGGCCCTCAGCCTCGGAGTGTGTGTTTTCTTTGCTGTCCTACACTATTTCTGTAATGGTTTGTGCACTTCAAGCATTTGTGCAGCTGCTTGAAGGTTGAAAAATAACAAAAAAGAAGAACAAACATCTTGGAGAAATTGACACAAGGCCCCTTCACTTAGTGAATGGGATCTCATGTCCAAAAAAAGATGATTCATGGCCTCATTTTTTTTGGGGCAGTTTTATGTAGCAGAAACTCGACTCGAACATAATGGAGCACTTTATATGAGCACCAGTTACATTACCCAAGGTCACATTCATTTTTTAGGCACAGGAAGATTAGGGGGCCTATTTATGAGCTGGTTTGCGTCGCTCTTGCAAGAGCGACGCAAACCTTACATGTGATTTATGAAGCCACACAAGGCCACTCTGCGTGCTCCGCGTGGCTCCATAACTCTGGAGCAAATCATTGCTTTGCCTTACTCTGCCCTGGGAAGGCATTCCATGGCCGTTGCATAGGTGTTCCGATGCAACTCCCCATGATGTTTGATGCATTTCCAGATTTACCAGAACTGGTAGATCTGGGAATGCACCAAAAAGAAATGCTTTCTCAGGTGAGGCATAACGAGGAGAAATATCTTTATTTTGCCTTGTTACTTTCTATTTCTATGTGTGCTGCATTTTGCCGTACACATGGCAGAGAAGTTTTAAGGCATGGGCAAAGTGGTCTTAGGCTCAAGGCCCCACCCTTTTAGGGGGCCCCCTGATTGAGCCAGCTCTGTTCTGCAGAGAATTGTTCCCTGATGACCTTGAATAATTCTTAAACAGATTGTTTTAAATACTGTTTACCTTTAATTTATTGTTAATGTAGGTGATGTGTGAGAGTCTACTACAGATGTTTTGCAGAGAAATGTTGTGTTTGTTTCATGTAACATTCATAAAAAGTTTCTTTTAGATCAAAACAGGACCTCACATATGAGAAATGGGAGGGGCTCACAGAGATTATTTGTAGTAATGTTAGTGAGCTGCTGCTGTTTTACAATATTGAAAACACAATTCACTATCCCCCAATATTAGATGTAGACACATTTAGAATTTAGAGAGTGTGGCTGTGTACACTCAGTGATCTGGCCAATGAGGGCTTGAAAGAGCTGAAATTGGATCGTAAATTCAAAGTGTTCCGAACAGGGCCCTCCAAAATATGTTTGGCCCGGGGCCCCCAAAATCCTTAAGATGTCCCTGACACATAGAAAGAGAAATATGCCTCTCAGAATTGTTTCTGTGCAGGAAGGTATCCCTTCCTGCACGAAAACAATCCTGTATGCAACGCAGGTACCCTTGCACCATGGTCCAAGGGTGCATGTTGGTGCTAGGCTGTCAAAAAGGCGCCAGCGCAGGGGAAAATAGAGGAATGTGCCATATTGCCTTAAATACAGCACAATCCTGCCCTTTCCCTGTCACGCATTTTAGCGCAGTGAGGTGACTTGCTGCGCTGCACTGCATGACATTCTCGTAAATAGGCCCCTTGGTTATTTATCTAGAATCACAGGATGTTCAGAAGCATAACAAGGTCCCTAAAAAAACAGAACAGGCGTCCCCCAGCCCTTCAAGTGCTCCATTCCAACCTAGGCCAATAAATATCTTTGAGATATGGGAGACTTAGGGGCCCCTCCTCACATTCTGTAGGGAGGGCCCCTCTTTTTACGTTATGTCACTTCTCATTCCAGACTTCTGTGCTGATTGTGGGATCATAACTTGATTTCCACCCATTGTCCATTACCATCATAATCTACATTGGTGGTAAATAAAGTTTCTGCAATGCTACACGATTCCTATCTTTGGAAGGCCTGGCATCGTTGCCACAATGTGCACTTGGAAAATCGTTGCCGTCCTTACTGAGTTGTAATTTTATTAGTTATTTGGTTGCACTGAATTAATTCCCCGTTAAGGAATCAATTGTTCACCTTACCTTCCCTAATGAGGTTTTTCGCATGTATATGTGGAATTTGCAAGTATCTGCTCATTTGCATATAAAGAGCGTGCAAGATTTTCAGTGCCCAATATTTCACTAGCTTGGGATTGTGAGGCTCCTTTTTGGAACTATTAAGGCTGCAGGTATATGATTAATTATCGGATTGATAAAGTAGTTCTCGTAGTGTCTAGTCTCATTATCTCTAGTCACATTTATAATATTGATTGCCATATAATACTGCCGGAAATATGGGAGTGATAATCCGCCTTTTTGAGTGGGTAAATTTAGGGCATATTAGCAAGACCGGCGATAAAATTATCGCCGTTTTAGCGGCAGGAAACTGCCGCTAAAACGGCGATAATGGGCTTGCTAATATGCGTTATAGAATTCAATAGAAGCCCAGGTTAGATGTGCAGGACATCTAACCTGGGCTTCTATTGGAATTCTATAACGCATATTAGCAAGCCCATTATCGCCGTTTTAGCGGCAGTTTCCTGCCGCTAAAACGGCGATAATTTTATCGCCGGTCTTGCTAATATGCCCCTAAATTTCCTAATTCTTATACTAAGTAGTTTTTTTATTCTATATGAAGGAGATAATTAAGCTTTCGAATTTTGTGATTTTTTTGTATTCAGTGCATGGCAGAGTGGCAAAGTGAAATAGACATAGAGGTAGTATATTCGTTTTACAACATGAGAGAGGGGCTGTTTTTACATCAGTAAAGAGGACCAAACTAGAATCCTTTCTCCTACTGAAGAAATATATAATGGGGCATATTACTAAGGTCCGGCGATAATTATCGCTCAGCGCGCTTAGCGCGAGGATAATTATCGCCGGACTAACGCTGAATTTTATCACTGAGATAGCGTGCTATCAGCAACGCTCATCTCAACAGTGATAAAATTGCAAGCGCTAACTGCCAAATGTGCGATTATCGCTGGAAATCCAGCGATAATCACACAACTTTTGGCGATAGCTTGCTGATAGGGCAGGACAGACTCAGCCATGATATCCACCTTCCATTGGATATCATGGCTAAGTCATACTGAGAGCAGGAGTTAGAAAAGTAGCGCTAACCGCGGTTAGCGCTACTTCTCTAATCGCTCTGCATGTTCGCCTGCAGCTTGATAATAGGAGAAATGTCGGTTAGCGACATTTCTCCTGTTATCCTGGGAAGGAACGCCCACTTTGCATCTCATTAGAGATGCAGAGCGAGGCGTAGGGAAAACGGGTGCTAACATGCGTTAATGCATGTTAGCACCCGCCTTGGTAATAGGGCGGTAATATTATCTCCGCTTTTGTGGCTCTTTAAGCCAAAAAAGCGGAGATAATGGCCCTTGCTAATATGCCCCAATGTTGTTAAAGGCAAAAGTTTCGACTTTATGGCTCGGAATTGTGGGGCTATGTTAAAGGTGCAGGGCTTTCCACGATAGATAACAGGTTTTTAGGTCCCTTTTTTTTAACTTACCTCAGAGCACTCCCCAACTATCATTGTTGCTAGACCTTGGAGTTTACCCGATATCTTTCACTTTGAGTCTGAGACCGCTGCTCTACTGACAGAGAATCTGGTCCACCGAGGAACTCGAGGCTAGGGAGCCCCTTTAAAGGTGCTACTAAGCTCCCAGGGGCATCTAAAAAACTCATGGTGAGCGAATGTCAAAAGCATGTTTTATAAATCGGACCTGCAGTCCCTCTGGGTTTTCCCAGAGGGAGCTTGTACAACATCTAAACAGCTGATTTAAGAAAGGCTAAGGGAGCACCTGTGGAGGGAGGAACTAGATAGTTGAAAGGCAGGTAGTCTGACGAACAGATTTTTACATTAAAAAAAATCCCTACATATGAATCATCTTTTGACTCGATCTTAGGTCTCTTACCAAAACAGCTGTATCTAAAATTTCGATATGGGACCTTACCAATCTGTAGTTTTACTGCTAAATGGGGACATTAAGCCAGTGTGTGTACCTTATGCCCATCATGTATGATGGAATAAGAAACTGTGCACCAGTTCTTCTTCTTTTGAGGGCGTATTTAGCACCATACATGAAGTGGATTAAACCTGTGTGCCAGAGGCTGGTCTGCAGATAATACGAAGGCATGTTAAGAATCTTGTGCTCGGATACTAGAGAATTGATTGTTATCGGCATTGCAAAATATTTATACGCTGCATGGTTAATACGCAACCGTCATCTTACAAGTGCTGCAACTTTCTTCTCTACTCGTCATTAGACCATCAGTAACAATTACACTTGTGGTGTGTGTTTCTTTATCAATAGCTGTACCATACACAGAAATCTACTTGGATTCACACTTTATTACGGCTCTACCCCCATTGTGCCCATTGTGGAATTTTATACTGACTTCTCTTGATGATTTATCCAATTTATTGAATTTTGTCTGTAGCATTACATTTTAGGCTTTTAACTGTTATAGTATGGATTTAACATTTCCGTGTTTTAAACTTTTAATTGACTCTGCACTTTCCAAGCTCTATGGCGGCTTTATACTTCGCTATTTTGTGTGTTACAGTTTATTCTTAGCTCAAATTGTGAATTTATGTGATTGTATGTGCCTACTTGTTTAACTGTTTTATGGATATGAATCTGAAATAAACAGATTTGGATTAGATTGGTATATTCATTTTCACCCGTGATACTCTACCTATTCATGTAATTAGAAGTGCACTCCACCTGGCTAGTATACCTTCGATTTTTTTCAATAGATAGTTTAATTCAGTTCAGTTCAATCAGTTTATTTTGGACATAAAATCCATAAAACCACAATAAAAAACAATCAATACAGTTACCAGCCTCAGCTGGAATGTCAAATAGTGATAAAAATATGAAAATGTAAAGCATAATTACACAGAAATACCACCACTTAAATATTATAAAGAGCAAATGTGCAATTAAACCTATGGATAAAAAACAGTTAATTGTTGCAGATAACATTCACAGGACAAAAGAGTGCAACAGAAAAGTGGCTGAGCCCCACTGCATCTCTGGCCACCTACCCTATTAGCGTTAGCTTTAGATTATTTCGGGCTGCACATTTACAGTGCTAGTGTCATCCAAAGCACAGCCATATAGTTCTAGAAGGGGCCCTATGCTCATTCAGTAGGTGGCCGCTGCGATTACGAATAAGTCAGGCTGCATGAAGAAATGTGGGCACCGCAACAACAACCCCTTCTCTAGTGTCCAATCGTAAAACTCTTACTGCAATTACACATTGGCTAAAACCCAAGATCTTGCACACTGGTTTTAGCACTGCAAAAAAAGCAAAATGATGCAGGGTTTCCTCCTCAAGTGTACAGGAAGGGCACATACTAGAACTACAACTCTTCTCTCCTCATTTTATGCAGAAGCTGTTTACAGGAAAAATACCATACCTCCATTTGAGGTTAAACTGCTTTGCTAGACACCCCAGGGTGACATCAAGAAATGATTCATAAACAGGGATTATTTTATAATCTAAAAAAATGTCTGTCAAGCTGCCTGACTTAACTCTCTTCAGTTCCTGCACCCATAAGTATTCCTTAAATAAGTATTCCTGAACTTTGACCCATGAACGAGGAACTACATTGAGTTCATCAGGAGTCTCCAAAAGGGAGGGCAAGCCAATCTCATAAAACATGGCTTTGATGAAGTCAAGCCAAGAAATCTTCTCATAACCTTTAGAACTGAGAAGTACCTTTAAGGAAAGTCTATATGGCTCCAGCTCCTTTGTGGAGCAGAGCCTGTGCCAATACAGCGATGGTCTGAGCTAGGTTTCACTCCATGGAATTCTGCGGAGTTGCTGAAAAACTCTGCCAAATTCTGTGGAGTTCCGAGAGCAGCAGGAGTATTGCTCGCCACCCCTAATAGCTGCTAAGGGTCGTTGGGTGCCAAGAAACAATATTGTTGTCACAACTAAGTCCCCAACAGTGGGATTGCTGAGACGTCATCGGAGGCCCTGCCCCCTTTCTCAACCACTCTGCAAAGGGGCCTCCTGGCACACTACTGGTTGGGTATGAATCCCCGTTGGCTGCTGAAGGTCGTTGGGGGCCAAGAACCCCTATTGTTGCCACAAGTAAATCCCCCACAGCGGGATTTCTGAGATTTTTTGATAGACCTTGCCACTTTTCTCAAACACTCTGCAAAGGGGCCTCCTGGTGCACTACTGGTTGGGGGATGGAGTCCCCTTGGCTGCTGAGGGTTGATGGGTGTCAAAAAACCCTATTGTTGCCACAAGTAAGTCCCCCAGAGCTGGATTGCTGAGATTTCATCGGGGACTCCGCCCCTTTCTCAACCACTTTGGAAAGGGGCCTCCTGGTGCACTACTGGCTGGGGGATGAAGTCCCTTTGGCTGCTGAGGGTCGTTGGGGGCCAAGAACCCCTATTGTTGCCACAAGTAAGTCCCCCACAGCGGGATTACTGAGACATTGTTGGAGGCCCACCCCTTTTCTCAACCACTCCTCAAAGGGACCTCTTGGTGCACTACAGGTTGGGTGATGAAGTCCCCTTAGCTGCTGAGAGCGCCCGTCAAGTCTCATCACGCTCCCCGCATGCACGAAATGACGTGAAGAGTGTGCCAACGGATAAAAAACATTCCGCTCCTTTGAGCAGTGCGGGGTTTATCAGTAACTCCATGCTCTCCATGGAACACGAAGTTGCCGAATTCCGTGAAATCTGCGAGCGGAGCAGAATTTTATGCCCAGGCCTAGTCTGAGCATCAAACTGTGGGTGATCAGATAGAAACATCTAAAATTTGAGGAAGATGAGTAGCGGTCTGCTGGAGATTTAGTAGACTCCTAATGAACCTGTTTTCAATCCTGAACAGTTTGTCAGCCTTCACATGTCCCCATATCTCCGACCCATACATAGATGTGCTTTTAATTTTACCTTATAAATCTCCAGCGCTGGTGCTAATGAACTAGCCTGTGTTTTCTTCTGCATTTTAATTACAGCGCCAGCCTCCTGCTGGAGCTTCAAGGTGCTCTTACGGATTTGCGCAGAGCATTTGAGTTTGCTCATCAAACTGAAACCCAAATATACAAACCCCTGAACCTGTTCCAAAGGAACCTCCTGCACCAAAATATTCACTCTCACCACTATGAGGGGTTGAGAACCATGGGGCATATTTATGAGAGCCCTGCGTCACTGTTGCACCACATAAAGTGGTAAATGCATGACGCAGGGCTCTCTTAAAGATTCATGAAGCCACACAAAGCCACCCTGCATGACTTTGGGTGGCCTCATAATTCATCAGTAAGGTGACACAGTGCAAATTGTTGCATCGCCTTACTCTGTGCCCGGGAGGCATTCAATGGGCAGTGAAGTTGGTATTTCCACGCATTGCCCATGGATTTTGACACTGTCCCAGATTTACAAGACGATATAAACCTTGGGAATTGCCAAATTAGTACGTCTCCTGGGTGAGGCGCAGTGCAGAGAAATATGTTTATTTCTCCTCGTTCTTTTCTCTTTCTGTGTGTGCTGCAGAAGAGGAAAATGCCTCATTGGATTGTTTTTGTGCAGGAAGGTGCCCCTTTCTGCAAATAAACAATACTGCTAGCAACAGAGGTACCCTTGCACCATGCTGCAAGGGTGCCTACATTTATGCCAGGCTTCCGAAACAGCGCCAGCACAGGCAGAAAGGATAGGAATGCACCATATTGCTTAAATATGCTGCATTCCTGCCCTTTCACTTCGACTTAGGGCAGTGCAGCAAGGTGCCTTGCTGTGCTCCCCTATGCCAAAATGACATAAATTAGACCCTATAAACTTAGGGGTATATTTACAAGAAAATGATGCAGAGTGTGCTGCAGGCCATCATGCTGCGCCGATCTGCTTCATTAGGAAAGTGCAGGGATGTGTCGTATTTACAACAATATGATGCATCTCTGTGCTTTCCTCTGTGCACAGTTAGCTGGCTATAACCAATGCAGGCACTCTTGCACCATGGTGCAAGGATGTATACATTGCAGGGATGATTGCTTTTGCACAGGAAGGGAACCCTTACTGCACAAAAACAATCATTGATGGTGTTTTTCTTCTATGTGTGCTGCAGGACACATAGAAAGAGCAAAAAACGAGGAGAAATAAAGGTATTTCTCCTAGTTGCGGCACTTTAATGCTTCCCCTGGGGAGGCGTTACAATCTGACGCATTCCCAGGTTTACGAAACCTTGTAAAATCTGGGAATGAGTCAGAATCCATGGGTGTTGCCTGGGAACACCCACAGCAACACTCATGGAACACCCCTTTCACAAGGAAGGGGGCCTTATATAAAAGGCCATGAAAAGCCATGCAGGGTGGTTTTGCCTGGCCTTGTAAATATGGGCCGGCACACTGCGCCACCGGAGCGTAAAAAGAAGAGACGCTAGGGTGGCGCAAGGAGCTTGTAAATAGACCCCTTAGTCTTGTTGATGTTTAGCTCCAATCCTGTGTCACTACAAACATTTCAAAAACAGTCTACTCTGGCCTGCTACCGCACAGAGTTTTAGATATTAAAAGCATGTTTGAAAACAGAGGAGTAGGAATTTTTTCAGATCACAGTTTTGGGGCATAATTGCCAGGGAAATCTACCAGATCGCTAATGTACAATGTGAACAAAGTCAGTGTCAAGACACACCCCTGACAGACGCCTGGCCATTGGTCTTAAAGAGGTCAGTTAGCTCACCTTTGTTTCCAAATCTTACTAGTGTGAAATTGGAGGCATGCAATTGTATTAGGACTGCTAGGACATTATCAGGGACCTCTATTTGCATCAACACTTCCCGGAGTTTTGCACTGAGAATTGAGTCCAATGCTGATCTCAAATCAACAAAAAACACATAAAGGTGGCCCTGATTCAGTCCGAAAAATACTATAAAAATGGAGTATTTGTTCTACTGTACTGATGTTTTTTCTAAAACCCGCCTACAGATCTGAGAGTATACAGTTCGCATGAGCCCACTCCTACAATTTCCCCAATACAAGACAGAAAAATAATTTTTGTAAAGCATCAATTAGGCTGATAGGTGTGCAATTGCTGGGATCATCTCTACTGCCCTTGTTAAATATCAGGACAATCTCAGCTTCTTGACAAAATCTAGGTAACGGGCAACCTTCTAGATCTGATCAGAATAACAAATAAAGATAGGGCCCCCAAACAAGATGTTCCAATGCATACAAGTCCCCAGGGACACAATCAGGTCCAGGTGCTTTCTGTGGAACTATCACCTTTAAAGCCTCAAGAAGTGACAAAACATAGGATTATCTTTTAAATCAGATGATGCAGACCCTGAGGTTATAGCTTTGGGTGTGGTAACGCCCTTGCCTGCATACACGCTCTTAAAATGTTCCACCCACAGCTCTGGTTGCAAATGATAGTCGATACAAGAAACAGCATGTCGACTACCATGAGCCACTCTACGCCAGAAAGATTTATTATCTCCTACCCTGGCCGCATCCACCAAATCATTACACAGGATATTTCTACTCTATTTCCAGCTTTAATCAACCTACTTAGATGAGCCTTAGCCAACCTGCAATGGCCACTGAGTGGGGTTGGTTTACATGCCTTACTTCACCCTTAGTTAAAAATACCTGAAGTCTGTTGAACAACTCTTTATAAAGATTAAGTGTAGACACAGGATCTAGATCTGTGGCCCCACTGGTTTTTATCGCATCCGAAGTGTCAGCGACCAGCCTATAAATCTACATTCATATCTCTGGAGACAGAGGCTCATTTTAGGGCCTGCTTGTTGTCTGAAAGGTCTAGTTCTCCCAGTAACTTAGAAATAGCATGCAAATGATCCTGAATAACAGGCCTATTTATAGTTAGCTTAAGTGAGTTGTGGTTGCTATCATGATGACTACCAACCACCATGTCCACCAGGGAATACCACATTTGAAGGGGTAGAAATATGTAATCAATACAGCTCGCTTAACTGAGCCTCTCGAAAGTTAGGAAACTACTGTGATCATCATTGACCTGCTGTTACATGCTCTTAGTTTCATATGCAAGGATAAACTCAGCAACTGATTGGCAACCACTGACCAACTTGTAACCGGGCTCAGATCTAACTGGCAAATACCCCAAGATACATCTTCCTCTTCTGTTAGATTGAGTAACTTGGGACCTAGAAGTTCAAAGGTTACGTTAAAATCACCTGTGACAATCAGTAGGCCACCAGGTGATTAAGCATCAATAGACTCCTCAAGGATAGTAAGAGTGCTAGTGATAACGCCGATTCTTATCTAATTATCTATAAGAACCTTCTGGTCGCCAAGATCTTTTTACCTGTTGAATAGTGTAAAGGAGAGAATCTCATCAGGTTATATATCAGCATTCATTTTGTCTGAAAGGACCACTGACTCCGAATTCAAGTTTGAGAATTTATTATCGCCAAAAATAACTGAACGTGCAAGCACCTCAACACGAGGTTAAAGAAATAAATGGGCACTAATACAAATAATAATCTACGCAGGAATCTCATCCGACTCAGGATAAGGAGAATAGAAAGTTCTAGAAGGATCAACCAGACTATGATTGCTCCAATTTCTAAGTTGCTCTTCATTGGACTAAGCAAGCTTAAAATCAATAGCTGTCCCTACACTAACGCTAAGTGACATCCCTGCATAACGATTTTCCCAGGCAAGAGTGAATAAAGGTGTCAGCTGTGAGGACTTCCTAAGAAGTGCAATCACATAATACCTAAGCTCAGCTCTGTCCTTCTCTCAGGTCTCCCCTACCTCTTCTCTGGCCTCCTCCTCAGGGCACTATCCCTAATACAAAACCACAATACAATTGTACACGCCTTTGTCACGCCTCCTTGGCCAGGTCTTCTTTCTTGTGCTTTTCCATCGAAACGGTTACTTCATCCTGGACGGTTGCGATGACCTTGAGTCCCAGGCACCTTCTCCGCTGAAAGTATCATCCCTAAATTCCATTTCACTCCCCGTACCATGCCTCCCCTCTCTCTAGCTTTCGAAAACAAAGAGTTAGTCTTACTAACGAGACATGTGTCCTTGCACCTGCAACGAAAGATACTTTCAACAGAAACCTTCTACTGTGCAAATTAAATCTACCGTTTGTGCCCAGAGAGCCTTACCAAGAGAAACTTTCTCGGCCTACAACCTAAGCTAACATAAAATAAACCAGGCCTTCCCCTTAGCATATATGTAGTCAGGCCTTTACATATGACTTTTAAACACACATCTTACATTTCCCTATAAGCATTTTCATTACGATTCTTATACAAACAATGAATTACATGTGCAATTTTAATATGGTGCACGTTTAAACTACTGCAATTACATTACACACACGAACTAATTCCTCTATGCATTATTTTCACACAATTCAATAAGCATTACATTGCATCATTATCCTAACACCATTATGCTGCTGATTCGCTTTGTCTCAGCAAACTATTCATTCTTTACTAAACATGCATGAGTATACAACTGAATATAAACGAATATATGTCTGAATACATGTGGGTGCGGCCTATCAGTGATTATGATGCACCCCTACAATTCACAAGAACATTTAGCTCTATCACTAGACAGCCTAATCACCCCACGTAACCTATTATAAAAACTGTAGATGTGGAGAGAGAGCCCTCCCCTATCAAGGGACAACCCCAAGATGTCCAGTGTTTATCTTAAGCCTCCTAATCCTGCAGGTTAGTGTGTTTTTTACCCTAGTGATTAGCCCACCAGCAGGCCGACCTCTGCCCTGTTATATAGCTGGACAACAGAAGGTTTTGAATTCCATTCTATATATAGGCTCGATACATCTTGGGGCTTGTTTGTGAGCTTTGTGATGCAGCACAGCAAGTCATCTTGCTGCACTGCACTGTGTGACAGGGAAAATGCTCTGTGTTTAATGGAATATGGTGAATTCCAGTCTTTTCCATGTGCTGGCGCACAATGGCCTGCCTAGCGCCAATGCAGGCACCCTTGCACCATGGTGCAGGCCTGCCTGCTTTGCATGCAGGATTGTTTCTGTGCAGGAAGGGACACCTTCCTGCACAAAAACAATCCTGGGAGGCATATTCCTCTTTCTATGTGTGCTGCAGAATGCATGGCACATAGAAAGAGAAAGAAACAAAGAGAAATAGAGATATTGCTCCTCGTTACACCTTCTCTGGGAAGGTGTAAGATTTTTATGCATCCTCAGGTTTACAAGTTCTTGTAAATTGGAGGATGTGTCAAAATCCATGGGAGTTGCGTGGGAACACCTATACAACACCAATGGAATGCTTTTCCAGGGCAAAGTAAGACAACACCACGATTTGCGCTACGATGGCCACTCGGAGCCATTCAAAGTGGCTTTGTGTGGATTTTAAAATATGACTTAAGGTTTGCATGGAACAAGAGCGATGCAAACCGGGTCATAAATAGGCCCCCAGGTTTCTTGCAACAAACAAACATCAAATAAATCAATTAGAAAAACCCAGACTGGATCAGTCCCTTTGGATATTAAGCCAGCAATGTTCCATAAGAGTAAATTTCACACTTCAGGGTGCACACTAGGAATAGTAGGGGCATTCTCAGGTGATAATAACAGTCAAATCTTGGTTTGTCACAGGCCTTTATGCTCACAAATACTCTGGTGAGCTCCTTTTACAAGGCGCATTGAGCTTTAGACAGTTCTTTGTTGTCATATGGAAAGGAAAAAGAACCTCCAAAGCAAGAATGCCATTTGCAAATTCACAGGAGACCAATCTTATCTCAACTCAGTCTAGCTCACACTCCGGTGGAGTGCATCGTTTCACCCCAACAATGTCCTGTCGGATAAGTGACTGACATTTCCAAATATTGTGTATCCAGTGAATCACTTACTTGGTCAATGAATCATGGTCTTCTCTCACCCCTTGTAGGAGCCTAGAAACATTATGCACGTAGATGGTACCACTGATCCCAGGCCTACGATCCTATGGAAAAGAAAAAGGCATTAAACTAGCAGGAGGAGCACTGATGTTATCACAGAATCGAACGAGTGCCACCTTAACTGTCCTTGGCCTCAGTGGCAGCTCCTCCACTAAGGCGGAGGAGCGTCGCCCCACTGCTTTGCAGCAGTGAAAGAAAGGAAAAATAAACTGATAATAACTCAAGGTTATTATCATTTAATTTTTTCCTGCTGCCGGCAGCTTTGCGGGCGGGGCTGCTCCGAGGACAGAGGAGCAGGAAAGGAGTGGTTTGCCCACTATAACTGTGCATGACTGCCCTCTCGGGCCGGCCAAACCGTCATGCGCACTTTGCATGTTCTACAGCCAGGCTGCATTACAGCCCGCATGGAGAACATGCCCAGGCCCCCAGCCTCGGAGTTGTGATTGGCTCTGGGGAGCCTCAGTCTGGGTTCTTCCTGTTTGGAATACCGGCCCGGAGAGAAGACGGCGGGACGACAGTGGAGAGGCGAGTGGGTATGATTTTTTTCTTTTTTTACACCAACATACCTCCCCGACCCCCGCCACCCCCCGATCAGTGCCGGCCGCTTCTGCTTAGCCTAATGCACGAGCCATGAGTTAAGTTCTCAGATCTCACAAGAGGAGGAAAGGTAGGAGCGAAATTGTTATGGAACCCGCCAGCATTACCATAACTCTCCATTCTCTGCTTTAACGTCTGCAGGTCATTAGGTATGCGAGGTTCCAGGCTTGTTCAAGTAGCATGAGAAGATGGCCCAGCACTGGGCTGAGAACCAGGGCCAGGTCTGGGGCGGTGCGATCGGTGCCACCGCACCGGACACTGACTTGGGGTGGGGGCATCATGTTTCAAGTAATATTATCATTTTAAAAGCACCAACCTGCTGGCGCGTTCCTGGCCTCCAGCAATTTTTGTAGGCATCAATTAAAACGTCAAGATAACTCCAGTGATTTATCGTGTTTCTGGAAAGAGACCGGAGGTTTGTCTAGTGGACGTTTTGATTCATCCAAAGGTAACGCAGAGGGTTAAAATGCCTGCTGCGAAGAACGTGTCCCATGCGGATAACAAAGAGCATGTAATGTAAATAGGTCAGTGGGTTACTGCTTCCTTTTGTTACTTGTCGTTTGTAAGTCAAAATCGTAATATAGAACATTGAGCTATTAACTGTCATCAAAGAGATGTGTGTAAACATCAAGGTATATGTTAGAGCTATATGTTTTTTTGCCCAGTCTTTCATTATCCTAATCTTGCCAAAAGGGTTCATTTGGATGGAAAACAATTCTTTTTATTAAAGAAAACCCCTAACAATGGTGTTACATTTTAAATTCTGAATTTGTGTTTTTCCAGAATAAGGACTCTTAAACTATATTGCCTACAAGTATCGATGACATGTTACTCCTACACTAAACCTTGTAGTCCCGTCTGAAGTAACATTTCCTATACACTGATTTACAAACCTATGATTGTCTCTGTGCAATGTGTGTGTGATGTAAAGTGCTCTGTCACCTTACACTGGTATGAGTGGTGCTATAAAACTAAATGAATCCGAGAGACAGTGGTTCTGGAGACTTGAGGGGCACTGTTAAAGGGCGGTGGTGAGGGAATCAGTGGCAGAGGTGGTCATTGGGGGGCGCCACCAAACATTGTCGCACAGGGCGCCACCAGTGCTAAAGCCGGCCCTGCTGAGAACAAACTATGACAAGATGGGGAGCCAAATGGGCAATACCCACTAATTGCAATCTACCAGGAGGCATTTGTTGAAGTAAGGGCATTATTACACGATGTAGCTCCATTAGGGAACTGATCTGCACTCTCAAGTCTTTAAGTCCATCCTTGAGGTCAGCAACTGTGTTTGTTAAGACCTGAATCAGATCAGGCAAAGAACTAGCTTAGGGGCATATCTACAAGGGCTGGCGATAAAATTATCGCCGCTTTAGCGTCTGTTTTCGGACGAAAAGCGGCGATAATTTTAACGCCCTATTAGCAAGGACACGCTAACGGGTGAATCCATGCTTCTTCGCCCTTTCCTTATCGCCCAGCTTTGCATCTCTAATGAGATGCAAAGTGGGCGTTCCCCCCCCAGAATAACGGGAGAAATGTCGCTAAGCGACATTTCTCCTATTATCAAGGGAATCGCTAACAAGCATAGCGATAGAAAAGTAGCGATAACCACGCTTATCGCGACTTTCCTTACGCATGCTTTAATTCTGACTTAGCCATGTAATCCAATGGGAGGTGGATTACATGGTTAAGACCACCCTGCCCTATCAGCAAGGTATCGCCGGTCACAGTGCGATTATCGCTGGTTTCCCAGCGATAATCACACTGTTTTCCAGCTATCGCTTGCATTTCTATCGCTTTGGAGATAAGCGTTGCTGATAGCACGCTATCTCCGCGATAGAAAGCAGCGATAGCCGGCGATAATTATCCTAGCGCTAAGTGCGCTTAGCGATAATTATCGCCAGCCCTTGCTGATATGCCCCTTAGTTCAATAAAACCTTGGACCAGCCAGGGGAACCGGCTCACAATCATCAACAGGCCCAGCATTGTCTAAAGGGGCATATCGATTATGATAGGGCACGCGAAATGTGCAGTGGGGACGAGTCAACTGCGACTCTGGAATGAGCATGATGTCTAGAGCTTCAGTCACAACACAGCTGTTCTAAGTCCCGATGACTGCGTCCGATTAACTTTGTCCCTTTTCACTGTGTTTTCAGTAAAAAAATCGCAAAAGGTTTTCCAGACTTCTTAACACCGAGTGACAAGGAAGGAGAAGAATCAGACAGAGGTTTAGACGAAGGTTTGGACTTTAGCATCGATTCAACCGTTAAAGTGCTACTGTTAGTTGCCAAACTGGTCCTTTTATTAGATGCTGAAACCATCATGGACGTTTCTAGCAATTTTCTTTCTCCCATATTAGTATACATAAACACAACAGCCAAATCAGGAGCGACTGGACCTGCAAATGTCAAGGGGGTGGCGCAGCTCGACCTCCTCCGGGCGATGACGGGGAAAGACAGGCCCAGCCTTGGGCGGGCACTGCCCAGGCGCGCCCCACACACAGAAGCACCTCCTGGCACCCTGTAATATCGGGCCTGTGGACCCTTCAGGACTCCAGCTGCCTACACCGCAATCTCCTTCCTAGTTTACTTCATAGAGATCCGGTCATTTTCTGAAATCTACATAAAGGAATCTAGGCCAATTGTCATGGGTTTTCCATCAAAATAAGCATAATTCAGTGCAATGTCTGTGAAACTATGGAAGTGAAACACAAAACAACTTGCTTAAAAAGTATTAGAAAAAACTATGATGCAGAGAGGGGTTGAGAAGGGGCTCACATCATCTCGCATTTGTCGCAGTGCAACATTAAAATGCCTGGCTCTATCTTTCACTCGAGGTTATGGTTAAAACCTTAGCAGATAAATAAAAAAGTCGTAACAATATAAGGTACATAAAATATAAAATAGTTTGCCCTTCATTGAAATGACTTCAATAACTGGGGACGAAATTCATTTCTGCATTTTCGAGGACAAACTAGTAAGGGGCCGATTCCGATCTCGGCCGGTAGGGCTTTGAATCGGATTCGGATTCACCGGATCCGATTCGGAGCCCTGTTTCCCGACCGAATCGTACGCGGGTCCGGCCGAGCGAGTACGATGCAAGCACCCGCGAAATCGCCGACCGACTCGAACGCGGCTACAACACGCTCCGACCGACTCGCATGGACACGACTCGCACCGCGCTATGGAGACGTTTCCCGGCCGGGTAAGTACGATGCGCGCCGCGAGCAGTCTGACCGACTCGCGCCGTCCGGCTCGAAAGAGCTGTCGGAGCCGGACTTTGGGGGACCCCCCTGTACGCGTAGGCGCGCGAGTCGCACACAGGGGGGACCCATGGGTCCCCCCTACCTGTGCATGTACGCCGCGATGCGCTTGGACGCGTACACGCTGTAGGGGGCGCCCTTGTCCGCCTCGCACCCATTGAGTCAATGGGAGCCCGCGTACGCGTATGTACGACAGGCTCCCATTGACTTCAATGGGAGTCCGACCGACTCGAGTCCGATGGCATGCGTGCGCATCGTACTCGTTCGGTCGGACTGCTAGGGCCCGATTCGGTCGGAATTCTCTCCGGGTCCGGCTCGGTCGGAGAGATTTCCGGCCCGAATCGGAATCGGCCCCTAAGTCTTTATCGTTTCTGCCAATAAAATAAAAAAGCAGACAAGGAAATACAAATGTAAGATTGCCGGCATTCAAGAATGCCAGTTTTAACCCTTCTTATTCTCATTACTGCCCTTAAACACATAATAGCCACCCGTTTTGCAAGCATGTACAAGCAAGGCATGAAAAAGTGTTGTTTGATTTCCTGAGTTCCATCACAGAACATGCATTTGCTAAATCTATAATCTCCCTTCCACATTTGGCAGTAAAAGAGCTTAATTATAACTAGGGCTCCCGGTTTTATGGTATTTATTTTTTTGACATTTCAGTCTGTATTTATCCATATTTATTTTTGGTCATTTTATCTGTATTTATCCACATTTATTTTTGTCGCAAGCAAAAGAAGATGCTGCAGCCAGTATTCTTCCACATTTATTTAAATAGGCACTGCACACTTGCACTCAGTTGTAATAGGTTTAGATATATTTATATATACATCAAATTAAGTAAACACAATATATTCATCTGAAAACTTTGCCAAAATAATTTAAAGAGAACTTAGGCCTAAACAGACCTTGAGTAACTTGCATGAAGAAACCTTTACTGTGGGGCTGTACATATAACTTGCTAAAACGCAAGGTGAGTGTTCATATTTTTGAGGGGAGGAGGGCGCAAAATGCTTTGTGTCAGCATCGGAAACATTCTTCCCCCGGAGCCAACACAAAGAATAATGGAACTGGGCCCGAAGGTATTGGAGAGCTTTACCCGAGCGTCAGTACAATTTTACCTGTTCATATGCATTGTTTACAGGCATGTGGAAATGAAGTGATATGCTCAGAATCACGATTGTTTTCCGATGCAGCGTCCAGGATTACCTACTGAAAGCATTTAAATTTATTAACTGGCCCTAAGTGTTTCCCCTCGCAACAGTGGGGCTGCGAAAATGTGTACACAATAAAGCAATGCACTCCTCCCCCTCCCCCTTCTCCTCTGGAGTGAACCTGAAGACAAGGGGCCGCTGAAAGCGCGGACCCAAGTAAAGCAATGCACATTCCATAGGGGAAGGCACCCGGAGGCAGGAGCAACAGTCTTCAAACCTGCCCGAGCTCACCTTAATAAAGCGAAGCACTCTCAGACAATGAGACGCTTCACACACCCGGAAGCAGGCGTGCAACACAGCCCCTCCCTCACCCCCCCCCCCATCACTGTCTTTTCCTCACCCTGGCCACCAGTGCCAGATGTTCACACTGCCCATCCCAGTTCTTCCCATTACCCAACAGTGCCACATTCTAACACTGTTCACCAGTGTAACTTTACTTTTCTGAACCTCACAGCCTCTTTCTCACAATGTTCATTGTGGCAGCTTCTTAAACTGCCCATCACTTGCAACTACACACTTTGCCCCCACTGCACGTTCTTCATACTGCCCACTTGGGGAGATCCTCACATGCCCCCAATTGCCAGTCCCTCATACTGTCTATCAGTGGCAGCATCTCACACTGCCCGACAGGGTCGGTTCGTCACATTGTTTACGTATGCCAGTAGCTGGCACTGCCCATCAGACTCCATGCCCATTTAGTCCTAGGACTCTTTGCTGTGACTAGAAGCTGTAAGACCATGTTTGTGCCAGCTGTGCATGAGTGAAGTGGGGGAACGCAAGGAGAAGTGGGGTGTAAGGCTGAGAGTGGATTCGGTGGGTGAGTGTAGAGTACGCGCAAGGGTGGAGGCAGGGAGTACACGTGAGGTTGAATTGTAAAGTTGAGAAAAGAGATTGTGTGAAAAGGTGAGAGTGTAGGGGTTGCAGATTGGAGTAAATGAGAGAGTGGAGCACATAGGGGAGTGGAGAGTACGCAGTGGAGAGTACGCGGCGGGAGAGTGGGACCTCATCGCCCCAGCCTTCTCCGGGTTGCCCTGGCAGGCCTTCCAGGCTCGGCCCCTCTCCAAACCCTGCAGCATCAGGTACAAGGCGGCTCCACCCAGCCTGGCCGACAAGATGAAAGCCTTTCGGAAGTCGGGGGGCCTCCAAGGGCCCAAACCTGCTCCAAATGACCAAGAGACAAGCATCCCCCATCTGTGCGCCAGGATGTCGAAAAGGCCCCTCTCCAGAGAGGCTCTTCTGACCCCATAAGCGGCCAGATAGGAGCCGAGGGGGCGCCGCATCACCGAGTACCTAATGCGCCATTGACACGTGTTCTCGGCCCCTCACCCCTCCCCGCGGCTCCGAGTCTACAGCATGTACTGGCCTAGCAAAGATAACATACAGTACTGAGCAGGGACAGGCGAGGCACTGTAGTGAGCCAGGGGGAGGCTTCGAATTCTGCTGGCTGTGCCCTCTTCACCGCCTCTGCTGGAACCAGCGCCTCCTATGTACTCTCTACCCTTCTCATTACACCGTTTCTCGTCTCTTCCCGGTACTCTCTCCCCGTGTCTTTATCCTCGGTCGTTACCCGCCCTCACTTCTCTTTCCGTACCCTTTAATCTTAGTCTCTTTCACTGGCGTCATCAGGTCTCTGGTCCATATCATCTTTCTTTACTGTCCGATCTTACCTGTCCTATGCAAGCGCGCAACGCCCATTGGGCTCAACGGGCTTCATTCCCCCCCCCGTTGTGTGTGTCAGCCCGGGCTGAGACAGGTTCCCGGGCACACACAGACAGTTTTTGAGCTGCCAGCCGCACCCGAGTACTTCACAGGTCTTTAAAAGACCATTCACTTGTTAAGGAGGCTTTGTTGTTTTTTTTCACCCCTTCGGCTGGAAGAATTAGCCCCCTCCCCCCAAAATTTTTATCAGCCCCCTCCCCGAAATTTGGCTCTAGTTGCGCCTCTGCCCAGAAGTGATATGGGGAAGAGCATGCCGGATGGGGATGACTACCCCAGGCGTCCTGATAAATGACCTGTGAAGGGAGAGTGCCAAATGCGGCGCTAAGAGTCCGCCCTCTTAGTAGGGCGCCTTTCATGTGCAGAGAGCAGCCTGCATTCCTCTATGCATCAGATCAGGCAACCCTGAGCTGAAGCACTTTGTCTGATTTGTCAGTATTTTTCCGTTTATATTTATAAATACAGACGAAGAACAAAAAGTTTTCCGCCTGCATTTATAAGTAAAAATCCGTTTAAACTGAAAACCGGAAGCCTTAATTATAACATGCCAGTTCAAATTTTGATGAATATTTGGGACGTTATTTTAGAGTTTGTTGGATGTCGGATGTTAGAAATTGGGTTACTGGTTGAGTGGAGTGTGAGCCCTGGTCAAGTGGCAACTACAATCCTAGTCTGGGTAAGGCACAAGCAAACCACAAATTACGCTGTGCTCAACCCCTTGGTAGCATGGCACAGAGCAGTAATGCTTAACTTAGAGGCAATGTGTAAAGTATTTGTGCAGCACTTCAAACAGTAAAACAGTGAAAACACCACACAGAAAGATCCCACACCAGGTTAGAAAAATAGAGCTACATTTAATAAATAAAATAAGACCAAAATGGAAAAACTGCTGAATTTTAAGACAACAAACTGCAATATAGTGCCTAAAAGTATAAAGCACCAACCGTGGCTATCTGGTTGCGCTGGGCTGGGTCAAAGTCAAATGTGCAAGCTGACCGTGATGCAGCACAGGTCGGATACAGTCCCAGATTAGTCCTGCTGAAGGTTTACCTTCTCACGTTTTGTGGCAAGCGTCCTGTTCGCATTGAAGAGGATCGCGAGGAGCAAGGAAAGTGTCACTGTAGTCTGTCGGCTTGGCACAAAGAGCAGGCCAGGTGTCGCTGATTGACGGGCTGGTCCTTCACGCTGGCAGTTCCCCGCAAGTGGTTGATGCTGCTGTGCAAAGAGACGGGCTGGCTGCGGCTTTGACTGATTTTCGGTGTAAGTGGCAGGGCTGTGCCCAAAAGCTTGAATTAAGAGCCTGCTGAGCTACACCAAGGGTCCAGAACCTGGGGGTCAAGACCTCATTGAAGACGAGACCAGGAGCAGTGGGGAGCATGTCTTGTCCCCGAGACGTAGATCAGGAGGTCAGCATACCAGCCCTTTTAATCATTCTGGGGTCCTGGGGTCAAGAGAAGTTCCAGGTCAAGTTCTTTCTCTACAGACAAGAGGGCAGCACACAGCAGGTCAATACAGCAAGGCAACAGCTTCTTTAGAGTATTAGTCCAGCAGAGTGGCAGTCCTTTCAGCAGCACAGCAGTCATTCTTCCTGGCAGAGTATCTACAGGTTCAGAAGGGTACTGAAGTGGTGGTTTCTGAGGTCCTTCTTTTATACATTGGAGACCTGGTTCTGGAAGGTGGGAGAAGGTTCTAGACAGTGTCTATGAAGTACTTGGAATTCCCTGCCTCCCCTGCCCTGGCACCAAGCTGGTTGAAGTGACTATGCATGGTTGTTAAGCCTTTTGTGTGGAGACAGGACACAGACTATTTAGGTGTAAGTGAGGCTGGGCCAAGCTCCTCCCTCCCATACAGCCAGTGATGGCCTTTCCAGTCACACCTCAGCTCCCATTGTGTGTGGCTGTGTAGAGGAATATATAAAACCCAGCTGCCAACTACACTTAGTAATGTGACCAGAGACAGGCTGCAGGCACGAAATGACTAAGGCAAGAAAATGGCAACTTTCTGACAGTGGTATTTTCGGAATTATAATTTAAAATCCGACTTCACCTAAATTAGATTTTTAAATTAGGATTCCAGAGATACCAAATATGAACCAGTTATCTCTTCCCATTTGGACATCATACTTAAAACAAGCAATACAGCAACACCAATGTTATCCTATGGCAGAGATAGGCCTTGCAGTGGTGAAAAACGAATTTAAAACTTTTTCACTACCTGGACCAGGGACATCTTAAGGATTTTGGGTTGCCCTGGGCCAAACCTATTTTGGGGGCCCATGTTCATAACAGCTTTGAGTTTAGGAGTCAATTTCAGCTCTTTCATACCTTCTTTAGCCAAGTCACTAACGGTGCACAGACACTCTGGTCCAAATTTTAAATGTATTGACATCTAATATTCAGGGATAGTGATGTATGTTTTCAATATCATAACGCCCCATTAGCTCTCTATTTTTACTGCGAATAATTTCTGTGACATCCTCCCATTTCCCATATGTGAGGTCCTGTTTTGATCTAAAAGAAACTTTTTTATGGATGTTGCATGAAACATAAACACAACATTTCTCTACAAAATGTCTGTATTGGACTCCCACACCACATCACCCACAAACCAGGGGCGGCTTCTCACTATGGCGGAGGAGTGTCGCCCCACTGCTTATAAGCAGTGCACTGCAAAGTAAAGGAAACATAAAATGATAATAACTTTGAATTATTATCATTTTATGTTTCCTGCTGCTTTGCGGCGAGCGGGTGGGCGGGGCTGCTCTGCTCTCGGGGCAGGGCAGGGGAGGAGTGGTTTGCCCACTCCTAAGTGCGCAATTACTGTTTGGTGGGCTCTCTCGGGCCGCCCAAACCAGTCATGTACACTTTCCCCGTTCTCCTTGCAGGCTGCATTACAGCCTGAGTGGAGAACAAGCCCACGCCCCCATTCCCTGGTTGAGCGTCGAACCAGGACGCTCAAAACCAATCACAACGCTGCATTGCAGCGTTGTGATTGGTCAGGGGAGCCTGGGTGGTTACCAATCACACTTCTGCATTGCAGCATTGTGATTGGTCAGGGGAGCCTTTTCTGTGCTTCCGGTGCCTCGGTCTGACGAGGAGAGGAGGAGAACAGACGCAGGACCGCCGAGGCAAGGTAAGTGTTTCTTTTAATATTTTACCGCCCCCCCTCGCCAACCGCACGCCTGCACCCACCCCGCCATGCACGGACCATGCCGGCCACCACTGCCACAAACTTTATTTAAAACAATACTGTTTAAGATTCATTTAAGGTCACGAGGGCAAGACTCTCTGCAGAAAAGAGCTGGCTCTATCAGGGGACCCCCCGAAAGGCTGGGGCCCTGGGCCACAGCCCACTTTGCCCATGCCTTACAACGTCTCTGACCAGGACATGTAAAATTTATAAGTACATGTCCAAATTTTTAAATACATGGCATCCAGCCCTCTGGACTGTCCTAGGCCTACCATAGGGGAGACTTATACGTATTAAAAAAGGGAAGGTTTGGGCCTAGCAAAAGAATTATTTTGCCAGGTCGAAATGGCAGTTTAAAACTGCACACACATGCTCTGCAATGCCAGGCCGGTGACGTGTTTAAAGGGCTACTTAATTTTAACAATCAATGCTGCAATCCCATTAGTAGCATTTAATTCATAGGCCCTGGGTACAGGTAGTACCACTTTACTAGGAACTTATAAGTAAATTAAATATGACAGTTGGGGATAAACCAAAATTACCATGTTTTTAAGGAGTGGCCACATGCGTTTAAGCACTGCTAGCAGTGGTAAAGGACTCAGAGTTCTAATGCCAGCAAAAACAATATCTGAAAAATGGAGGAGGAAGGCAAAAAGTTGGGGGAAGGCTGCCCTAAGGCTGACAGGTCTAACATTGGGTATTTGCCAAAAATTGGTAAATGTACTTCTCGCCGTTTTTATAGAGCATACATGAGACAATTTCAATAGATACATAGGTTTTTAGTATAATTAGGGTGGATGGGACATCCGTCGATTTTTGTCAGATATCCCTCATCGCCAAATTCCAAATATCCCCTTAGACATAAGCCGTTCAATATGGTCTAGGTAAGGCCTGTGTGGTCTGGGTACGGTACAGGATGCCATGGCAGTTTGACATGTTAAAGTACTACTGTCATGACCATGACCATGTAAACATATGGATCTGTTTCCGAATAGGACATGTTTAATGGTTGGAACCACGTTCTTTGAATCTGACCTCTATCACTAACATTTATTATCAAAGGATGTTACGGATTTATAACATGAGAAAATCAAGCCACATTTTTTGCTCTCACACAAAAAGACACATCTTTATATAAGTCATTTGTTAGGTTCTAAATCAGTGGAAGAATATGTTCTAATCCAAAACATAAAGGTTTTTGAATAGGCTTCCCAAATAACACCTTCTAGACATAAAGGAATGGTTGCACTGCTAAAGAATTTCCTGCAGCGAGAGCCTTCCACGGTAAACTATGAACAGGCTTGCAGGTTATCTACTTTGTACCAGCTAAAAGTATTGGGTGGTTGAACATTTCAACCACTGTGAAGTGGATAAATGGTTCCTTCTGGCAGTCATTAAGAGGAATTAAGACATAAACATGCCATGATTGTTTTTCATCCATCGGGAGGTGCTGCAGAAAGGGGTGAGTGTCTGTCCATATCAGCTATTGTTTGGCTGTTCCATCATTGGCCTTCTTTGCTGCGTGTAAAGCTAACAGGAACCCCTAACTATGATGTGGTGCATTATGTTCAGGATTAAGGGTGAAGAAGGCCCCTTTGCTACATTAAAGGCAGGACAAACAGGCTAGTCAGTAACTCTTAAAGGAGTGTACCACAAGAGAAAATTTCTCAGGGTCAGAAAGTTTGAATCATCAAGCCAATGGCAAGCATACTCTGCAACAAAAGTTGGTTGCCCCCTACTCTCTTTGAAAGAGTGAGGATTTTGCTAAAAGGCTACCATTTGAGGGTGACATGACTGCAATTCTTGTGGCTACTATTCTGAAAGGTGAAGAGAATGAACTCTTCTCCAAAATTCTATAATGAACAAGGATGGATGATTTTTCTCATCTGACACTTGGCTTGCAGGGAGACAGCAGAAAACATTTCCTAGTTGAAGTCTGATCTACTCCCAGAATATAGAGGCAGGGACTATTCTTCCTTTTAAGAGAAAGAATATCAGAATGATGAAGACAGCATACAACTGCCTGAAATAATGTTTGCAGTTCCAAACCCTACGATTTTCAAAATCATAGATTTTTGACCCCAAAAGAGTGTTTCATAAAGTACTTTCAAATTGCAATTATGTAGAGTGTTAGAAATTGGGCCTCTAGTTGGCAGAGGTTTCACCCTGTCTAAGTAGTGACCAAAATCCTAGTCAGGGTAAGTCAGATACACAACTTAAATTAACCTGTGCTCATCCTCTGGTAGTTTGCCACTGAGGAGTCAGGCTTAACTTAAGAGGCAATGTGAAAAGTATTTGTGCAACACTAGTTTAGAAACATAGAGAATATTTATCTGAGCAATACAAAACCAAAACAACAAAATCCAATAAGTAGAAGTCGTGATATGAATTTTTAAAGATTAAATACAAAAACAGTGCTTAGAAGTCAATAGCGCTAAAAGGTTACTTGAGGTCGCATTAGACCAGGGTAAATCCAAAGTTCAGGCCGACCGTGGTGGACGGCTGTCCGGTTACAGAATCAATGTAGGACCCGCTGAAAAAGTACCTTGTAAGGAGCAAGCGCCAGTGTCGAGGACTTCCTGCGTTGATTCAGATTCACGCAGTCGGGTCGATGCGTCAGAGTTGAGCCTCGCAGTCGTCAAAGGATCGCCACTGTGTTGAAGTTGAACCTCACAGTGACGTATCTTGATTGACGATGCGTCTTTGTCGAACCAAGCAGTCAAGACCCGAATCATCATCCAATCGGAACTGCGTTGGTGTCGGAAGGCACCACATCAGTTCCAATCGGCGCAAAGGGGTCCCTGCATCGATTTTAGCAGAAAACAGCTGCAGAACCCACATCTGAAGAGAGGGGCACCTCAGGCAAGGGTAGGACTCACAGATGGCAGAGTCCATCAGCACCAGCAGAGTTACATGAAGTCTTTTATGACCCTTAGACTTCATAGAACAGGAGGCAAGCCAACAAACCCTTGGATATACTTGGGTTCAAGGATGTAGAGAACAGGTTCAGTCCTTCTCACTCCCAGGCAAGAAGCAACAGGCAGCAGGCTAACACAGCAGAGCAGGTAGCAAAGTGGCAGTCCCTCCTACAAAACAGCAATCAGCAGAAACACAGCAATGCAGTTAGCAAAGTGGCAGTCCCACCTACAGCACAGCAGCTCTTCTTCCAGGCAGAGTGTCCTTGGTTCAGCAACGTTTTGATTTGGTGGTGTCAGGGGTCCAGTACTTATACTCAAATGTGCCTTTGAAGTGGGGGAGAGATTAAAGCGGCCTTTGAAGATCACATGGTCCCTGCCTTTCCTGCCCTTGCTCCATACTCACTACAGGGGAGTATGCATCTCTTTGTGTGGGGACAGTCACAGCCCCATTCAGGTGCAAGTGTCAGCTCCTCCCTCTTAATCTAGCTCAGGAAGGCCCATCAGCCTGCTGATGAGCCATCAGGATGCAAATGTCACACCCCAGCTCCCTTTGTGTGACTGTTTAGAGGGAATGCACAAAGCCCAGTTGTCACCCAACCCAGACATGTATTCAGAGACAGGTAGAGGCACAGAATGGTTAAAGTAAGAAAATGGCAACTTTCTAAAAGTGGCATTTTCAGACTTACAATTCAAAATCTGACTTCACCATAAGTTGTGATTTTAAATTGAGAGTCCAAAGACACCAAACTTCAAATCTCTATTTTTTGCTGATTGGAAATTGTGCTTAAAGATGTTTTAAGGCAACCTCAATGAGAGATAGGCCTTGCAGTAGTGAAAAATGAATATTGCAGTTTTTCACTACCAGGACATGTAACACTCAAAAGTACATGTCCTATGTTTTAAATACACTGCACCCTGCCCATAGAGCCTTCTTGGGCCTACCTCAGTGGTGACTTATATGCAATAAAAAGGATGGTTTGGGCCTGGCAAGTAGGTAGACTTGCCAGGTTGAAATGGCAGTTGAAACTGTACACACAGACTCTGCAGTGGCAGGCCATGCTTGAAGGGCTCCTGATGTAGGTGGCACGATCAGTGCTGCAGACCCACTAATAGCATCTAATTTACAGGCCCTGGGCACATATAGTGCACTTTACTAGGGACTTATAAGTAAATTAATCATGCCAATTGTGGATAAGCCAAAGTTACCATGTTTAGAGTACAGAGCATATGCACTTTAGCACTGGGTAGCATTGGTAAAGTGCCCAGAATCCTGAAGCAAGCAAAAATTAAGTCAGAAAAACAGGAGGACAGAAGGCAAAAAGTCAGAGGAAACCACACCAACGATGCCAGGTCAAACAGGTGTGAAAGAAATATCCCCTCATAATTGCAAGTCCCAACGGCATGTATCAATGGCTTGTCACTGCAAAAGTAGTCAAAAACCATTGATCAGATACTGACACCCGAGCTAGGACAGCTTCTCCTTTGTGAACAATGTTGGTGAAATAGTGGGGAGTTTAAAGTGGTCCAGTAGACAACGTTATACCCCCTCAAAGTCTTCTCAAATGTAAAAGCTTTTCTTGAGAACTATCTTTCACTTTAAGCGATAAGGGCTGCTTAAAACCTGCTTTCCATTTGAAATGGAAGCAGAGGGCTGGTCTGCACTAAGTCTTAGGCCCCCATTCTTTCCTTAGTAGCAAATTGCAGAAGGTAGCCAAAGGTGTCTGAATATTTAGTAATTGTTAGAAATTGGGTTACTGGTTTACTGAGCTGTGAGCCCAGGTCAAGCAGCAACCACAATCCTACTCAGGGTAGGGCACAAGCAAACCCCAAATTAACCTGTGATCAACCCCCTGGTAGCTTGTCACAGAGCAGTCAGGCTTAACTTTGAGGCAATGTGTAAAGTATTTGTGTAACACTTCAAACAGTAAAACTGTGAAATCACCACACAAAAAGATCCCACACCAGGTTAGAATAATAGAGCTTATTTTAATGAATAAAGCAAGACCGGAACACCAAAATTCAATCAGTAGAATCAGAGGTATGAATTATTAAAGAATAAACTGCAATATAGCACCAACCACGGCTAACTGGCTGTTCTGGACCCTGTCAAAGTCAAATGTTCAGTCCGACCACGATGGAGCAGGGGTCGGATACAGTCCCAGATTAGTCCCACTGAGGGTTTACATTCTCAAGGTTTGTGCTAAGGGTCCCGTTCACATTGGAACGCAATGGGGTCACAAGGAGCAAGGAGATTGTCATGGCTGGAAGTCGGCATGCTGCACAGAGCAGGCCGGGCATCGTGGATGGGCAGGCTGGAACTTCACATTGGCAGTCCCCCGTGGGCTGTTGATTCAGCTGTGCAAAAAGATGGGCTGGCGGCAGCTCACGCTGAATTTCGGTGTAAGCGATGCCTTTTCTGTGCGAATGGGCCCGTTTGCGATCACAAAGATCCCAAAAGCTAAAGAGCCCGTGAGCAGCACCAAGAATCCAGGAGCTGAGAGGCATCCCTTGGGGGTCAGGAACTCGCTGAAAATGGGTCCCAGAGCTGTTAGGGAGCCTTTTATGTTCCTGAGGGTCAGATCAGGAGGCCAGCAGACTAGCCCTTTGAGTCACTCTGGGGTCCTGGCCTCAAGATGAAGTGTCGGGTCCAGTTCTTTTTCCCAATGCAAGAGGGCAGCCGGTCAGCACAGCAGGGGAGCAGTTGTTTTAGAGTAGCAGTCCAGCAGAGTTGCAGTCTTTGTAGCAGCACAGGTGCCCTTCTTCCTGACAGAGTAACCACAGGTCCAGGAGTGTACTAAAGAGTTGGTGTCTGAGGCCTTCCTTTTATATACAGTTGTGCCTTTGAAGTGGGGAGAAGCTTCTAGAGAAATGCCTTTGCAGGGCACAGATTCCTGCCTTTCTGGCCCTGGCTCCAGACTCACTACAGGGGGGTACGGCCCTTTGTGTGGAGACAGGAAACAGCCATTCGGGTGTAAGTGAGGCTGGGCCCAGCTTCTCCTTCCTATCCTGCCAGAAATGGTCAATCCAGTCACACCGATGCTCCCTTGTTTGTGGCTGTCTAGGAGCAATACACAAAGACCAACTACACCCAGTCATGTGATCAGAGACAGGCTGCGGGCACCAAAGGGCAAAGGCAAGAAAATGTCAACTTCCTAAAAGTGACATTTTCAAAATTGCAATTTAAAATTCGACCTCACCGTAAGTTAGGAATGTAAATTGTGATTCCAGACACACCAAACACTATCTGTTCATTTCTTCCCATCTGCCCTTGGGTGGTCCAGGGTCTACCCTAGGGGTGACTTATATGTATTAAATAGGAAGGTTTGGGCCTGGCAAAAGGTTTATTTTGTCAGGTCAAAATGGCAGTTTAAAACTGCACACACAGTCTGCAATGGCAGGCCTGAGACATGTTTATACGGCTACATAAGTTGGTGGCACAACCAGTGCTACAGGCCCACTAGTTGCATTTAATATACAGGGCCTGGGCACATACTGTCACCTTTCGGGGGACTTACAAGAAAATTAAGTATGCCAGTTGGGTTTAAGCCAATGTTACCATGTTTTAGGGATGGACACACATGCACTTTAGCAGTTGTAAAGTATGCAGAGTCCTAAGTCCAGCAAAAACGAAGTCAGCAAAAACAGGAGGTCTGAAAGCAAAATGTTAGGGGGAACCATGACAAGGATGCCAGTTCTAACAGTAATAATTAAGTAGGTGGTTTTGAGTCCTCCTGCATATTGGCAATTTGTCGTGACACCTTTTGGTTTATAGGTTCCATTGCAAATTGCATACCTATTCACAAGCCTCTTGGTACTGCTTTGTGAATAGACATTATTATCTCCTTGCCAACACAGTCAATATTTATTCTTAGATTGTAGTGCTTCTGAGTGAAATAAAAGTATATCTTACACTCCACCTCTGGAACAGTGTCAAACTGCTGCAGAGACAATTAATCATGAGAATAATTTTGTCAAACAGAGCATGAGAATGTACGCTACTACAAGGACGGGCAAAATGGAGGTTACTTGTGCCCATTTGTACACCACAAATTCTAAAGTCATCTAGCGAACCCAACTAAGCTTTAAGAAGGTAACTCACCTGAATGTTGAGTTTTAAATATCATGATAAAAAAATACCTTTGCCATAATATAAAATACCAACTCCCTAGCCACACTACATTAACTATAACTCATGCATTCTCAATGCACTGCTTATACCCATTCATATTACATCACTGATAGCATGTTAAATGATAGCATTCCTAGCAAGACTCATGAAATGTCAAATGATATAATTTATTAGAACACTATGCATAGTAGCAGGCCAAGTTATAGTTATTGTAGTGTGGCTTGCAAGTTGACAACACTGTATACGGAGGTGCTTGAGTGATAGGACATTTCAAACAGGGCACAAGTTATAGCTGTAGGTTATCAGTATAACTTTAGAATTTCTACGGTTTGTGTAGTTTAAGTTGATTTTCTATAGAAATAATAAATTACATTTTTGTAACTATAACTAAGCTTTGTACTTTACTTTTTTCTTTGAATTTCTATTTTTTTTTATTTGTCAAAAATGTATTTGTAACATAACGCAAAGTAAATCCATTATTTGCCCACTTCGTGCTAATAAGCAAATACAAAATGCTGTACTTCTTCTTGTTTTGATATAGAATATGTGTACATTAAAAACAAAAGAAGGGTACCACGGTACTTACTAGATACTATCGCGATAGTACTGCGGTATTTCGTTGTTGTAAAACAGCATTTCATTGTCTTCAAACTGTGTCTATGATAGGAAACAGGAAGTTCACACCCCTTTTCACCATTTCCAGTGAGCGCTTCAAAAGGGACAGTTATAGTTTTTCCTAGAGAGAAAATCTTGTGCTGCGAACCCACCTTTGACACTTTTTTTCACTCTGATGGCTGACCAAGAAGATCCGGTCCTGCTTCAGGGGCAGGAGGAAGAAGAGGAAGAGCATATGATGCAACAGGAGGTGGGGAGGAGGAAGAAGTTTAAAGAGTCTGTTTGGTAGTGTTTCTCCTTGCCAGCTGGAGAAAAAAAAGCAAGTGACAAACTCGTAACCTGCAACCTTTTTCAAAAGCTAATTTTTACATGACAACCAACAGTAGTACTCTTTTGGGACAACAGAATTCGCAAACACATGGAGGAGATGCACTTAACTAGGATGGCAAACTCCGCTCCAACAGCGGAGTTCCCAGAGTTTTGCAACTCCGCGCTCCACTTGGAGCGCAAAGTTTTGCAAACACTCCTCAACTACAGGCAGAGCGGAGTTTACCGGTGCGCGCACCTCACCCCTGCATTAATTATGAACGCAGGTTCCAACATGGCCGCTTCATGAAGTATTCATTACAATCACAAGATGTCTCAGGGCACAGACTTTGTGTCAGGTAGCTCGGCACCCGACTTAGTGCCAATATCGGCAACACACTCCCCCCACGAATACAGCAATCTCCCCATAAAATAAAACACACCAGACACCTTGTTTGTGGAGAAACATTGCTGCAGGTTTATTTGCATAATAAAATATGCCAACATGGTGGGTCAACTTACGGGCGATCCAAGGGCAGGCAGTGGAGACACCCCTAAGCTGCCCTGCCCACCTGAAGAGCCAAATTGCACCGTGGCACTAACCAATCAGTGCTCACCATTTTGGGGGTTACCCCTTACTACCTGTGGACCGCCAGTCCACCCATTTACTCACGCCCCTTGAGGGGGCGGAGCGTATCCAGGCAAGCCCCCGGTTGCTCAGGTTTTACAACCGCCCGTAGGACTAATGGGGCACCGTCGTTCCTCCAGGGTCCTGCCATAAGGACTTCCTGGGGCTATTTGGCATTTGCATCCTTGTTGTGCTCCTGAAGAGGGAACCCCTATGTACCATTCAGCCTCTGGATCGCCCTGTAACTCCGCCTGCAACACAAAATCACAAGTTAACAGCCTCCCAAACCAACCACCCTCCAGGAGACACGCCGGGTAAGCGGTAGGGAGGGAAACGGCGTGAAGGCTTTTGCAAAAGAGAGCGCCAGGTGGGCGGGAGAGGTAAATATACCTGCTACCCGCCCACTGGCGTGCTGGAAATGACGTGGGGCGCGCCAGACCCAGAGAGGGTCAAAACACTAGAATGACGTTGTGTGCCTTCATGTGGCACTAAGGCGGCCGCCCTCCTAAGGGGGCCCCCTGCGCAGGCCGCGGGCAGCCACATAGTGCAAATATCGGCAACACACTCCCCCCACGAATACAGCAATCTCCCCATAAAAAAAACACACCAGACACCTTGTTTGTGGAGAAACATTGCTGCAGGTTTATTTGCATAATAAAATATGCCAACATGGTGGGTCAACTTACGAGCAATTCAAGGGCAGGCAGCGGAGACACCCCTAAGCTGCCCTGCCCACCTGAAGAGCCAAATTGCACCGTGGCACAAACCAATCGGTGCTCACAATTTTGGGTGTTACCCCTTACCACCTGTGGAGCGCCAGTCCACCCATTTGCTCATGCCCCTTGAGGGGGCGGAGCATATCCAGGCAAGCCCCCTGTTGCTCAGGTTTTACAACCACCCGTAGGACTAACGGGGCACCGTCATTCCTCCAGGGTCCTGCCGTAAGGACTTCCTGGGGCTATTTGGCGTTTGCACCCTTGTTGTGCTCCTGAAGAGGGTACCCCTATGTACCATTCAGCCTCTGGATCGCCCTGTAACTCCGCCACAGCTCTGGGTGTGGCCCCCGTCACACCCAGGGCCCCCCACCAAGGCAGGCATTCCTACTTACACCCAGCTGATTCTAGGGCATCGCCCAGATCCAACAAAAACAGGTCCATGCCCACTCTAGACAGGTGGACACCCATCCTCATCAAAACACCCCGTAGACTTGACATGCAAAAGCCCGTGCCTGATGAAACCAAAACCCCTCTGTTCCGTAAATTTGCGGATGGCACTGTTTACTCTCCTGCATGAGGTTTCCACGGCCTCCCCCGACCGGGCCCCTTGCCAAACTAAATGAGGGGTAATTTCCGACCACCATAATTTGCATGCCCCCAATTGGTTGCTTAACTTGCACATAGATGATTTCATCTCTTACAGCAGGGCCTTCCTACCCAGGAAAGTCAAATAATTGCCTCCCAAGTGTATGACCAGATTGTTTGGAGGGGAGTCACCTCCCCCTAGTCTGTGCCGCAGCTTCTTCAGCAAGCTGTGCCAGCGCATGCCTGGAAACCCCAACCAGATTATCTCAGTGAAGGAAAACCCATGCCTACATTTCCTGCTTTCCGCCCATCGAGCCACTCTCGAGATGTAAGAATGGCCAATCACCCAGACCTTTGATCCTGGCAAAATAAAGAAATGCAATGTTGCAAAACACATTTATTGAAGCACTGCACACAATTTTATAAAACTATTCAAGATTGCACATAGTTTACACAAAATACACACTGCACCCAACAAAACATGTGTTGCAGCACAAGGTTGCCCTTGGTATACTCAAAATTCTCACAGTACACAATTAACTTATAATGTGCACAGCACACTCCCCTCATTGGCTTATGGACGGATGTACCATTTGAAACACTGGGATTCCCATCGCCCCACCTGCATGATGCGATCTGCTGACATGCCCACCTTAAATGCTGAAGTAGCTGCCCCTTTCCTGAAAGAGTGACTGCAAAAGCGCTTGCCAGGACCCGCATTGCCTGACATTATTAAGCATAACTTCATTACCTGCTCCACTTGAAATTTAGTAAGGGGCGTGCTATCCGCATGGATCAGTAAATAGCCCTCTCCTGAAGGGCGAAGGGCCAGGTAGGCAGTGACCAAGCCCACTGGGCAATACCTTTTATCCCCCAGTTGGTGCAGCCAGATCACCGTCCCTTGCCCCGCCTGGTCCATTTTGGATCATCTCACTAGGATTCTCCAGTGATGCACCAGAGAGCACTGCATCCTGTCCCTTTAATGCTGCTCCTGATGTATCTGTCTTGGACCTAGCCACTAGTTCGCTAATTCTCAGAGCCCCAAAAAATGCCAGGGTGAATGTTGTTGAGAAAAGGGCAGCTTCAAAAGTAGAAATGGTTGCCCTGTGTACAATATCAATCATGTCCTGCAGAGTCCTAACCTCGATGGGGGACCTAGTGTCCGGGGCCCGGGGCTCTCCCCTCGCCCAACCCTTTAATGCAGCCCTGATAAGGAATGACTTAGTAGGATCAGCCTGGCCCCTGAACTTAGTGTAATGGCTCACTGCTGCCAGATGGCCTGAGATCCTAGAGTGGCTCTTGCCCTGGTCCTTGGCCCACACTATAAAGGTTTGTACCTTGTGCTCCAAGGATATCAACCCTTCCTCCCAGGCCCCAACTACCATGCAGAATATCACAACGCAAGCCTTGTAACGCTTCCTGGTCCTGGGTGCTAAGGAAAGTTCGCCTAGTTCTCTCAGTCGTTGTTCCACTTGAGAAGGAACCAGAGGTGCGGTGGAAAAGGGGTCATCTCCTCTCTCGCTCTCGGCCACACCTCCCGGAAACGGCGCCACTGAAAACGAGAGAGAGCATCAGCTGCTACATTCTGCACCTTCTGGATATGTCTTGCCCTGCATTCCACATTGTTGTATAAGACAGCCCGCACCAGTGCCCTCAACAAGCATAGCACCAAGGGACAGTTCGCCGTTTGTGTATTGATAGCCTGCACCACCGCCATGTTGTCTGATCAGAAAAGCACCCTTTTTGCTGCCAGCACCTTAGGCCAGAGATGGAAAGCGACAACTATTGGAAACAGTCCCAAAACCATTACATTGGCCGTGATCTTTCTCTTGCGCCATGAATTTGGCCATCTTTCAGCACACCACTCGCTCCCCAAAATTGCACCAAAGCCTTCCCTGCCCACTGCATCCGTGAACAGGCATAGCTCAGGACTGCCTGCCCAGGGGGCTCTCCAGATGACTGATCCATTGAAGTTGGCTAAGAACTCTGCCCGCATGCTGAGGTCTTTCCTCATCCCTTTGCTCAACTTCACCATGAAGTGCTTCTTCTTGACTTTGGCCGTGGCCTTGGCTAACCTCCTAGCAAAAACCCTACCAGCTGGTATCACTCTTGCAGCGAAGTTCAATTTCCCCAACAGGCTCTGGATGGATCCCAATGTGGCCTTGTACTGTACCAGGGCTGCCTGGATGTGCTGAGCTAGCTCATGAACCTTGTCTGCCGGCAGCCTAGACTCACCCGCAATGGTGTCCAATTCTATACCCAGGAATGTCAGGACCTGCGCCAGGCCCTCAGTCTTCCCTGGTGCAAGTGGGACCCCCAAGTGATTGGATAGCTTTTCAAAATCCATGAGAGCATTCCTGCAGTCCTGTGTGCCCTCACCTCCAATGAAAAGGAAATCATCCAGGTAGTGGGTAACCCCTTTCACATTGTAAGTCACCTGGAGTGCCCACTGCAAGAAGCAGCTGAAAGCCTTGAAATACACACAGGAGACTGCACATCCCATGGGCATGCATCTGTCATAATAGTACCTGCCCTCAAGTTTGAAGCCTAGTAGGTGCTGGCTACTCGGGTGGACCGGTAACAAGCGGAAGGCGGATTCGATATCGGCTTTCGCTAGCCAAGCCCCCTTCCCCGCTCTCCTGACCAAGTCTAATGCTACATCCAGGGTGCAATAAGTCACAGAGCAGGTGCCCACCTCCAGCCCATGATTCACTGATTCACCTTCCGGGTAGAACAGGTGGTGTATCAACCTGAATGACCCTGGGTCCTTCTTGGGCACCACCCCAGGGGGGAGACAACGAAGTTGTCTAGCAGGGGTCGGGGGAAGGGGCCAGTCACCCTACCTAGGGCCCGTTCTTTTTCCACCTTGGCCTGCACTACTGCTGGATGCTCCTTTGCAGATTTGAGGTTGTCTGCTTCCCTGCTTACCAGGGGGCTGACATAGGGGATCCTAAATCCTTCCGTAAAACCAGCCAGCAGCAGCTGACCATCCTGCCTGTTGGGATACCGCCTGAGTAATGGCGTGAGGTTGTCCAGGCCTACCGGAGACGGGCCCTTGACTGCACACACGGATGCTGGGATGCTGTCTGCATGGGGAGGGAGGCCAGCCTGATTTCGGGGGGCAGGGAGAACAAGGAGAGAGCTGTGGAATGGTGCCAAGGGAGGAGGGGGGGTGTTTGATGTGACCAGATAACCCTCAAGTGTCTTGCTTGTTCTTGCCAGGTGGCTGCTGCTCCTGCTTGCTATAACAGGATGCTGCCGGGTGGGGAGCCCCACACTTGTTGCAGGTGTGCGTGAACTTACATGTTTTGCCCAAGGAGCAGGATCCGGCATTAAATAACCTACAAGTTCCTGAGAACGTGCGTTTGAAACCCCCCTCTGGCTCCCTCCCCCATGCGCGCCCCCAAGGGCTGTTTGAAGTTGCGCCTCCCCGCCTGAAACGAACCCATTCCAGCTGAGTACCCGCCCTGGTATTTGGTGTGATACTCCTTGCTCTGCGGAGTGTGTTTGCCCATATGTTCCATCCAAAGTTGGACCTCTTTCTGGTCCCAACCCATCTCAGGGCACATGGCCATCTTTTTTCGAAACTCCTTGTCATAGTTATACCAGCCCAAGCCTTCCCACTTAATAGCCTTGTTATGAATGGTCCTTGAATACTGGATCAAACCCAGGCCCAATTCTGGGTGTTTCTCCATTATAACTGCCGCCAGTATTGAGAAAGCCTCTAGCCAGTTCTCGATTGTTTTGTCTGGCCAAGTTTGGTACTTAACCGTCTTTTCCTCATCTTTCCCACCCATTTTCCTCGTGTCCAGCCCATCTTGCCCGTGCATTAATAGAGTAAAGATATAGATGAAGTCGAGCTGCCAAATCCCTTCTTTGGCCGCCAGGGGGACCTGCCACGCTAGGGAGCAGTGACCAGACAGCAGGGGGGCGACAGTGATGGGCAGAGGGGTGACTGGTGGTGGTCCCCTCTGGGAGCCCCCAGGGCGGCAGGGGGTGCAGAGCCCTGAGCAGGAGTAGCGGGGGCGCTGCGGGAGGGGGGGCTGGCGTGCCCGCAATTGCAGCAGACTGAGCTAGGAGTGGAATAGGGGTGAGTTCGCTGGCGGGAGCTGGTGCACTGCTTTGGCGTCCTGTAGCTACTGTCGTTAACACTGGCCCAGTTTGCTTGACAACATCCATGGGAATTGCCGGCGCTGCAGCTGCTGGGACAACACCCTGTATTTGGGGCTTGCTTGACTGGTTAGCCCACACTTTCACAATTGCTTGTCCCCCCTCCCCACCAATGCTCTGGCTACTGTGACTCGGTGGGGGGCCGTGCCCTGCAATATTGGATTTAAAATCCGCCATGAAACTCATCATTGTGTCCATGAGCTTACCCATCTTGTTCATGGTAGCGGTGTTGGATGAGACTGCATTACTGTCTGTCATGGCTACTGGCCCCAGCGCCGGGCAAGGGGGGGTGGATGTCGGGGGAGCGGCTTCTCGGGGAGTCAATTGCGCTCTACCTCTGGGTGCCGGCGGATCGGCGGGAAAGTCCTTATTGGTCGGCCTTGAAGGCCCTGCATCTGAACACAGCTGTTGCTCAGGGACAGGGATAGGACCGTTGACGACGACCCCAGAATCATCTGGCTCGTTCGAGTTCAAGATCCCGTTTGCCCATGCTAAACCCTTGGTCTTGGCCAACTGCATAAACGCCGTCCATTGCGCATCCTGCGACGTGCCTGGCACTGAATCTTCCACCTGGGACATCTGCGAAAATAGGGTGGGGGAGCCCTGGCTATCCATGCCGCTTTTTGGAAACAGGGGCCACTAAGATCAATCTGAGGAGAAAAAACTCTGTGTGAGAAAAAACACAGCACCTGCATAAATGACGCCTTTGGCTGACCATTTGTGTGCCCCTTGTGTACCACGTCCTCGCTCCACACCCCGCCTCCCTGTACTTACTTCTTGAGTAAATTGACTTTGTTCGTGACCTTATGCCGGCGTTCGCCCTACTGAAAGATCGACGATTACTCTGCATGCGAGGATGAAAACAAAATGTTAGCCACTGACTCCTGCCCCTCTGCAATGAAACTGCATCGCCCTGACGAATTGCCAACTCCCCCTAGTTTTGTACCCCCCTCGCACACCTGCCCGCGCACAATGCGCAGCGCATACCTGTGCCCGTTCACTGCAATTCCACTCTCCTGCAATATTGCTGCCTCGACACGGATCGCTCCTGTTAGCTACGAGCTGCTCCTGTAATAGATAATTCATTACCACCATTCCCCAGGTCCGCTCAGCTGCCCCATGGCAACCCCCTTTACGCTGCCGCTGGCGCCGCTGGGTGTGTGCCCATATACCTTGTACCTGCTGGCAAAAAACCTGGTCCTCTCGTGACCGCTCTAAATGCTGCGATCATGATGAGTAGTTAGCTGGTGAACCCGCAGCTGCAACGCGACCCGACAGGGCTAGACGGCACAAACCCATCACGACAGGACCAAACGGCGTGAAGGCTTTTTCAAAAGAGAGCGTCCACTGGCGTACCGGAAATGACACAGGGCGCGCCGGACCCAGAGAGGGTCAAAACACTAGAATGACGTTGTGGCACTAAGGCGGCCGCCCTCCTAAGGGGGCCCCCTGCGTGGGGCGCGGGCAGCCACATTGCTCTTGCCCTGGCTTGCATGTGCTGCTGAGGAGGGCATTATGTGAGCATTTGTTGATCTCCATAAAACAAACCATTCCAAGTGGTATGCGTCGATGCATGACGCAAGGAAGGCACTTACCTCTTTTCTCCGGGGCCCAGTTCGTGCCTCTCCTAAGGCAGCCAGAGAAGAAATGAGAGAAAGAAGGAGCAGAGTAGCAATGAAGAAGGAGGGGCACCTCTCACTGCCTTTCTCTGCATCCATTCTCTTTTCCACTTTTTCATTCTACTCAGGCTGATCGTTCTGTAGGGGGAGCTGTTAAACTTAAAATGCTTGCACTACATTAATACAAGCTACTGAAAAATGTACAAAGGAATGTGTGTGTGTGATTGGCACAAGGACAATACTTTGAGGGGCAGGTGCTTTCACTGTACATTAGGAGGGCGTGTGTGTAGTTTGTACGTAGCACGGACATGATTCGGCTGCCCCATCAATTAACACAGCCTTTCATTGAGCTCTGTTCGTTTCTGTGGCTGCACTTGGATATAAATAAGGGTAATTTCTTACTGCCCTCAGACAATATATCTTTATATTAATGTGAAAAGCAAACCAAGTTCAGCGCAATACGCCATAAATTCACCTGACATAAATTTAGCACTTGCACAGCTTTCAGCAAGAATTTAACCACTTTGCACAAGTTGTTTAGTCCATAGCAATTAATCTTTTCATTATTTTTTTTCATTTGCACATTCCTTCATTTATTTCTTTTCTATTTTGTTTCTTTATTTCTTTTCTCATTCTTGTTTTAGTCTTGAAAGTGCAGGCAACCTAACAGATAAGTGCTAGTCTTAAATGTACCGGCAGGAGGCACTGTTGCCACCTGGCTCTTGCTTATACTTTGTAGCCCCACAGCACACTGTTCTAGCTCGTTTTAGTTTTCGAATGCCTTTCATGCTGAACTTTGAACTTGAGCCACGTGGTCATGGTCACCTCATTGTTCACCTGATTGTGGGACATTATGAATTTGAGGAAGACGCAAGTGCTGCCCCTCTTGTAACAGCTGACCTTGGAGCTGTCAGATTGGTCCCTAGCTGTGGAGGTCGGAGTCAGACACAAGATCACCTGCCTTTTCTCAACTCAGGCTCTTCCTTGCAATCTGGGTGTGCTCCAGGCGAGGCACGCTTCAACTGCCTCTAATGCCGCGCTCGCTGCTGTGGACCTTTGGGCCAGCACTGTCCCTGGAAGTGTTAGCCAAAGCATGGTGACCACCATGTCTCAAGGGGGCGAGATAAGGCTGTCACTCTTCTAGTTTACTTTCACATGCATATACCCTTTGAGATCACCCTGTGGCTACTGCTGGCATCTCTTGTTAAAATAGATGAGTGACGCAACTAACTGCATCTTTCAAACTTATGGGTTATATAACATACACCACAAGTAGAGCAGGAACTATTATACCAGCCCTGCCATCTTTGCAGATTTTGTGCCCTATGAAACACAGAAAGAGTTTGTTATGCCCTATAATGGAATTACAAGGTTGTCAAGTTATGTCGGAAAGGAAACAAACATACTCCGCCCCCTTGCAGAACTCTGTGGAATTGCGCACAGTTTTTCAGAAACTCTGCGTAATTTCATGGAGTGAAACTCCGCAAGCTTCGCCCTACACTTACCCAGGTTGGTATGGGTCAAAAAAGCCAGGAGAAGGAGTTGTAAGAGGCCACAGAGGCAACATGGCATTGGCCAGTTCTTCGGACACTGCAAGACCTTCAACTTCTTCATTGTTGACAGGACGTCTACTAACACTCACTCCATTTGCTCGAGCATAAGTACCTGCTCCTGGTACATTGGTACCAGTCCACTTATTGAGACAGGATAGACACATTGTTTACCAGCATGCAAGTACTGCAACATACTGTCCACTGTGCCATAAAGTAATTGTTGCAGGAGGGAAAGATCTGAACATACACCGTGAGTTTGTCGTGGCTCACCAGTGTCTTCCCCAACATCCTTAGTTTTTTTTCTTCCCTTTGTTGTCCTCTGGCTTCCTGTTCATCCTTTTCTTGTTGGTTGGCCATGTTGTCTTGTAACAAAAAAAAACTTACAGAAAAAAGTTAAAAAAAGAAGAAAATAATTATTTTCAGAACTAACTAAATATCCTAAAAAATAAGAGTGTATGCTAATATTAACCATATTTTTTCAGGTATCAGAAATACAACATTGTATTTAATATAGAGATAAAAGGTAAGTCTAAGGTAAATTAAACATGTGCCGTAATACTACATTGTAAGTTTATATTCAGTGATGTCATTTAAGATGTCATAGGAAAATTTTGTCGCAGCTACAGCCCTAACTGCTGAATGGAATTACACCAAATTTGGCAGAGAGGTAGCTCTTGGTTCAGAGTGCACTCTTTGGTTTAAATGGTGTAAATCCGTTCAGTAGTTCCTGAGAAATTCAAAAATAAAATAATATCGATATCTAGTGACCGCGGTGGATCCGCGAACCCTCCCGAGCACGAGCTTGATTCTGATTGGCTGCCAACACTCCAAACCAAAAAGTGTTGGCAGCCATCTTGTGACTCGGTTGAACCGAGTCACAAGAAAAAAGGTTATAAATGAAGAAAAGGGGAGAGGGTAGAAACACCCTGACCCACTAGGCCTGCTCAGGGGGTCGCATAGGGACCCCCAGGGCCAAATAAAGCAATTTTGGGCGAATCCCGCCGAAAAAAGAAAAAAAACGAATCGCGGTGTCCCGCGCTTTGTTTTAATGAGCCCCCAGGTGGGCCAGGTCCCGGGGGCAATGTGGAAAATATAGGAGTGCTGGGAGCCCATTTGCACCTAATTAGAAGCTGTTTTTTAAATAAAATAAAACCAGGGCATGGGGGCCTAGTTCCATTTCTTGCATTAGGGTCCATTGTGCCCTGTCCACGCCACTGAATTTGTACATTTCCAAATCGCTGACCTGCCTTCGAGGAGCCACAGAACGTTGTAATCAGAACCAATAATTGACAACATATACCGGACGATCACTCATTGACTGCTGACTCGTTAAAGATCCAGCTAAACCGTATTGTAATGGTTTGAATAGGTTTTCTTTACTCGGGGTCTCTGTTCCTCTCCTAGTGAGTCTTTCCTGGTTTCTCACCTCAGCATCCAGAGATCTACAGCGCCGTGGAGCTGGCAGAGAGGTGCTTGGCAGGCGGCGCTGGAATCTCCGCGCCGGAGTTTACAGTGGAATGCTGCTGTTCACCTGTTGCATTTCCTCAGCCACGCCCCCTCTGGCAAAAAAGTAACCAGTTCTGAATCACGGCTTTAAATAAGACCGAGCCTGGGCAGGTGAGCAGGTTGTGGGCAAACCAGCCTCTTTTCCTGGGAAGAGCGCAGAGTGGCCGGCGCTGCACACCTGGGCGCTAGGAATCGCTGAATGCTCTGCGTCATCTCGGAAGATATAAGTGGCCAGCCTCCCTTTTGTCTTACCTTGTCATGGAAATGAAGTTGGCAAGGTAGCTCCGTGGGTTAATGTGTCTGCTGCAGAAATGTAAGTGCAGCCCGTGACCTTGCACCTGAGTCTTGTGCGGGCGAAGACAGCACAGTATTGCATGTCTCACCAGTAAGTGAAAAAATATTACCCTGCCGGAATATTGTGGCCGAAATATTGACTACTTTAATCTTGTGATGGTATGTACATATAGGTAAGTATAGATTTAGTTTCCTTAACTTCATGTATCTTGAAGATGTATGTGCGTGTGAAGATACATATAGTACATGAATACTTACCTGTGTATAGTTAGTTACCTTGACAATATTATAGTAGACGGTGTTTTGGTCACAGTTCTCCAGCATAACAATAATGAAAACTCGATTCTGTGGGGAATTTAGCAGCTCCCTGCTGAGACGCTCCCTGCTGAGGTCTGCGGTGCAATCTGCAGCTGGGGTTTACCTACCATTAGTGGTGAGTCTGCCAGGTAGTCATTCAGCGTCAGTAAAATGAGGACCGGTTTCAACTGGGTATGAATATTTGTACATAAAAAATTGGAAGTGCTTTGATGGGAGTCTTCAAAAGACACACAATTGATGGACGGAATGCAGAACAAATCAAAACATTCACCCCTAGTCAAAAGATCTGGGTTAAGTCCATCATTCTTTTACTCACCATGCCACCCCAGTTTAGACCTGGCCATATGCAAATCAGTCTTGACCCTGTGCCTCATGGGAACAGTCCAGCCCGAACTGCTAAGCCAGGTCCTCCCTGGACCGGAAACAAGCATCCTAGGACCGGTTTCGGGGTTTCACCCCTCTTCAGCCAGGATAGCTTGAATCCAGTGGCACAGTGAGCCCGGGACCCACGTCTGGGCATACCCGGCGCACTTAGGGTGAGGAAGCAAAAGACACACAATTGATGGACGGAATGCAGAACAAATCAAAACATTCACCCCCAGTCAAAAGATCTGCGTTAAACCCATCATTCTTTTGCTCACCATGCAACCCCAGTTTAGACCTGGCCATATGCAAATCAGTCTTGACCCTGTGCCTCATGCCTTCGAGGAGCCACAGAACGTTGTACTCAGAACCAATAATTGACAACATATACCGGACGATCACTCATTGACTGCTGACTCGTTAAAGATCCAGCTAAACCGTATTGTAATGGTTTGAATAGGTTTTCTTTACTCCGGGGTCTCTGTTCCTCTCCTAGTGAGTCTTTCCTGGTTTCTCACCTCAGCATCCAGAGATCTACAGCGCCGTGGAGCTGGCAGAGAGGTGTTTGGCAGGCGGCGCTGGAATCTCCGCGCCGGAATCTCCGCGCCGGAGTTTACAGTGGAATGCTGCTGCTCACCTGTTGCATTTCCTCAGCCACGCCACCTCTGGCAAAAAAGTAACCAGTTCTGAATCACGGCTTTAAATAAGACCGAGCCTGGGCAGGTGAGCAGGTTGTGGGCAAACCAGCCTCTTTTCCTGGGAAGAGCGCAGAGTGGACGGCGCTGCACACCTGGGCGCTAGGAATCGCGGAATGCTCTGCGTCGTCTCGGAAGATATAAGTGGCCAGCCTCCCTTTTGTCTTACCTTGTCATGGAAATGAAGCTGGCAGGATAGCTCCGTGGGTTAATGTGTCTGCTGCAGAAATGTAAGTGCAGCCCGTGACCTTGCACCTGAGTCTTGTGCGGGCGAAGACAGCACAGTATTGCATGTCTCACCAGTAAGTGAAAAAATATTACCCTGCCGGAATATTGTGGCCGAAATATTGACTACTTTAATCTTGTGATGGTATGTACATATAGGTAAGTATAGATTTAGTTTCCTTAACTTCATGTATCTTGAAGATGCATGTACGTGTGAAGATACATATAGTACATGAATACTTACCTGTGTATAGTTAGTTACCTTGACAATATTATAGTAGACGGTGTTTTGGTCACAGTTCTCCAGCATAACAATAATTAAAACTCGATTCTGTGGGGAATTTAGCAGCTCCCTGCTGAGACGCTCCCCTGCTGAGGTCTGCGGTGCAATCTGCAGCTGGGGTTTACCTACCATTAGTGGTGAGTCTGCCAGGTAGTCATTCAGCGTCAGTAAAATGAGGACCGGTTTCAACTGGGTATGAATATTTGTACATAAAAAATTGGAAGTGCTTTGATGGGAGTCTTCAAAAGACACACAATTGATGGACGGAATGCAGAACAAATCAAAACATTCACCCCTAGTCAAAAGATCTGGGTTAAGTCCATCATTCTTTTACTCACCATGCCACCCCAGTTTAGACCTGGCCATATGCAAATCAGTCTTGACCCTGTGCCTCATGGGAACAGTCCAGCCCGAACTGCTAAGCCAGGTCCTCCCTGGACCGGAAACAAGCATCCTAGGACCGGTTTCGGGGTTTCACCCCTCTTCAGCCAGGATAGCTTAAATCCAGTGGCACAGTGAGCCCGGGACCCACGTCTGGGCATACCCGGCGCACTTAGGGCGAGGAAGCAAAAGACACACAATTGATGGACGGAATGCAGAACAAATCAAAACATTCACCCCCAGTCAAAAGATCTGGGTTAAACCCATCATTCTTTTGCTCACCATGCAACCCCAGTTTAGACCTGGCCATATGCAAATCAGTCTTGACCCTGTGCCTCATGCCTTCGAGGAGCCACAGAACGTTGTACTCAGAACCAATAATTGACAACATATACCGGACGATCACTCATTGACTGCTGACTCGTTAAAGATCCAGCTAAACCGTATTGTAATGGTTTGAATAGGTTTTCTTTACTCCGGGGTCTCTGTTCCTCTCCTAGTGAGTCTTTCCTGGTTTCTCACCTCAGCATCCAGAGATCTACAGCGCCGTGGAGCTGGCAGAGAGGTGTTTGGCAGGCGGCGCTGGAATCTCCGCGCTGGAATCTCCGCGCCGGAGTTTACAGTGGAATGCTGCTGCTCACCTGTTGCATTTCCTCAGCCACGCCACCTCTGGCAAAAAAGTAACCAGTTCTGAATCACGGCTTTAAATAAGACCGAGCCTGGGCAGGTGAGCAGGTTGTGGGCAAACCAGCCTCTTTTCCTGGGAAGAGCGCAGAGTGGACGGCGCTGCACACCTGGGCGCTAGGAATCGCGGAATGCTCTGCGTCGTCTCGGAAGATATAAGTGGCCAGCCTCCCTTTTGTCTTACCTTGTCATGGAAATGAAGCTGGCAGGATAGCTCCGTGGGTTAATGTGTCTGCTGCAGAAATGTAAGTGCAGCCCGTGACCTTGCACCTGAGTCTTGTGCGGGCGAAGACAGCACAGTATTGCATGTCTCACCAGTAAGTGAAAAAATATTACCCTGCCGGAATATTGTGGCCGAAATATTGACTACCTTAATCTTGTGATGGTATGTACATATAGGTAAGTATAGATTTAGTTTCCTTAACTTCATGTATCTTGAAGATGTATGTACGTGTGAAGATACATATAGTACGTGAATACTTACCTGTGTATAGTTAGTTACCTTGACAATATTATAGTAGACGGTGTTTTGGTCACAGTTCTCCAGCATAACAATAATTAAAACTCGATTCTGTGGGGAATTTAGCAGCTCCCTGCTGAGACGCTCCCTGCTGAGGTCTGCGGTGCGATCTGCAGCTGGGGTTTACCTACCATTAGTGGTGAGTCTGCCAGGTAGTCATTCAGCGTCAGTAAAATGAGGACCAGTTTCGACTGGGTATGAATATTTGTACATAAAAAATTGGAAGTGCTTTGATGGGAGTCTTCGGCATGAAAACGCTTTGTTGATTAAATTAGAAACCAGAATTATCATTCTTGTTATAATTTCGTATTTTAAGCTTAACACGAGTGGCATTCGGTATTATGAACAGCTATTGTGTACACTGTCTCTATTTGGCATTTACATAGCGCAAATTCTCGTATTAGTATGGCTTCGGGGCGCTCTTCGCTAGTATGTAGTAAGATGCTTCCAGATGCCAGGCGCTGGTTGTGTAGGTACAAGTCCATCCCGTGTGCAGTGCAGAGCTCAGCAGAAGTGTTAAATGTGCTTAGCGAAGCACTGTAAGGGCAGGTAAAGGCGGGGGGGGGGGGAGGGTGGCACTGTCCCTTGTCAGCCTGTACTCCTGTCCTCTGCCAGCACAGGTACATGCCAACCTGCCCCATGCTTGTGGAGACTGCTGACACCCCCTTGCCAATCTATCCCCTGCATGCACGACCACTGCTCGCCTGTCTCTTTAAAAACATGCCCCCTGCATCCGCTAGCCAACCCCCTGAATCTGAAGTAGAGGTGGGCGAGCCACTGAAAGCTCAAGACAGATGCCTGGCTTTGCTCAATGTCCTCTTCGACCGTCGAGCCCAAAACGAGCCAAGCTTCCACACGGTTTCTGCCTCTCACCCATGTTGTAAAAATAAAATCATGTGCCAAGAATTAGAGACAACGCATTAACATTTGATGTTAAAACAGGATAGACAGGTACATATCTGGTGACTGCATTGAAAAATGTAAAACCAGAAAACATGGGATCAATCCTGGCTTCCATGCTTGACCGAATTGTGTGATCCTAGGCCAATGTTTTATTTCATCGAAAATTATTGTTCTTCATTATCCCATATGGCAGCACCTTGGGGTAAGTGAGCTGTGCGCTGAACAACAATCTACCAAGTTTGATTTAATATAATGTTGGTCCATGTGTAATAAGAATCGAGGCCACACACAGGGTTCACATAACATGACTTGCTTTTTCTGATTCACTAATGGCAATTTTGTCAGGGCGGAGAGGCATACATGTCTCAAAGTTCATGTAAAAAATAACATTTTTAACACATGCCTCTCAGAGTAGTGATAGAATCTGATGTACTAAGGTGAAACACTTTTTTGCATTTTGAGGAGTATTTATCATATTATTCTATGTTTGTCGCACAATGTGCATAGCAAACATTTTCAGGGCTCTGGCTCAGCTCTCCATGGTACCTTGCCCCTGCCTTTCAACTAGAACCGCTGCTAGTTTGCCCTTTGCTAATCTGCCCCTTGCATTTCAAGCGGAGAACACAGGCAGACGGTCCCTGCCTAACCTACCCCCTGCATCCTAAACAGAGGTCACTGATAGACTGCCCCTTCCTAGTCTACCCCATGCATCCTAAACAGAGACCACTGACAGCCAACCCCTCACTAGCCTCATCCTGCATCCTAAACAGAGACCACTGACAGCCGGCCCCTTCCTAGTCTACCCCCTGCATCCTAAACAGAGACCACTGACAGCCGGCCCCTTGCTGGCCTGCCCCCTGCATCCTAAACAGAAACACCAACAGCCGGCCCCTTGCTAGCCCACCCCATGCAACCTAAACAAAGACCACTGACAGCTGGCCCCTTGCTAGCCTACCCCCAGCATCCTAAACAGATACCACTGACAGCCGGCCCCTTCCTAGTCTGGCCCCTGCATCCTAAACAAACCACTGATAGCCGGCCCCTCGCTTGCCTCATCCTGCATCCTAAACAGAGACCACTGACAGCCGGCCCCTAGCTAGCCTACTTCATCCACCCTACACAGAAACCACGGACAGCCAGCCCCTTCCGAGCCTGTCCTCTGAATCCTAAACAGAGACCACTGACAGCCAACACCTTGCTAGCCTACCCCCTATATCCTAAAAAGAAACCACTGACAGCCGACCCCTTCCTAGCCAACCCCCTGCATCCTAAACAGAAACCACTGACAGGCAGCCCCTCCCTAGCCTCATCCTGCATCCTAAACAGAGACCACTGACAGCCGGCCCCTTATAAGTCTATCCCCTGCATCCTACACAGAAACCACTGACAGGCAGCCCCTTCTTAGCCTCATCCTGCATCCTAAACAGAGACCACTGACAGCCGACCCCTTCCTAGCCTGCCCCCTGCATCCTACACAGAAACCACTGACAGGCAGCCCCTTCCTAGCCTACCCTCTGCATCCTAAACAGAGATCACTGACAGCCAGCCCCCTATAAGTCTATCCCCTGCATCCTACACCAACACCACTGACAGCAGCCCCCTATCTAGCCTACCCCCTGCATCCTAAAGAGAAACCACTGACAGCGGCCCCTTGCAAGCCTGCCCCATCCATCCTAAACAGAAACCACTGACAGCTAACCCCTTGCTAGACTACCCTTTGCATTCTAAACTGAGCCCACTGACAGCCGTCCCCTACCTTGTCTGAGCAATGCACCCTAAGCAGAGAGCACTGACAGCTGCCCCCTTCCAAGCCTACCCCCTGCATCCGAAACAGAAACAACTGACAGCCGGCCCCTCGCTAGCCTGTCCCATGGATCCTAAGTGGAGAGCACTGACAGCGGGCCATTTGTTAGTCTACCCCTGGCATTCTAAGCAGAAACCATTGACAGCCAGCTTCTTGCTAGCGTACCCCCCACATCATAAACAGAAACCACTGACAGCCTCTGTTGCCTCTTTCTGCACCTCACTTGCTTCTTTCTGCACCCCTCTTGCCTATTTCTGCACCTCTGTTGGTTCTTTCTGCACCTCTCTTGTATCTTTCTGCACTTCTATTACTTCTTTCTGCACCTTTCTTCCTCTTTCTGCACATGTCCTACCTATGTAGGGCTAGTTAGAAATTAGCATTTAAAAAACCTTAGAAACTCACTGAAAAAAACAGAGGTTTCAGGGACGTTATAGTTAGGAATTAGCATTTAAAAAACCTTAGAAATTCACTGAAAAAACCACAGGTTTCAGGGACGTTATAGTTAGGCTGACATTGCACTCGTACAAAACCAGAGAAATTTGTCCGTTATAGTTAGCTGAGCTAACTATAACTCGCGCCGCCGCAATGCACTGCTGATGATGTTACATATTACATCACTGATGATAGCACTGCTGACATCTCAAATGACATCACTGATGACATCACTGATGACATCATCCACCTAATATCTGATGCACCTCTTCACACCCTAATATAACCCACTCTAAAATACAGACTCCCGTTCTCGAAACCATAGACACACCAATACCAGTTAGTACATACCCACTCACTGATTCATAGGTGTACACACATCCACTCACTCACCCATACAGTCACTCATTCATGCAGTCACTCATCTATACAGCCACTGATATTTGCAATCATATACCCATACATAACTCACACTCTGCCACTCACCCATAGAGTTACAAACTCACCTAGTCAGTCACGCAAATAATCAATCACATTGCCATTTACTCACCTATACAGTTATACACACACCACCTCACTTATTCATACAGATACTAACACATACTTACTCTCTTATACAATCACTGACACAAGCACACACTCATCCATACAGTCACTCTCACAATCCTCACTCTCACATATAGTCACTTATATACTCCAACACTTATATATACTGCCTTTCACATATGTAGTTACTCACACATATACCACTGAGATATTCACTCACTCACGAACACAGCCATACGCACAGTCACTCATGAACCTATACACCCAGTGAATCACCCACTCACACATCCATGCAAGGAGTCACACACACCCCCACCCACCCACACAGACACTCAGGCACCCATACAGGTACTCAGACAACCAATCATTTACCCATATAGACACTCATGTAGCTACTCACCACCCCATGCAGCCACTTACACACCAACTGACAGACTGATACAGACATTCACACAGATTAATCTTTCACCCATGCATTCACTAAGACATGTTTAATCACTCATTTATACAGTCAGTTATGCACCTATTAAATCATCCATTCAGAGACTCATACACCCACTCATTCTTCAATACACCTTGGCGTATATATATAACATTCTTAAAATTTTTAGAAACACTCAGGGGCAGATGTACGACCCTTTTTGCAGCCGCAAACTGGAGAACCTCCCATTTGCGTCCGCAAAAAAGGGTAATAGCATGTACAAATGCTAATTTGCGAGTCCCCTGACTCACAAAAACGCAATTGCGATTCTTGCTATTAGGAAGGGGGGTCCCTTCCTAATAGCGATTCAACATGCTATGTACTAGTGTTTTGCGGCCGCATTTTCGGCCGCAAAACACTCGCAGTTTACCACCTACTTCAAGTAGGTGGTAAACCACTCGCAAAGGGGAAGGGGTCCCCAGGGCACCCCTTCCCCTTTGTGAGTATGTTGGATAAAAATTTTAAGAGCAGGCAGTGGTCCCAGAGACCACTGCCTGCCCGTAAAAAAATGAAACTGAAAAGTTTCGTTTTTCTTTTTTAAATGCAGGCCGTTTTCCTTTAAGCAAAACGGGCTGCATTTAAAAAAGAAAAAAGCTGCTTTAGTGAAAAGCAGTCTCAGACATGGTGGTCTGCTGAGCCCAGCAGGCCACCATCCCTGGGACGGCTGTTATTCCCAATGGGCTCGCAAATTGCGAGAGGCTCATTAATATTAATGAGCCTCGCAATTTGCGACCCCATTGGGAATTGCAAACAGCGTGAAATCCACTGTTGTACATCGGAAATTGCGCCTCTCAAATTGCGACTCGCGAAAGAGTCACAATTTGTGATGTGCAATTGTCTTGGTCATACATCTGGCCCACAGTTACTGGATGATGTCAATAGTGATGTCATCAGTGTTGTCATTTGAGATATCATCAGTGATGTGATCAGTGATGTCACTGACCATGTCATGAGTGATGTAATGTGTGACGTCATCAGCAGTGCATTGCAGGGGTGCGAGTTATAGTTAGCTCAGCTAACTATAATGGCCGAATTTCTCTGGTTTGGAACGAGTGAAATGTCAGCCTAACTATAACGTCCCTGAAACCTGTGGTTTTTTCAGTGAATTTCTAAGGTTTTCTAAATGCTAATTCCTAACTATAACGTACCTGAAACCTCTGTTTTTTTCAGTGAATATATATATATATACATATATATATATTTCAACACAATCCTTCTGAACAGAGGGACAAACGGGTCGCACTGCCGTAGCTTTTTGCAATTTTTATTTTCTTTTTCTTTACATCCTTATTGCATGGCTATAGGCGAAACGATCAACGCGTTTCGGTATCTACAAATACCTTGCTCACGATCAACTGACCGCTTGTCACCGCCTAATACATATATTCAAACAGTTGATACCTCATTTCCTGTTTGGTGATGCAAGCGCCCCATTGCATTCTGGGAGATGTAGTTTTTATATTATATATGCATTTTAAATACATTTTCAAAAAAACTTGTGACCATGCTTATAAAATAAGTATTCGAACTAAATTAAATGCCATAAATCATATTTCTATTCACACAGAATCATTAATGTCCCTCATATGTTACAACATATTTCTCGTTATGGTACTTGACAGTAACTCACCCAGTAACGGCAACAATTTACTTTCTTCCGAAATTACATAAAGATCAAAAGATGCCACCAGGACGACCAATTCTGTCGGCAAAGGGCTCGCTTCTGGAGCCAGTGGCAAACTACATCGACCACTTTCTAAACCCATATGTGACACAACTTAACTCTTATATACAGGACACCAGTGACCTACTGAGGTTATTACAAAATACACCATGGCAAGACTCGTACCAGCTAGTAACAATGGATGTCATATCCCTTTATACTAATATAGGGAATGACATGGGCTTGAATGCATGCAATTTCTTCTTACAAGAGAGAAACATACAATTCGGTGACCATAATCAAATGCTCTTGGATATGATCTCAATTTGCCTAACAAAAAATATATTTGTATTTGGTGACGAAGTATATCGTCAAAACAACGGGACAGCCATGGGATTTTCTTTTAGTCCCAGTTATGCCTGTCTGGCAATGGGATGGTGGGAGAAAGAAGTGGCGTGGAAAATAAAAAATGATCATGTATTGAATAAAATCATCAGTTGGACACGATTCATTGATGATTTACTCATTATCTGGGATGGCAGCACGGAAGAATTTCAGGAATACTTTGAAATCATTAACAACAGTATCACAAATTTAAATTTCAGTTTTGAAATAAACAAAGATCGAATAGTATTCTTGGATACAGAGATTTACATTAAGGAGAATCAGATACACACGACGTTGCATCGAAAAAGTACAGCAACAAATGCCACCCTGGAAGCAACGAGTTTTCATCAACAGTCACTAATCTCCAGCATCCCATATGGGGAATTCCTCAGAATCCGGAGAATATGCAGTGAGGAAAAAGAATGGCAGAAACATAGTGCTGCAACTTCGGAAAGATTCAAAAGAAGAAAATACAATACAGGCATAATCAAAAAATGTTGGGAGCGAACTAATGAAAAATCAAGAGAGGAATGTTTGGTCCAAAAACAGAAAGAACTAAAAATGGATCAAGAACCGATTAGATTGATAACGGATTTCTGATATGAAAGTAAGGAAATTGCTAAAATTTTAAGACGTAATTGGAAAATACTACAGTTAGATGATACTGTGAGTAAAATAGTGGGACAACATCCAACGATAACCTACAGGAGAGCTAAGAACTTAAAGGATCACCTAATTCACAGTCATTTTAAAGGAAAGAAAAAAGATGAATCTTGGTTGAAAACAAAAGGTTTTTTAAAATGTCATGCCTGCAAGGCATGTCAGATTGCAAAACAAACAAAAGAAGTTTATATGGCAAACAATAAAATTTGGGAGATCCGGGAATTAATCACATGTAAGACACAATATGTGGTTTATGTGGTGGAATGCACATGCCCACTGAGGTATGTGGGTAGCACTATCTGTGAATTAAAAAAAGAATAATGGAACATGTGCGAGCAACTATACATCAGGACAGAACAAATGCTGTGGCCAAGCACATGGAGCAGTACCATCAAAGTGACTGGAAACAACTTAAATTCTATGGAATTGAAACTGTTGCCAAGAAAGAACGTGGTGGGAATAGAGAAAGACTCTTGCGACAGAAGGAGTCACGCCACATTTTAAATCTGCGAACATTAACACCGTATGGCCTCAACCAATCAGAGGAACTATATATTCATCTATGATAATTCATAATATAACTTCCCCTGTATGTAACAAAACGAGTGACAACTTACAAAATGATTATAAATGCCAATAATTGAGAATATTGCTAAAATTAGAGAACACAGACTAGTTTAAGTCCTAAATGGAATATGTGTATTCTTGTCCCATTGGAGGGATATAAATCTTTGTTGTGGGGTACTGTACCAACTAAATGTGGTCAAAAATGTTGGGAGAAACAAATAAGAAGTCCCACCAGAGGGATAAAATAGGAGTGACTGGGTACCATAACGAGAAATATGTTGTAACATATGAGGGACATTAATGATTCTGTGTGAATAAGAAATATGATTTATGGCATTTAATTTAGTTTGAATACTTATTTTATAAGCATGGTCACAAGTTTTTTTGAAAATGTATTTAAAATGCATATATAATATAAAAAACTACATCTCCCAGAATGCAATGGGGAGCTTGCATCACCAAACAGGAAATGAGGTATCAACTGTTTGAATATATGTATTAGGCGGTGACAAGCGGTCAGTTGATCGTGAGCAAGGTATTTGTAGATACCGAAATGCGTTGATCGTTTCGCCTATAGCCATGCAATAAGGATGTAAAGAAAAAGAAAATAAAAATTGCAAAAAGCTACGGCAGTGCGACCCGTTTGTCCCTCTGTTCAGAAGGATTGTGTTGAAGTATTTAACAGCGTGGTTCTGCTGTAGGGTATCGCACCAAGTTTGAGCGCTGCAATATCGGCGAAAAGGAACCGGATTGGAACACATATATATATATATATATATATATATATATATATATTCACTGAAAAAACCATAGGTTTCAGGGACGTTATAGTTAGAAATTAGCATTTAAAAAACCTTAGAAATTCACAGAAAAAACCACAGGTTTCAGGGACGTTATAGTTAGTTGGACATTTCACTCGTACAAAACCAGAGAAATTCAGCCGTTATAGTTAGTTGAGCTAACTATAACTCGCGCCTCCGCAATGCACTGCTGATGACGTCACATATTACATCATTCATGACATGGTCAGTAACATCACTGATGACATCTCAAATGACATCACTGATGACATCATCCAGTGACTATGTGTGTCTGTAAAGTTTAAATATGTCTTATATATTTATATGCCAAGGTGTATTGAAGAATGAGTGGGTGTATAAGTGTCTGAATGGATGATTTAGTAGGTGCATGACAGACTGTATAAGTGAGTGAATAAACGTGTCTTACTGAATGCATGGGTTAGTGACTAAACTGTGTGAATGTCTATATCAGTCTGTCAGTTGGTATGTAAGCGGCTGCATGGGTTGGTGAGTAGCTACATGAGTGTCTATATGGGTTATTAATTGGTTGTCTAAGTATCGGTATGGGTGCCTGAGTGTCTGTGTGGGTGGGAGGGGGGTGTGTGACTCTGTGCATAGATGTGTGAGTGGGTGATTCACTGGGTGTATGGGTTCAAGAGTGCATCTGTGAAGGGCTGTATGGGTAGGTGAGTGTGTGTATGGGTATGTTGGTGAGTTAATGGATGTCTCAGTGGAACATGTGTGAGTAACTACATATGTGAAAGGCAGTATATGTGAGTGTTGGAGTATATAAATGACTGTATGTGAGAGTGAGTGATTGTGAGAGTGGCTGTATGGATGAGTGTGTGCTTGTGTCAGTGATTGTAGAAGAGAGTAAGTATGTGTTAGTATCTGTATGAATAAGTGAGGTGGTGTGTGTATAACTGTATAGGTGAGTAAATGCGAGTGTGATTGATTCTTTGCATGACTGCCTAGGTGTGTGAGTAACTCTATTGATGAGTGGCAGTGTGTGAGTGTATGTATAGGTGTATGAGTGCATATCATAGTGCTGTATTGATGAGTGACTGCATGTATGAGTGACTGTATGGGTAAATGAGTGGATGTGTGTATAGACCTAGGAATCAGTGAGTGGATATATAGTAACTGGTATTGGTGTGTCTATGGTTTCGAAAATGGTAGTCTGTATTTTAGAGTGGGTTTATCAAAGGTTATATTAGGGTGTGAGGAGGTGCATCAGATTATCACGTGGATTATGTCATCAGTGATGTCAACTGACCATGTCATGAAGGATGTAATATGTGACGTCATCAGCAGTGCATTGCGGGGGGTGCGAGTTATAGTTAGCTCAACAAACTATAACGGCCGAATTTCTCTGGTTTTGTACGAGTGAAATGTCCAACTAACTATAACGTCCCTGAAACCTGTGTTTTTTTCAGTGAATTTCTAAGGTTTAATAAATGCTAATTTCTAACTATAACGTCCCTGAAACCTATGGTTTTTTCAGTGAATTTCTAAGGTTTTTTAAATGCTAATTTCTAAATATGCCTACAGAGGTAGGACATGTGCAGAAAGAGGATGGAAAGGCACAGAAAGAAGCAAGAGAAGTGCAGAAAGAGGCAACAGAAGTCCAGAAAGAGGAATAAAGGTGCAGAAAGAAGCAAGAGATATGCAGAAAGAACCAACAGAGATACAGAAAGAGGCCTTGTTGCAAAGTCATCCTGTGCCCCCAACTTTTTGCTGACTGGTACTGGTGGTAACTGACTGACTAACCAGGCCCGGAGCCAGTGCTATGCTGAAAGACACTTAGAATACAGTGAAAACACCTACATACACTAGGGTACACTATGGGTTGGGGTACCCCTGTGATTGGCATGACCTCCCCTGTAAGGCCCTAGTACATAAAAGGGCAGGGGGATTAAAACTACCTCTAAGTCAGAGGTGCAGAAAGAGGCAAGAGAAGTGCAGAAAAAAGCAACAGAGGTGCTGAAAGAGGCAAGAGTGGTGCAGAAAGAGGAAAGAGGGATGCAGAAAGAGGCAAGTGGGGTGCAGAAAGAAGCAAGTGAGGTGCAGAAAGAGGCAAGAGAGGTGCAAAAAGAGGCAAGAGAGGTGCAGAAACAGGCAAGAGAAGTGCAGAAAGAGGCAAGAGAGGTGCAGAAAGAAGCAAGAGAGGTGCAGAAAGAGGCAAGTAAGATGCAGAGAGAGGCAAGAGAGGTGCAGAAAGAGGGAAGACGAGTGCAGAAAGAGACAACAAGGGTGCAGAAAGAAGCAAGACAGGTGCAGAAAGAAGCATGGGAAGTGCAGAATGAAGCAACAGGGGTGCAGAAAGAGACAAGAGGAGTGCAGAAAGAAGCAACAGAGGTGCAGAAGGAGGCAAGAGAACTGCAGAAAGAGGCAAGAGAGTTGCAGAAACAGGCAAGAGAGGTGCAGAAAAGGGAACAGGGGTGCAGAAAGAGGCAAGAGAGGTGCAGGAAGAGGGAAGAAGGGTGCAGAAAGAGGCAAGAGGAGTGCAGAAAGAAGCAACAGAGGTACAAAAAGAGGCAAGAGAGGTGCAGAAACAGGCAGGAAAGTGCCGAAAGAGGGAACAGGGGTGCAGAAAGAGGCAAGAGAGGTACAGAAAGAGAAAAGAGGGGTGCAGTAAGAGGCAAGAGAGGTGCAGAAAGAAGCAAGTGAGGTGCAGAAAGAGGCAACAGAGGTGCAGAAAGACACAAGAGAGGTACAGAAACAAGCAAGAGAAGTGCAGAAAGCAGCAAGAGAATTGCTGAAAGAAGCAACAGAGGTGTGGAAAGAAGCAAGAGTAATGCAGAAAGAGGCAAGTGAGGTGCAGAAAGAGGCAAGAGAGGTGCATAAAGAGGCAAGAGGGGTGCAGAAATGTGCAAGAGATTAGCAGATAGAAGCAAGAGCAGTATAGAAAGAACCAACAGAGGTGCTGAAAGAGGCACGAAGGGTGCAGAAAGAGGCAAGAGAAGTGCAGAAAGAAGCAACAGAGGTACAGAAAGAGGCAAGAGTGGTGCAGAAAGAGGGAAGAGAGGTGTAGAAAGAGGCAAGAGAGTTGCACAAAGAGGGAAGAGGGGTGCAGAAAGAGGCAAGAGGGGTGCAGAAAAAAGCAAGTGAGGTGTAGAAAGAGGCAAGAGAGGTGCACAAAGAGGCAAGAGAGGTACAGAAAAAGGCAAGAGAAGTGCACAAAGAGGCAAGAGAATTGCTGAAAGAAGCAACAGAGGTGTAGAAAGAAGCAAGAGAAGTGCAGAAAGAGTCAAGCAAGATGCAGAAAGAGGCAAGAGAGGTGCAGAAAGAGGGAAGACGAGTGCAGAAAGAGACAACAGGGGTGCAGAAAGAAGCAAGACAGGTGCAGAAAGAAGCATGGGAAGTGCAGAATGAAGCAACAGGGGTGCAGAAAGAGGCAAGAGAAGTGCAGAAAGAAGCAACAGAGGTGCAGAAGGAGGCAAGAGAACTGCTGAGAGAGGCAAGAGAGTTGCAGAAACAGGCAAGAGAGGTGCAGAAAAAGGGAACAAGGGTGCAGAAAGAGGCAAGAGAGGTGCAGAAAGAGGGAAGAAGGGTACAGAAAGAGGCAAAAGGAATGCAGAAAGAAGCAACAGAAGTGCAGAAGAAGCAAGGGGAGTGCATAAAGAAGCAACAGAGGTGCAGAAAGAGGCAAGAGGGGTGCAGAAAGAGGCAAGAGAAGTGCAGAAAGAAGCAACAGAGGTGCAGAAAGAGGCAAGAGGAGTGCAGAAAGAGGGAAGAGGGGTGCAGAAAGAAGCACAAGGGATGCAAAAAAAAGCAAGAGAGGTGCAGAAAGAAGCAAGAGAAGTGCATAAAGAAGCAACAGAGATGCAAAAAGGGGGAAGTGGGATGGAGAAAGAGGCACGAGGGATACAGAAAGAAACAAGAGAAGTGCAGAAAGAAGGAACAGAGGTGCCGAAAGAGGCAAGAGGGGTGCAGAAAGAAGGAAGAGGGGTGTGAAAGAGACACGAGGGATGCAGAAAGAAGCAAGAGGGATGCAGAAAAAAGCAAGAGAGGTGCAGAAAGAAGCAAAAGAATTGCAGAAAGAAGGAACAGAGGTGCAGAAAGAGGCAAGAGGAGTGCAGAAAGAGGGAAGAGGGGTGCAGAAAGAGGCACGAGGGGTGCAGAAAGAAGCAAGAAAGGTACAGAAAGAAACAAAAGAAGTGCAGAAAGAAGCAACAGAGGTGCAGAAAGAGACAAGAGGGGAGCAGAAAGAGGGAAGAGGCGTGCAGAAAGAGCCACAAGGGTTGCAGAAAGGAGGGACAGAGGTGCAGAAAGAGGCAAGAGAAGTGCAGAAAGAAGCAACAGAGATGCAGAAAGGGGGAGGAGGGATAGAGAAAGAGGCAAGAGGGGTGCAGAAAGAAACAAAAGAAGTGCAGAAAGATGCAACAGAGGTACAGAAAGAGGCAAGAGGAGTGCAGAAAGAGGGAAGAGGGGTACAGAAAGAGGCACGAGGGGTGCAAAAAGAAGCAAGAGAGGTTCAGAAAGAAGCAAGAGAAGTGCATAAAAAAGCAACAGAGATGCAGAAAGGGGAAGTGGGGAGGAGAAAAAGGCAAGAGGGATACAGAAAGAAGCAAGAGAGTTGCAGAAAGAAACAAAAGAAATTCAGAAAGAATTAACAGAGGTGCAGAAAGAGGCAAGAGGGGAGCAGAAAGAGGGAAAAGGGATGCAGAAAGAGGCACAAGGGTTGCAGAAAGAAGGGACAGAGGTGCAGAAAGAAGCAAGAGAAGTGCAGAAAGAAGCAACAGAGGTGCAGAAAGAGGGATGAGGGGTGGAAAAAGAGGCAAGAGAAGTGCAGAAAGAAGCAACAGAGATGCAAAAAGGGGGAACAGGGGTGGAGAAAGTGGCAAGAGGGGTGCAGAAAGAAGCAAGAGGGGTGCAGAAAGAAACAAAAGAAGAGCAGAAAGAAGGAACATGGTGCAGAAAGAGGCAAGAGGGGTGCAGAAAGAAGGAAGAAGGGTGCAGAAAGAGGCAAGAGGGGTGCAGAAAGAGGGAAGAGGGGTGTGGAAGAGGCACGAGGGGAGCAGAAAGAAGCAACAGAAATGCAGAAAGAGGCAAGAGAGGTGCAGAAAGAAGCAAAAGTGGTTTGCACACCATTAGTGCCAATTTAACACCCACATTTAGCAATAAGTAACAGGTGAACATTCTAGGTTTACAAAGAACCTTCCACCACGCTGTAACACTTGTCGCTGCATTTTTGGTAATGTTTGAACCTTTTGAGCTAGAAACAAGGCTTTTTTTGTTAAAATCTGCAGATTAGGCAGCAGATGATTGAATATGTGGCTAATGCGGAAAATGTATAATTGTGCGAAAGTCGGTGCAGCCAAACAGTCACATAATTCCAGTGGCCCTGCTCATACCTCTGACTAGGTCCAGCAGTTCTCCTCAGTGATTCCTTCTTTTTTTGTCTCATTGAGTTCATAGTTTAGCTTCTATGGAAACGAGGAACACTAAACCTGAGGTTACCACTCCACAACACAGACTAGCATACCACATAATTACTCTCCGTAACACATAATCCCACTCTACATAATTCCTATACACTAAATACCACATACTTTCTATCCACATAATTTCACTGCACAACATACCACATAATTCCACTACAGACAACCTACATCTACTCCACTCCAAGAAACATTAATAAAACACTTTTAGATTTACAACGCTAATAGCTCTAACTCTTGCAAATGCGAGACCTATTACATTACAAATGCTTCTTTAACTGGTAGTCGCGTTTGCAGAGTGGTGGAGAAAGGGGGCTGGGCCTCCAACCAGCACTCAGGAATTTCACTGCGTAGGACTTACAGGAGGTACCAGGAGGGCTACTTGGCCGCCAAATTCCCACAGGAGTAAAGTGGCTTCACCCCCCACCCAGTACTGTGCCAGGAGTCGCATTTGCAGAGTGGTGGAGAAAGGTGAGCGTGGCCTCCGAAGACCTCTCAGCAATCCCACTGTGTGGGACTTACTGGAGGTAACAGGAGGGGTAGTTGGCCCCAAGGTGAACCTTGGGGGCCAACTACCCTCCTGTTACCTCCAGTAAGTCCCACACAGCAGGATTGCTAAGTTCTCATAGCAGGCCACGCCCCTTTCCCCACCACTCTGCAAACGCACTTCCTGGCGTGCTCTTGGATGAGGATTAAAGTCCCCTTCGCTGCTGGGGGCCCTTAGGGCCAACTAGCCTACCTGATACCTCCGTATGCCTCAGATAGTGGGATTGCTGAAAGGTGGACACAGGCCACGCCCCCTTTCTCCACCACTCTGCAAACGCACCTCCTGGCGCTTTCTGGGTTGGTGGATTAAGTCCCCTTGAATCCTGAGGGTCCCTAGGGGCCAACTAGCCCATCAGGTACCTACAGTAATCCCCACACAGCTGTATTGCTGAGAGTGGTCCGAGGCCAAGCCCCCTTTTTACACCACTCTGCAAACGCGCTGCCTGGCGCACTGCTGCTCGGGGATATAGTCCACTTCAGTCCTGATGTCCTCAGGACACAAGGGGACCTCATCACCCCACCAGCAGCGGGCCAAGAAGCGTGTTTGCAGAGTGGTGTTAAAAGGGGCGTGGCCTCGTACCACCTCTCAGCAATCCCACTGTGTGGGGCTTACTGGAGGTTCCTGGTGGCCTAGTTGGCCCCCAGGGACCCTCACCAACAACGGGGACTTAATCCCCCTACGCAGATCGCACCAGGAGGCGCGTTTGCAGAGTAGTGCAGGGAGGGGGCGGGGCCTCCGGCGATTTGTCGTTTTTTAATTTATTTTATGGGAGGGGGGCTGTGTGGCCCCCCTTCCCTGGGTCACTTTTGGCCCCGGGTACCCCATCCCCCGGGGCATACCCAGCTTTTTTTTTATTTTGGAGGGGGCCTGCGTGGCCCCCCTCCCGGGCCATTTTTGGCCCTGGGGACCCCATCCTCCTGGGCTTGGCCATTCCTTTTTTTTTTTAAATGGGAGGGGGCCGTCGGCACCCCCCTCCCGGGCCATTTTTGGCCCCGGGGATCCCATCCCCCAGGGCTTGGCCATTGCTTTTTTTTTTTTTTAAATAAAGGGAGGGGGGCCAAGCGGCCCCCCTCCCGGGCCATTTTTGGCCCCGGGGACCCCATCCCCCGGGGCTTGGACATTTTTTTTTAAAAATAAACTGAGGGGGGGCCCCCTCCTGGGCCACTTCTGGCCCCGGGGACCCCATACCCCGGGGCCGGCCCTTAGCATTGGGGACCGTGGGGGGAGCCCCAATGCCCCCATGGGTCCCTGCCAGCTCCCCGCCTCCTGCGGGAGCCGGCATTGCTTTTGGGCAAGGGGAGCTGCTAGCATGCAGCTCACCTTGCCCAAAAGCAATTCTGCTTTGCTTCGTTGAAGAGTGAGCAAGATTTCCTGCCCTCGCTTCAATGAAGCAAAGCAGAGTTTGCTATGACAGGGCAGGAGCCGTGCTCCCACCCTGCCATAGCAAACATCAATGTCCCGGGGGTGGACACCGAGGACATTGCAGGAGCCGGCCCTGGGGGGTGGCGGTCCCCAGGGGTCTGCAACGGACCCCCGCATTTCAATAAAGAGTGCCCAGGGGAGGTGGTGGTCCCCGGGGCAGTGTGGGGTGGCTCGACCCCCCCACACTTTCATTTTGGAAACAGCTCCGGGGGGGTGGTGGTCACCAGAGCTGCGGGGGGGCCACAAGGCCCCCCGCATTTAAATCATGTAGCCCCGGGGAGGTGGTGGTCCCCGGGGCTTGGGGTGCCCATGAGGCCCCCCCACCCAAAATAATTAAAAGCCCCGGGGAGGTGGCGGTCCCCGGGGCTTGGGGGGCCCGTGAGGCCCCCGTCCTAAAAAGCAAATGCCCCGGGAGGTGGCAGTCCTCAGGGCAGCGTGGCGGGGCAGGGGCCCCCCCCCACGCATTTTTTTTTTAAAATGCGGGGGGCCGCATGCCCCCGCATATAATTATATAATCCCCAGGGAGGTGGCGGCCCCTGGAATTGCGGGGGCCCGCCGTGGGCCCCCGCTAATTATTTCGGCATTGCCCCTGGGACCTGGCCCACCCGGGGGCTTATAGATAACAAAGCGCGACGGCCCACGCTTCGTTAAAAAAAAATTTCACCGGATTCGCTCACCCAGCGCAAATTTGGCTGATTTTTTTTTTTTTTAATGCTTTTTTTGATCCTGGGGGTCCTTGTGGGACCCCCTAGCAGGCCTAGGGGGTCAGGGTGTTTGTACCCTGCCCCCTTTTCTTGTTTTTTTATGTTTTTTCACCCTTTTTCTTGTGACTCGGTTACCAAGTCACAAGATGGCTGCCAACACTTCCTGGTTTGGAATGTTGGCAGCCAATCAGAATCAAGCTCGTGCTCGTGAGGGTTTGTGAATCCTCCTCGGTGCTCAGATATCAATATTTAATTTTTTTAAATTTCTCAGCAACTACTGAACGAATTTACACCATTTAAAGAAAAGGGCGCTTTCTGAACCAAGAGCTACCTTTTTGCCATATTTGGTGTAATTCCGTTCAGCAGTTTGGGCTGTAGCCATGTCTAAAGTTCCTATGGAGATTAACATGGGGAAAATGTGTTTTGGGACCCCCATTTTTTCTCAGCCCCCACTTGACGAATCACCCTGAAACTTTCAAGACAGGAGCTGACTAGAGCGCCTAGTTTTGAAAATTTCGCGAAGATTCGTCAAACGGCACCAAAGATATTGGCAAATCAAAAAACGCTTTTCCTATGGAAACTAGGTCCTAACTATAACTACCTACTGGTGACCGCCAGTAGGTAATATATATATATGTATATATGTAAATGGAGTCCCTCATCACTGTTCTCTTATGTGAATGAGTATTTTAATGTGGAAAAAATGGCGCTCTGGCATGATGGTGAGCAAGGCAGCATGAGACTGCTGAAACGCGTTGATGTAATCGTCATCAATAAACTACCGAGTGACCAATACCCCTTGGAGTGCTGGATGATTGTTTTCTATGGGGATAATCCTATGCTAAATATTTAGAAACGTGGCGAAACGTTTCATGACCGGCACCTCCGACGCTTTGGAAGCACGCCAGTATAAATCGCCAATCTGTACTTTTCGTGAAGGAGACAGGCGTGCCCCCCGTTATGCTGGAATGAAACATTGCCACAACTGAAAGGAGTGGAGAGACCACGAGCAAGAGCCTGGAGCCGGTGATCAGAGGATCGCGGAATCGGGCTGAAAGACTCGTAAGTGGCGGAAAAGTAAAAACAGCAACGGGAGTCGGGCTGGGGAAGTGGAGAGGAATGAAGACTCAGAAAGTGTGAAAATTCGAGTCAGAAAAGATTAATCCCAGCAAGGGGTAGAACACCGAATGTAATAATGAGTGACAAGGAATGTGCAGCGAGGCAACAGGAAGCCTTAAAACTCTTTGAAGAAACCGCTCTACCGTCGCAAAGAGAGAGGGGTGTTGCAGCTCCTAAAGACAGCAATGATCTAGGCAGACAACTACAAGAGTATGAAAAACTGAAGAAAAGAGAAATCTCCCGATGGTGGGAAGTGGCGTCTCTAAATCAGTATTTACAAGTGGGGCGAGTCCCTCGTGGACTACGGATAATGATCACCCCTACGTACAAGAATCCGCAATCTGAGATGTTATGTGAATGGGCTGAGAACAGTGCGACCAGCTCCACGAACATGATCCGCATCCTAGTTAAATATGCAGAGAAGGAAAGACGGGAGGTAGTCATTAAGATAAAGGAATTAAATGAAATTCTGGAGAAAAGTGAAGACAAAACTAGAGTGAGAAAAGTCAGAGGTGAAATGAAAATCAGGTTGGAGAAATATGAAAGACGCATAATGGATAGAAAGGCTACCAAATTCATCCGTGATCGTCTGGGCTACAAATCAGTGCAAATTTATACATTTGCTAAGAAATTTGACCCGGAGAGGAGGCAAAAGATCCAGAGTGGCCTCATTGATCAACAAGCTATCTCCCAGAGTGAAGCTAGCTCGGACACGGGCTCAGAACAAGAGCTAGAGGATCAAAGTGGAAGAGGGATGCAAGATGTGAGGCTTGCCGTCACAGATGAGTTCCGTTTGATGCTACTGGAGCAACAAACAGACCATCGCGCTGGGAGAGGGCGCGGGAGAGGAAGGAGCCGAGGAAGAGGAAACAAGAGGGGGTGAGGGATATAGGAGGAGCACAAGACTGGCAAACAAAAAGATCTTTGCGCTCCAATGTGAAGAACCCAACGAAAAAGTAATTGATAACAATACGATTATAAATTTAAGTACTGTGACTTTAACTGAAGAAGAGCAATCAGTGTTGGAATTGGGACTTTCCTTCTGTGATGATAATGAATTCAATTATCCTAATAGCAGAATGGACCTGTATCGATTCATTCGAAAACTTAAATTATCTAAAATGCATTTAAATCATAACTCCCAAAATCCCCCACTGCAAGAAACATTATTGGGTCCTCAAAACGAATCAAATATCTTGAGCGTCAATGATGTACCCATCCTGACAGATCTACTGACGTTGTTCAATGACACTAACATTGATATGGAGAGTGTGAATAACTCACTTGTAGGGAATGAAAAGGCTGAACCAATGACTTTAAGGTTAGAAAGAGGAGATTATACCCCATTTCGGCCATCCTCTAAATTTATACCACAAATGGCAAGAGACAATTTGGATATCTTTGGTGAAAATGTAACAAAAGATTTCAAACAAATGTATTTTGAAGCGAGTCAAAAAGAAAAAGAAAATTAATCCAAAAAGCTTTAATACATAAAACTGTGGCAAAATTGCAAAAAGAGGAGGGAGTATTGATAAAACCTTCGGATAAAGGAGGAAATGTTGTACTGTGGGGCCGTGAATTATACAAGAAAGAAGCACTCAGTCAACTGAATGATCATGAATGTTACCGGAGGATTAGCATGAAAGAATATGAAGGGGTAAAGGAACAATTTTTCAAAAGATTAGATGTGTGGAAACAAGAAGAGTTGTTGAGCTGGGACGAGTACAAATTCATCAAAAAAGAGAAACCAGCAATACCGGTCTTCTACATGCTGCCTAAGGTGCATAAAAGCACCACTACACCACCAGGCAGACCGATAATCTCCTCGTGTGGCAGCCTGTTTGAGAATGCGTCGAGGTATATTGGCTATTTTTTAAATCCAATTGTCAGAACATTGACTTTGTTTATCAAGGATTCTACGGATTTTCTTAAATGTATTTATGATATACGTTGGAATGCAACAACTATGATACTAGTGACACTTGATATCTCCACCTTATACACTAGTATAAGACATGTATATGGTATGAAAGCAACAGAACACTTTTTGAATAGGAGACCAATGAGATTCTTGAAGCATAATCAAATGATCTTAGAGCTAATGGAGTGGTGCCTTACGAAGAATATATTCTTATTTGGCGAGGAACTATTTCTACAGGAACAGGGGATGGCGATGGGCACCTGCTTCGCCCCCAGCTATGCTAATTTAGATCTAGGCTGGTGGGAGGAGCAGGTGCTCAGAGGGCCGCCCCTTGAACAATGGTCAGAACAGATCCTACTGTGGGTTAGGTTCATAGATGACGTTTTCGTGCTGTGGCAGGGCACGGAAACGGATATAGAACTATTCATCAGGGACCTTAACCAGAACACTTTGAATTTAAAGTTTGTGGGACAGTATAGTAAGACTACCATAGACTTTTTGGATATTCGGATCAAACCAGTGGGGGAAAAACTTGAGACCACTGTGTTTAGAAAAGTTACAGCAGGGAATACTATTCTCCAAGCAGGTAGTGCCTACCCTGCACCTTTGATTAGGAGCATACCCTTTGGGGAGTTCTATAGGGCTAGGAGGGCGTGCAGTAGCCAAGAAGAATATTACAGAATAGAGCAGGAAATGACTGATAGATTCATTCAAAGAGGGTACTCACCTAATGTTATAAAAGGAGCAGCCACTAAGGCTAGGAATCTGAAGTGTTACAAAGAGTGTTATTTGAACCATCTAGAACTCAAAAGAAGAAGAATGACAAAAAACAACAGAAAAGTCTGGAAAATCCTAGATTTATAACAACATTTAACACAAAACACAAAGAAATCAGAGCCATTTTAAAAAGACATTGGTATCTGATAAGGGATGATCCAGTATTAGGCCCTAAAGTGAATAAGCAGCCAGATATTACCTACAGGAAATCCAAATCATTAAAAGATCTGATTGTGAATAGTGAATTTCAGGAGAGGAAAGGGGGGGCCATTACATGGCTCCAACAGAAACCAGGTTTTAAAAAATGTTTTAAATGCAAAGCATGCCAACATGGCATGAACCGTACGGATTTTAAGAAATTTTTTAATAAAACCATTACCATCAAGAGTTTTTTAACCTGTAGATCTATTTTTGTTGTCTACCTACTGCAATGACCATGTTCCAAGATCTACATAGGTAGTACAACTCTACCAGTGTATAAGAGAATTCTGCAACATAGGCGAGCAATTGTTAATCAGGATAGAACTTATCCTATTGCAAGACATTTTGAAATCCATCACCAAAGTAATCCCTCTAGCTTACAGTATAGCTGTATAGCTGAAATCCCCCACAAAAGAGAGAGATGGGGATAGGGAGAAGGAACTCAGAAAATTAGAAACGTATTACATACTAGAGTTCAATAGCAAGGAACCTCATGGCTTAAACGTAGATAACGACCTGTATACTTGCTTATATTAAAGAGATGGAGAATAAAGAGAATGAAGATAAAACTGCACATAGTGAGACCATTTGTATTTCTGTTTTTAGATTTTTAGTGAGAATCGTTGAATGAGGGACTGAACCACGAATAATTGATGGAACCATGAAGTGGAAAACAACTTTATATTTATATAGTTATCTTAGATTGAGGAGGGTACAGTGTAATCATAGCGGTTATTAGATGAAAGGGGGGAAAACAAAAGAATGAGACCTTTTAAATGAATGAATTTAATGTTTTTTGAAATACCTTTTAAGTGTTTTTACCAAGTATATGAAATTTGTTCTTTTATTAAAAAAATTAGAAATAATATACTGTAAAGCACTTGCACTTTCAAATTTAAAGTATTTAAGGATATTCATAATAATTTTTTTAAGTGTTTTTATTAAGTATATGAAATATGTTTTATGAAAGGAGAAACAATATACTGTTAAGCACTTGCACTTTTAGCAATTAATTTGCACTAAAGCACTAGCACTTTAATTATTTAAAGAATCGTACTGTATAAAACATGCATTGATATCCCCCTTTCTCCTTTTTTTGCTCTAAATAACTGTCAAGTGAGATTGGCATAAGTACTTTTGATTGACAAGTTAATAATTGAAAGTATGAACTTTACGAAACGGATATGAAATTGCAAATTAAGGGCAATGATGCAATTATAATTCAACTGACCAAATACTAGATTGAAAACGCAAGGAAATACAAGTTTCTGCAAAGTATAGGAATCCAGATAGGTTAAATGTTGGTATCATTAATGTCCCGGTATTGAAACAATAAATGTAATCCGTTTCTGTGAAAGGAAGATAATGAAGGATATGCAATAATTAGAACTGCTCTTATAATTGCTATTCTTCTATATAAGATATGTTCTTAAGATGGCAGCCGCTTTGCAAGTGAAAGTGGGCTGCGTGTTGGTTTTTGTAAATGGAGTCCCTCGTCAATGTTCTCTATTGTGAATGGGTATTTTAATGTGGAAAAAATGGCGCTCTGGCATCGTGAGCAAGGCAGCGTGAGACTGCTGAAACATGTTGATGTAATCGTCATCAATAAACTACCGAGTGACCAATACCCCTTGGAGTGCTGGATGATTGTTTTCTATGGGGATAATCCTATGCTAAATATAAATATATATATATATATTCACTGAAAAAACCATAGGTTTCAGGCACGTTATAGTTAGAAATTAGCATTTAAAAAACCTTTGAAATTCACTGAAAAAACCATAGGTTTCAGGCACGTTATAGTTAGAAATTAGCATTTAAAAAACCTTAGAAATTCACTGAAAAAACCATAGGTTTTAGGGACAGTTATAGTTAGTTGGACATTGCACTCGTACAAAACCCGTGAAATTCCCCCGTTATAGTTAGTTCAGCTAACTATAACTCACGCCCCCGCAATGCACTGCTGATGACGTCACATATTACATCACTCATGACATGGTCAGTGACATCACTGATGACATCACTGATGACATCTCAAATGACATAGTACCCCATTGAAATGCATTGTAGTGAATCGAAGATTTTGAGGGTTACCAAAAGGAGAACTATAAAGGGTGATAACAGACTTTAGTTACATTAGAATTCATTTGTTTTTGGTACCATACTAATTTCAGGAATTGTGGTGTGTTCTAAGGTGATTTTACCCTGTGAAAAACCTTCTGCTGGGATATCATGAATCATGTTTGAGAGAAAACTATTTTCACATGCTTGTCCCATACAGTTTTGGAAGGTGCTCCAGAAGCTAAAATGAGAGCATATTTTCTGTAAATTCACATTATCTTTCTCAGTCATGTGAGAATGAAGTCTGACATTCTCAGTAAAACATGTACATCCAACAAGGGCAGAGACTGTCAGTTGATTCCTTTGTGTTCTACTGCAGCTTCCCAGAGTGTTCTAAAGAACAACTAGAGTGCTAACAGCCTTACTTATGACAAAAGTATGGCACACATGAAGCCATCTTGATTGGAATAAACTGGTAACACTTAAAACATTTAATTTAAAAAGGAACAAAATGATGGGGTTCATTTTGTCATAGAAATTATGGTTAGTGCTGTAGAAAGAAAAATTAGGACATGTTTCAAGTGTGATCTCAAATATCTTCCTGTTATATTTCAACAGGAGCAGCCTGTCAGTTGATGCCTTTGTGTTCTACTGCAGCTTCCCAGAGTGTTCTAAAAAAACAATTAGAGAGCTAACAGTCTTACTTATGACAAAAGTATGGCACACCTGAAGCCATCTTGATTGGAATAAACTGGTAACTCTTAAAACATTTAATTTAAAAAGGAACAAAATGATGGGGTTCATTTTGCCATTGAAATTATGGTTAGTGCTGTAGAAAGAAAAATTAGGACATGTTTTAAGTGAGATCTCAAATATCTTCCTGTTATATTTCAACAGGAGCAGCCTGTCAGTTGATGCCTTTGTGTTCTATCTGCAGCTTCCCAGAGTGTTCTAAAGAACAACTAGAGTGCTAACAGCCTTACTTATGACAAAAGTATGGCACACCTGAAGCCATCTTGATTGGAATAAACTGGTAACACTTAAAACATTTAATTTAAAAAGGAACAAAATGATGGGGTTCATTATGTCATAGAAATTATGGTTTGTGCTGTAGAAAGAAAAATTAGGACATGTTTCAAGTGTGATCTCAAATATCTTCCTGTTATATTTCAACAGGAGCAGCCTGTCAGTTGATGCCTTTGTGTTCTACTGCAGCTTCCCAGAGTGTTCTAAAAAAACAACTAGAGAGCTAACAGTCTTACTTATGACAAAAGTATGGCACACCTGAAGCCATCTTGATTGGAATAAACTGGTAACACTTAAAATGTTTAATTTAAAAGGAACAAAATGATGGGGTTCATTTTGTCATAGAAATTATGGTTAGTGCTGTAGAAAGAAAAATTAGGACATGTTTCAAGTGTGATCTCAAATATCTTCCTGTTATATTTCAACAGCAGCAGCCTGTCAATTGATGCCTTTGTGTTCTACTGCAGCTTCCCAGAGTGTTCTAAAAAAACAACTAGAGAGCTAACAGTCTTACTTATGACAAAAGTATGGCACACCTGAAGCCATCTTGATTGGAATAAACTGGTAACTCTTAAAACATTTAATTTAAAAAGGAACAAAATGAGGGGGTTCATTTTGCCATTGAAATTATGGTTAGTGCTGTAGAAAGAAAAATTAGGACATGTTTTAAGTGAGATCTCAAATATCTTCCTGTTATATTTCAACAGGAGCAGCCTGTCAGTTGATGCCTTTGTCTTCTACTGCAGCTTCCCAGAGTGTTCTAAAGAACAACTAGAGCGCTAACAGTCTTACTTATGACAAAAGTATGGCACACCTGAAGCCATCTTGATTGGAATAAACTGGTAACACTTAAAACATTTAATTTAAAAAGGAACAAAATGAGGGGGTTCATTTTGCCATAGAAATTATGGTTAGTGCTGCAGAAAGAAAATTTAGGGCATGTTTTAAGTGAGATCTCAAATCCTCTTCTATTTCATTAGAAAATTCTGACATGCAGACTGAAACAATCACTTTCAATACCAGCAGTAGACTTCCAGTTAACTCCCTGGTGAGCAGTAGCTTTACTACAGTGATCTAATGAACAACTAGAGTGCTAACATTCTGAATTTATGGCAAATGTGTGACACATCTGAATGCCTTCTTGATGGAATCAAAGTAAAAACTGAAAGCATTTCCTACTGAGGAGACTGCAGTAAATGACGAAATTAGGAAACTTCATAACAAATAAGTCTCCCAAGATGGCCACCAGAGAAAAAAGAGCCCAAATGTAGCACAAATATCACCCAGATGTAGCCCACATATAGCCCAATGACAGAAGTGTGCAAAACACTTTTTATTTTTATTTTTTCTGCAGTTTTATATAGTGCAAACTGGTCAGGTACTGGAGCGTTACATCTTACTTGGACCCCTTATTGCGTATTTTGCACGAAGTACATGAGATTGATCTTGCGAAACATTGAACTTTACGATTCTGTTAACCTGAAGTTGCTCAGAACCGGGCTTTGTAACACCCGTTTTTACCTACTGGTTTTAATTAATTCTCACTGTATTGTATTAGGAAAGAGGATTTACTGTTTTTATGTACACTTTTATGATCTATGTTTCTAAATCAGATCAAATAAAGTTTAATGAATTCTATGGCAGGACGGAGGCGAGGATTATGCATATCTTTCCTCACTTTATTTGCATAGCAGTTCAAAGAAAACGTAACACAACAATCATTAAACAAAAGACTACACAACCCATGAACCATTAGGGGGTAGTCTCCAAGGCAACTATAGTCCAATCATATCACAGTCCATCGTATATAATATCGTGACGTCCCTTCTGCTTCCTCTTTCTTCACTGCTCATCAGTTAAGTGCATTCCTTACATTCTTGGCTTAATCTGACATTGTTGCTGTTTGTATAGCGGTTTCTTGTGCACGTTATTAGCATTATTGCCTTGGTATTGTTTCATATTCCCTGCGCAGCAAGCTCTTGCCCGAGCGCGTTCTCCCCTCGCAGTTTCTCCCGCTGTGTGCTCTGCGCGCGGTGAGATCCTGTCAGGCGCGTCTGGTCCGAGCGAGGCAGCTCCGTCGAGCGCTCCCGCTGGTCTTTACGCGCGTTTGGGAATCCGGTCACTCCTTTAGTGTCCGCTTGATTCCCGACCAACCCTCGCCTAATTTTGACACCGCTATGCGGTGATTTCCCCACATGGCCACGTTAGTGACCAGCGCCACCTGGTGGTGGTAATTGGTATTGCGCCTCAGTCTATTCTTATAACAGCTTCGGGGAAAGCCCAGCTGTTGGTGCACCGGCGAGGGGTCTGTCTTAAGGATTTTAAGGGCATTTGTTCTGTGCTCACACCCTCTGCTATCATGTCTTCTCCAGAAGACCATTTTTACTCCTCCTACCAGGAAGTGGAGGAGGAATGGCCCCCCAACTTCTCCCTCCAGCTGTGGACCAAGCCCTCTCTCTGGCTATTTCTAGGGCGCTGGCTCCTCTTAGGGATCAGGTTGATAAGCTGGCGAAAAGCATCCCTGGGGTGTTCAGTGACCCAGATCTGGTGGTGGCGGGTCCAAGTAGCTCCTAGATGGGGAATAAAAGGGCCGTTAAGCATAACGCGGGGCACTTGGAAGGATTTGATAAACTTACGGAGACCTTCCTCAAGAGTGCGCGAACGCTAAAACATGCACCCTGCCGGGAGGAGGAGGGGCCCGAAGAAAATTGCGACACTGTCACCACTATTGTAGACCCCAACGGCGGGTTTCCCTTAGAGGGAGAGGCTGTATCGGAGGATGATTTCTCCTCCGATGAGGATAAGGACTCGGGGCGTCCCTGGCATCCAGAGTCCCACTCCTCTCAGTCCCCGGTTGGGGACGGGGTCCACTCGGACATGTTCGAGCCTACCCAAATTTACCATCCTAGGTCGGCAGAGTGGACACCTGACGCCAAAGTGGCAGAGTATGTGGTGGGGAAAATCCATCAACCCCTTGAAAGGGAGGTCAAGAATAGGATGAGGGGAGAATGCCCCAGGCCCTCACTGAAGGGCAAGGTGGCACACACGCCTGAAATTGATGAGAAACTATGTACCTTTTTCTCCAAGTATATGAGGGATCCCAAGAAAGGAATTGATAGGTCTTGGACGTGGTAGGGCCCTAGACCCAAATTATTCAATTGACGGAGCGTTCCAAAGAGTCAGGATCCCCTTTGTCCACGGATATTGTGGCTGGTTGGGCATACTACCCTAAACCCTAAAACACTACCCCCTCCACTACCCAAACACCACTGCACTACCCTAAACCCTAAAACACTACCCCCAGCACGACACCCTACACTACCCAAACATAACTGCACTACCCTAAACCCTAAAACACTACCCCCAGCACGACTCCCTACACTACCCAAACACCCACTGCACTACACTAAACCCTAAATATACCCCCAGCATGACCTCCCACACTACACAAACACCACTGCACTACCATAAACCCTAAAACACTACCCCCAACACAACCCCCTACACTACCCAAACACCACTGCACTACCCTAAACCCTAAACACTAACCCCAGCATGACCCCCAACACTACCCAAACACCACTGCACTACCCTATACCCTAAAACATGACCCCCTATACTACACAAACACGACTGCACTACCCTAAACCCTAAAACACTACCCACAGCATGACCCCCTTCACTACACAAACACCACTGCAGTGCCCTAAACCCTAAAACACTACCCCAGCACTACCCCCTACACTACCCAAACACCACTGCACTAACATAAACCCTAAAACACTACCCCCAGCACAACCCCCTACACTACACAAACACCACTGCACTACCCTAAACCCTAAAACACTACCCCCAGCACGACTCCCTACACTACCCAAACACCACTGCACTACCCTAAACCCTAAATCTACCCCAGCACGACCCCACACACTACCCAAACACCACTGCACTACCCTAAACCATAAAACACTACCCCCAGCATGACCCCCTACACTACACAAACACCACTGCACTACCCTAAACCCTAAAACACTACCACCAGCATGACCCCCTACACCACTCAAACACCACTGCACTACCCTAAACCCTAAAACACTACCCCAGCACGACCCCCTACACTACACATACACCACTGCACTACCCTAAACCCTAAAACACTACCCCAGCACGACCCCCTACACTACTGCACTACCCTAAACCCTAAAACACTACCCCCAGCACGACCCCCTACACTACCCAAACACCACTGCACTACCCTAAACCCTAAAACACTACCCCCAGCACGACCCCCTACACCACCCAAACACCACTGCACTACCCTAAACCCTAGAAAAGAAACCCCCACCCCATGCCCAATCCCCTTACCTCTCACTCCTCATGGTTCCTCTCTCCTCGTGGTTCCTGCTTCACGTCATCTCTGAGGGGCGGTGCACGTCGTTGTGAGGAAACGGAACAGCCTCTGTTTTCTTACAACGACATGGATCGTCTACATGTTTTTTAGAACGCATGGTCATTTACCATACATACCTTTACAACAAAATTCATTGCAAAGGCATGCGTGGTAAATGACCATGCGTTCTAAAAACTGCGTAGTAATGACTTCGTGATGTACAACGCATGCGTGGTAATGCATGCGTTGTAATGGTATCGCAAAGTAAAAAGTCGTTGTAACGGCTGTTTACCGATCGAAGCTGGCCCCTGTTCTTCAGTGAGACGTTTATTTGATTAATTAGGAGGAAGGAATGTGGTTTTACCGAAAAGTGCATTCCCGGCTGTTCTATTGTGAAAGTGTCCGCGTGGCCTGGTTTCACTTCCGGTGAGAGAGTGGAAGAGTCTGTTTGGATCTAAAGGAGTTCTGTTGTTGGACGGGGCCGGCGCGACATGTCATCAGAAAACATAGCTAATGGAAAGCGTCCTCCCTGAAGTGTGGAGCAGTGCCATGAGAGGTCAACGAGTGTGCGTCCCACCGCAGTATGACCGTACCGCGTGACCCATGTGCCGCCTCCAGGGTACGGGAGGCAGAAGCGGCATCGCAGGTCCTCTTGAAGACCGTTGTAGCACTAATTCTACATTTTGGTACTAGGGCATTTTAACTTCGTTGTTCCTGCCAGATACAAAGAGAAGATCCTGTGTTATTCAGTGCCCTCGTTACCTTTTTTGGGTTGTGGTGCTTGTCACTTCGCTGCCCCGCCGGTGCACACGACTGGGCACCCCACCTTGTGTGCCATCTGCAGGGCCTCTGCCCTCGGATCACTGGTTTCGGTTTCTGGAGTGGCAACATAAACAGTTGCTCCCAAAGGACTAGCCTGAACACTTAGGTGAATATCCCCTGCACCAGCATTCCACGGAAATTCTTTCCTAGCTCTCCCACGTCAACGAGCACGGCTCCGCTCGCGACACCGTATGACGTCATCGGAGCCATAAGAGGACCTCGTCGGCGTGCTGACGTCAGTTCCACCCATTTTTTCCGTGCCACCGAGGCAAACAGGGGACCGAGACATTTTCACATGTATACATAGTATAATAAATATATATATATTCACTGAAAAAACCATAGGTTTCAGGCACGTTATAGTTAGAAATTAGCATTTAAAAAACCTTAGATATTCACTGAAAAACCATAGGTTTCAGGCACGTTATAGTTAGAAATTAGCATTTAAAAAACCTTAGAAATTCACTGAAAAAACCATAGGTTTCAGGGGCGTTATAGTTAGTTGGACATTTCACTCGTACAAAACCATAGAAATTCCCCGTTATAGTTAGGTCAGCTAACTATAACTCGCGCGCTCCCGCAATGCACTGCTGATGACGTCACATATTACATCACTCATGACATGGTCAGTGACATCACTCATGACATCACTGATGACATCTCAAATGACATCACTGATGACATCACTGATGACATCATCCTTGTGATAGAGTGGCAGACCTCCTCTCACCCTAATATAACCTTTGATATACACACTCAAAAATACAAACTAACATTTTCAAAACAATGGACATACCAATACCAGTTACAACACACCTATTCAGTAATTCCAAGATCTACACACACATCCACTCATTCACCAACAGTCCCTATACAGTCACTCATACATGTACTTACTCATCATATGTACTCATACACCTATACATCCATTTACACACCGCCACTCATCCATAGAGTTACTCACACACATAGTCACACATGCAAACAAAGTATCAAACATCCATTTACTTGCATATACAGTTATACACACACTACCACACTTATTTCTACAGAAACTTACACATACTTACTCTCTTAAACAATCACTTATAGAAACACCTACTTATTTGTACAGGAACTCTTCCAATCTCTCACTCTCACATATACTCACTATATACACCAATACTCACATATACTAGTTTAAAACATATGTAGTTACTCATAAAGACACTATTGAGACAGTCATTCACTCACTAACACACCCATACACATACTCATCCACCTATACAGTCCTGCACACATGCTGTCTTCAACACATACAAACAGTGAGTCACTCATTCATGCATCTATGCACTAAGTAATACCCCCACCGAACTATACAGACACTCATACTGATACTCAAAAAACCAACTAATAACCCATATAGACACTCATGTAGCTACTCACCAACTCATGCAGCCACTTATACACAAAGTGAGAGACTGATACAGATATTTTCATATATAAACATTACTCACTAATCCATGTATTCACTACGATACACTTAGTCAGTTATACAATCAATTTTACAAAAAAAAATCATCCATCTAGACACTTATATACCCATTTATTCTTCCATCGACCTTAGAGATATACATATATAAAACATATTTAATTTTCAGAAAAACACACATTCACTTGATGATGTCATCAGTGATGTCATCAGTGATGTCATTTGAGATGTCATCAGTGATGTCATGAGTGATGTCACTGACCATGTCATGAGTGATGTAATATGTGACGTCATCAGCAGTGCATTGCTGGGTTGCATGAGTTATAGTTAGCTGAACTAACTATAACGGGGGAATTTCTATGTTTTTGTACGAGTGAAATGTCCAACTAACTATAACGCCCCTGAAACCTATGGTTTTTTCAGTGAATATATATATATATATATATATATATATATATTTACTTAAAAAGGTTACAAGTCGTTATAGTTAGGAAATAGAATTTAAAAACTTGGAAATTCACTGAAAAAACCAAAGGTTACAGGGAAATTATAGATATGGTCATATTTCACTCCTACAAAACCAGTGATGTTCAGCAGTTATAGTTACCTGAGCAAACTGTAACACGGTCAGTGACATCATTATTACATCACAGCTATTGTCCTCTCCCTGCAGCCGTGCTATGATGATTTCCTTAGTGAAACCCTCCACATTAATATAATGCTCAGCACCATTGTTACAAAACATCTAAGCAACACATATGAACAAAAACCATTCAGGAGAAGCAGAAATATTAAGCTGATACCAATCACAACATAGGAAAGTAAGAGATTTGGCATAATGAACAATAAGGAACACTGAACATAATCAAAATAGAACAGACCAAATAGTCAATTGATACGCACAACCAGCACTTGCCGGTGATTCTGCACTTCCTCCTTTTACTGTATTGCCTGTGTATACCCCCACTATAGAATAAGGAATAAGAATAAGGAACAGGGCCTAAAGAAGATTATAGAAACCTCCCACCCCGTTCTTGACTTTGTAGTAAGATGTCCATTGTAGTGTTCTCTCCTGTATCCATAGACTCCTGGGATGGGTTGCATTGGCTGTGAATCAGAGAAATAAACTCATTGTAACTATCATCTACAAGTTATGGTTCCAGATTTATTGTGGTTTAAAGGTCCCATGATAAGTGCCTCCTTTTTACCAGTAGGTGGCAGTCCAACTGGATGGTCCCTTCGAGGCACTGGAAGCCTCATCATCAGTAAACCATGAACAAAATTTCTGTTTCCAATATACAAGGCTGTTAAGATTTTAACACCTTAAATGTTTCCTTAAAGATGTCCCTCCTTTCCCCATGACCCTTTGGCACCCACAATTGCTAAAACACTATTTTGGAGTCCCAGATAGTCCCCCGTACTGTGTGCAGCAACTCTCACTCCTAGTAGTAGACTTTAGAGGCTCAGGCATATCAGTTCCTACATAAACTAGAGACTTAATACAATTTTTTCTTAGCAACCTGTCTCATCCCTTTCTATGGTTTTGGCATGGGCTCCACAGGAATGTATGACGTTACAATGCGATCATTTAGATCGCGGTACATTACATCGCGGTTATTACAACGCAAGTCATTACAACGACTTGCGCTAGAGGCGCTGGACTTAGGAATAGTATGATTTACTATTCCAACTCCAGTGTGTGTAACAGTAGGGAAGGTGTTGGAATAGTAAATCATACTATTCCTTAGTGTAGAGCACCATCCAGCGCAAGTCGTTGTAACGACTTGCGTTGTAATGACCGCAATGTAAATGTACTGCGGTGTAACGACCGTGTTGTAAAGGTCGTTCTCTGCTCCACAGTATCAGCACAAACCCACTAAGCTACTCTCTGAGATAAAACGGGACGAATGGCAGACAGAACATAGTCTCCTGGGTTTGCTGCACCCTTCTATGACAAGAGGGTAACTGATAGCTACGTTTGGCAGTCTAGAATGCCTTAGAGTTTGAGTACTAGGGACGGCTTTGGGAGCATTACTTTTCATGGTGAATATGCAACTAGTACACTTTCACCTAGTGGAAAAATTCCATCTCTCATGCTTTTTTCCCCCCAATGCTAGACCTTTGGTTATTCTATGTTGTACCTTACATTGCACTGCACTACATTTTCAGACATTAAAACATTTTTAGGCTACAGCTGTGACTGAATATTGATTTTGTTGCATGAGTTTTTGTCACACTCTGTCTGACTTCTAAACCTAGCACTACCTTACTACTCACTCCTCTGACAAGCTTTTTCCTTGTGGACTATTTTGTCAATATCCCAGGTGGCAAGGCATTACTAGCACCATACTACATACTGCTATGGTGTGCTACATTGTTCCATTTCTTTTTGCAACAACATTGATGGTCTCTACTTCAGTTTACAAGCACAACTTATCAGGAAACTTCTCCTGCTTGAAAGCCATGGACATACCAACCAATTACCCACTCATTAAGAATCTGAAAACATGACTTTTTAACTGTATTATTTACAAATCGGGCAGGATTTTCCTGAATGTGGATCTAGCTGTTGCCTATATGACCACTTGAATTAAGGTTATACATTGCTCTCAATAAATGACTGTAGCATAAAATGATGTTTTTATAACATAGGGAAGAATGGCCTGAGCAACACTTTTGTGGGAATGGAAAAGTATTTTACAGTGTTTTGTAGAAGATGTACTAAATCCTCTATTGGGAATTGTCCTTCAGTGGCAAATCGACCAACGCAATTACGTCTGCCAAACTATCTCTATGGTGGATGTAAATCTGCAGACTGATTCTTCAAGATATGGAGACACATCCAAACACACATATGCACACCGGTTCCCCTTCCTGCACATAAACAATCATTTTTAAAAATGCCGATTTGCAACTTCTATGTGTGCTACATTAAGCAGCACACATAGAAGTTACAAAACTGCATTTCAAGATTGTTTATGTGCAGAAAGGTGGACTTTCCTGCACATAAACAATCTTCCCCTCAACACAGGCACCCTTGCACTGTGGTGCAAGGGTGCCTGCGTTGGCGCTAGGCAGATAAAGTTATCGCCAGTGCAGGGGGAAACGCAGAGCTGCACCATGTTCTTGTGAATATGGTGCAGCACTGCGTTTCTAAAGTGACAGAGCGTGTCTTTAGCCTTCTAGGCTTAACGACATGCTCAGCCACTTTCTTTGTAAATATGCCCTTCAGTTGCATCCTACAAGGTTAAGAGCCCATATTATTGATGGTATGGATGGATTGGACAAAATGGAGTTCCTATGTAGTACACCCCAGAGATCAACCCAGAGATAACATTAATTATGTACTGTCGATCCTCCCCTTGCAATCCTTGTATGTCCAACCCAAGTGGTGTGCCACCAGGTTGCCCTCATTGTAGCCACAAACTCTGAGCCCAGCTAACATGGACTCTGAAACCATAGCTGGACTTTTATCCTGTCCTTTGCAAGCCAGACACCCTGGCTCGTGAATGGTGAGTGGCACCTCAAGAAAGGATTCTGCAGAGTTGTACCAAACCAGGCAACTCAGCAGCAATCAAGAGCCCTATTCATATAGGTTTGAGCGCTGCTGCTCGGGGCCACTAGGTAGCGCAGGTGCCACATTTGAAGTCGCAATAACACAATATAAGTTGTAAGGAAGTCCACCATGGAGACAAGAATACTTGATTCATCGTCCACCAGTGACTCTCACAAACTCCTCAGCATGGGCCGGAACACAGCCAGACAAGTCTAAAAAACATATACTTTAAAAAAACAGCCACATTAAGCTCATGTAGCGTGGCTACCCAGTTAATTCGTTTTTTGCTGTTTTATATAGCATGAGCTTGACCTGAAGGCATTGTAGCACTTTACATGAGCACCAGATTGATTTTCAAGCACAGGGGGGCCAGAGTTTTCATTATTTGATGCAATGCAATGCAATAAGACAACTTGCTACACTGCGTCAAATGGTGAGTGCAGGAATGCACCATATTTACCAATATATGGCGCATTCCTGCTCTCTCTCTGTGCTGGAGCACTATGTGCTGCCTAGAGCCAATGCAGGCACCATTGAGCCATGAGGCAAGGGTGCCTACATTACACGCAAGATTGTTTTTGTGCAGGAAGTGACACCTTCCTGCAGAAAAACAATCTTTAGAGGCATTTTCCTCTAGGAAACAGCAAGGAGAAATAAGGATATTTCTCTAAATTGCACCTCTTTCTGGAAGGCATACAATTTTGATGCATTCCCCAATTCACTGGTCTTAGTAAATCTGGGAATGCTCCAAAATGCATGGGTGGATGCGTAGGAACTCCCACGCTCCACCCATGTAATGCCTTACCGCCACAGAGTAACTCAAGGCAGGCAATGACTTGCACTGTCTTGCATTACTCCAGATTTACCAAGCCAAGCAGGGCCATGCAAGGTGGCTTTACGGGACTTGATAAATTGGACTTAAGGAGGTGACGCAAAGGCAACACAATCCTTTGATAAATCTGTGCCGGGAAGATAATATGATTTGCCGCAAATCACAGGATGTTAAGCTGTTGCCAGGACTTGAATCAACCACATCTTCTGTGTTATAAAGTTGCATGCCTGGGGCATAATACAATGGACAGAAGAGCTCACGCTCACCGCTTATGCTCCTGACCACACAACTTTAAAAATCACAGGAAAACATTAAAGTTATTGCTATCCCAAGCCCCACTGTGGCGCTCACTAACCTGCCAAGGTCTGCAAAATCTCTTACTGATCTCTGTGTCGCAGAACCTCAGGGGACAAAGAGGGGCCACTAGGTGCCAGTCCACTTTTAAAGCCCTTGGTGCCTGCCTCTTCCTCTGCCTTGAATACCCCATGACCGCTTCCAGTCATGACCTACTTTCTCCGCCCACCCCTCCAAGTGGAGAGACTAATGATGCCCAACCGCAAATGGGGATTGGCTCTTTACCTTTCAGGCTCTGCAACTACCTTTTATGATGTATGTACTACTTTATGCGAAGCTCCAACTCTTGCTTCAATTGACTTCCCACCCCAGGTTGTATTGTTCCTCCTTTGAAGTGTATTGTTTTGCATTTTTGTATGTCAGACCCGGCAGGATCTCAACTGACTTTTCAGTAATTGGCATATCTTGCTGTCATATCTCAGAAGAAAGACCAGCGACACAATTTTTTCCTTATTCGCAAGCCCATAATGCAATTAACAGTTTAGCTGCGGTGAGGCAATTACAATCACCTCGGACAACAAAGCACACACACGGCAAATGGCAGGGAAGAGCCTAATTAAAATTTGCGGAACTCCGACAGAGAAGCCATTAAGGGTGGTCATGGCCCTGGTAAGATTGCCAGGCAGAAGTAAAACAAATGTGATAGCAAACTCTTGCAAATGTCAGCACACAGAGGTGTTCTCAGCGCCAACTGCTACAATGCCCTGTGTGGTGGTGCATGCACAATAAATAGCACAGGAAGTAGCCTCCTTGAGAAGCTACCTATCTATTTTTAGTCGTGTTGGACTGCAGCAAAGTGCCAAGAGAAGCTTTGTAAACTTTGTTTAAAAAAATATACAGCTGGAACTGGTGGCTTTGATAATCTAAATTACCTTCAACTGCTGAAGTTTAAAATTAGAAGGTCATGCAACAGAGAAAATGCTCCAAAAACGCTCCCCGAAGAATATATTATATAGTACAGAAGTGTACCAGCCCACCCCCTCCACACGTAGGCCTGAGGGTCAAGCTGGCGATGAGTTGCAGGGTCCCCTGCATCTGTGGGACGCAGCTGGAAACCGTAGGATGAACATTTCTTAAATCAAACAGCATCATTCACTAGTGACATACTTTGACCTTAGTCGGTGCGATGGAGGTGTCCTCACACGCCCTGGTAACTCTGACCACAAGTATTAACACAGCTTATGACGTGTTAGAGCAAATTTCTACTGAACAGGGATGAATATCATGAATAACTTACGAAGTTTTGCACTTGACAGAACTATGGGGGTCATAAGGATGGCAGACGGACGAAAGTCCGTCCGTCATCCAATCGTGGCACAAGGCGGCAGTCACACAGGGCAAATTAGGATGTGACCACCACCGTGGTGGTCGCATTGCCCATGTTTTGTATTGCGCCAGGTGCTAAGCTCTGCAGCAGCCGCCGCAAGACAAAACAGACACCGCACAAATATCCCTGCACTACATGGCAGGCACCATGCGGTGTCTACCAAATGGTGTAGGATATGTAGGGGGCATCATAGGTGCCTCCCAGGGCCTAAATCCCTGACCCAGGGAGTTAGGGGGGCCCGCTACGGGTCCCCAAATCTGTTTCTGTCTGCTGGTTAGCTGCGGTTTGACCGCCGCAGAGCGACCGACAGAAAGAGATATTGTAATCCCTGTCATGCACCGCTGCCATTCTGGGACTACAGGGAGGTCTGACAGGCGGTTGGATAAAGACCGCCTGTCGGGACCCTGGCAGTGGGTATTTCCGACCGCCACCCGTCCAGAAGCCATTTTACTATGGCAGATGGAGATCCCTGTTACGATGGCTGAGGGACCGCCACCGACAGCCTATCGGTGGCTTTCCCTCGCCCATCGTAATCAGGCCCCTATATTTTCTTCTGTATTTACATACCTTGGCAGTGCTAGGCCCTGACTACCATTTTCAAGTTTTAGCGTGACCAGGCTTTCATTCTGTTGTCTTTCCACACACAGCAAAAAGTGCGCATACTGAAAAATATGAATTGAGGTTCTGTCATTTCATTTCTTAGTTGTTTGTAAGTTCTAGAGGTGCGTTTGTTTCCTGTTCAAGGTCCATTCGTTCTTACTGCTTGAACTCAGTGAGCCTATTCATAGCATGGGTCTGCCATTGTTTTATGTGTACCAAGGCTTTACTGTCAAATCCAATGACATTAGGGTAAACTTACTAATTATTATTCATTTTAGGGGTGGTATCTGTATTAGGATTTGCCAAGTTAATGTATCGTTTTGCTCACCTCATGCTGACCTTATGATTCTTACTGTGCAGTTTGTTATAAAAGTGGGCTAATTTTGGTGGTGAGCCACCCATGAATACTTGCCTGATTCTTAGGGAGCAGACCTATGCCAGTCTATCTCACACTTAGAATACTAATTCCCTTCATATAAGATTATTTGACTGATTAAACAAATGTCTGCCTTTTATAATGATCTTATTCTTTGACTAAATCTTTATATTTTTTTCCTTTAGGTTGATTCAAGAAAGCTTATTTACTTGATTATGTTGCCTGATTTTTTGTATATTACTGTTCTTCAGGGGCACATTTGCTCACATATTCTTGAGGATAAATTGCTACTAACCTGCGTAGGTGCATTTTCTTAGATTCTGAGATAAAACAGCATCAACAACAGGCATTGTATGTTTCCTTTAAACAATATTTTGTACAACGTATGACTACTACAGGCTAAAAAGACAGAGTGACATCAAGCACACACAGCCAGCTTTTAAAACTAATAAACGTTTCATTTATGTACATATCACATTTGTTTATATTGCGTGGACATTGCCACATGGGCAGCAGAGTGCTTAAAAAGTAATGATAAAATTGCTGAAACTGTGAAATTAACAATTAAATACAGTGTTTAGACAGAGTATTAGAATCAAAAATATTGTGGGGCAAAATATTGTGCTAAGAGCATCGAGGACAAAAATATTGGGAAGGTAAGTTTCTACAAGTAAGCAAAGTTTTACTATATATATAACTCCACATATATGTGATCCAGCGCGATATTAGCAAAAAGCATTCATACACTAGATACTCACTTGGGCCCATACATTCATACTACGCTAATACTTACGCTGGGTTTTATCAGTTATTACTCTTTATCAAAATCCCTGCTACCAATTACCTTCCGAATGAAGAGTAATGACTTACCAATGAATCCTTTGCTAATTGGGAAGTTTAAAATGAGTGACATTCATTATAGTACATAATCCTGAAATAACCACTGAGTCAGGAAGTTTTAAAATGTTTATCTAAAGATTTAGCAGAGTAAATTACATAACCACATGGTACTTAGTCGCATATCATAGGGAGATCCCGGGGAACAGTCTTCTCTCTGAGGTGACTCACTTCCTGGCAGGGCCACGTAGAACCGCCATCTTGGTTAGGTTAGCGGTCTAGTTTTTCCGCTACCTACCAGGCCGGGCACTATAAGGGGAGGAAATGGCGCGAGCGCACAGATGACCTGGGGACAGAGCACCCGTAGCACAGACTAAATTAGCTCCAATCAGTAAGAGGACTGGCGGCAGCATTCTAAATATTTCCATTGTATTACCTGTGACTTGTTTTTAAATGCGGCGAATTTTCAATTAAAAAAAAAAAAAAAGTTTCTGCATTTGCTATTTTGCACTTGACTAGCGCACACAGTACCCACCTTAAAGAAGTGGAACAGCACCTTGGCGCCCTGTGATCCCCCTGGTCCACCGCAGTCATTAGCGGGCTGTTTGTTGTGGAGGGAGATCCCGGGGAACAGTCTTCTCTCTGAGGTGACTCACTTCCTGGCAGGGCCACGTAGAACCGCCATCTTGGTTAGGTTAGCGGTCTAGTTTTTCCGCTAGCTACCAGGCCGGGCACTATAAGGGGAGGAAATGGCGCGAGCGCGCAGATGACCTGGGGACAGAGCACCCGTAGGACAGACTAAATTAGCTCCAATCAGTAAGAGGACTGGCGGCAGCATTCTAAATATTTCCATTGTATTAACTGTGACTTGTTTTTAAATGCAGCGAATTTTCAATTTAAAAAAAAAAAAAAAAGTTTCTGCATTTGCTATTTTGCACTTGACTAGCGCACACAGTACCCACCTTAAAGAAGTGGAACAGCACCTTGGCGCCCTGTGATCCCCCTGGTCCACCGCAGTCATTAGCGGGCTGTTTGTTGTGGAGGGAGATCCCGGGGAACAGTCTTCTCTCTGAGGTGACTCACTTCCTGGCAGGGCCACGTAGAACCGCCATCTTGGTTAGGTTAGCGGTCTAGTTTTTCCGCTACCTACCAGGCCGGGCACTATAAGGGGAGGAAATGGCGCGAGCGCGCCAAAGGCAAGCCCGTCTGCGCCCGTCCGCGCCTCGACCACACCTAGCGCCAGAACCCCTGGCTCTGGTACTTTAGAACCCAATCACACCATCAGTTATTCCCGTGAGGAACTATTGGCCTTAAGACAATGTGATACCACCGACATAGTCAGCCGGTTACCCGAAAGTATGACATTCTCGGGTACCACAACACTGATGCCCACAGACTTAACCCAGCCCCTCCCAAGAAGTAAAAATATAATCAACTGTCTACTCCTAAATACCAGATCTCTGGTGAAACATCAACTAGAGTTCCATGATCTTGCCTTGACACTAAACATAGATGTAGCTTTTCTAACAGAGACGTGGGCAGACAATAGCTCTGGCCCCGACATAGTTGCAGCTACACCTCCTGGTTACGCCATTTTTAGATTAGACAGACAACTTAAAAGGGGTGGGGGCCTGGCGATTTTATATCGAGATAATTATAAGGCCAGATTCGAACCACTACATACAGTAGATTTCGAAGCCATGACCTTCTCCATTGAACCACTTGACTCACTTGCCCTCAAAGGAATTTTGGTGTATCGTCCTCCTGGAGATAGGAATAGCTTCATAGATAAAATCTGCCCCGTTATGGAAGCCTTAATCACTAATGAAAAATGTATGGTGTTGGGAGATTTTAACTTCCACTTAGAAAACATAGAAGATCCAAATTCATTAAAACTTATTGATCTAATGGACTCATTTGGACTGCCTCTAGTCAACAAAGGTCAGACACACCAAGCTGGCCATTTGTTAGATGGTATATTCTCCAACTGGGAGAATCTTGTGATATCTCCATCCCTTCCATTAACCTGGTCAGACCACTGGGTGGTCAACTGGTCAATGATGGCCATGACATCAGTACAATACAGACCAACTGTACAACATACTACCAGTAGAGCCTGGCATAAAATCCAGCCAGATGTACTTGCTAAGGCGATTGCCGCTACCCCTTGCCAACTGGAGCAGGATGCAGCAGCAGATCATAACATCGAAATTCTCTCTCGCTGGCTTAACACGGTATTGGATACAATAACTCCCATCTCCAGTACAGCAATAAAAAGGAAATTGTCCCAACCCTGGTACAATGAGAACTTGAGATTGTCCAGACAGGAATGTCGTAGACAGGAACAAAGATGGAGAAGAAATTATTCGGCAGAGGAGAAATTCGTATATAAAGTTAAACTCGCTCAACATAAAAAAGACATTATAAAAGCCAAGACAGATTATTTTACTAAACACATAAAAAATGCATGTGATACTAATAAAACCCTATTTTCGGTTATCAATAAGCTGGTCAAACCTAACAAGGTCAATCATATGGAATCAAATCAGGATTTCTGTAACCTACTAGCAAATTCCTTTCAAAAGAAGGTGACTAACATCTATGATAAATTTGCTAGTATCAACATTCAGAGCAAGCATACACTTAGTCTTAAGAAAGATTTAGCCAACCTTCTCGGATTCAGGAATCCTTCTGACGACCAATTAATAGACCTCATTTTATCAATTAAGTCGGGCTCTCCTTACGACCCCTGCCCACCTAACATAATGCACCAGATATCCTCACAACTGGCAGCATATCTGGGCTTTATCATTAAGACAGTATTCGCCAGCGGTATTTTTCCCGCTCAATGGAAACGCACCTCCATTCTCCCCCTTTTAAAAAAAGATAATCTCGATAGCTCAGAACCCGGTAACTATCGCCCTATTGCAAGGCTCCCTTTTGCTGCCAAATGCACTGAAAAAGCAATGAACAAACAAATCACTGAACATATTGAATCCAACTCACTATTGGATGAAACACAACACGGCTTCAGGAAGCATCATAGCACTGAGTCGGCCTTAATTACAGCCACAGAAGATATCCGTGTAATCTTAGACGGAGGAGGAACAGCCACGCTGGTGCTGCTTGACCTCTCGGCGGCCTTTGATACGGTCAGCCACGAGATTCTGGCTGACCGTCTGCAGGAAGCGGGCATAAAAGGTACCGCACTTAAACTCTTAAAATCATTCCTAACCAATCGGCAATTAAATGTAGCAATGGGGTCAGCAACCTCCAAACAGTTCTCTCTACCATGTGGAGTTCCTCAGGACTCCGCCCTGAGCCCCACGCTTTTTAATCTATATGTTGCGCCGTTAGCCTTGATAATAAAAGAAGCAGGATTCGCCCTAGCTTCCTATGCCGATGACACACAGATTGTGGTGTCTTTAACAAATGGAGGAAAGTACCCGGGCGAGGCTTTTAAGATCTGTATGAAGAATGTGAGTGACTGGATGGACGGCAACTGTTTGAAGTTGAACGCGTCCAAGACGGAGGTTATCATTTTTGGTAATAAACCCTCCCTCTGGACACCTGACTGGTGGCCCCCAGTACTTGATGCGCTGCCTGTACCCTCCACTAAAACTAAGGATTTGGGCATCATCATTGATAAAGAAGTCAAATTCAAGGACCAAGTCAGTAAAGTCACATCTATTTCCTTTTGTGCAATAAGACTAATCAACAAAATTAAGAAATATATACCAGAAGAACTTCTAAAAACAGTGACTCTGGCTTTGGTCCTCTCTCGTCTAGATTATTGTAATAGTCTCTATCTTACCATTAATTCAGGCCTAATTAACAGGCTGCAGATAGTACAAAACGCGGCAGCACGTCTTATTTTAAAAATTCCCAAAAATGTATCGGCGAGAGAAGCCATAAAAAAATTACATTGGCTTCCAGTCAGGCAGAGATGTAAATTTAAAGTCCTTTGCCTGGCTTTTAAATCACTACACAACCAAGGACCAACACAATTCAGGAACAAACTAAAATGGTATGTCCCCAATAGAACCTTACGGTCAGGAACGGCCAGGAACATGGCAACCACCCCCTTCAAGAAGGCCACTTGGGGAGGTAGGAGCCTTTTTAGATCAGCAGCAACGCTGTGGAATACATTACCTATTACCCTAAAAACAGCACGCTCCTTGATGAGCTTCAGGAAAGGTCTGAAAACGTGGCTTTTCACACAGACCACCTGAAGGAACTTACCTGATCACTACCTGTACTAATGTTCTTTTGTTCTCAGTCTGTCCATAGCGCCAAGACGCCTCCGGGCATTAGCTGCGCTTTACAAATTTAATTTCAATTCAATTCAATTCAAGCATAGAATAATAATTATTGATTAATGACGGTCCCTCAGAAAGGAGAAGATAGAGACAGCAGCCCAATTAAAGGTTGCATTTATATTTACCTAAGTGCGAGAACCAAACCCCTTGGCCAAGGAGTTGGAAAGAATAGGACCCAGGAAGGATGAAGAGCAAAGACCTCCTCCAGGATCAGGACAGGACCGGTGACCTCTCTACAACGACGCCTGCGTCGTTCCCCTCTCTGATACTCGGCTTCTCCTCGATTCTCCCGTGCCTTCCTCCTAATGGACTCTGCCGCCCCCTCCTCAGGACCTCTCTGGACAGCGATTCAGTCTGCAATCGATCAGCTTGGCAGTCTGGAGCTAGAAGCTTCTACGTTTATTCTCTCTGGTCCTCTGCTCCCTTGCAGCATCTCCTTCTAACTAATTAGCTAATTCTATATCTACCTCCCCTTAATGTTGCTAAAATATGGGACCACTACTTCTGATTGGACAGGGACAGGGGGTGGATTCTCATACCATATGAATTTAGTTCATTTTCTGTAGGCCATTGTCTTTAAACTACCGTCCATCAATTTTATACATTTGCTTTATTTCCCACCCGTCTCACGACAAATGTTATATATTCTTCATATACAAAGTTTCAATTTTCAACAGGAAAGGCAAGAGCACAGCAGCTTCGGCCACCGGGTCATGGCCTTGGATGACGTCCAGGTTGACTTCATTCTTTGGCAGCCAAGGAGGACACATGCGCAGAATCATTGTCTCTCGAGTTTCAGATCACCAACCCCAGGCCCAAGTTTACGAACTAATAAAAGTCAAAGAAGAAAATATTAAAATCACAAAATAATATGTTTCACTGTATTCCCACTCTTTCCACTCTATCCCCATTTACTTATAAATCTATCCCGCATTAGTAGCGTTAGGAAAACGACAATTTAATAATAACACAAGAGCAAGCTGAAGCATGTGAAAACATCAAGCAGCCATTTTAAAGCACACTGCGCAGAGGCAGAAATTTCCCACCAAGCAAAGAAAGACGTCACACCATGTGATATGGATGAGACATGCGGAGTAAGGTTCCCGCGCTTTAGAGGCCATTTTAGAGAAAGACAAGCGTTACTTGTTAGTTAGAACACATAGGCAAGCTTCCTTGCTATTCGTGTAATGTATGCAACGTTAGTATAAACAATACATAATTAATAAATTAATACTGTGAGGTGATTGTATTCGAGCAAGTCTCAATTTTGAGTCCTTGCTCCATCATATGTACCTTGACGATATATATATATATATATATATATATCTTCAAGGTACATAGATGTGAAGGTTAGAATAGTAAATCTATACTTACCTATTTGCACTTACCTTCTCGATATTTTCGTCATCAATATTTTTGACATGATAGTCTGTCCACACAATAGTTTTGGTTCTTATATTCTGTCAGTGATCCCCAACACGTCATCGAGGAAAGTATACCATTTTTTTATCTTACCTCCTCATTTATGTACCACATTGTGACCAAATGGTTAGGTCAATGGGAATGTGCAAATTATGTTTATTAGAACAAGGAAACTAGGGAAGGAAACAAACAGGGCATGAGGAAAATATTAGTCTTTAAAATGGGTTTGGAAGTGGTTAGGTTTATCCTGAAGGATAATTCGTAACTACTGGCTGAAGATGTACTTTCTAAAGGTCAGTATTTCGATTGGACCAAACATGAACTTTGAATGTAGATATGCAGGAGAAGCAGTTGCTGTCTGCTGACCAGTTATTCAACTTGCTTAAGTGGACAAAAATCAACTAATTTGCTTCTTGTGCTACCATCCACGAAATGCTTTGGAGGCTCAACAGCATCTGAAGCCCTAGATGAATAAATTTACGACACAATAGAAATTTACATGATAATGTTTTCTTTAGCAAACTGAGCAATATTAGGCCAAGATTGCTGATTCAGCCTGGTTGGCATTGAACAAACGCCACTGTCCTCTGCCACATAAGCAGATCGATTGAATGAAAAACACTGAATGAACGAAGGTCAAAGTAAAGTTATAGGACTTTATTAATGATATTCATGGCAAATGTGGAAATGTGCTAATCCCTAAACACATTTCCGAGTGACTGATGCCAGTAATATTGTTACTGTCAGATATTTGAAATGCAAATGTGTTTTTTCCAGTTACTATCAGATAATCTGAGCAGACACAGAAGCTATGTTCCTCAATTGTTATCTTACAAACCCCTTTCTCCCAAAGACATTGCTAACAACTTCCAACTCCCTCAAGCTCCACCACCAATGAAGTCTTATTCTCATCCTTCATCAAAGCACTCTCTTAAAGCACTCTCACACACCCACTCACGATTCTCAATGGCTACCATACTCAAGGCATCTTTACAGAAGCTCTTAAAGTAGGGCAGATTCCCTCATTCCTGAATCAACTCACATAAGCTCCACATGAAATTGCCAGCTACCAGCCCATCACTAACCTACCCTTCAAAATAGTGACCTATGTGCAACTTCAAGATAAAGTCACTGCCAGCAAACTTCTTCATGACTATCAGTTCAGTTTTAGAGTGTGCTACAGCACATATACAGCTACCTTACAAATCATATATGATACCCTCATGACCACAGATAATCATTAGCCCTGCCTTCTGATATAATTGGACCTATCAGCTGCCTTCAACACCATTGACCAGCCTAACCCCCTCTCGCACTTTCAAGTTTTAAATGGTGCAGCTCCTATGGATGTACAGAGATCACCGCTAGGCCTGCTGTGATCTTTAAATGTGGCAGTTCTCTATCCATTAGAATGGCATATGTAATGTTGTGGTTCTCTGACACAATATCAAAGCCAGAAATATCATGCAACAGAAATATTGTGTCAAAAATATTGAGCACATAAATATCATTGTCCTAAACATATGCAGGTAAGTACAAAAATATTCTAATTTAAACAAGCACACATACACACATACACATATACATATATATATATATATATATATATATATATATATATATATATATATATACATATATATATATGTGTGTGTGTGTATGTTTATATACACATATATCATGCAAAACTATTTTACAAAATATTAATTTTAATTTATATTATAATTTTCTATTTATTTTACTTTACTAAATTACACATATATTTACATACACATACAAAACAAAATGTAACAAATAAACTACAAAACATTTCAAATATTGCCAGTTTAATTATACACAAAAAGTAATCAATAAGCACAAATACATTTTACTAAAACTATCTTAAAATTACATAGATGTATATACATAAAAAATATATAATTAAATACACAAACACAATAATAATATATATTTAAACAATTTTAACAAAACTTTGAAACTCTAGAAATAATAATCTATTCCCACTCCAATCCATAAACCAATAGAGACAGCATTGGAGTCAGGAGGAGTAAAATGTACTATTCTCACTCCAGTAGATGCAACAATAGTGAAAGCGTTGGACTTAGGAGGGGTACAATTTACTATTCCCACTCCAGTCTGCGCAACAGTAGGGAAAGCACTGGACAATGGAGGGCTCAAATTTACTGTTCCCACTCCAGTAGGTGTAACAGTAGGGAAAGCGTTGGACTCAGGAGGGGTAAAATTTACTATTCCCACTCCAGTCTATGCAACAGTATGGAAAGCTTTGGACACTGAAGGGGTAAAATTTACTATTTCCACTCCTGTAGGTGCAACAGTAGAGAAAGTGTTGGCATCAGGAGGGGTTGAAATTTACTATTCCCTCTCCAGTAGATGCTACAGTAGGGAAACAAAACTATTACGCTCTAGTAATTAACATTACACAGATTTCAATGCAGCTGCTCTGCGTCACACAAAACATGTTATTTTACTATCCACAATATCTTGACTACCCAAACTCTGCTACAGTATTATGACAATGACATTATAAACTGTCTCACAAACACATTTAATGAGAGATTATTCTTGGGTGTTAAGGTGAAGTTCAGAGTTGTCAGTTACATTACTAATACACATGATATGTGTTGTAAGATAAAAGCTTACGACATCTTGGGCATAAACCCTTTCGGTTCTAAATTAATCACACAGAATATATGTGAGTGCAGGCTACTCAAGATTATAATGCACTCCTACGGCAACTAGTAAAAGAAAGCTGAAACAAAATATAAAGCGAAAAACTACGCTTCTCCAAAAGCGCACTACTACCCGAAGGTGTCTAGGAGCTAGTGCTCTAACAAGGAGGGAAAAAGGAGAGGAACAGAAGGCTGAGAAGGAGTGAGAGAACTGGAATATAGAAGCGTTACTTATTAAAAAAAACACTATTTAGGGTTTTACGGAAAGAGAGAAGCTCTGACTTTTTCTAAAGATCTGGCGGCATCGAATTCCATAGCCTGGCTGTGCCCGCTACAAAACATCTGCCACCCCAGGTAGCTGTTTTAGCTTTGGGAATCACAAGATTAAATGCCAATGAAGACCACAAATGTCTTTTGGGGACAAACCATTGGAATCAATGTTTAAAGTGTTCAGGTCCTGAGTCATGCAATGCCTTGACAGCAATGCATAGAGATTTGAATTCAATCCGTTTTTTTACAGAAAGCCAGTGCAGCAAAGGCAAAGATAGTGACTGATGGTCTGGGATGGCCAGCACCAGCCGAGCAGCTGCATTTTGGAGAACCTGCAGTTTGTTTAGAAATCTTTTCTGGATATTGAAAAAGAGTGCAGTGCAATAGTGAATTTTTGAAAGTATAAGTGCAGAAATCACCAATTTCTGTAGATCCTGTGGAATAAAAGGCAGGACTTTCCTGAGAGTTTTTTACATGAAAAACAAAACGACGTAATGGAGTTTACTTGGCCTTCGAAGGATAGCCTATCATCAAAATAAACTCCTAGATTTTGTACCTTGTTGTTAGACCTGGCACCATTGGCGTGGGTCTCCCCTGCATTTTTGGCCTTTGCCTCCTGTGTTTTTGCTGTGTGTTGGACTTCGTTTTGCTGGTCTAGATGCTTTGGGCACTTTGCCACTGCTGTTCAGTGCCAAAGTGCAAGTGCTCCCTTTGTAAGTTGTTGTGATGGATTAGTGATTCCCTGATTGGCATATTTGATTTACTAGTCAGACCCTAGTACAGTGCACTTTGTGTGCCCAGGGCCTGTAAATCGAAGGCTGCTAGTGTGCTGTAGCACTGACTGTGCCACCCACAGAAGCAGCCTGTAAAATGTAACTCTGGCCTGCCATTGCAGAGCCTGTGTGCAGTCTAGTACTGCCATGTCGACTTGGCAAGTGTACCCACTTGCCAGTCCCTAAGCCTTCCCTTTTCTACATATTAGTCACCCCTAAGGTAGGCCCAAGGTACCCCTGTGGGCAGGGCGCAGTGTATGTAAAAGGTAGGGCATGCCCTAGTGTGTGTGGCATGTCCTGATAGTGAATTGATGCCAATTTCGTTTTTCACTATTGCGAGGCTACCTGTTACCCTAGGACAGAATGGGGAGTTTGTTTATAACATCTTATAAACCTAACTACCCCTGGGAACAAGGTATGAAAATAAAGTTTAGTATGCCTGAACTCAGAATGTTAAAATGCATCTTTTAGTGAGGGTGATTTTTGCATTCTGTGTTTGTATTTTCTTGCCTCTGCTAGGTTTGTGTATTGCATGTCTGGCTTTTGGATGACAGGGGCTGGAGAGGGGCAGTGGCTCCAGAAGTCTGATGAGTCCGGGCTGGCTGAATAGACCTGGGCTGCATTTAGAGTAGGGGGAGGAGATTTCCTTTCACCTGAATGGGCCTGGTCTGCCTTCAACAATGCTGTCTCCACCTCCTGCCAGGAAGCTGCACCAGTGAGGACAGAACTGGTTTTGGCTGGGTACAGACACTCTCTGCCTTCAGAGAACAAAGGGTTTTGTGTATAAAAACAGGGGCCCAGGACCCAGACTTTTAGATCACTTTTGGGAAATCAAGAGGAACCTTTGCCAAGGAGAAGAGCTGGAGAAGCTGAGGAGGAATACTGCCCCTGTGCTGTTTGCTGTCTGGGGTTGGCCTACAGTGGCTACTTGCTGCCCAGGAAAGGCGAAAAGGACTTTGCTGCTTGCTTTGTCCCCTGCTTGAAGAAAAGATCTCCAAGGGCTTGAACTGAGATTGCCCCCTGTTCTAGAGGTCTCAGGAACAGCAAAGACCTCACCGTGTCTGTGGGCACTGTCTCTGATCGTCTCTGCAGAAGACAAGGGTAACAGACTCTGTCATCGAGTCCGTCGCAGGATTCCGTGTCCTGAAAGCACCGCCAAGAGCAACGCCTCGCTTCGCAATGCAACCCTGGTCTCACCGACTCGGTCAACAAGCCACTGCTTGCACCGCGTCCTGTGGGCACCGCACTCCGCAACGCTGCGCTACATGCTGCAAGGACGTCACCGACTCCGTCGCTGCCTGACCCGAACATCGACCAGCTCCGTCGTCGCACCTTGACCTGCCAGCACCGCAGGGAGAATCGTCTCACCCTTCAATGCAAGCCCTGGTCTCACCGACTCCATCAATGAGCCGTTGCCTGCACCAATTCGTGAGGACATCGTCCGCCGCAACTCTCCGTTTCACAACGCGACTGCGACGTTTGCCCCGACCGACTCGCACTGACGTGTTGGTCACAACAAGAAAGGTACTGTGTCCGAGTCTGTCGACACTTTAGCTGGCCCGTATCAACGCTGTCGGCTGGAATTGTTAGACTCTGTTGTGTTCAGTATAGCGGTAGCCCCAAGAGGAGCTACTGAGTCGTAAGAACTGTGTTTTATTGATTTACCTGCAATTTAAAGGTTATTTTGCACAAGTACTATTTTTGAAGAGTATTGTATGTTGGATTTTTATCGTATTTGGTCTTGTTGGTTTAGATAAAGATTTACTATTTTTCTAAACTGGTGTGGTGTCCATTTGTAGTGTTTTCACTGTATTACTGTATGTGTTCACAAATGCTTTACACACTGCCTCTGAGATAAGCCTGTCTGCTCGTGCCAAGCTACCAAGGGGGCGAGCAGGGGTTATTTTAGGAGTGTATCCCCCTTACCCTGACTAGAAGCAAGGGTCCCTATTTGGATAAAGGTACCTACCTCTGCCAACTAGAGACCCCCATTTCTAACACTTGTCAACTGGGGGAGGCAGCTCTACCATTTCCTGTGGCTACCAATTGGGAGACAAAAAAGAGGGGTATTCCTTCCGAACAGCAGGATCTCTGTCTTCCCAGAGTTTAACTTCAGGCAGTTGCTTGACATCCAGTTTCCAATTTCGCACATACATTCATGGAATCTGGAGGCTTTGTCCTCTGGGTTGCTGGCCAGTGATACCATGATTTGAGTGTGGTTGGTGTATAACACTACTGTGAAACCGTAAGATTTTATAAAGTTGTTCAAGGGAGTTACATAAAGATTAAAAAGAGTCGGGCTCAGAGAGGAGCCCTGTGGGACCCAGCAAGACAAAGAAAAGGAGGTGGACTTGAAGCCATTAAGCTCAATGAACTGCTCTCTGTCTACGAGAAACGATTTTAGGAGCTTAAGCATCTAGGCCCAGATACCCAAGGAGAAAAGACGGTCAATGAGAAGACTGTGGTTGACCGTATCGAATGATGAAGAGAGGTCTAATAAAATCAGAGCCGCATTTCCACCCTTTTTGCCTGATTTCCCGGAGGCGGTATTTAAAGCTAGTTCAGTGCTATGCTGACTTCTGAAGCCATATTATGAAGCATCTAGTATTGATGGCTTTCTCTACAATTTTTGTAGGGAGGGGGAGCCGTGAAATTGGCTCATGATTATATAGCCTAAATAGAGATATTTGTTTGCTGCTTTCAGCCTTTCATTACCCAGGTAACAGTTATAATTTGGTGCTCTTTTCTTCCCTCCGAAGACTAAAATCTTTTCTTTACCATATTAATCTTTAAAACTTTCTTTAAAGCATACCTGTGCAACACCCTCAGGATTCATTTGAGGCCTATAGGAGCTCGGCCAAATAAAATTATATCATCCACATACATGAGGATGTGCAGCTATTTTTATCCTTCTATTCTGTATAGGAAGATGTTCAGGCAGGGAAACAAAAATGGGGATCATCTCACAGCCTGACTACTCGCATGGCTAACCTGACCTTATTAGAGGACTCACCATCTTTTACTTTCTGCCTGCCTCTCCTTATGGACAGACACCAGACAGAGTTGTTGGAGAAGGCAGGAGGCACTTTGGGCAAGTTGGCCATAGGCCATGGGTCACAAGTAGAGGAACTCGGAGGCTCATCGACGACCATGTTGGCACCACACACAAGCAAGAGAGGGGGCAGGCACAAGCGTGCACCACTGCTTTCGCAGTGAAGGAGGAAGAAAAGCACAAGCATGCTCAGAATCCACTGTTCACCCTCTCACAGAAACACAATCCAGCCCCAGATTTATTACTCTGGGTCTCCTGAGAAAGGGTTTCACGCATGCATGCATTTTCTATGGGCGTAGGGGGCCCATAGGTGATAAACTGGATGTATATCAGAAATATTTGAAAGCAGTTGCTAGCGAAATTCCAGTTTAGGGTACCTGTTTTAGAGTACCTATTTTTGGTCACAGGTATCCCTCGTTGACCCTGAGAAATAGTGCAATCATATATTTTTGATATTTATGCATCATAAGGTTTCTGTGGCTGGCTGCCAGACCACACTAGCCCTAAAAATCTAAATGTCTGACTGGGACAATGCCCTGAACAAGATATTTGTCATATTTTCAATTGTTTTTCTACAATTCATGGCAGTTTCCTTAGGTTTTCCTTACGCAGGAGGATATCTCTCCAGAGGCTTGACCGAAACTTGTGTTCCACAAGGTTTCCATTGGTTCATCTGGAGATCCACAACCTAGACACCAGAACATGTTTTTGATGGGGGTGGTACCATTGGGGCCGTTTGCAGTATTTGGGTTCAAGTTCTTCAGGTATCCAGAGGAACTTTGAGACATTTCTGAAAACTAGAGGTACAGGGGAAACCATGATGCTGTGGCTTGCATGAATCCCAACACATTTTATTACTACTATTCCCCCAGCAATTGTCAAAGTACTAGTAAATTAAATGAAACTTTCTTCCCTTTTCTCAGACAGAATATCCAGAACTTCAGGTGTCTTGCAAAAGTCCTACTATTCCCTTTGTTCTCCAAATGACAACAGTACTCAACATGTGTGTGTATGCCAATTGCACGGGCACAGGAATTTTTATTTTATTTATTTAGTCATTTGTAAGGTGCGACGAATCATCCCCAAGGGGATCTCTCGGCGCCAGAGGGAGTGACGCTGACGAAGCAGTAAAGTCTAAAACAACCATGTCTTGAGTAGTTTCCTAAATCGGGACAGACTGGGGCAGGCACAAATCTCCTCCGGGAGCTTATTCCATAGGCTGGGGGCAAGATGGGAGAAGGCCCTACCACCCATTGTGGCCTTCCTAATTCTCCGAGGGCGCAGTAGATGGCAATTACTGGATCTCAACCGCCGCCCGGGTGTGTACCATTCAAGTTTCTTCTTAAGGTACTCTGGCCCCGTCCCATGAAGGGCCTTAAAGGCCGTGCAGAGTAACTTAAACACGGCTCGTTTCCTGATGGGAAGCCAGTGGAGTTGACGCAAGATGGGTAGCGAGGGAGTACGGGCCGGTTTACTTAAGGCGAGGCGGGCTGCGGTGTTTTGTACCACCTGCAACTTAGACAAGAGATCCTCCCTTGCACCCACCAGCAGAGAGTTGCCGTAGTCCAGTCGACTCACCAGGAGGGACTGAATGAGGGTCTTTCTGGCTGCAAGAGGGTTTCAGGGGAAAATTTTCCCAAGCATCCGCATGGTACCGAAGCAGGTGCCTGACAGCGTCCTCACTTGCTCCTCCATGGTCAGTTTGTTGTCAATCTTAATCCCTAGGTTCTTAACACAACTTTTGGGAGAAGGTGGATCTCCTAGTTCAGGTGGCCACCAGTCAGAGGACCATAACTCCTCAGCCTTACCAAACAGCAGAATCTCTGTCTTAGTGGAATTAAGCTGGAGGAAGTTCTTCCTCATCCAGATAGCAATGTTGGACATACAGGCTTTGAACTTAACTTTAGTCGCGGTGGAATCTGCCTCTATGGCGACTACCACCTGTGTGTCGTCCGCATACGAGATGGTCTCGAACCCGGAGCTTCTGATGACGTGGGCCAAAGGGGCCACATATACATTAAACAAAGTAGGGCTCAAGATAGACCCCTGCGGGACTCCTTTGTCAACAGAGATTGTCTGGGACACCAGAGTCTCCAGCTGGACACATTGCGTTCTGTTGGACAAGTAACTCTGGATCCATTTAAGGGGCCCTGCCCTCGACACCAATCCTCGCAACCTATCCAACAGGATACGATGAGAGATGGTGTCGAAGGCAGCCGACAAATCGAGCAGGACTAACATAGAAGGAATTCCTGTGTCCAGTGACATCCTTATCGTGTCGGTGACTTCGAGCAGTGCGCCTCTGTACAATAGCCTGCTCGGAACCCTGACTGGGAAGGATCTAGAAGGACATTCTGTTCCAGGAAGCCAACCAGATAGCTATTTATTAGGGTCTCCATAATCTTTGAACAACAAGGGAGGAGGGAGATGGGCCTATAATTTAGAAGATCGGATGGATCCGCTAAGGCCTTTTTCAACAATGGTTTGATGCGAGCTTCTTTCCACTTGCGAGGGAAAATGGCTGTGTCAAGCGAGATGTTGCAAACCTCTGCAAGCACGTCCGCTAGGACCGGAGCAAGTGCTGACATCACACTCGGGGGCATCGGGTCTAAGGGGGAACCCGATTTCACGTGCGTTAATAATGGGGTCCACTTGATCGCTCGTGATGGCTGGAAAAGATTCTAAGCTCAACGAGCAATGGGTGGCTGGAGAAGAAACACCCTCACACTCTACCTCCTCCGGTCCGAAAGCACAATAGATTATGTCTATCTTGTGAATAAAGTGGTTGGCTAAGTTATCGCATAACTCCTGGGTCGGTGGAGGAAGCGGGTTATTAGCCTTCGGGTTAGTGAACTCTTTAAGAATCTTAAAGAGTTCCTTAGAGGAGTTTCTTTGCCTCCGCAATGCGGTGGCCTAGGTGAGTTCTTCTGGCTACATTGCAGCTATTTAAGTAGGCTCTATGGGCCATACGATAGAGTGATTCATCTAGTGTTGACTTGGATCTCCTCCATTTTCTTTCCTTGCTCCTACAGAGGGCCTTTTCTTTTTTGAGCGAGTCCGAATACCATGGGGCCGGGGCTACCCTGGCCTGTATTTTCACCCTCTTGAGCGGGGCAATGGTATCCAGAGCTTCTATTATGGAGGCCTCAAACTTTACTAAGGCTGCGTCACTGTCTTCGCAATGTTTCAGCGAGGGGGCTAAGTAAACCTGACTGAATGCTACAGGTGTCACCTTTCTCCACAATCTGCGCAGGTCACTGCGCACAGGTGGTTGGCCGGCCCGTTTCATAGGCAGCCAGGAGAAGCTGAGTGCTGAGTGGTCAGTCCACCCCAGAGTCAAGGGAGGTTCTACTATTAGGTCCATGATGTTAGTAAAGATAGAGTCCAGCACATGGCCCGCCACATGAGTAGGGATAGAGATTCTTGAGCAGAGGTCTAGGGATTCCATGGCTGCCAATAAGTAGGCTGACTCTGCCTTGGAAGAGGCCTCCAGGTGATGGTTAAAATCTCCTACTAATATGAACCTGTCTGTTAACAGTGTATACAGGGCCAACCTTTCTAATAATGATGTGCTGAACTCTTTTTTGTTTCCTCCTGGGGGCTGGTAGACTAGTGTCCCAGTCCAAAGAGGTGTCTGTGCTTGTTCTACCCTGAAAATAAGTAACTCTAAATTGGTGGAAGAGACAGAGTCTAAGGTCTTAACGTAATAAGGGGAACGTGTAGCAATGGCTAGCCCTGCACCTCTCTTCCCGGAACGGTCCAGGCGGACAACGGAGTAGTCTGCGGGGAATGCCATGGCCAAGACCGGTGTAGCGTCATGGTGTAGCCAAGACTCCGTAAAGAGATAGATATCTGGTTTTATGCTATCTAACAGATCCCAGATCTCGGCAAAGTGCTTCGAAATGGATCTGGCATTGAGATAGAGTCCCTGAAAAGGGACTGCTTGCCCCTCCTTGGCCTGATTTCCAACCCCCCCGGGCAATTCCTTCAACAGTTGCTTATTTCCGGGGAGAGGGCAAGGGCTACAGGCGGATGGCCTTAGCTCATCTACAGTCCAAACACAATGGGGACATTCCCCCAGCGGATAGACGCCCTTGTATCCTGGGTGATACTTCGGCCCCTTGCACATAATCCCATGCTCTAATTGCATCAACATGTCTCTGGAGTATCTAACCCTTGGCGGGGAAAGCACCAGTAACAAGATGGGCAGCATTGCCTGGCAGCCCGCAGCGTCCAGACGTGGACGAGCGCAGACGGGCTTGCCTTAGGCGCGCCTTCGGCGGCCCAGCGGCGCGCCCGCTGGGCACGGCCGCGCACCGGCCGCAAATGCAGAAGAATTTATGTCCCCGGGAGCAACCGCTAGAGCGCTGACCGCTGAATATGGCGCCCGGAAGTGCTCACGGCAGCCCTAAACGCAGCCTCTCTCCACTCAATCAATCGGAGCCCGATTGCGGTGGACCGGAGAGGAGCGGACAAATAATGCAAGACTCGGGTAAGGTTTTTACAGATTAAAAAGCGTCCCTCAGAACAAGATTGGTGCAAATAAAAACAACCAGAACGTGCCCCGATTAAAACACTGACTGTTAAAATATCAGTACACGGAGGTACTGCAAAGCGTGTCTCCTTCTCTCCAAAACTATGACTATATGAAGAACACAATACTATATTGACTTCACTTGTCCCTGTCATTTAAGATAGGCCCAACCACATACGAGAGGGACTATTTTACTGCTAGACATGTGGAAACACTAAGTGGGGAGAGCTGTCTTGTTCCCCACATATTCTGGAAATTTCCATCACATTAATGTGAGCAAATCCTCTTCTCCAACCAATGTTTGACTTGTCTAGGGAATTATGTGTGAGAAAAAAGTGGAGGCACTCTCACAGTCCACACCACCCTGGACTCCTCCAGGTGTTTAGTGTTCAGAAATGTCTGGGGTTGGCAGTTTTCCCTAGGTGAGGGATGACCATTGGCCCTGACTTGTGTGTCTGTGCCCCAGTAAGGAGCCAAGCACAGTTTGGATTTTTTCTGAGGCCAATTAAAAAATCCAAACATCATCCTCACTGGGGAAGAGACACAGTGGGCCTGATTCACGAAGGTTAAACGTACACTTTTATGTAAGTTTACATTTGTTTTGGAATTCACAAAACTGCACTTTAACGGTAAGTTTACGAGTGCAGAGACTCTGCAGTTGGGGCAGAGACCTCCGCACGCAAAAAGATACGATATGCCTATCTTTTTATGTGCTGAGTTCTCTGCTTCGACTGTGGAGTCTCTGCACTCGAAAACATACTCTGAAAATGCAGTTTTGTGAATTCCAAAACAAACGTAACCTTACACAAAAGTGTAAGTTTACCTTTGTGAATCAGGCTCCATTTTATGTTATGTATGCAGATTTGCAGAGCACACTATCACCCAGGAGGGTATACTGACATATGTGTGGGTTTCTGCCCCAACGAGGAGCCAGGAATGCTTTACATTGTTTCAAATGTTAAGAAAAAATTCAATATGCGTTTGGGCACCCCTCTGGGGTGTACAAGTCAGTTATGCCTGGTCCCAGTGAGGAGCCAGGCATGGTTTGGATTTTTTTTTGTGGCTAAGAAAAAATGCAATATATCCACAACAATGAAGGGACGACAGATTACGCCTTCCCTCGTTCTCCCAACAAATCTATATAACTCACTTTACGAGAAGGACCTCTACTTTGGGGTAATGAAAGATAAAAAAATCCCCCACTTTAAGAATGGGCCGATTGGTCCCAAATGGGTTAGAAGAAAAAAAGAGAAAAAAACGATAAAAAAGCCCTGGGAGGGGGCTGGAAATTACAGTACAGGAGTCACCTCCGGAGGTGAAAAACCTCTTAGGGAGTCCCAAAGGGTTGTAAATAGTGCCTTCACCCAATCAGTGAGTGGCCTGCTTAATCATAAGACCACTACAACGACCTGATGCAGACCAATGTCCAGGGAGGAGCGCAAGGAAAAATACAGAATATAGAAAAGGAAGAATTCCAAAGGTAGGGATCCCTACTGCAGGGAAGAATCTAAAACTGTCTAAGTGGGACCCCAAGACCTTTATTATGGATCTCACTTGGCAGGATTAAAAAGGAAATTAGTAGGTATATGGGAAAAGTAACGTCACCATTACCCTATCTGCTGTATCAACATATTTCTGCCCTTGATTGTCAGGATACAGATCCCTAAAAAATGTCCTAGTAGTGTTCCCTCCTAGTCTAATCACTAGCTGCTAGGGGACCTATCGGTGGCAATACTTGCCCTTTGTAGACACACATCGTCTGCATTACCTACAGGAATAAAACAACAATCATAATTATATTTCCTCCATATAACTATCACTGTCCTTACCCCTTGTGCTTGGTAAATTATCTTTTATCTTATTGTGTTCCTCTATTCACCAAATTCTGTGTTCTTAAAATCATACACGCCGTGTGAAGTGACACCCGCCATGTGATCTCCAGTATTTTACACCAAGTAATCAGTGACCTGCATGGTGCCCATCTTACCCGAGTTTCATTAATGATAATCCTAACTCGGGGACAGAGTGGGGACACTGTCCTATAGTCACACTCTAAAAAGGAAAACCAATGCCAAATATTTAGAAGTTTGGAAATCGTTTCCAGATCCACCTGTAGCCATACGTGGAAATCTGGCTAAGGTAATAAGTCTGCAAAAACACCACATCTCTGCATGTCATAATCAAATGTTATGAACCCCTGGCTTGTCGATGATGATTACGTGTGTGCTACTTCAGCGTATGTTATTGGGACACTCGTTTCTGCGTGCCCTTTCTCCACTCTTTTTCCTTTCAAAAAGGAAAACTAGAGCCAAATGTTTTAGAAGTTTAGAAATCATTTCCAGATCCTCCTGTGGCCTTACGTGGAAAGCTGGCTTAGATGATTAGTCCGCAAAAAATGCCTGATTTTGCGCGTTTTAATCAGACGTTCTAACCCTTAGCTTATCTAGGATGCTTGCGGGTGAACGCTGATGGGGCGTATGTTATCAGGACACTCATTTCCGTGTGCCCCTTCTCCACTCTTTTTCCCTTCAAAAAGGGTCTAATTCATCATAATCTCCCCAGGCATTGGTGGTTGTGTTTATCTTGTGCTCACTCTCTTGCATACATCCATACTTCAACACCCAACTTACTGCATCAAGGTACGGGTGTATCCAAATTGGCCACTCTACTCCCTCCGACGATGTTCTGAGGTGAATGCCTTCCTCCATAAGACTGAGAGCTCTTCTGCTCATGTGTCCTGCTTGTACACGCCCCTTTTCCAAACATCCACAAGTTATGAGATTGTATAAGGGCGGCCATTTTGAAACAGTCTCTCCCATCCAAAACAACCAGGCTAAAACACTCATAAGGGCAGTACGATTCTCAGTAGAAGGAGTTCCCCTTCTCAACCTACAGAGAATTTACCCATCTATTATTACATACCATCGGGATAATAAGACATAGTCTTGAAACTATGATGTTACTAAAGTTTCTATAAGAGTTATTTTATTGTATATACACCACTCGTGTAGCTCTTGTCCTGGTTCCCGAATATTAACCACTAAGGCACATCATTCCTCTTATTCTCAAACACCAATATTATTATATGTTATTTAAAATGCCCTAATCAGTCAAAGATTATCCAAGGGGCTATTGTATTCACCCTTCTCCTACTTTGTCAACAAATATTATGTAGATGGTGCCAAGGGATGGAATCATTGAGTCCCTTTTTACTGCTCTTAAGTCTATGTACCCATCTTTGCTCCTGAAGGAACAACAGTTTTGTTTTGTCTCTTATAGTTGAGGGAATATAGGGTTTATCTATCACTAGCCACTTCAAGTCTTTTTCAGTGTGATTCATTTCCACAAAATGGGCTGTGAGTTTGGTCATTGTTTTACGACATCTTACATTGCTCATGTGTTCCAATATTCTGACTTTGACCTGTCTAGTGGTAATTCCTACATATTGTAAACCACACGGGCAGGTGATCAAATAAATACAATTTTCTGTGTTACAGGTCGTGTGATTCCTCAAAATGCAAAGTGTCCAGGCTACTCACTGAGGTGCAAATGAGTTTGCATGTGCCTGTATACAAGAAAGAATGCTTTTTTTCTGAGGCTAAGAAAAATTCCAGACAGCGTCCAGGCCCCTCACTTGGGCACAGAGGTGTGTGTGCCGCCACCCCATTAATGAGACAGGTACGGTTTGAGGCGAAGAGAAAATCCCAACACTGTCCAGGCTCCTTACTAAGGTGCAGACATGTGTGTGTGGTTGGGCCCTAGAAAAGAGAGAAAATTCAAAGAGTGTCCGACCTCCTCACTGGGACACAGAAATGTGTGAAATGTGTGTATGCACCCCAGCGATGAGACAGGAACTATTTCGAATTTTATCTGAGGATAAAAAAACCTTCAAAGAGCTTTCTGGCTCCTCACTGGGATACAGGCATGTGTTTTTGCGCCCCAACACGGGGCCAGAAAGCTGTTTGGATTTCTTCCTAGGGTAACAAAAATCCAAATAGCATCTTACTTCTTTCTGGGGTGCAGAATTCTGAGCCTGTGCCCCAGAAAGGATTCAAACACTGGAAGAATTTTTTCTAAGACTAATGAAAATCTAAATAGTGTGTGGCTCCATCTTGGGGCATTGACACACTTTCAGTACAGAGAAACACTGTGAAAGGAAGGAGCTGTCTGAAACTGAATAAGGAAATTCCTAGGATTGTTCCTGGTTCCTGCTTTTCAAATCTCCCTATCCTGGTTAATTTCTCTTGTTGATGGAATGGTACGGGAGGTGGGAGGGGGTAGAGGGAGCTGGGCTGCTCCTCTTACCCTCCCTCCCACCTTCCTCCCTTCCACCAACAGAAACAAATGGATTGAGCTATTGGGCATGTCTAGCAAGGTCGAGGGCAATAATAACTTCCCTTAGACACTCTTACAGCCCCACTCACCGATTTGATCCTTGTATGGGCCTACAAACGGCATGAGAATCCTTCCCAAGTTCATCTTCTATGTGGGTGACATCACTACGGATGTCTTATACATATTAATGAAGTGGCACGAATGGGGGAACCTCATTAGCGAGTTTCCCAGTGACTGGAAATGACCTGCCACTGGCAAACTTGCTCACCCCACCAAAGTCCAAGAAGAAGTTTGTCACCCAGTTAGGAGGCCAAAACAAACATGGCCATAATTGGCTGCCTTTTACGTATATATGTTGAAAGGGCATCCTTGATAATCCCTTTCCTAATGTGTATCTACATTGATAGGTTGCCAAGGGTTTCAAGAACCCTACATCATGAGTCAATAACAGTCTACGTTCACTCTTAGAAACCAGATAAGCACCCCAATCACACATTTACTGCATCTTTTCATTTGATCATGTACAGTGCTCTGCTACTAGTTGGGTAGGTTTGTGCTAAATAAATTCTACACACACACACATACATATATTCATTAAAGGGAGATTTAGAGAGAAAAATCATGGTAAAGAAGGACATATTTTAGGGTGATCAAATACATGGTTCACTTTCACTTAGTACAGCATCATGATCTTGCTCATAAGTCCATGGGAAAAAGGAGTGAATGCACGAGAGAGAAGGGGGATATCTGAATGACACACAAAATAATGATATGAAGGTTGTTTCTTCCACATGAATTCCATTAAGGAAACCCATGCAACTCAGGATGAGCAGGTGAAATATTAGAATTCACAACACTGGTGCATTCAAATAGAAGCCTTAGTGAGCAGACTAAAATCAGCAACCAAAGAGAAGGGATCTATTTTTTTAATGGAAACTCTAAAGGGCTTATTCCCTATGACTAGATTGGTAATACCGCACTTGGGCCCACATTTGCAGTGAGATTTACAATCCAATGCAGATCGTGATTTGCCTTGGATCGTAACCAAAAGTAAAGCAATGTGCTGCCTTGTGCTATTTTGTATGAAGGGTGTGTTCCATAGGTGATGCATGGGTGTTCCCATACAGCCACCCATGGACTCTGATGCAAATACAAATGTCTTTGGTTTCCAATATGCATTTTCATTTCGTACCCACTTTAATAAAGGTCCAGAATGCACATTGGAAAACAAATGACGTTTTATAAAAGTGTACAGATGACCACGTTCAAGATACTTAGGGCCTAATTGCAATGTTGGTTGTACAAGCGGCCGAACAACACCGTTGCGGAATGGAACCGCCCGACCATTGGTCGGCAGTTTCACCCGCTGTATTTAGATGTGACCGCCCTATGGGTGGTCGGAAACATCCATTTTACAATTGCAGCTTGTGCGGCGGGGGGAGAAGGCCTGCAGCACAAGCTACAATTGAAAAATGAATGTTTCCAAACATCTCTGCACCGTGCAGCAGGCACCATCATGTTACTGACTCAGTGCAGGGTTGTTTAGGGGGCAGGCCCAATAGGGGAGGGCCAGGAGGGAAGGGGGCCCTGCTAGGTGCCCCCAAAGTCACTTTCCAACAGCTTTTCCATGTCAGAAAGGCTGACATGGAAAGGCTGTGGGAAACGGACATCATAATCCCGACGGCAGTGCCTGAGCAGGCACTGCTGTCATTTGGGGATTATGTGTCCGACTGAAGGCCCGATGGGATCTCCGATCCTGTCCGAGGGGTCAGTCTTTTCCCCACGCCACAGCGGTCTGACCTACCGCATTGTAATGCGGAGGTCAGACTGCTGTGTCCGATGTCGGGCAGATCTCCACCAATAGCCTGTCGGTGGGGATCCGCCCGACATCGTAATTGGGCCCTAAGTCATTTTGATGTTACATTAAGGCCCCTTTCCAGTTTCTCTAACCTGAAATCAGGTTTATGTTTTTACTTTTTTTCATACTCAATATTACCCGACCTCTTACATAATTAAGTGGCGGGCACACAAAACAGTGAGTAACAGCAACCGAAGATGACATTGACATGATTATAAAACCCGCCGATAAGGGTGGAGGCATTATCATCCTTGATAAAACTGACTATCTGGGTTAATGCAGATGATGCCTGAAGAAAAACTACAGAAGGATCAAGGAGGATTCAATAAGCAGATTGATGATGGTGATACATAAAATGGTAGAAAAGGCCAAAATAGGAGGTTGCATTTGAAAAAGAGGCAGAGTTACTATGAAACAAGGATCCCATTACCCACCGTATTTCTACATCCTCCCTAAATCCACAAGAACATATACTTTCCACCTGTGCACTCAATATTGTTGGGGATAGGCTCCATTTTGGAGCCTTTGTCACGATTCAGTGACTCCTTCCTAAGACCAATTGTACAACGCACACCGACGTACTTGAAAGACTCAAATAACATAATGGTGATGTTGAAGAATGTGGATTTTAAACCAACACATAATTTACTGGTTGAATTGGATATTGGGAGCCTCTATATAAGCTGACCTCAGGTTGAGACTTTGGAAACAATTGAACAGATCCTATTCCAGGAGAAACGGAATTATAACACACCTTGACATTTCCTCTTAGAATGTATACAACTACCACTTACAGAAAATGTCTTCAAATTTGAAGGAAATGTATACCTGCCGACACACGAAACATCTATGGGCAGCATTTTTGCCCCACGTGTATCTGTTCTGTATGTACATCACTTCAAGAGTAAGTTCATCCTCACCCAAAAAAATGCTTTCAAGACCCATATCACGAAGTGGAAACATTACATCAATGATAATCTGATGAACTGGGAAGGAGATGAAAACTGTAATAATCACTTTCTATCAATGTTGAATTGCAGTGATCAGAACCTTAGGTTTAGACAAACAATTACCTGTGAGACACTCCCTTCCTTGCACAAAGAGGAAGTTTAAGAACTAAAGCCCACTGACAAAAACTGTTTACAGAAATTCAGCAGTCCCCCCTCCCCCAACTGATCAGGGAAAATTTATTATACAGTCAATTTCTAAGTCTTAGAAGAAAATGCAGCGAGGTAGAAGTGGAACAAGCTAGAGCCCTATCAAGAAAGCTACAGAGTAAGGGTAATCCAGATGCTGTCATTACAAAATCAATGAAAAAAGCCAGAAATTAAAACAGAGAAGGGCTATTGGAGACCCATCAAAAAGATAAAGATAAAGACAATCTGACTTGTCTAACAACATATTGTGCTGCCTCTAACTACGTCAAAAAGACCATTAATAAAAACTGTCATTTGCTAAATACAGGAAGATTGCATTTTGAAAAATCAAGGTTTTGTAAATAAGAGGGGCTCAAATTTGAGGGACCAATTGGTCCAGACCACGCTCTACCCTGAGGGAGGTGACCACTACAAACCAGCGTTGGGGTCTTCCCCAGGTAACAGGTCATTACTGCTGTGGCTCCAGCAATATATGACAGCTCACAACCCCTACAAAAACCATTGATCTTTGTTAGGCTTGGCATCCTTGTCGTGGGTTCCCCTGACTTTTTGCCTTCTATCCTCCTATTTTTGACTGCTTTGCTGACTTCGTTTTTGCTGGCTTTAGGGATCTGGGCACTTTACCACTGCTAATCAGTGCTAAAGTGTATGTGCTCACTACTTAAAACATGGTAACATCGGTTTATCCACAATTGGTATATTTGTTTTACTTATAAGTCCCTAGTAAAATGCACTATATGTACCCAGGGCCTGTAAATCAAATGCTACTACTGGGCCTGCAGCACTGAGTGTGCCACTCACTTAAGTAGCCCTTTAAACATGTCTCAGGCCTGCCGCTGCAGAGCCTGTATGTTCAGTTTTACACTGCAATGTCAACCTGGCACGTTAACCTACTTGCCAGGCCCAAACCTTCCTTTTTATTACATATACGTGACCCCTAAGGTAGGCCCTGGCCAGCCCATGGGGAGGGTGCAGTGTATTTAAAAAGATTTACATGTACCTTGATTTCACATGTCCTGGTAGTGAAATACTCTTAAATTCGTTTTTACTACTGCAAGGACTATCTCTCCCGTAGGGTAAGATTGGGCTTGCTTATTACATTTTATAAGTGTCATTTCCAATTGGGAAGAGATGGAACCCCACATTTGGTGTCTCTGGAATCACAATTTGAAATCACAACTTATGGTGAAGTTGGTTTTCACATTTCAATTCTGAAAATGCCACTTTTAGAAAGTTGTTACAGCAAACAAATGATGGACGGAATGCTGACAATGCAAACATTCTCCCCCAGTCAAAAGATCTGGGTTAAATCCATCGTTCTTTTGCTCACTACGCCACCCCAGTTTGAACCCAGCCATATGCAAATCAGTCTTGACCCTGTGCCCCATGGGAACAGTCCAGACCGAACTGCCAGGCCAGGTCCTCCCTGGACCGGAAACAAGCATCCTGGGACCGGTTTCAAGGTATGTCACCCTTCTTCAGCCAGGCTAGCTTGAATCCAGTGGCACAGTGAGCAAGGGACCCACGTCTGGGCATACCCATCCCACTTAGGGCGAAAAGTGTTACAGCAAACAAATGATGGACAGAATAGTGACAATGCAAACATTCTCCCCCCGTCAAAAGATCTGGGTTAAATCCATCGTTCTATTTCCCACTACGCCACCCCAGTTTGGACCCAGCCATATGCAACTCAGTCTTGACCCTGTGCCCCATGGGAACAGTCCAGACCGAACTGCCAGGCCAGGTCCTCCCTGGACCGGAAACAAGCATCCTGGGACCGGTTTCAGGGTATGTCACCCTTCTTCAGCCAGGCTAGCTTGAATCCAGTGGCACAGTGAGCAAGGGACCCACGACTGGGCATACCCATCCCACTTAGGGCGAAAAGTGTTACAGCAAACAAATGATGGACGGAATGCTGACAATGCAAACATTCTCCCCAGTCAAAAGATCTGGGTTAAATCCATCGTTCTTTTGCCCACTACGCCACCCCAGTTTGGACCCAGCCATATGCAAATCAGTCTTGACCCTGTGCCCCATGGGAACAGTCCTGACCAAAGTGCCAGTCTAGGTCCTCCCTGGACCGGAAACAAGCATCCTGGGACCGGTTTCAGGGTATGTCACCCTTCTTCAGCCAGGCTAGCTTGAATCCAGAGGCACAGTGAGCACGGGACCCACGTCTGGGCATACCCATCCCACTTAGGGCGAAAAGTGTTACATCTAACAAATGATGGACGGAATGCTGACAATGCAAACATTCTCCCCCAGTCAAAAGATCTGGGTTAAATCCATCGTTCTTTTGCCCACTACGCCACCCCAGTTTGGACCCAGCCATATGCAAATCAGTCTTGACCCTGTGCCCCATGGGAACAGTCCTGACCGAACTGCCAGGCCAGGTCCTCCCTGGACCGGAAACAAGCATCCTGGGACCGGTTTCAGGGTATGTCACCCTTCTTCAGCCAGGCTAGCTTGAATCCAGTGGCACAGTGAGAAAGGGACCCACGTCTGGGCATACCTATCCCACTTAGGGCGAAAAGTGTTACAGCAAACAAATGATGGACGTAACGCTAACAATGCAAACATTCTCCCCCAGTCAAAAGATCTGGGTTAAATCCATCTTTCTTTTGCCCACTACGCCACCCCAGTTTGGACCCAGCCATATGCAAATCAGTCTTGACCCTGTGCCCCATGGGAACAGTCCAGACCGCACTGCCAGGCCAGGTCCTCCCTGGACCGGAAACAAGCATCCTGGGACCGGTTTCAGGGTATGTCACCCTTCTTCAGCCAGGCTAGCTTGAATCCAGTGGCACAGTGAGCAAGGGACCCACGTCTGGGCATACCCATCCCACTTAGGGCGAAAAGTGTTACAACAAACAAATGATGGACGGAATGCTGACAATGCAAACATTCTCCCCCAGTCAAAAGATCTGGGTTAAATCCATTGTTCTTTTGCCCACTACGCCACCCCAGTTTGGACCCAGCCATATGCAAATCAGTCTTGACCCTGTGCCCCATGGGAACAGTCCAGACCGAACTGCCAGGCCAGGTCCTCCCTGGACCGGAAACAAGCATCCTGGGACCGGTTTCAGGGTATGTCACCCTTCTTGGGCCAGGCTAGCTTGAATCCAGTGGCACAGTGAGCAAGGGACCCACGTCTGGGCATACCCATCCCACTTAGGGCGAAAAGTGTTACAGCAAACAAATGATGGACGGAATGCTGACAATGCAAACATTCTCCCCCAGTCAAAAGATCTGGGTTAAATCCATTGTTCTATTGCCCACTACGCCACCCCAGTTTGGACCCAGCCATATGCAAATCAGTCTTGACCCTGTGCCCCATGGGAGCAGTCCAGACCGAACTGCCAGGCTAGGTCCTCCCTGGACCTGAAATAAGCATCCTGGAACCTGTTCAGGGTATGTCACCCTTCTTCAGCCAGGCTAGCTTGAATCCAGTGGCACAGTGAGCAAGGGACCCACGTCTGGGCATACCCATCCCACTTAGGGCGAAAAGTGTTACAGCAAACAAATGATGGACGGAATGCTGACAATGCAAACATTCTCCCCCAGTCAAAATATCTGGGTTAAATCTGTCGTTCTTTTGCCCACTACGCCACCCCAGTTTGTACCCAGCCATATGCAAATCAGTCTTGACCCTGTGCCCCATGGGAGCAGTCCAGACCGAACTGCCAGGCTAGGTCCTCCCTGGACCGGAAACAAGCATCCTGGGACCGGTTTCAGGGTATGTCACCCTTCTTCAGCCAGGCTGGCTTGAATCCAGTGGCACAGTGAGCAAGGGACCCACGTCTGGGCATACCCATCCCACTTAGGGCGAAAAGTGTTACAGCAAACAAATGATGGACGGAATGCTGACAATGCAAACATTCTCCCCCAGTCAAAAGATCTGGGTTAAATCCATCGTTCTTTTGCCCACTACGCCACCCCAGTTTGGACCCAGCCATATGTAAATCAGTCTTGACCCTTTGCCCCATGGGAACAGTCCAGACCGAACTGCCAGGCCAGGTCCTCCCTGGACCAGAAACAAGCATCCTGGAACCGGTTTCAGGGTATGTCACCCTTCTTCAGCCAGGCTAGCTTGAATCCAGTGGCACAGTGAGCAAGGGACCCACGTCTGGGCATACCCATCCCACTTAGGGCGAAAAGTGTTACAGCAAACAAATGATGGACGGAATGCTGGCAATGCAAACATTCTCCCCCAGTCAAACGATCTGGGTTAAATCCATCGTTCTTTTGCCCACTACGCCACCCCAGTGTGGACCCAGCCATATGCAAATCTATCTTGACCCTGTGCCCCATGGGAACAGTCCAGACCGAACTGCCAGGCCAGGTCCTCCCTGGAACGGAAACAAGCATCCTGGGACCGGTTTCAGGGTATGTCACCCTTCTTCAGCCAGGCTAGCTTGAATCCAGTGGCAAAGTGAGCAAGGGACCCACGTCTGGGCATACCCATCCCACTTAGGGCGAAAAGTGTTACAGCAAACAAATGATGGACGGAATGCTGACAATGCAAACATTCTCCCCCAGTCAAAAGATCTGGGTTAAATCCATTGTTCTTTTGCCCACTACCCCACCCCAGTTTGGCAGTTCGGGCTGGACTGTTCCCATGAGGCACAGGGTCAGACTGATTTGCATATGGCGATGTCTGAACTGGGGTGGCGGAGTGAGCTAAAGAATGATGATGGATTAAACCCAGATCAGATGACTGGGGGTGAGTGCTTGCAATGTTCAACACTCCGTCCATCATCCCCTTTGGTTTTGCAATGTTCGCCCTTAGTTGGCAGGGTATGCCCAGACATGGGTCCCTTGCTCACTTTGCCACTGGATTCAAGATAGCCTGGCTGATGATGGCTGTAAGCCAGAAACCAGTCACAGGATACTTGTTTCCGGTCCAGGGAAGACATGGCTTGGCAGTTCGGGCTGGACTGTTCTCATGAGGCACAGGGTCAGACTGATTTGCATATGGCCATGTCTGAACTGGAGTGGCGGAGTGAGCTAAAGAATGATGATGCATTAAATCCAGATCAGTTGACTGGGGATGAGTGCTTGCAATGTTCAACACTCCGTCCATCATCCCCTTTGATTTTGCTATGTTCGCCCTTAGTTGGCAGGGTATGCCCAGACGTGGGTCCCTTGCTCACTTTTCCACTGGATTCAAAATAGCCTGGCTGATGACGGCTGTAAGCCAGAAACTGGTCCCAGGAAGCTTGTTTCTGGTCCAGGGAAGACATGGCTTGGCAGTTCGGGCTGGACTGTTCCCATGAGGCACAGGGTCAGACTGATTTGCATATGGCCATGTCTGAACTGGGGTGGCAGAGTGAGCTAAAGAATGATGATGGATTAAACCCAGATCAGTTGACTGGGGGTGAGTGCTTGCAATGTTCAACACTCTGTCCATCATCCCCTTTGGTTTTGCTATGTTCGCCCTTAGTTGGCAGGGTATGCCCAGACGTGGGTCCCTTGCTCACTTTGCCACTGGATTCAAGATAGCCTGGCTGATTACGGCTGTAAGCCAGAAACCGGTCCCAGGATGCTTGTTTCCGGTCCAGGGAAGACATGGCTTGGCAGTTCGGGCTGGTCTGTTCCCATGAGGCACAGGGTCAGACTGATTTGCATATGGCGATGTCTGAACTGGGGTGGCGGAGTGAGCTAAAGAATGATGATGGATTAAACGCAGATCAGTTGACTGGGGGTGAGTGCTTGCAATGTTCAACACTCCGTCCATCATCCCCTTTGGTTTTGCTATGTTCGCCCTTAGTTGGCAGGGTATGCCCAGACGTGGGTCCCTTGCTCACGTTGCCACTGGATTCAAGATAGCCTGGCTGATGACGGCTGTAAGCCAGAAACCGGTCACAGGATACTTGTTTCCGGTTCAGGGAAGACATGGCTTGGCAGTTCGGGCTGGTCTGTTCCCATGAGGCACAGGGTCAGACTGATTTGCATATGGCCATGTCTGAACTGGGGTGGCGGAGTGAGCTAAAGAATGATGATGGATTAAACCCAGATCAGTTGACTGGGGGTGAGTGCTTGCAATGTTCAACACTCTGTCCATCATCCCCTTTGGTTTTGCTACTTTTAGAAAGTTGGCATTTTCCTACTGTAACCATTTGGTGCCTTCTGCCTGGCTTTGGAATACACATCTGGGGTGGGTGACAGCTGGCTTCCTGCATTCCCTCTAGACAGCCACACACCAAGGAAGGGTAGGTGTGACTGAGTGGCTATCTGCATGCTGATGGGTTATCCTAAGCAGGATTGGAAGGAGGAGCTGACACTTACACCTGAAAGGACTGTGTCCTGTCCCCACACAAAGGGTTGCATAACCCCTGTAGTGAGTCTGGAGGCAGAGTAGGGAAGAAAGGGACTCTGTACACTTCAAAGCATCTCTTTGAAGTCTCCCTCACTTCAAAGGCCTAAATGGGAGTAAGTGCTGGACCTCTGACATCACCAAATCAGAACACTTCTGTATCTGAGGACATTCTACCAGGAAGAAGGACTACTGTGCTGCTGGAGGGACTGCCACTTTGCTGAACTGCTTTGCTCTGTTGGCCTGCTGCCAGCTGCTTCTTGACTGGGAATGAGAGTACTGGGCCTGGGCTTATTGGCTTGCCTTCTGCTTCTGAAGTCTCTGGGATATCAAAGACTTCTCTCTTCAACCTGAAAAACAGCACCTGGTCTCTGTCCGCTGTGAGTCCTGCTCTGCCAACTGGTGCCAATCTAGTCCTGGGGCCATGGAAGTGAGTATTAAGTACTGTGTCTGCCAGGACTCATGCATCGACGTTGTTGTACTGAATGGAACTGACGCATCCGCACTGATGTGGGAATCAAATTGATGCATCACATTTGGGACAGCCGCATCGCCTCCGGAACCGAAGCATCGTCTCCACTGCATGGAAAAGATTGATGCATCACTTCTACAACATGGATAAACCTGGCGCATTGCATTTAGAACCGCCTCATCTCAGAACTGGCACATCGCTCACAGACCCGATGCATCACCACCGTGTGTGGAGAAATCTGGTGCATTACCCCAGGAGTGGGGATCACCAACGCATCTCATTGCTGCGACTAGGATCAAGGTACTTTTGCTCAGCAGGCCCTGAGCAGGTCCTGTATACGGCCTGCACTCAATCACAGTCAGCCTGAACTCTTGGCTTTGTCTTAGTCCAGCACAACCAGTTAACTCTTTGAGCACTTACAGCTTCTAAGTGCAATTTTTGCCTTTAATATTTAAAAATCATATCTCAACTTCTACTGATTGTTTTTTTGTCATTTTGGTCCTGTTTTATTTATAAAATTATTCTATTTTTTCTAAACTGGTTTGGAGGCTTTATGTGATATTTTCGCTGTGTCACTATTTGATGTGTTGCACAAATACTTTACACATTGCCTCTTAAGTTAAGCCTGACTGCTCTGTGCCAAGCTACCAGAGGGTGAGCACAGGTTAATTTAAAGTGTGCTACTGACTTACCCTGACTTATATTGTGGTTTCTGCTTGGACAGGGTGCATAGCTTTGCCAACCAGAAATCCAATTTCGAACAATCTTGGACTGACAAAGCCATGGATCGTGAAAAAACCCAAGAACTGTAATTCATCAAATGTACTATACTTGATCACATGCCTATGTAATTTACAAGGAGAAAGGTCTGAATCAGAACTGAAGAACTACAAAGTAATATTAGGTACAGAAAGAATACCACTAAGATGAGCAGCCACTATATCACACAGGAACACTCCATTGAAGTGCAATTGTACAGTACTACTAGGAAGATTGAGAGAATTCTGTTTGAAAGAGAACAATGGTGGATTTATCTCCTGGCAACATATTTGAGGGGGTTGAACGATGACATACCTTGGTTACCATTTAACTTAGAGATAGACAACTTAACGTGGCATGAATATTTCCTATAAACCAATATTCAAATATTAATCAGACTATCTGTTTGTCTCTACCACGTCTATTTTCCTCCTTTCCTGTGACCAATTTCTGCCCAGTGTTGGAACACCTGTATAGATATTTTACAAGGCTTAACAAAAGATACAATAATGTACAACTAATGAAAAAATAATGTCACACATCTTTAAAAATCTAAATAGAGGTACCATCCTTTTCATTTTATCCCCACTTTTATAAATGTCCAGAATGCGCACTGGAAACAAAATTACGTTATATAAAAGTATACAGATGACCACCTTCAAGATACTCCAAGATGCTATAACCAGAAATTGGGTTAGTGTCTTCCTTTTTTCATGCTTGATGTTACCCGACTTCTGTACATAATGAAGTGGAGGGCACACAAAACAGCAAGTGATGCTCGATCCATGACATCACAAGATACGCACAGCTGTACAGCCGCACACAGAAGGGGTGGGACCAAAAACACAACTGAACGTTTCAAAGGTTTCTCTCCCGCGGTTGCCTGTACTGAGACAACATGCAGGGAGTTGGAAGAGACCGTGGGTACAAGAGCTGGGAATGACACCTTGTGAAGTAAGTCCATTTATATCTCAAAGGAAGGGGGATTACTCTAATATATAAAGGCAGGAGCACAGACCTGATCTATAGCTTGCATTGTTTCCCTTATTTATTATTGTTGGAGTATGGGTTTACAGGGTCCGCCATCCTCTAAATTCTCCCTATGGAGCGCAGACGGCCCTAGATTGAGATACAAACTATGTGCACTTTCTATACCCAAGGTCAAACTGTACAAGGGCCGAGCGGGTTACTAGTCACTATCTTGACTTGCTATTGATTGTATATGTTGCATGCTTTGTTGCATGCTTTGTTTGTCTGCTTGGGAAGAAAAGTAATCTCTTGTCTTTATATAGATTTTGCAGTGCTCACTACTGGTGAACGTCTTTGTGTAAATTTCGTAGACATTGATCTACTTGTTTGTATTTCTCCCCAATTACAGAAAAAAGAAGGGCCAATGAACCTTTAGGTTGGGTAAGTTGAAATGCATGAGTCTATGTGTTTATTTTCACACATTGGTTAGGGATCCCTATGTAACTTGACCCTACAAGAGTGAAAATACACTATTAGTAATCAGGGATCTGATGCTTGTGGGTCCTGAGGTAAGCCACAAGACCTAGTTGGACTATTGGAAGGTGGCTGAAACATGTAGACTTGCAGATGCCGGGGATCACTAACTGTCCCTGTTGGCATTGTTCATGATTTTAACCTTGTCCAGGACCCTGCATCACATTAAAACTTTGTATGAGGGAACCTGAGACAATTTTAATTCTCTGACACAGATCTCACAGCTTAAATAAGACCTCCCTTCATTTGAAGGTTGAGCCCACCCAGACACATTAGGTGCCCAGGTGAAGACTCAATGATGAGGCATGCCACCAGCATAGTGGGTGAGAGTCCTTTTATAGCCTAAAGGGATTCCCCTTTTGGTGTAGTTTGGTAAAGATACTTAAATAATAAGTGGATTCTCTCAGCTTTGATTGGTATCTAGAGATGCCTACAGGGCCATGCATTGCAACACATGTGCACACATGCGTATTCATCCGTGCACATTACGTCCATCTTTGAATGCTCTGCCTTACAATTTCAAGATGGCCACATTGAGAGGACATGCCTGCGCAATACACCATGGTTTGCTTTGGCAATTTGGCCATGTCAGAGCGGTATACTAAACATTTTTTTAAAAGAGTTCCTTGCTGAGCCCTAATTTAAGGAAGAGTTCCCTGAACCCATAAGTGAGCACTTGCTTTTTTATAAGGCACAACCTACTGGCTTCGACAATGCTTGTTATTTAACTAGTGGGTAAATAACATGGCACTGCATGTCTAGTAATGCAAAATAGAAATATTCTTTAAGAAGAATTTACAAAGTAAGTACATACATAGAAAAAAAAACAGCATAAGAACAAATTTTATCTCAAACACAATTGAAATTCTAAAAAATTCCAGTAAAAGGAAATGGGTTTTTTGTAGGTCTGTTAACAACCAGTGAGAGACTTGGGGAGAAAGGGGAGGGTGTGATGTTATGGGATTTGGAGAAGGGGTGGTGGCAATAACCACAGTACTATGACAACAGCTTTCACAATTAACAGTAATTCGTCCAGCGGACACCATGGCATTTAATGATTGGTCAGCCATGTCCACTCACTAGCTGCATTAATTATGATATAAAACAATTAAAAATTAGCATAAGGACTCCAAAAACAAACAGTTACACCAAAGTATTTGCTCATATAAGATTTCAGACCAAAAGTCACAAGATTCAACCATAGAATGCACAATTATTCACCAGTAATGACCACATAGCACAACGCCCCAAAAAAAATAAAAATCTTAAATTTCAAATATAAAAGAACTTTCAGAAGATACATTTCTATCTAACGTGATTGAGAACCACTCCACGCTAGGCATGTAAGTACTATGGGAGTGTCCTTTATTTCTCACATTAAAACGCAAATAATCTGAGATTATGCAAACCTAGGTTGTGTTTCCACTGGCCTCCATCTTCCACCGATGTCACAGTATATCACGTGATGACTATTGCTGTTCTTCTGGTTCTAAATAAAGAATTGCGAGACTCACAATAATAAACAGAGAGTGTTCCCTGAAACTATCTCTCACTGCAAGGACATTTCAACTATCCTAGCTACTGACACCCAATGTAACTTGTGAAACGCTCAAACATACTGTGAGAATGTCTGAAATACAATGCATTACTACCATAAGAGAATCTTCGAATATATTCTGTAGTAAATAGCTTCTTCTTGTTCATTGCCTATTGGCAGATATCCTGAGAATCATGTACTTGTGTAGAATGTATGAATATCTTTGTTGGAAGTCACATAAAAGGACATGAAGATGTCTATGTACAGGAGACCCTTATCCCCGACACTATTTACACTGTTCATTAATGGGTTTGTTGACTATTTTTCCACATTCCCGACAGATGCTCCATCCCTTGCTGGTGTAAAAATACCCATTCTTATGTTTGCAGATGACACTCTCATCATCTCAAAAACGCAGAGTGGTTTTCAGAGGGCTCTAACTAGGTTTGATGGTTTTTGCAAAGATCGCGGTCTGGTGATTAATGCAGACAAAACCAAGTTTATGGTCCTCCACAAACATCGGGCCATTAAGGGAAGGGTGTCGCTCAATGATGAACTTTTGGACCAAACAGATGTTTTTAATTACCTGGGGATTACGCTTGGGAACAAACTTAATTGGAAACCTCAGATAGAAACCATGGCCCTAAAACACCGCCACCTAGCTGGCGTTTTGCTGAAAGAACATAATACTTAATTTACCCAGCCTATGTATCCATTACTTAAGTTCTACAATACCAAAGTTATTGCCTCTGTAACTTATGGTGCTGAACTCTGGGGTTTCAATAACCTAATGCCACTAGTTTTAGCTCAAAATAAATTTGTGAGAAACGTTATTGGTCTCCCACAGAGCACTCCACTGAAGCCAGTTTTCTACGACTTAGGTTGCAGTAGACTGGACGAGGTTGCTAAGTTTCGTCCAATAGTGTATTGGCGTAGATTATGGACTACCTCTGAGCTATTGCACTATGCCACTGCCCTAAAAGACGTATGGGAATCTGACACCTCAAGTAAAATTAAGTGGTTACAAAACGTTAAAAAGACACTGGTTAGTATGGGAGTGCGACACTTATGGGATGACCAAGCGGGCCAACAATTTCCTTCAAAAAAAGATATGAAAGGGCTATATTGGTCCATGGTGGCGAAGAATAGTATACTAACCTCAGAGTCTACATCATTGACGGGCAAATATTTAGAGTTTAAGACCTGTCCTCAATACGAGCACTTTTGGGATGTCATCACCAAACCAAGGGACAGATGTCTTTACTTTCAATTCCGGGTGGGCTCGCCTACCTGTAAACTCGTTTACATGCAAATGGCACAATCTAAATGATAGTAAGTGCAAGTTGTGTATGGAGTATGAGGAGACCTACCCGCATATTTTATTTGTTTGCCCGGCTTATCAGGCTCCGCGGAGAAAATGGTTGAAACCACTATGTAGAAACATGGGTGTTAGGAGTAGTGCCACCGCAATGAGAATATTGCAGACCGACACAAATGCACCGTGTGTAATAGCTGTTGCTAAATTTTTAAGCTGGATGTGGCTAATTCGTGAAAAAATGACCAAAATTGCCAAGCCCATCCAATTTAATGATCTGTAAAAGAAGTAAAAAGATGTGGAAACAGGTAGGCCAGTATTACGCCGGCAGTCCAATGTTCTAACTCTTGTTTGGTATAACCCCAACTATAAGTGGAGATTCAATCATTTCCTTATATATTTACTGTATCGTTAAACGGGCGTTTATTTGTTAAACCCCAATCCTGATTATTTATGCTTATTGTGGTCGCTTATTTTCAGGGCTTCCAATTGTTTAGTTCTATAAAATGTATAGTAGATTCGTGCAATGTTTTTTTAAAGAATTTTTAACTACCTTGTGTGCTTTTAATAATATGAATTTTAATGTTTTTAGTATATTTCCTGAAATCTATATGTTTTTAAACCTTTGATCAGTAATCACACTTAAAAAAATATATTTATATTTTATCATGAATATTGTCTATTTTATCCCTTTTAATGGTGGGCTTGTGTGTTTCATTGTTAATTGTCTTTTGTGGTCTTAAGTGATCGAAATAAAGATATTGATTGATTGACAATGCATTACTACCATAAGAGAATCTTCGAATATATTCTGTAGTAAATAGCTTCTTCTTGTTCATTGGCTACTGGCAGATATCCTGAGAATCATGTACTTGTGGAGAATGTATGAATGTCTTTGTTAGAAGTCACATAAAAGGACATGAAGATGTCTATGTACAGGAGACCCTTATCCCCACCTCTAGAAGGCAAATCTATGCCACTTAGAATTGTAGTGAGTTCTCTATACTTGTGACATATACTCTACTGCTAACTTGTGAATGGCATGCTTACTGTAATTGCCTATAAATTTATTATATGAAGCTTTGAAACGACAACCCTTGCCTGTCATTCTTACAATAATGTTGCAGCATCAGAGTTTTAAATTCACTTATTTGTAATAGAAAAAGATCCAATCGGGGAGTACCAAAGTCCGTATAGGGACTACACCGCACCCGGTCCTAGCCGCTGGCTTGCCCCATGAGCTGTATTTTAGGACAAGGCTGCTCGCCAACAGTAGCAAATCTCAAATCAGATTCGACGACATTAGAGAAATCATGCTTGCCCTGGGTTAGCTGCCCACTCATTGACTCCCAAAGATTTCAGTCTAATACTTGAACTTCAAGAACTCACTGCGCGCCCCTGGGAATTCTCACACTGGGGCCATCACAAGGGGCGAGGGCTGCACGGGGGTCTTATGCTCATGGTCCCGCTGTTTCCAGGGTCCTGCACTTCTTTAGCAAAATGTATTCATAGATTGTTTTCATTTATGGCAAGCCTTACGTCTTCATTATTTAAAAGGCAGCATACATTTTTACATGTCACTATATGACCCCAGATGCCATATTTAATCATCCCCTGGAGCACTTTTTCCTTTTAATACTTAGAAACTCCTGCATTACATCACCAGGCTAACATGGAGGAAACATACAACGGGCCCCTCATTTAGCTTTTGTCCCTTGGCCTCAAAAAGACTTCTGATATGCCTGTCTCCCAGCGACCACTCTCCCTTGAAGCGTCCATGTGCCTGCTTCAATTAGCCTCAGGAAGCTGGGGAAGTGGCAGAGGCACCAAAAGCTGCCCCTGCCCTAAAAACGTGCCTCCAGCCCACCGGAGAAATGCACAGTGGAATAAAAGGCCTGCCCGGCCCTTTTCCTGAGCGGCAGGCTGATCTGTGCAGTTGGCTTGTGCATAGTGATTCTTTCCAGGGATTTGACCAGTTCAACTATCTCAGTCACTTACTGGATTCTCCTATCCCATGTAACCGCATGTGGCAAGCATGTGTGTGCTATAAGGGGCAAACAAGCAGTTGGTCACTGAGACTAGGGCCTAGTTTACATGAGCGTTGTGCTGGCACTGCGGTAGGCGTTTTGTGCTGGAAGGGTGACTTGATCTTAGTGTAAAAATCCCTCTGCGACACTCTGCATCGCTTTGTATCATGGGGTTGTTACTGGATGTTCCTAGGGTGGGTCAGCACAAATGCTGATAGGATTTGTAAACAGGGCACAAGTTCTAAAAAAAGAAGTGGGGGGACTAACCAAATTAGGCAATATGCAAGTGACATCATGGCGCATGACATCACAGCGCAACATCACGCGCTGCATCACAGGAAGTGGCATCACAACCCATGATCTCATAGGAAGTGACATCACAAGGAGTGACAGCAGATCTTAACACCTCACTAATATGTTTCACAGGTCTATCATGAGTACATTTGAGTGCATTACAAGATTTAACAAATGAGTGTTTGCGTCGTGGGTTGTGCCAAAAAAGTGACGCTTCACCCGACGCAAAATGTGGGCCTCAACTTAGACATTTATTTTGTAAAAACCCTGCCACAAAGAAATTGACAACAAAGAGAAATGAGGCAGTAAATATAGTCTGTTTAATTTGTTGCAAAGTCTGTATTTTTAAACACCTGATGGGGTTAAGGCACCTGCTGCAGAGATCTTTGTGTGCCCAGTAAATCCCAAGGAACAATAATAATGGTAAGGTAATTTTGGAGGGTAACGCAATTACTGGAGAGATCTGTGTTTTCTCTAGTCCCAGTTTTTTTTATCAAAGTAGCATTGTGGGTTAATGTGTCTCCTTCAAAGCACATCATCTAACTTGCAAATGACAGATTTGTATTTTATGTAGCCAGGTAAGTGGATTACTGTTTTTAACACAGAGATCATTTTGTTCCTTACAGTTCATAAATTGTAATCCTTCTAATGTAGCACAGCGAGCTATAAAGAACATGTGACTCCTAAGCCTTGTAACCCAAACTGTTTTATGTAACACATCATGTACATTGATTTACAAATGTTTACAATTTATGGACCAATGTATATGGTCACTAGGTGACCTGCATTTGGCGATGCAGCGCTCACAACGAAATTCGTTTTATTCATTTAAATGTTTACTTACCTGTATTCGGCCGTAGTCCGTGGTTTACTACCCCCCACCCTGCCCCTCCCCCACCCTACGTCACCGCCCGGCCGGCACTCCTACCACCGACCGCGACTGGGTATGAGTTCAAAGCAGAGCCCCCTGTGCATTAGCAGTTGTGAGTGAGAGGCAGTGAGTGTGAAAGGATGAGTGTGTGAAAGTGTGTTTGTGAGCAAGAGTGAGAATCAGTGAGTGTGTGTGTGAGTATGTTTTGTGTGAGTGACATTGAGTTGGGATGAATATGAGAGAGTATAAATAAGTGAGAGTGTGGGTCTGTAAGTGTGAGTGAAGAGGAGAGAGCGATTGAGAAAGGGAGTGAGTATGAGTTAGAGAAAGTGTGAGTTTTAATGTACTTTAGGCTTGGGAGCCACTAGCCATGGCATCTTCAAGATATTCTTGGCTAACGGTGACCCTCACGGTTGCATGCTGTTGCTGGCATATTGGAGGTAAATCTTGGTATAAGGGAGGACAGCCATGGTAAAATGCAGGCCCGGACATACTGGAAGTAATGTTTGGCATATGGAGACTCCATAGCAAAATGCTGATGCTGGCATACTGGAGGTAGTTCATGACCTCAGAGAAGGCAACCACAGCATATAGGGGCTGGGGGTTCGGGTTGGAAGAAACAAACCATGATAAAATGATGGGTACAACATACTGGAGTTTTTGACATATGGGTCACCCACGGTATATGGGCAGTATCAATATCAAAATTCTGGTACTGGCATATTGCCATAAGGGGCACTCCTGGCACCGGCACACTAGAGGTAATTCTTAACATTAGCAGAACCCAAGGTGCATTTTGGGAATAAAAACGAGGGTGAACTTGTGCTGTTACGTCCCACCACTTTCAAAGATCTCCAGCCACAACTGCATTTAGACTGACTATATATAATCTTTAGCCAAAGAATTTGCATGGAGTAGATCAGGCGCTAGTCTTTGTCACTGTTGGCACTAGAAATTTGGCTTCAGCTGACTTTATTGCTAGCTGCATAATTCTCAAAAATCATCACAGGGATGGTGGAAGTGCACTCTTGACCCTGATGACATCACGGGAAGATTATAATGGGCCATTGATCGAAGCTTTTACAGATCTTTTATTGAAAACTTCAAACATGGATTATTAATAAACAGGGATCGAAGACACACAAGCCACCTGCTACTAAAAGAAGCAACAGCTATCAGCGCCTTTACTTTTAAAATGTCAGTAATTTGGTTAAATCACAGGGTTCGCAACGAATTCCACAGCAGTTGCAAAGTAGTGCACAACAGGCGATAGCAGCGCCAAAGGAGTAGCAAATACGAATCTTTTCTAACGCCAAACGATGCTCCTCTCATTTTGGTCCAGCCTACAATTAGATTGGCATCAGTATCCTGCAAGTTTAGCATATTGCCCCTATTCTCCAGTGAATTGTGGAACTAACCATATTTTGCCAGAAAACTACAAAGGAAAATCGCAAATAGAAATTGATTCATGGAGAAAAAGGCGCGATTCTATTTTATGTCCTCAAGAGTTTTGCTTTAAGAGCAGATTGAAGAAAACCGTTCATCGGAAAGGAGTCTCCTAACAACTCACATTTCTCTAGGAGCAGCTGTAAAGCGAATCATTTTCGCAGACAGAAGATGTGAATGCAAATCACTGCACTCCAGGACAAGATGAGCACCAGCTCTTCCACTGACATTTCGTGTGATCCGTCATGCAAGGCATCGTTTTCTGTTAAGTGGAATGCAAATTAGTGCCGCCTGGCTCTCTGACCTTTCGGTTCCAAAGCCTGCAATGTGACTTTCCAGCAATTTTCAATGCCTTGTGGGTGCCAACTTCCTCCTAATATTGCTCTCAAAGGAGTTCGTCGTTCACTAGGTGACCTGAGTCACGTATCTGTTATGAATTGTATACTGTCATACGCTTCAATGCAAGTGCGTTTTACCAGCATAGTAATGATTCTCGTACGATTCTCTTACTGCAAGCTGCAATGTCTAGCACCCCAAAATGTGGCTGCACACACCTTGCTCCTCATTACGAGAAGTCTAGAATAAGGAGGTGAGGATGTGGCGTAACTGTCAGAGCTGCCGACTTTGGACATGGGCAACCAGGTTCGAGTCTTTGCGTCGGCTCAACATCCTGCGATTCTGGGCAAATCACTTAGGGGCAGATTTTCAAGCCCCTTGCGCCGATGGTGCATCACGTTGCGTGACGCACCGGTGGCGCAGCCTGCTAAGTGATATTTACAAGAACAGGTAAAGTCACACTGCGTGACTTAACCTGTGCTTGTAAATATCGCCCCTGTTCATGCAACACTTTGCGTGTTAGGGGCGTGACATGGGTATTGCTGTGGGTGTTCCCACGCAACACCCATGTCCACTGATGCATTTCCAGATTTACGAGAAATCGTAAATCTGGAAATGCATCAGAATGCTACGCCACCCTAGGGGTGGCGTAGCGAGGTGCAATGAGGAGAAATGTTTTCATTTCTCCTCGTTTGTTTCCTCTTTCAATGCGTGCTGCATTCTACAGCACACATTGGAAGAGGAAATCACCTCAATTTATTGTTTTTCTGCAGGAAGGTGCCCCTTCCTGCACAAAAACAATCTCCCCACAACGCAGGCATCCTTGCACCATGAAGCAAGGGTGCCTGCGCCGGCGCATGGCAGCAGTTTGTGCGCCAGCGCAGGGGGAAGCACAGAGATGCAACATATTGTTGTAAATATGTCGCATCCCTGTGCTTTGAAACTATTGCAGGGCAGCAAAATGACTTGCGGCACCGCGCTGCGTTAGTTTCTTGTAGATCTGCCCCCCAATCTCCCTCTGCTTTCCAAAAATGAATGTGACCTTATGTATTGTAACTGGTGCTCATGTAAAGCGCTCCAATACCTTCAGGTCGAGTTTGTGCTATATAAAACTGCAAAAAAAGTGAGATCGTGATACAGGTTCAGTCTGTTTTTCTACCCCTAACTCTGGGGATCAAAATTACTCATTTCACGCACTGCAACAGCCAAAGGTGCTAAGTTGCTGTGCTGCGCTGCTTGAATAAGAGAGGACAGCCAGTGCTTAATTTGAGCTGGTGGTTTCTGGTCCTGGGCACCAGTACTTAATTGTGTACAACGGCACTTATGACAGCCTGCCACATGGTGGTGCTGTTCACCTAATTTAGAGATCAGCACAACAACAGTTGCGTATGTATTCAATATACATTAAAAATTGCTATTACCTGCCGCCCAAGCCATTCTTATAGCTTTGGGGGCCTGGAATGGTAGAAATGATCATACTTGTAGCAGTGTGATTGTTAGTAGGTGTGTTGGGTCTGTAATTGGCAGCTGTGGAAGGGACAACAGGTTGTGCACACTGCAGTGGCCTCCTGATGAGGGCTCTGGCACTTATTTTTTTGCAAATTAAGCAAGCAGGACAGCGCTGCATCTAGAAAAATATGACACTGATGCTGTCATCCCCTCTGCTGGCGCATGTACTTCCTAACGCCATGCACACTTCTTTGCACCATAGTTCAAAGTTGTCTGAGTAAGTCTAGCATTGAATTTACACTGAAAGAATACCCTACCAGGATAAAACACTGTGCTTAGGCATAGTTTAAAACATTTTACACTTTCTATGTGCGTTGTACGGTGCAACACACATTCACAGTTGGAAACGTTTGGAGAATAAAAACTTTTCTCAAATTTAAAGTGTCTAGAGGAGTCCTACCTTTTTGGTGCAAAGCCCTGTCTTACTAGTTGATGCAACTTTCTATCAAAAACTTTGTACCACCCATGGGATGCTCAACTGCTGCAAAGTAGTGCATAATACTACTGTGTGTTACTTTAGAGCTATTTTCCACAGCAAAACAAAAACAACCTTTGCACTGGAAAGTAAATTCCACACCTACACTTTGAGCCGGTGTGAGTCACTTTTAGTGGTTTGCATGGCTGCAAAGTGTCCATAAATCTGGCCTTGGGTGTCGTAAGTTCAATACTTTGGAACAGGGTTTTGCATGCTGAACTTTGAAGTACAAAGTAAATTTTTGCACAAGAGTGCCAATTCTGTGGCTATTGTTATGAATATTTTCCACTTGCTCTGAGGAGGTGGAATCAGCGGACATTTCTGTGGTTTTACTAGCTGCAGAAATGTACACAGTAAAATTGGACCCAGTGTTCTTGCATTGTAATTTTAAGGGATGGATAACAGAGCCTCTCAGAACCAGCTAACCGTCTCCCTCCGCCCTGCCACCCATCTCCCAGAAATGTCACTCCAGCTGACTCATAATGAGAGCCTGTGAGATCCTGCAAAGGTGCTTAAATACACCCATTGCCAAATCACTAAGGGCCATATTTATCAAGGGTTACATCTCTTTTGTACCATGCAAAGGGGTGCAAAGGCAACACAATCCTTGAGATGTGATTTATCAAGCTATGCAAGGCCACCTTGCATAGCCCAGAGTGGATTGAAAAATCTGGAGTAAAGAAACACAGCACAAATTGCTGCATTGAGTAACTCTGCCCCAGGGAGGCGTTCCATGGGCGGTGCATGGGTGTTCTCACGCAACCCCCATGGATTTTGCTGCATTCCCAGATTAACCATAAGTGGTAGACCTGGGAATGCGCTAAAACTTCTTCGCCTCTCCAGGTGAGGCATAAGAAGGAGAAATATGTTTATTTCTCCTTGTTTTTTCCTCTTTCTAAGTGTGCTGCATTCTGCCTCAGGGTATTGTTTTTGTACAGGAAAGCGTTCCTTCCTGCACAAAAACAATCCTGCCAACAATGCAGGCACCCTTGCACCATGATGCAAGAGTGCCTGCATTTAGGCCCAGATCTCTGTACTGGGGTGAATGTATGACATTGTTCTGCATTCTGTCCATCAATTGTTGTTTTTGCATTTGTCACCCCGAGTGGGATGGGTATGCCCAGACGTGGGTCCCGTGCTCTCCATGCCACTGGAGTCAAGCTATCCTGGCTGATGAGGGCTGAAAGCCCGAAACCGGTCCTAGGATGCTTGTTTCCAGTCCAGGGAGGACCTGGCCTGGCAGTTCGGGCTGGACTGTTCCCATTGGGCGCAGGGTCAAGACTGATTTGCATATGGCTGGGTCCAAACTGGAATAGCATGGTGAGCAAAAAAACGATAGATTTAGGCCCAGATCTCTGTACTGGGGTGAATGTATGACATTGTTCTGCAATCTGTCCATCAATTGGTGTTTTTGCATTTGTCACCCAGAGTGGGACGGGTATGCCCAGACGTGGGTCCCGTGCTCTCCATGCAACTGGAGTCAAGCTATCCTGGCTGATGAGGGCTGAAAGCCCGAAACCGGTCCTAAGATGCTTGTTTCCAGTCCAGGGAGGACCTGGCCTGGCAGTTCGGGCTGGACTGTTCCCATTGGGCGCAGGGTCAAGACTGATTTGCATATGGCTGGGTCCAAACTGGAATGGCATGGTGAGCAAAAAACGATGGATTTAGGCCCAGATCTCTGTACTGGGGTGAATGTATGACATTGTTCTGCATTCTCTCCATCAATTGTTGTTTTTGCATTTGTCACCCCGAGTGGGACGGGTATGCCCAGACGTGGGTTCCGTGCTCTCCATGCCACTGGAGTCAAGCTATCCTGGCTGAAAGCCCGAAACCGGTCCTAGGATGCTTGTTTCCAGTCCAGGGAGGACCTGGCCTGGCAGTTCGGTCTGGACTGTTCCCATTGGGCGCAGGGTCAAGACTGATTTGCATATGACTGGGTCCAAACTGGAATGGCATGGTGAGCAAAAAAACGATGGATTTAGGCCCAGATCTCTGTACTGGGGTGAATGTATGACATTGTTCTGCATTCTGTCCATCAATTGTTGTTTTTGCATTTGTCACCCCGAGTTGGACGGGTATGCCCATGTAGTGTAGCTCCTATTTCCCTAATAGGCTCTGCGCATTGGAATAATATATCCTATAGGTTTGACATAGGACTAAGGTCAGTATGTCCCTATCGAGTATATTAAACTTAATTACTTGTGCCAGCTAGCTCAGAGGCCACTAGAAACTCCTTGACAACAAGAAGGGAGTAGTTTCTGGCAGCCGCAAAACATGACCAATATGTTTTCCTTTTAGAATCAGAACGTGTCCCAGAGTCGTGGAAACACTAGATAACTATTTCACTCAGCTCAGTCGTGCATGCTTAGTTTTCCTCAGAGTTACACAGAAATAATAGATGGGCGTTTTCAATAAAAGATTTATTGAACAGTCTTGTTTCTGGTGTAAGTATAATGTGCTGTTATGATCACAAGACAGTATGCAAGATAAATAATGTACAGGGTGAGCAGTAGAAATAAATAATACTGCGATAGCATTATCTTTTAGTACAAATGCTGTTACATAAATAACACAGACTAAAAATGCGAGTACTCATACGATGCGGTGCTAAGCTAGTTCTACCCCAGTGTACCTAACCTAACCTAGGTGTAGGACAAGGTATGAAGTAGGTGAAGTATTCCTTACTATGGTATACTAAGAGTATGTTAAGTCTAGTATGCCTAGTATGCCAAGAGTCCCTCTAGGTTCTTATCAACTCCATACCTGAAGAATGAGAGAGGTTGGAATCCCTTTGCCAGACTCGAACTCCAACACCCCGCAAGGGAAGTCAGATCACTGGAAGCTGGGCTCTCTGCGTGCAGGGAATGGCAGCGTCTTCTCAGTGCGTCAGGCCGGGATACGGGCTCCTCTGAAGTCGAGGTCTCTTCTAGTTTACAGGGGCTAGGGAAGGTATATTTATACCTGAGAGTACCTTAGGAATGTTAGCATTGACGTGAATTGGACAACGAAAGACGTCATGAATGAACCCCTAAGGAATAATGGTTCATGCATAATAGATGAGGCCTTGAAGAAATCAATAGTCCTGAGCTAGGGAAACTCCCGCAGCCTAAGGGTCTGTTCTTCATGAACTCGTTGTGACGTTAGGGTGGACGGATGTCAGAGACCATGCCTGTATTTGGAGTGCACGGTTTAATGCCTAAATAAGGCCTGGGATTCTATGCCTATATAATGCAAGGGCGAATTATGCCTATATAAGGACAGGATATTGGAAAGCCCGTTATGGACACCCTAAGAGGAATACAACACCCACTCCACTATCGTGTATACGATAATACATAAATGCTAAACATTAAAAATGCTAAACATAAAAATGGAGTACCGCATATTTCTACAATATTTCATAAAAACATTTAAAAAAAGGGCATTTAAAAAAAACATATTAGAATGCAAAAAGGTACTATACATTCGAAGCATTGCTTATCATTTAAGGCATAAAGTTCGAAAATAAATGCAATTGGAATGATCTAAGCAGTAATATTTACATGTGACAAAAAAATGATCGATAAGTTTGTTCATAAATCAAAGTCATTTCATGTCAGGAAAATTAATGAACTGTTGTAGACACACAAGATGACTAAATGTCTTTGGAAGGACCGCTAAGTCTGTACTATAAGGCTAGTTCTACTTTAAGCAGATTGAAGTTCCATTTTTCTTCGAAAAAATGGGAAAAAGTTCAATTTTTGGTAGAGTTCCAAGTTTTTGAAAAAAATGAAGGCCAAATTGTTGCTGTATTTTTGGAACACTGTATGCTGAATCAGAGTCAGTTTACGGGTCTGGTGTAAACATTAGATCATCTATTTCTATAGACAAAACATCATCCACTGTAGTTGGTGTGAGTTGGAACACCTCGTGAAGCAGGTTAATTGCACAGAGATGTGAAGCATTGCTTTCAATTGTCGCAATGTTCGCGTCCGTTGTTACCTGTGTGCCTGTAGTTCTTTCTCGTACCTCAGCAGCTGCCGGACGCGTCTGTGAGATCTCAATGAATGCTGTCATCAGGATAGGAAGCCGCTGGGGACAACACATAGCATGGGCCGTTATCTGGTCCAGCAGAGTATCGACGTCCGTTGGCGCATCCGATGGAAATGTTAGACAGGTGTCCAACACGCATTCTACACCGCATAGCAGGCATCGTAGAACAGGTAAGATGCAATCTTGCCAGATTGGTCTAAAGGACAGGAACCATGTGGTATTAAGGTCCCGTAGACGATTTATGCCCAAAAGCTGTACTATTTGCTCACGGCACTTTCGTTCAAGGAGAGCTTTCTCCATGTCGCTCGGAATGATGTCGGCGAATTGGCTGGCCATAGCGAAATAGCAGGAAGAGAAATAGAATTCCGGCAACGAGTGCTAGAATTAATGGTATGCCACCAAACACCGAATGTGCAAAGTTCGGGATGATTCCGAGTATTGCCTGGAAAGGTGCTAACAGACCCGAGCAGATGCCCTTAAATACATGTACAATTCCTGTTGTATCAGACATGTTGAAAATTTGTCCTATCATTTCCACGAAATGTATAGGGCAGTTTGTACGTATTAAAGTCTGTATCTCAGCCGAAGTCCTTGCAATTTGCAGATCATAGGTTTCTTTGGCCGAGGTCAGAGGCACTGTTTGTTGTAAAAGCATGGCTTTCATTCTGCTTAAAGTATCAAATCTTATAAAAGAGACGTTTCAGCGAAGGCCATAAAGGCGACTCCTGACTGTGTCTATTGGGGCAAACAATACTTGCATACAGCAAGTGACCCTGGAGTTGACCGTTACTAGATATGGGATGCCTGGCAGCATGCCACAGCAACTCTGATCATTCAACATGAGGTAACTCCCATTAGAAAGTTGTCCGAACGTTGGATTAATCACAGCAGCTGGTGTACCCTGCTGATGGCAAGACAAATTTGCCACAGAACCATTACAAGCCCCGTGTAAGGAAATGTCCTGACATATAAGTGGACCGCTGAGTGCACGTTTACAGTTTTTACCGCTTAAAAACACTTCACGATCTCCGCTCCAACATCTATATGTATACGGTAAAGCCCAAGATGTCTTAATGTATTCCTTACACAACCTTTCATATTTGCCTGCTTGCATTTGTCTGAGGCAATACTGAAACTGAAAAGTAGTCACAGGTAGTGTAATTTTGCCATGAATAAGCCATTCTGTAGATGGTTTTTCTGCCACTGTAAATGATAACCTTTCCAGTTTTTCAATGCTCAGCACTGTATACTTCGCTCCTCTCTGTGCCATTTCGATCTGTTTATCAGTTAGATTGTATTCTGCAAACAGAGCCGTTGTGTTGATGAAACGCCAAGGCACATAGCCCGCTCGCAATGATTGCAGCGTCCAGCTTAATAACATAATAGAACGTATTTGAGATTGGCCTTGTTGTAACATCGCCAAATCTTGTTCTAGAATGTTGATAGCAGAGGATACAATGCCATCCAATGAATATATTCTGTAGGACAAAGTTGTTAACCCATTGTCGACCACAGAGAGTGTTTTCTCTAAATTAATACGATCAAGTTCACGTATTCGTTCTGCGGCCTCAATCTGTGACACCTTCCAAGCCTCATTATAAGCAGCATAAATGCCGGCATATATGAAACGTTTTTGACGTGGTTTTCTTGGTCCAAGCAAGAAATCCCTAAGATCTGCGTCTTTGCAAGTAAGGATAAGTGTTGTTTCACATCCTGTAGTGTAGATGTATGCAGCCAATCGAGGCATAATTTCCCTACACTGTATGTTGTTACTACCCCCGGATGTTGTCTTTGGACGTATCTTGGGTCTGGCCTATGAATAGTAAAGACCTGAGTTTTATTCAGGAATCTTTCCTGACAGTTATTCGTGTCTGTGGGCCAGATCAACCATTTTTCCCAATCAGGATTAGATCTGTTGAGTTGTAGTATATTATCGACTGTCACCACTGCCTGTGTTACATTATTTTTGCAGGAGTTGGTACAGAAGGTGTGTTCATCTCTTTGATCTTGGCTAATCCAAGACAAGATGTTTGTTGGATAGTTTCATTCAAAAACATTATTTGTTCAGGGATGATGCAGGCTCTAAATAAAACTTCTATCCCCTGTACTTGCCATTCTTTAGTACCCCACAACGTTTTTGTGTCTATTGTGTCTTTCCAAAAGTCGAAACCCTGTCTAGACAGTTGGGCATTAAACAATGCAGAATAAATCTGTTTTGTATATGTTAACATAATTTTCAGTCCTGTCTTGTTTACATTTTTATAGTAAAATATTTCTGGATCAGATGTATTGTAACCTGAAAAATATAGAAATTTACTGGCAAATGTTTTTGAACTACCTTTAGGTGGTGTAGGACAATGTTCCCATTGGTTAAACATAAACACATTTCTTGGATATGCAGATTTATGCAAAAAATGATGACCATAGTGATTATAACAATACAGTTCTTCATAGTCTGATGAACCCTCTAAATATTCATTTCTAGAAAATGCAGCAGATCTTTCTAGGTCAAACATAATATCAGTCACAGTCTCAAAGTCCCAATCATCAGAATAGGTGCTGGACGTGATTAGATCACTTAGTGAAATTTTAAACAAATGTGGAATGTTCAATTCTTCCGTCGGACCGAATATATCAAAATCTGTTTTGTCCCACACTATACCATCGTGTATAGGAACAGCTGTGATGTTCACTGATGACAAGTCTCTTGCTTCACGATGGGAAGATTTATGAGGTTTCAAAAAGTACGTTTACGCCTTTTCCCTCAGTGTTCACATGGATGTATCTGCCACTTATAAGCATGCTTACTGTTGTTACCAAAGCTAGCCAGAGCAGGAAAACAAAAAGTCCAGATGTAATCCAGAGTTCAATCCATGGAGAAACCAAATAAGTATTTTTCAGAAAGTGAAGAAAGTCTTGTACTTGCTGCTTGAATTTCAATGACACTGGCGTTGTTTCAGGTTCACTTGGATCTTCTGAGAACGTATCAAAGTTAATGAAGTAGCCAGAAGCAGTTCTGTCAATTGTTTGAATTGCATCAGGATTTGTAGAAATCACTGGGACCAGTTCATCACTTGTTACGTTGGTGTAGACAGGTGTATTTGGACGAACTGTTACTTGTTCTTCAAGAGGGATGAGTTCCATAGCGTTGTTGCATAGTCCTTCATTTGTTTCAGCTGAATTCTCGATTGTTATCAGTCTTTCAGTATGAACCTCTTGGATAGTAGCGAGAGGAGTGCGTTTGCTACTAGGTCGGAGTCCACAAGGCCTACTATTTAGTATTGGCCACATACTGTGGTTTGATCAGGTCGGTGGACACAAATCTTTTCTCCTTTCTTCCAGCAAGGGGCGGCAGTAGTACTGTTCTTGTTCCTTGAACTGCTAGGACAGGTACTGGTTGTCTGTAAGAAGGTCCAAATTCCTTCTTGTCCGCAATTTTTTCTCTGACTAGATCCCCAACTTTAGGAATCCAGACAGGCCTTGCTGGGACAGCCGGTTGATCCCCAGTGGTGGTTGGCTGTAGAAATACGTTACTTTGTTTCGTTCTTAATTTGTTTAAGTCCTGTAAAACAGCCAACCGATCTTTGATATCAAAGGGTTTATTTTCCACCACTGTGCCTACGTTTTCTAAGTCTGGTACCCACATTCTTGTCCCAAATAGGACCTCATATGGAGTGACCCCCCCTAGAGAACTTCTTGGCAGGTTATTAAGTGCACGTTGAACTCCACTAAGGTCTTTGACCCACCCGTCACCCGAGCCTAATACTCTAGCTGTTATAGACTGCTTTATGTCCCGGTTTTTCCTTTCCACAACCGAATTTCCCTCAGGATGGAATGGAGAGGAGTACCGCAATGCAACGCCCAGACTGGCCATGGCTTCTTTGTAAGCCCGAGAGCTAAACGCAGGACCCTGGTCAGAATGTAGCGTGCCTATTGCGTATATGCCGATAAAGACTCGCAAATCTTTTATAACAGTTCGAGCTGTCAGCTGAGCGCTGAGGCCATAACCATAGGAACCTAGATTCAATATTTGCAGGAATGCCTTTGTCCAGTAGGACGCAAGCACGTAGATAGTCGAATGCTGTCTAACAGTGGTGTCTGTACTGGACTGCCGCATTCGCAGCATGGTTTCTGGTGGCTCTCTCGCTGTAATTTACAGTCTAAGCAGTTGTTGATGAATATGTGAATTTCTGTATTCATCCCAGGCCACCAGTACATCTCTTTTAAACTCAAGATAGATTTAGAGATCCCTTAATGTGACAGACCCTCCCCCAAATGTGTTTCATAAATCAAGGCTGCTCTACGTTCCTTTGTTTGGTATTACCTATGCCTCACTCCAGGGATTCGAGCAAAAGGAACGTTGTTCGCATCAATTACATAAGAGTACTTGAGTGGAAACTTTTTGGTAACGCTGCACTGCTGCCTTTGCTTGAAGCATTGACAGCCAACATTATCTCACCGTCTATTTTTGTTTTTGAACGAGTGATCGCAGCTACGGAAGCCGTTTGCAAAGCCCCTTTGCGGCTTCGTCAGCCAATGAATTCCTGCAACGTGAACGCCATCACGTTGATGACTCAGTGTGTGGATCACGTGAGCCTTTGGTAGTTCGTTTTCAACTGAACTACTTGTTCCCAAAGCAATTTGTGCTTTATTGTGCCACCTTTCGCATCTTTGAAACCATTTTCAAGCCAGTTTTGTATATATTCATTATATGACTGCACACAGTAAAAGGAATCGCACACAATTAGTGTGGGGAATTCTCGATCTGTACTTTCAAGTGCCAGTTTGAATGCTTGTAGTTCAGCTCGCTGAGCTGTACAATCTCCTAGAGACTGCGTTTTTGTGACCATAGGTCGGAAGATGCCATTTTGCATGCGACCTTTAACGATAGCACACGCTGCACTGTAAGCTTGCTTACCCCCTATTGCGGGTTATGCGGATCCGTCAGTATAAATTATGAATTCGTACTGATCGAGAGGCAGAATTTCAGTAGGCAGAGGACATTCATGTTCGTACTGCAGGAAGGCTTGTGTTTTTAAATCTGGATCAAAAACATATTCAACATCTGTTGCAGCAAGAGAATTAACCCATTGTATCCATCTTGGATGCAATGCCTTAGCATTTGGAATGCTTGCTTTTGTAACCGCTTCTAAAGCAGGTACTGGGGTTACGATAATAATGCGTTTCCTTGGGCTAAGGCTCTTTCTTTTGCTACAGCGGTTTGAACTGCTGTTAGAATTTTTTCAGTAGAACTGAAGCACATTTCCGCTTGTGTGTACAAGTGTGATTTATACGCTATTGGTATTTTTTCACCCTCATTGAAAGTTAAGTAGGTGAATCCGCATTGACCCGAAATTATTCGGATCACCAAATTTCGTTCACTTACGCGTGTTTGTAAGTGATTTGTTGCTAACATGTTAGCCTAGAGTGAACGCAAAATTTCTGTGTGTTCCTGTGTCCAGTTTTTGATTGAAAAATCAGGTTTGATTAATGCGTAGAGAGGTTTAACCCTTTCTGCATAGTTTATAATGTATGTTCTTCCAAAATTTAAGAAACCCAGGATTGATTGTAAGTTTTTTAGCGTTTTTGGAGGTTGGAGCAGCGCACACTTTTCTAAAAGTTAGCTGCTAAGCTCTTGCCTTCACTTGAAAGCTCATATCCTAGAAATAGGACATTGAGATGGGCAATTCTAGACTTTTTAAAGTTGAATTTGTAACCCTCAGAGGCGAATCCCAGTATAATGGTGCTCACCCTGTTCAAGTGTTTTACTAGGTCATCGTCTGTCAGATATATGTCATCGACATAGGACAATGCCTCATTGTCATAAATTTGTAGTAACTCCATTACCCTCGCTGAGAATAAGCCTGGGCTATTCTTGAACCCTTGTGGGAGTCGACAAAAGTGACGCTGGGTCCCCATTATGGAGAATGCTGTTAAGTACCTGCTTTCAGGTGCTATGTTTTAACAAAAGAAACCATTTGAGATGTCTAATGTGGTTTTATATTTTTTACGCACAATGTTATTCATTAATGCTGTGCTATGTGCATTTTGCACTGCAAAAGTTTTAGCACAAGTGTTTAGGTGTCTGTAGTCCAAAACTAGACGATATGTTTTGTCTGGTTTGGAGACAGGAAACAAAGGATTGTTCATTGAGGAGGTGCATGTTTCAATCACCCCTTGGTATTCAAGTTGATCTAAGATATCCCTGACCTGTTTTGTAGCTTCTTGCTTAATAGGATACTGCCGTTGTGCAGTTGGTTCATGTTTCAGATGTATTTTATGGTGAGGTGAATCTTCATCCCATCCTACATGATTTTTATATAATGCTGGGGCCTGGGTCACTGCCCATTTCCTGGCATATGTATATCTTAGATGCATTGGTATATGGTTGGAGAAGGCAGGCATAATAATGTCCTCGCCATGTGGGCACTCCCTGACAAATTGTGGTGGCCAGTCCTTTTCTGCTAGAAGTATGTCATAGCCCTTTGATAGTTTTTCCCCAAAAAGTGCTTTCACCTGTCTAGGTTTGTCTCCCTCCATCCGGAGTGTTATGTCATATAACTTTTGTGGAGTACTAACCCTGGTGTCTACAGTCTCGACTGTGATGTACTCATTCAAGTCCACTATCTCCAGAAGTTCCCTCAGGTTCTGGCGAACTATTGTGACTTCTGCTGCACTGTCCAGCATGGTCTGAGCCCATTCTCCGTTCTTGAGTTGCGTTCTCAGTATTCTCGGCATGTCTTATCTTTAGACCTGCTACTTTCTTTTTGGAGAATTGAGGTTTTACTTTAGTTTTTGGAGCGTGTTTGTCGTCTTTCGATGTCACGCGTTCTTCTCTGTGTTCCGTCCGTCCTCTTCTTTCCGAAGTCTGTGGTGAGATCTGAAAGGGACGAGAGGAACGTGTATCAGTATTATGATACCTATCAGGTTTTTTCAAATTATCCCTATTCCTGAGGTTATACCTCCTTTCAGAGGGCTCCTTTTGAGGAGACCTACCTCGGGATTGAGAACGTTTCTCGTTTGATTTTTGTTTAGTAGACTCCCACTTCTTTTTAGAAGATGTAGGAGTTTGTTTTATTGAGTCCTTCTCAGGACTTTCAGATAGTTTTGGTTTCAGTGGTCTTCCACCCAAACTATCTCTGCCTAATTCTGCATAAGATTGTTCTATAATTCTGGGTAGCTCAGTTTGATGTTCTGTAACATCTAATTCCCTCAATTTTTGGCGGATCGCCACTGCTGCTGCCTCCCCTTTAATATTAGATAATATTATTGTTGAGACCTGCTCGAAATTTTTCAGTAATTTCATACCTAAATTTAGAGCAGGCTCTGCCCCATATTCATTTTGAATTTGTTTTAGGACATCAGGTATTACCGCAATTGATGGAATACCATGTGTTTTAGTATAGATGGCAGCAAAGACTGAGCCCCAAGTGGTGTGATCCCCATTGGTAAACTGATTGTTAGGATTCTGTGTTTCTCATGTGGGCTAGTATTTGGAAATGCTGCTTCGATTTGAGTAATTTTTTGAGCTATCCAAAACGGAATTTGCTCACGTTTTGTGGGCATTTTACCCATGACTGAGTTGAGAGTCTGTGGTGTAATTTTTAGTGTATTCCCCTGTTGGGGAGTTGGATTTGGATATGTCAATGGTGGTCGGACTGTGAAAGTCCGCATGACATATTGGACCAATTGTCTGTAGATTTTTATTAACTCTTTTATTTGAGTATGTAATTCCTCATCTGTCATTATATCCAGTTCAGGATGAGGTGTGTAGCCGGCTAAAATCGGCCACGTTGCTCCTGGTCTACCTAGTGGACCGAGCCTGGTAATGTTTTTGTGATGTTTTAGGGCCCCTTTAAACCAGAGCTGATGCTCTTGGTATGTTAATGGAATTTCAATATCCTCGAAAGGAATGTATTCCTCTGGTAGATCATCTTCTTTGTAGAAGTGAAATGTTTGTGATGTTGGATTGCATTCCGGAAGTAGTACCCATGAATAGAATACCTCTGTCTGAAATGATTCATGTGCCTCTATCACGAAAACTGCTCTACCTCCTCTTGGCATTAGGCCATGTTTTATAAGTTTTAGAGTTATGGCTCTTCTTAAATTTGGATGGATGTTTATAACACCCTCCTCGGTTTCGTTTAAACCTGTAATGTTAAAAACTGCTGCTTGGGCTGGATCAGCCGCAGCTCCACCGTTTCCGGCTTCATTGTCGGAACCAGGCATTTTGTTTTTTTTTAAATGTAGAACAAGTTTCAAGGAAACAAAGATAAGGTGCACAATATTTTGGAACACTGTATCCTTCAACATTGAGCAAACCAAACAGCTAATATATAGGGTGCTTCCCTATGTAGCCTTGGTGGATACTTAACCCTGCCCACTCCAGACGTCTTTTGGAGTATATGGGTAGGGGTCTTTGAGAGAAAATAGCACGGCTGAGTTACTCAGTATCTAAAGTTGAATTACTGCCTAACCAAACCATTGGGCGCCATGTAGTGTAGCTCCTATTTCCCTAATAGGCTCTGCTCATTGGAATAATATATCCTATAGGTTTGACATAGGACTAAGGTCAGTATGTCCCTATCGAGTATATTAAACTTAATTACTTGTGCCAGCTAGCTCAGAGGCCACTAGAAACTCCTTGACAACAAGAAGGGAGTAGTTTCTGGCAGCCGCAAAACATGACCAATATGTTTTCCTTTTAGAATCAGAACGTGTCCCAGAGTCGTGGAAACACTAGATAACTATTTCACTCAGCTCAGCCGTGCATGCTTAGTTTTCCTCAGAGTTACACAGAAATAATAGACGGGCGTTTTCAATAAAAGATTTATTGAACAGTCTTGTTTCTGGTGTAAGTATAATGTGCTGTTACGATCACAAGACAGTATGCAAGATAAATAATGTACAGGGTGAGCAGTAGAAATAAATAATACTGCGATAGCATTATCTTTTAGTACAAATGCTGTTACATAAATAACACAGACTAAAAATGCGAGTACTCATACGATGCAGTGCTAAGCTAGTTCTACCCCAGTGTACCTAACCTAACCTAGGTGTAGGACAAGGTATGAAGTAGGTGAAGTATTCCTTACTATGGTATACTAAGAGTATGTTAAGTCTAGTATGCCTAGTATGCCAAGAGTCCCTCTAGGTTCTTATCAACTCCATACCTGAAGAATGAGAGAGGTTGGAATCTCTTTGCCAGACTCGAACTCCAACACCCCGCAAGGGAAGTCAGATCACTGGAAGCTGGAAGCTGGGCTCTCTGCGTGCAGGGAATGGCAGCGTCTTCTCAGTGCGTCAGGCCGGGATACGGGCTCCTCTGAAGTCGAGGTCTCCTCTAGTTTACAGGGGCTAGGGAAGGTATATTTATACCTGAGAGTACCTTAGGAATGTTAGCATTGACGTGAATTGGACAACGAAAGACGTCATGAATGAACCCCTAAGGAATAATGGTTCATGCATAATAGATGAGGCCTTGAAGAAATCAATAGTCCTGAGCTAGGGAAACTCCCGCAGCCTAAGGGTCTGTTCTTCATGAACTCGTTGTGACGTTAGGGTGGACGGATGTCAGAGACCATGCCTGTATTTGGAGTGCACGGTTTAATGCCTAAATAAGGCCTGGGATTCTATGCCTATATAAGGGCAGGGCGAATTATGCCTATTTAAGGACAGGATATTGGAAAGCCCGTTATGGATACCCTAAGAGGAATACAACACCCAGACGTGGGTCTCGTGCTCTCCATGCCACTGGAGTCAAGCTATCCTGACTGACGAGGGCTGAAAGCCCGAAACCGGTCCTAGGATGCTTCTTTCCAGTCCAGGGAGGACCTGGCCTGGCAGTTTGGGCTGGACTGTTCCCATTGGGCGCAGGGTCAAGACTGATTTGCATATGGCTGGGTCCAAACTGGAATGGCATGGTGAGCAAAAAAACGATGGATTTAGGCCTAGATCTCTGTACTGGGGTGAATGTATGACATTGTTCTGCATTCTGTCCATCAATTGTTGTTTTTGCATTTGTCAACCCGAGTGGGACGGGTATGCCCAGACGTGGGTCCCGTGCTCTCCATTCCACTGGAGTCAAACTATCCTGGCTGATGAGGGCTGAAAGCCTGAAACCGGACCTAGGATGCTTGTTTCCAGTCCAGGGAGGACCTGGCCTGGCAGTTCGGGCTGGACTGTTCCCATTGGGCGCATGGTCAAGACTGATTTGCATATGGCTGGGTCCAAACTGGAATGGCATGGTGAGCAAAAAAACGATGGATTTAGGCCCAGATCTCTGTACTGGGGTGAATATATGACATTGTTCTGCATTCTGTCCATCAATTGTTGTTTTTGCATTTGTCACCCCGAGTGGGACGGGTATGCCCAGACGTGGGTCCCGTGCTCTCCATGCCACTGGAGTCAAGCTATCCTGGCTGATGAGGGCTGAAAGCCCGAAACCGGTCCTAGGATGCTTGTTTCCAGTCCAGGGAGGACCTGGCCTGGCAGTTCGGGCTGGACTGTTCCCATTGCGCGCAGGGTCAAGACTGATTTGCATATGGCTGGGTCCAAACTGGAATGGCATGGTGAGCAAAAAACAATGGATTTAGGCCCAGATCTCTGTACTGGGGTGAATGTATGACATTGTTCTGCACTCTGTCCATCAATTGTTGTTTCTGCATTTGTCACCCCGAGTGGGACGGGTATGCCCAGACGTGGGTCCCGTGCTCTCCATGCCACTGGAGTCAAGCTATCCTGGCTGATGAGGGCTGAAAGCCCGAACCCGGTCCTAGGATGCTTGTTTCCAGTCCAGGGAGGACCTGGCCTGGCAGTTTGGGGTGGACTGTTCCCATTGGGCGCAGGGTCAAGACTGATTTGCATATGGCTGGGTCCAAACTGGAATGGCATGGTGAACAAAAAAACGATGGATTTAGGCCCAGATCTCTGTACTGGGGTGAATGTATGACATTGTTCTGCATTCTGTCCATCAATTGTTGTTTTTGCATTGGCACAAGGCAACAGATTGTGCACCAGCAGTTGGGAAAGGCAGTATTGCTCTTTACTGAGGTAAGTTCGGCACATTCCTGCCCTTTCTCTATCATGCAGCGCAGTGCAGCAAGGGAACAAATATATCCCTAAATTTCCATGTTTCACAGCAGTGGCTTTGAAAGGCTGGTGTGGCTGTGGTAGAGTCAATGACATGTCACCCACCTTTGATGAGTCTACCCTAGCAGCTCCAGCCTCATATGCACAGGGCTGTTGAGAAATATGTACATTTCCCAATGAGTTAGTGTACCTCAGATGGTTTGAGAAATTGCAGTTCCATACTCCGTAGTTTATGCGAAAGGTACCCAGGAAGCCATGCAGAGAAGTGTAGAGACCTATAATCCTAAGGCTGAAGGGCATACATTTCTGAAAAGCAGCAAGCCAGTTATCTACCCCCGATGCCAGCATCATGATGCCAGTTTTCTGCTACTGCTTAAAAACACTGAATACCATAGCAACGCAGTGGAATTTTGATCATGTACTAAATTCATTCTCGAGATGAGCAACAAAAGCTGTGGATGTGAGAGAAGCAGAGTGGGAGTAAAATGTAACAACGGACAGCTAGAAAAGGTTTTTCATAGGGCACTGCCTACACCGAGGATGGGGGGGGTTAAAATTCCGAGCTTCCTACTTGGTTAGCAAAGTAAAGGCCTTATTTTGTTACAGACGGATGCTAATATTATGCTTGATTAATTTTGCTGATTTATTTACAGCAGCCCCGAAAGTAAAACAGAGAAAATCATATTTGTCAGCAATCCTGCCATGTGAAACTATGGAATAAACCCCAATTAGCTTTAATCCCACCTCATTCTGCCATTCCCACGAGGTTCTCCAGATATCATTGAAAAGGGGGTCACCTGTGACCCCGTTTCTGTCCCATCAAAGGAGCCCCTACATAGCAGCTGCATTGAAGCAGCTGGTACTAGAACAGAACAAAGAACTATATCCAACCAGCCGTGGCCCATGCAGGTAAGAGCGGTGGGGCCGGTGGTGGTGGGGGTGGGGGGGTGGATATGACAGACAATGACGAGGGAAAATTAAATATTTATTTAATTTTGAATGTTTTGTATCTCTAATCCTCATCCCCCAGGCACAGCTAAACTGTAAAACGTTAAACAATGACCCTGGTATGAAGTGTATCTAGCTACCTGAAGTGCTTGTCTGTGGAGCGGAAGCAATTCTGAGCAATTAGAAGACCTCAGCACCAACGAGGATCAGCTTGCACGTCTTCTCAGATTACAGAACTACCATTGTCATGTAGTTTCTACAAATCTATATAGGATCTGCGCGTTTATAGAACATAAACTAAGGGATTGGTGTCCATACTGATTCCAGACACCACCACAGGATATGTTAGTCTGTGGACCAGCTAGCTCACAGTGCCACTATGAGCCCCTCTTACCAAGGAGAAAATAGTTTCTGGCAACTATCGAACATGACAACTCTGACCCCTCAGGGATCGTGGAAACAGTACAGTACTTTTCTCTCAGTCACTCGTGCTCACTTTGCCTCAGAGATAGACACAGAATAAACGGTGGGGACGTTTTCAAGAAGCATTTATTGAACCAACGTCATTCTAGTATAAAATACGTGTGCTGCAACAACCATTAGACATAAACAGATCTATACGATTATGAGCAACAGTAGAGTAAAGAAAAGGTAGAATTCTACCATAGTGCTAAAACAATTAATATATGCAGGTATATAAATGCATAACAGTGATAATGCATACTGCTACAATGCAAACCCTAACTAGATGTACCTAAATTTACCTAGCTTGTATGTAGGTGTATAGCCAAGAACCCCCTTAGGATAGAGCCAACCACATTACCTGATGTGGGAGAGCGAAGGACCTCGTTGTGGTCTGGAGATGCACACCCCGCAAGAGATGTCAGACCACTGCGTGCTGGAGTGTCTGCGTGCAGGGACCTCAGCATCTCGCATCAGCATATCAGCATGGAAGTCTTTCTCCTCTAGTTTGCCCAGTGAAGCTGCAGTGCTTATATACCCAAAATGTACCCTCAGGGGTTCTACCTAGAAGTGCACTATGGGCATTTCGGGCAAGGATGACGACAGAGTTGACCCTTATACAGAGTTATTATGCAGAAGATGGTAATACTGCTGTGATACTGAGAATCCTCATGCATAATACATGAGCCTAGTTTTCGGAGAAAACCACAGGACAGTCATGTAGCACCTAACTAGGTAAAAGGTCAGCGCAAAACCCGTTATGTAGAACAATGGTAGGACAGATGTAGGTAAAAGGTCATGTAACTACTTATGCCTATATTGGGGTACATTGGGGTTCATAACACCCACTCCTCATCCGACTGGACGACATAATGCTAAATAATAAAATATGCCTGATTTAAAAGCATAAAAACATTGCTAAAATATTTATATTTAAAAACATCTAAAAGCATGATATGTGTTAAAAAAATTATGTATATGTAACAAAGCTCTATAAGTTCTCTAAAAAGTCAATATTCTGTCAGACCAACTGAGCACGCCGAAAGCCATGATGCTCAGTGAGACCAGAAGATGAAAAAAAAAAAAAAATGATGTTTTCTAATTCCAGTTTTAGTTGTTTTCGAGCCAAATGTTTATGTGTCCTGTGCTCAAGACGCAACATCACTGTTGCCTGCCTTCGCAGATGACGGTCCCTGCAACACCTCTTGGATCAGGTCAATGGAGCAAAGGTAATCTTCTCCGGTTCCCACAGCCTTTGCTGAGGAAGCTTTCGATGCCTGTAAGCCTGGTGCAGAGCCGGTGTCCATTCCAACACGAGCTGAAGCATCCCGTGGTGGCTCTAAGAATGCTGACATCAGGATTGGAATACGCTGAGGACACTGCACTACATGGGCCTTTAACGGGTTCAGCAGTACATCCACGTCCTGAGGCGCAACCGATGGAAGTGTTAGATAGATGTCCAACATGCATTCTTGTTCGCAGAATAAGCAGTGGAGTACAGGCAAGACGCAGTCGACCCAGACTGATCTGAATGACAGAAACCAATGCTCGCTTCGTTCCTGAAGCCGAGTTGTGCCCAGATGGAGTACCATGCGTTCACGGCAACGTCACTCCAAGAGCGCTTTTTCCATCTCCTTGGTATTTGGGACGTCGATTGCGTAGCAGAAAAATTAAAACCAGTATACCCACTACAAGTAGCAGGATCAGCGGAAAACCTCCAAAATGCTTCCAAATATGTAGTGTATCAAAGATGGAATAACTCCGAAAACCGTCTGAAAGGTGCCTAATAGCCCAGAACCTATGGTCTTAAATAGGTGTACTATCCCACTTGTATCAGACATGTTAAAGATACGATGTACCATTTTCCCGAAATGGAGCGGGAAGTTAGTTCGGACTAGGGCCTGTATCTCAGCCAAAGACCTTGCAACCTGTAGATCAAAAGTCTTGCGGGCTGAGGTTAAGGCCACCTCTTTTTGTAAAAGTATGTCTTTCAGTCTGCTCAGAGAATCAAACCGTATGAGGGAAACATTCACCAAAGGCGATAGCGGCGCCTCCCTGACTGTGTGGGTCAGTGGAAACAATACTTGCATACAACAAGTAACCCTGGAACTTACAGTGACCAGATATGCGATGCCCGGCAGCAACCCACAACACCCTTGATCATTCAACATCAAATAACACCTGTTCGAGAGTAGTTTGAACACCAGATGAATAACAGCAGCTGGGAACCCTTTCAAGTGGCAAAATAGGTTTGCAACCGAAGCGTTGCAAGCTCTGTGAAGCATAATATCTTGGCAAATTAATGATCCACTTAACGAATTCTCGCACTCTGAACCGCTGGGAAAGACTTCAGTGTCATTATTCCTGCATCTAAATCTGTAAGGCAACTCCCAAGATTCATGGATGTATTCCCTACCCAACGCTTCATACCTTCCTACCTGGTGGTATTGTAGGCAATATTGAAATTGAAATGTTGTTACTGGCAATGTGATATGGCCATGGATTAACCATTCTGTGGAAGGTGATTCAGCCATGGTGAAAGGTAATTGGTCTAATTTTTCAATGTGCAGCATTGCATACTTTGCATCTCTTTGTGTCATTGTGGTCTGCCTTTTTGTTAGATTATAAGCAAAGAACAGAGACGTGACCGGTGCGCAATGAATGTAGCGTCCAGCTTAGTAACATAATTGATCTTAGCTGTGATTGCCCATGTTGAAGAATGGGCAAATCCTGTTCCATAATATCTATAGCAGAAGACACAATGTTTCCCAGTGAATAAATCCTTGATGTTAGTGTGGTCATGCCATTGTGGACCACTGCCAAAGCCTTTTCTAGGTTAGCACTATCAATTTCACGGAATCTCTCTTCAGCCTCCTCTTGAGAGATCTTCCATACTTTGTTGTAAATAGCATATAAGAAGCGTTTTTAACGTGGTTTTCGGGGACCTAACAAAAACCCTCAGATCCATGTAATCTGAAAGTAAGGATAAGTGTTATTTCACCTGGGACAGTGTTGAGGTTCTTAGCCAATCTAGGCATAACTTCCCAACACTGTAGGATATCACCATCCCCAGATTTTCCTGTTGTACATACCGTTGATCAGGCCCATGGATACTGAACCCTTCGGTGGTACCCCTGAATCTTGACTGACACCTATTTATGTCTGTAGGCCAAACCAACCATCCCTTCCAATTTGGGTCTGATGAATTGTATGTACCATCATGTATAATGTCATCTAGCTTATCCCCACTATGCTGTGTATAATTTTGCCATCCCTCAAAGTGTGAAAGCGAGGGAATCTGAGGTGTATTCAAGTCCTTGATCTTGACTATTCCAAGACAGGAAGTTTGTTGCACTGGATTGTTCAGGAAGACAATCTGTGGTGGTATGAGACACGCTCTAAATAATGCCTCAGTTCCCTGAACCTGCCAATCTTTAGTCCCCCAGACCGATTTCATGTTTATAGTGTCCCTCCAAAAGTCTAAAGACAGCCGGGAAACAAAGGAAGCAGAGTATATCTGTTTTGTGTTAGTAAGCATATTTTTCCTCGCAGGTGTAGGTGCAACCTTGTAATAATATGAGGTCGGGTCTGAAGTGTTAAACCCATAAAAATAAGCAAACTTGTGTGCAAACTTTGTGAACTACCTTTCGGCGGTGTCGTGCAATGCTCCCATTGATGGTAAGTAAACATGTTACGTGGGATACTTGCTTTGTGCAAGAATTGATGACCATAATGTTGATAACAATACATGGTGTCAAAACCAGATGTATCATCATACAATTTATTTTTGGAAAAAGCAGCACTTTGTTCTAAAACAGATAGCATGCTATTCACAGTTTCAAAGACCCAATCATCAGAGAATGTACTGGAGGTGATGATATTCAAAGAAATTTTAAATACATGTGGTATTTTCAAAAGTTCAGTGGGGCAAAATACATCATATGAAACCCTGTTCCACACTATCCCTTCAGGACTCGGAACTGCTGTAATGTTCACAAAGGACAGGTCTCTTTGTTCACGATGAGAATATGTATGTGGTTTCAGGACCATGTTCACATGTGGTACTGCAGAGCGTTCTGGGAGGCAATGTCCATTCAGAAGCAGGAAAAAGACAGTCACTACACCTATCCAGAGGACTAAGAACAGTAGACCGATTGCAATCCAGAGCTGTAGCCAGGGAGAAACAAAGTAAGTCTTTTTCAGCCAAAGGTAGATATTATAACATTTTTCTTTTCAGGAAACAGGAGCTGGTGGTGACTTAGGTTCACTTGGATCCATTTGGAAGGTATCAAAATCGATGAAGTAGCCAGATGCTGTTCGAACTATCTTTGGTACCTCAGCAGGTTTAGTTGAACTTGCAATTGACTCATTTTGAGGCATATTTACATAGATATCAGTATTAGGCCGAATCACGATCTGTGTTTCATTCGTATTTTGTTATTGTTCAATTTCAATAGGCATGAGTTCCATTCCATTGTTGGCCACTCCGTTATTTCGTAGAGTAGAATTTTCTCATATATTAATCTTTCTGTCTGAACTTCCTGCATGGTAGCAAGAGGAGATCAGCAGCTACCCAGGAGCCCACGCGGCCTGCTATTCAGTATCAGCCACATAGTGTGGTTTGATCAGATCAATGGAGACAAATCTCTTTTCTTTCTTGCTGGCAAGGGGCGGAAGAAGTACTGTTCTTGTTCCATCGATAGCCAGGACAGGTACAGGCCCAAATTCTTTTTTGTCCACTATCTTTTCTCTGACCAGGTCCCTGATCTTTGGGACCCAGGCAGGTCTTGCCGGAACAGCTTTGACTTCCCCAGTGGCGGTGCGTTTTACTTGGACGTTGCTTTGTAATGCCCGGAATTCATTGAGTTCCTGTAAAACAGCCAAACGATCATTCATGTCAAATCCTTTTTCATCTGCCATTGTGCTGCCACAATTGAGGTCGGGTACTCACATTCTCATCCCAAACAGGACCTCATAAGGAGTACGGCCTCCCAGGGAGCTTCTTGGCATGTTATTTAGTGCCCTCTGGACCCCATATAGGTGATTGACACAACTACCACCCGGGCCTAATATCCTTGCTGTTAAGGATTGCTTTAAGTCTCGGTTTTTCCTCTCCACAATCAAATTTCCCTCGGGATGATATGGAGAGGAGTACCGCAATGCTACACCCAAACTTCCCATGGCTTCCTTGTAAGCCCGAGAGCTAAACACGGGGCCATGGTCAGAATGTAATGTGCCAAATGCGTATGTCCCTATGAAGACTCGCAAATCTTTTATAGCAGTTCAGGCGTCAGCCGAGCGCTGTGGCCAAACCCACAGGAATCTAGAGCATGAATCCACTGCCACCAAGATGTACTTGTAAGCCCCGTCAGATTGTAAGGGGCCGCGGTGGTCCAAATAGACACATGCGAGGGGTCTGTCTGATATTAGTAAAGGTGTCTGTGGTGGACGTGCTACGGTGGAACCCTTCATTTGCTGGCAGATGTCTCACTTAAGGACAAAAACCTTGGTCTGTTTAGTAAGACCTGGCCACCAATAAGTTTGTTTCAGTAATGAAACTGTCGCAGTGATACCTGCGTGTGCTGAGCCCAGACCCTCGTGTGCAGCTAGTATTACACCTAATCTGAGATCCATGTTTGGTATTACTCTATTCTCCACTCCTGGAATTTGAGCATACAGTATGTTTTGTGCATCTAACTTATAGGAGTACTTGAGTGGAAAACCTTTTGGCACAACAGGGTTGTTTTTGCGTGAAGCAATGACAGCTACCATTATGTCTCCATCTACTCTTGTGCGAGAACGAGTGATTGCAGCAACGGCAGCAGTTCTCACTGTCGCCTTGGCGGCTTCACCAGCCATTGAATTCCCTTCAACGTGTACGCCAACACGTTGATGACTCAGCGTATGGATCCCTGAAGCCTGCGGTAAGCCTTTTTTCAGCTCTGCCACTTGTTCCCAAAGCAACTTGTGCTTTATTGTGCAACCTTTTGAATCTCTAAATCCATTCTGGTCCCAGTAGTGAAGATATTCATTGTATGACTGGACACAGTAAAATGAATCGCACACAATGAGTGTGGGGAATTCTCGATCTGTATTTCTTAGAGCCAGTACCAAGGTTTTTAGCTCTACCAGTTGAGCCGTGCAATCCCCTAGGGATTGTGTCTGCGTATTGCTAGGGCGGAACTTACCATCCTGCATTCGTCCTTTTACAATCGCACAAGCTGCGCTGTATTGTTGTTTACTTCCTACGTCAGGCTGAGCAGAACTGTCAGTGTAAATGATATATTCATACTGATCTAGAGGCATTATTTCATTTGGGAGAGGATATTCCTGTTCGTACTGCAGAAATGCTTGTGTTTTCAATGTAGAGTCAAATTTGTAGTCTACATCTGTTGCATTGAGAGAATTAGCCCAATGGATCCATCTTGGATGCAGTGCTTTTGCATTCGGAACACTTGCTTTCACAACAGCCTCTACGGTTGGTACTGGAGTAACGACAATTATTCGTTTCCCCTGAGCCAGGGCTCTTTCTCTCACTACAGCAGTCTGTACTGCTGTTAAAAAAATTTCAGTTGATGCCAAACGCATTTCAGCGATTGTGTACAAATGAGATTTGTATGCAATTGGTACAGTTTCGCCTTCATTGAAGGTGACGTAAGTGTACCCGGATTGACATGCTATTACACGGATCACCAAATCCATCGTGTTTACACTTGTGTGTAAGTGTTTGGAAGCTATCTTATCAGCTTGTAGTATTCCTGTATGTTCCTGTGTCCAATGTTGAACTGAGAATTCAGGTCTGATTGAATCGTAGAAAGGATTTACCCTTTCCGCATAATCCAAAATGTATGTTCTGCCAAAATTTAGGAATCTTAAAATGGATTGTAAGTTTTTCAGAGTCTTTGGAGGTTGGAGCATCGCACACTTTTCTAAAAAGTTAGCTGCAATGCTCTTTCCTTCACTTGAGAGCTCATACCCAAAAAAAAGGACATTGAGGTGGGCAATTTTAGATTTTTTAAAGTTAAATTTGTAGCCCTCAGAGGTGAACTCCATAATAATGTTGTTCACTCTGTTCAAATGATCCAATAATTCATCGTCCGTCAGATAGACATCATCTACATAGGACAATGCCTCCTCATCAAAATTTTTAAGCAACTCTGTTACTCTTGCTGAGAACAGCCTGGGGCTATTCTTATACCCTTGGGGCAGTCGACAGAATTGACGCTGAGAGCCTAGGGCTGAAAATGCTGTCAAATATCAGCTTTCAGGAGCTATATTTTGGCAAAAGAATCCATTTGAGATATCTAGTATTGTTTTGTATTTTTTCTGCACAATGTTATTCATTAATGCGGCACTGTGTGCATTTTGTACTGCAAATGTCTTTGTGCATGTGTTCAAATGCCTGTAGTTCAAAACTAGACAATATAAATTATCAGGTTACATCACGGGAAACAAAGGATTATTCATGGAAGAGGTGCAATTTTCTATTACACCTTGATATTCAAGTTGATCTAAGATCTCCCTGACTTGTTTTTTCGTGTCATGTTTTATAGGGTACTGCCTCTGTGGAGTTGGAGTAGTTTTGACTGGGATTACATGGTGAGATGACTCAGAATCCCACCCTGCATGATTGCAGTATAATGCCAGAGCTAATGCTACCGCTCACTCCTGCGCGTATGAATGTTTCACTGATTCTGGAACGAGGTCAGAAAAGGCTGGTAAAATTCCTGTTTCTCCTTTTGGGCAATCCATAACAAACTCAGGCAGCCAATCTTTTTCTGCTAAAAGAATGTTGTATCCAAAGGACAGGTTCTCCCGAAAGAGACTTTACCCTTCCTAGGTGTGTCCCCCTCCATATGGAGTGTTATTTTGTATAACTTGTATGGGACATTTACCCTAGTATCAGGTGTTTCCACCGTGATATGTTCATTCAACACCGCTGTCACCAGAAATTCTATCAGGTTCTGTCGAGCTATTGTTACTTCTGCTGCGCTGTCTAGCATCGTCAGAGCCCATTCCCCGTTCAGAAGCTGAGTCCTCAGTAGCCTGGGCATTTGTTATTTTAAGGCCTGCTACCTTCTTCTTCTTTAATTGAGGTTTTGATTTTGGTTTATCTTCTTTTTTGATATTAAAGTCTGAACTGCGATGTGTGTCTCTTGACTTTGTTCCCTCTTCTGATCACTGTTCTGACCGCCCTTCCCTCTCGGAGTTCTTTGATGAACCTTGAAAGGAACGTGTATCAGTATTCTGATACCTGTCTGGTTTTTTAATGTTATCACGATTTCTTAGGTTATACCTCCTTTCGGAGGGCTCCTGCTGAGGATACCCACCCCTTGATTGTGATCTATTCTCTCTATTTTTTTGTTTTTTTATTATCCCATTTCTTTTTTGAAGAATAAGGTGCTTGCTTGGTATTATCCTTCTCAGGACTACCCATTACTTGTGGTTTCATAGCTCTGGCTCCCAAATTATCTCTACCTAATTTGGCGTATGTATCTTCGATACTTTTTGGTGCTTCTTGCTCCTGTTGTGCAGGAGTGCATTCCCTTAAGCGTTGGCATATAGCCACCGCAGCCCCCCCCCTTTTTATGTTTGCTAACATAATAATAGACACCTGGGGAAAATTACCTAATAATTTCATCCCTAAATTCAGAGCAGGTTCTGCTCCATACTCATTCTGTATTTGTCTCAATACTTCCGGTATCACTGCTATTGAAGGGATACCATGAGTTCTGGTATAAATGGCAGCGAAAACTGTACTCCAAGTGGTACAATCCTCTATTGGGGGAGCTATCCCCATTAACAAGCAGATTGTCAGTATTTTGTGTTTTTCTTGCAGGCCTGTGTGTGGAAACACTGCCTCAAGTTGTGCTATTTTCTGTGCTATCCAGAATGGCATTTGCTCATGTTTAGTGGGCATTCTTCCCATAATCGCGTCCAGCGTTTGTGGGGTGATTTTAGTTGCAGTCCCATGTAATTGACCTGCTTGGGTAAATTTAGTTGGTTGAAGTGTGAGTTTTCTCATGATGAACTGTGTCAGATTTCTGTTAAGTTTTATTATTTCTTTGTGAAGTGGACATAGGTCTGCTATTGGCAATGTGTCAACGTCTGGATGCGGTGTATAAGCCGCTAGAACCGGCCAAGTCGCTCTGTCTCTGCTGAGCGGACAGAGTCCTACTTTTTCTGTGGTGTGTGTGGGAGGGCGCCTTTAAACCAGTTTAAATGCTCCTGGTAACTGAGCGGAACCTCAATGTCCTCGTATGGACAATATTTTTCCGGTGTTTCATTCGGATTGTAAGAATGAGATGTATTTGTGCGTGCATCTGAAGGTGGGAATTTAACCCATGAATAGAATACCTCTGTCCTAAATGACTCGTGTGCCTTAATCATGAATGTTACAGTCACACCTAATGCTGAGATTCCAAACTCTGCTAGTATTAAAGTAAGTGCATTCCTGACATTTTCTGAAATGTCCATAGCACCTTCTTGCTCTCCTTCCCCTGCTGCATTCGCTTGTAATGCTGCTGCTGCGTTTTCTTTGGCAGACATTGTTGAAAGAGTTTCAAGGAAATTGAGATAAGGTTTTATGCACAATGTGGGGAACTATAATCCTTCAAGCTTGAATATACCTACAGCTAATACATAGGACTTGCCTACTCAGCTGTAGCGGATTTTTCCCTTCCCACTCCAGACATCTCTGGGTAGATGTGAGTAGGGGTCTCTGAGAAAGCACGACTGAACTAATCAGATCTGATCGATAAATACGAACCAAACCAACACTGGGTGCCATGTTTTGTAGTTCCTACAAATCTATATAGGATCTGCGCATTTAGACAACATATACTAAGGAATTGGTGTCCAGACTGATTCCAGACCCCCCCACAGGATATGTTAGTCTGTAGACCAGCTAGCTCACAGTGCCATTATCAGCCCCTCTTACCAAGGAGCAAATAGTTTCTGGCAACTATCGAACATGACAACCCTGACCCCTCAGGGATCGTGGAAACAGTACAGTACTTTTCGCTCAGTCACTCAAGCTCACTTTGTCTCAGAGAGATACACAGAATAAACGGTGGGGACATTTTCAATAAGCATTTATTGAACCAGCATTATTCCAGTATAAAACATGTTTGCTGCGACAACCATTAGACAGAAACAGATGTATAAGATTACAAGCACCAACAGAGTAAATAAAAGGTTCTACCATGGTGCTAAAACAGTGAATATATGCAGGAATATAGATACATGATGGTAATCGAGCATACTCCTATGATGCAAACCCTACCTAAGTGTACCTAGCATGTATGTGGGTGTAAAGCCAAGAATCCCCTAGGAAAGAGCCAACCCCATTACCTGATGGGAGAGAACGAAGGACCCCGTCTTGGTCTAGAGTTGGACACCCCGCAAGATATGCCAGACCACTGCGTGCTGGACCTTCTGCGTGCACGGACCTCAGCTTCTTGTGTCAGCGTGGAAGCTTCTCCTCTGCCTATCTAGTGTTGGTATGGTTCTTTTATACCATAAAGATAGCCTCTGGTTCCTTACACAATCGATATGTTGTGAGTACGATTATGTAAATGAGCCTAAATCAATACCTGCAATTATGCAAAGTAGTTCTTTCGCTCTAGGATGAAGATGACTATGACTTTTATGCAGAGTATGCTAATCCTGTTATGCAGGGACTTTTCTAAGAATCCTCATGCATACTAAATTAGGCTAGTTTCAAGGAATCCAAACCCTCTTACCAAGGAGCAAATAGTTTCTGGCAACTATCGAACATGACAACCCTAACCCCTCAGGGATCGTGGAAACAGTACAGTACTTTTCGTTCAGTCACTCGGGCTCACTTTGTCTCAGAGAGATACACAGAATAAACGGTGGGGACGTTTTCAAGAACATTTATTGAACCAGCGTCATTCTAGAATAAAATACGTGTGCTGCAACAACCATTAGACATAAACAGATATATACGATTATGAGCACCAGTAGAGTAAAGAGAAGGTAGAATTCTACCATAGGGCTAAAACAATGAATATATACAGGCATATAAATGCATAACAGTGATAATGGGTATGCCTATGATGCAAACCCGACCTCGATGCACCTAAATGTACCTATCATGTATGTAGGTGTAGAGCCAAGAATCCCCTTAGGATTGAGCCAACCCCATTACCTGATGTGGGAGAACGAAGGACCCCGCCGTGGTCTCGAGATGGACACCCCGCAAGGGATGACAGACCACTGAGTGCTGGAGTGTCTGCGTGCAGGTACCTCAGCGTCTCGCGTCAGCATGTCAGCATGGAAGTCTTTCTTCTCTAGTTTGCCCAGTGAAGATGCAGTGCTTATATACCCAAAAGGTACCCTCAGGGGTTATACCTAGAAGTGCACTATGGGCATGTCGGGCAAGGATGACGACAGAGTTGACCCTTATACAGAGTTATTATGCAGAAGATGGTAATCCTGCTGTGATACTGAGAATCCTCATGCATAATACATTAGGCTAGTTTTCGGAGAAAACCACAGGACAGTCATGTAGCACCTAACTAGGTAAAAGGTCAGCGCAAAACCGTTATGTAGAACAATGGTAGGACAGATGTAGGTAAAAGGTCGTGTAACTACCTAGGCCTATATTGGGGTACATTGGGGTTCATAACACCATGAAGATATTTAACTTGCCAGTGCTGTGTTGGCTATGATAGAGACTCAATGCGACTGACCAGATGATGGAGAAAAGTATAGAAGAACAGCCTGGTGTAGTTACACTGTTTGGCTGACATACCTACCCACAATAGCAAATTCTAGCACCTGGGACCTCCCTGTACAGCCCCACACATGTATTATTGGAAGGAGATGGTAAATTCCATTCTGAGTTTCAGCTAGCATAGTGTTGAGTTCTAGTAACTAGACCCTATGTAACAAAGCCAGCAATTGGTTCAGGACCCTGAGAACTGTACACATTATTGACCACTCATTGGACATTCTCATCCTCTTATATATTCATAGACTTCTTGTCTAACCACCCACTGAGATCTGCTTCAGCTGGTCTTCTGACTTACACCTCTCCTTGTTAGGTAATACAAATGTGGGCTGATCTGTTTCTGTCCTGGAACACAGTACTGATACCCTTCTCCTGTCCACATACAACTGGCTAGAAATCACACCAAATATAGTGAACAGAATAAAATGCAGCCTTTATCCAATAGTTTCTCTATTCATCAATTCCCGAGCTGTCAATAAGTTCAGAACATGTCATTTTATATGTTGTTTCATGCACACTCACAAGCTAAACACATACTCAACATCTCACACACTAATCCATTTAAAATACACTGCATCTGACGCAACATTGGTGAAGTCTCTTAGGGGCATATTTACTAGGAAGTGGCGGAGCGTGGCGTTAGCCACCTTGGCTTAACGCTGCGCTCCGCCACTTCCAAAACACAGGGCTGTACCGTATTTACAAGGATACAGTGCAGACATGCATTTCCCCCTGCGCTGGCGCTAATTTTAGCTGCCTAGTGCCAACGCAGACACCTGCGTTGTAGGGGGAGATTGTTTATGTGCAGGTGTCCCTTCCTGCACATAAACAATGTGAAACTGCATTTTGCAACTTCTATGTGTGCTGCTTAATGCAGCACACATAGAAGTTGCAAAATTTCATTTTTTTATTGATTGTTTATGTGCAGGAAGAAGCAACACACAAAGAAACAGCAACAAGGAGAAATGTTTTCATTTCTCCTTGTTTTTTGCATTCTGCAGCGCACATAGAAAGAGGAAATCGCCTGAATTCATTGATTTTGTGCAGGAAGGTGTCTGTTCCTGCACAAAGTCAATCAGCCCCGCAACACAGGCACCATGGAACCATGGTGCAAGGATGCCTGCATTGGCGCCTGGCAGCCCATTGTGCGCCAGATTAGGGGAAAAGGACAGGAATGCACCATGTCTCATAGATACTGCGCATTCCTGCCCTTTTGTTTTGATGCAAGGCAGCGCAGCAAGATTCCTTACGGCGCTGCCCTACATCAAAACCTCATAAATAAGGCCCTGAATGGGCAGAGAGTTTGCATTACTTTCAGCAATATAAGCGATTTGTTGCACACCGATGTGCTATTTACGTCTCGCCCCAGTGCTCACAATCAAGCACCTTTCAAAAGCACCAAATCCACACTCTGATTTCAGCTAATTCCCATCAGGTAATGCATGATAAGCAAAGTATTTTTTTCATCTCAGTGCAATTTATTAGAGCAAAAAATCGCTTTGTGCTCATAAATTATACGCTCTGATTAACAGATTTGTGGAATTTCAAAGCATCAAATGTTGCACTGAAAAATCTTCCAATATGGTGGATTTTCCACCATAATTACTAAGGGGCATATTCTCAAGGACTTAACGCCGAGTTAGCTGCACTTTATCGCAGCCAAATTGGTGATAAATCCATCGCACCATTCACAAGCTGGTGCTAACAGCCGATATCACCAGTCCACCTGCGATAGCAGCCGCAAAAAACATCGCCACGGATGACATCGGCAACTAACGCTAATGAGATGCAGTGTAGGCGTTCCCGTGCAAAAACCTGCGGAAGCACCACTTCGCAACATTCCCAATGACCAGCCAGAACGGCGATAAGAATCAAAAACATGCGATAAGGCGCGTTAGCAGCATGGATTTAACACCTGCTCCTACCTGGTGTTAAGTCGGACGCCAACCTGCACCATGAAAGGGAGCCCAGCCCACAGCCACACCAGAAGAACAACAGATGCCATGGAGCTACTGATCATGCAGCTCGGAGCCCCAAGAGGGCCACAACACCCAACGCCACCACACCCAGGACCCCCACCACCCCCAGAACCCCCCCCGGACTACCAAACCGGCAGTGGGGTAATGTGACGTGCTAGGCACCTTAGATTGGCAGGGTCACATGTCCCATGACGCCTGTGCTGGATGGGTCTGTTGTGGGTCTGAATGAGCCCTCTGGGAGTGGCTGTGGCATGCTGTCGACTAGACCAGTGACCAGCAGATCACTACAGGGACGACCTGGGACACTTAGCGTTGTCCCCCCCCTGTATGCGTAAGCGGAGTGGACTGGCTTGGCGTATGGCAGGCCCGCGTAGGGGTGGGAACAATGAAGCCGGAGCCCTGGGCGTGCTTCAGTTCTGTGCTGGACATGGAAGTTACTGATGCGTGTGTCCCTGTTGTAGTGATTACGCCACCTAGACCGCAATTGGCACTGTTGCACCCTGTCACACAAGTTCCACGACATGAGCAACATGGATGTTAGGGGAATCTCCCACCCTACATTCAACCATACGCACATACGTGAATGATCAAAGGCATGACACATCTGTGCGATTCTGAATGTTTATTACACATCCAGTGGAGTGTTGCAGCTGGAGCAGTACAGGGCCATGCAAACCCCACTTCACATTATTGGCCCGTGGAGGGCCAGCCAGAGTCCCACAGGGAATGACAAGTACATCGGAAGAGGAAGAGTTCAGTCCGTAGTCTGAACGCAGTGTCATTGGTAACCAAACGGAACATGGCAGTCCATGTCGAGGCCAAGGTGAGTGTTGTAGAGTGTATCGGGGGACAGTGGAAGGTGATGATGCAAAGGGCAGAAACAGGCCGTATGGCGGAGATGGATGCTACTGCCTCCTCCTCACCAGTAAGGTTGGGTCACCCGCATCTTCATCCTCTGATGGCACATGTGCCTCACACGTGGGTGGTGGTGGATTGCCTGCCGCACTGTGAGGCACTGAGACAACAGGGGGCGAAGATGTGGATGTAGAAGCTGCAGCAGCACCCATCTGAGCTAGGCCTTGAGGCAGCAATGCCATGATGATGTGCTGCAGGGCATTGAAGGCCCCAGCCACATCCTGCTGGTGTGCAGCCATGGCTGCCATCCTGTCCGCCGTCATCCGCACCATGGTCTCCATGAGCCCCCGCATCTGTCCCAACTCCCCGCAGACCTCGCTGGAGCCACTCTGACTGGACAGTTGTTCTTGTCTCAGTAACATGACTCCAGCGATGTCAGCCATGGATTGCTGGAGAGCATGGAGTGGACTGTGGGTGTCCGTTAGGGACTGAAAGTGGTCCCTGGTGGGAATTAGACACCCATGTATGGCATCAAGTTTGGCTGCCATGAGGTCGAACCCCACCCACACCTGATCAGCCACCTTCTCCTGGCACTCCAACACTAGGCGTTGGAAGGCCATGTGTTGGTCGTGGGTGTCCTGGGAGTCAGCCGTGGTGGTAGGTGCTTCCTGCTGTGTGGTCTGTGCAGGGGTGGGGTTCCCTCGATGCAGCTGGTCTGCCCTGATCCTGGGTGTGGGGTCCTGAGGGCGTCCATGAGCTGTTGGAGGGGGTCGGGTCGTTGGTGGGGTGGTCCTCTTCGTCATCAGTGAAGAGAGGTTGGGTCTGCTCTGCAGGAGGTGTTGGTTCTCCCTCTGCAATGTGAAGGGTAGATGCTGTTTTACATTGTGTACACATGTATGTTGACGGTTTGTACACATTTACATACGGACTGCATGACAATGTACATTGTTACTGTTTGGGTGGAGCTGCCTACTTGATGCGGGACAGTGGACATTCCGACATCATCACGGATGTGTGTTTGTACTCGTACATTTTCATCCCATGTTTCCCTGCTATGCCAAATGTGATTGGCCAGTTTCTACACACAAGCGGCACCACTTGGGTGCTCTGTTCTGTTGTGAACATGTTGCAGTTCATACCACATTGTTTTCAATGTTGATATGCACTGCATATCATGTGTGTATGCCGCATTTTGGGTTAGTCGCCCCTGCAGCTCTGATGTGGCTGGCCCTTATCCCTTTCAGGCTGTGTGCCTTGACTTCTGTGCTTTTACAGTGCTGAGATGTTGCATTCTTGGGTGAATTGGGCTCTTGGTGGGGGTTGGGGCTGTGGGGCATGGTTTGTCCGCAGGTGTGTTGTTGAGGTCAGGGGTTGTTTGTGCAGGTGGATGTGTCAGGGTGTGACCTGCTCCTTTAAGGATGTGGTCCACACTCAGCCACCTCAGTGTGGTGGCGTGCACCATGTCATGATGATCAGACTGCAGCCATGCTTCTCGTCATGCTGTGCCACTTGCATTGTCAGTGTGGCTCACGGACCCGCAGCTTTGCTAGGTTTGGCACATGTGCATGGGTTGGTCGTGGGATAGGTGATGTGTGGGCGGGTCTCCTCTGGGCACATAGTCGACGGGGGCCTACGTGCTGTTGCTATGTGTGCTGCAGTGTGCCAAGGGGATCAGGGACATGCTCCAGAGTCATTGTGGGTGTGCACTGTGCTCCGCTTGATTGTGCATGTGTGCCATTGTGCCCATCTCCCCCGTCCCCCCAAGCCCTGGTGGTTACTCACCCTGTTGCTGTTGTGTCGGGTCATGTTGAGCAGTGTCCGGTCCCCCAACTCCTGCCACCGTCTCCCCACTGATGACTGTGGACACCATTTCCTCCATGTCATCCAGCGCCTCCTGTGGCGCTGGACTCCCACCTCCAGTCTGCATTGCTGCCTTCTGGTTGTTGGCGAGTTTCTGCTTGGTCTTGCGCTTCACATCATTCCAGCGCCTCTTGACCTCGTCCATTGTCCTCCTCAACACTCCGACTGCATTCACCTTGTCCACGATGAACTGCCATGTTGCATTTTTTGTTGCCAATGACACAGTGGAGGTGACGAACAGTTGTTGATGGTGTTCTATCACCTCCGTGATCAGGATCCTGTTTTCCGGCGGACTGAACTTTGTCTTCCTCTTCTTCTTGTGACTGCCCTTCCCTGTCCCCGGGGTCCCAGGCTGGTCCTCCATGGGGCTTGTGGGGTTCTGGCCGTCCTCTGTGCCTGCTCCGGCTGCCTCCATTGTGACTCGCTGTGGTTCGGTTTTAGTTTGTTTTTTGTTTTTTCTGCTTTTATGGTGCTTTTTCCCGCCTGACGTGTGTGATTTGCAGGCCTGGCGCTGCTTTTCGCTGATTGTCTTATCGCGATTGGGCCCATCGCACCTTTTTTCACGTTCGCTGTTGGATTTTTCTCGCCGTCACGGTGGGTTCATCGCGGTAATTTTCCGCGTTATCAGGACACTATCGCATGTTACCGCCGTGTTGGGAATGCCATGTTGACACTGGGTTATTTTCCCGCGATGGACGGCGATATGTGAACTTGCGTTAACTTATTTTGGCGATGTGTATCGCACGTTCTTGTGAATATGCCCCTAAGGTTCTATCTGTGGGGAAACAGGCATTAAAGTGGCGATGTTATGCAGAATATAGTGCACGCACAGGAACTCATAATTTGCGTGTATTAACACATATTTTGTAGTTAATTAATGTCTTACTGTGGAAATTCAAAAATCGTGTGCACTTAAAGGCAGAAATGTCTTTCAAGGACAGGAAAGTGGTAGATATATAGAGAAAGACATTTTTATGTCCAAATAGGCATTTCTGCATGACATACTCACGTAAAATTTCCAAACATTAGAAGGAAACCTAATTTTGTGGTTAAAAAATCGACATTATTCTACAGTGCTTTAAGTTGGGTACAAAAGCCAGAACAGATGTAGCTTGAGATGCCTTTTCATGTGGCATGGCCTATGCAATTAATACACTGAAACAGTATCCTGTGTTTGACAAATTCATAAATGCACTCTCTCTGGACAAAGCACAATCAAAATCAGCAGGATATTTTATGTAACAGTTCATGTAGCACCTTTATCAAGGGACGAAAGCAACAAAAATCTTGACAAGGTAAGTTTATGAGTAAGTGGCAAAGTAAACTGTGCAGATAGGGGTGTGGCCAAGATGGCGGCGGAGTAGCAGCTCCCTTATGGAACTCCACCAACCAGGGCCGATAGAAGCAAATCTAGCCGACATCCTGGGGCCTTGGTGACCCCAAAGAACAGATGAAAGCAGCGTTATTCGAAGGGAGTCCTCGACTTGCCTATCAGCTGCCGCCCAACTGTAGCTGTGATGTAGTGTCCACGGAGGCCCCACGCTGGAGAGTCCGGAGGACGTATGGCCCGCTGCGAGGTTGAGACGCAGGCCATGGCAGAGATCCTGAATCACCCCGTGGGCTCTCCATGGCGGCCCAGACTGAGTGGTAAGCCGGGTCCGACAGAGGGAGTGCGGTGCGCGGCGTGGCCTAGGGCTGGCTGCATACCTGAGGGTCCAGATACGGAGATCGGAACTGGGCCCCATAGAGAGCATACCTGCACTAGCCAGCCCGTTGAGACGGGTGACCCGAGAGCCGTGGGGGTGTACCGAGAGGTGGTGGATACGGCACCTCCCAGGGGAATTTGATGCGATGAAATAGCAGTGCCAGTCCGACATAGAGGAAAGGCCTCACCACGCGACTATAGCCTGTGCTGGAGGCCAAGACCCAAGGAAAGGGGATCCAAGGCCGAAAGGACACAGGGAAACCTGAGTATTTGGGCCAATTGGAGAATAAGTGAGAGGAAATTACAGCTGATATCAAAAAGGTCAGGTCTGAAATTAACAAACTGGGCAACCGAGTGGACTCCCTGGAGAGGTCTGGGGACCGGAGGGAGGAAGAACTTAACAACCATGCCCGGGGCCTGCTGGAATTGAGGGATCGCAATGAGGACCTATGCCTGCGCATGGAGGATCTTGAATATAGGTCCCGACACTCCAACTTTCGAATTAAGGGAGTGCCCTTCAGGCAGACAACGGGAAACTGGAAGACTTTGTGACGCGGCTCTTCCGACATGTCGCTCTGGCGCTGGGGGACAAGGAAATTTCTCTCCAATGCACCCAACGGGCTGGGCGCCTCATGGCGGGCCCGGCAGCCGCAGCCCGTGCAAGTAAGAGCGGTGGGGAGGTGGGGCCGGGTTGGGGGGGTATTCGACAGAAGAGCATGAGGAAAATTAAAAAAAATATTAATTTTCCCTCATTGTCTGTCGAAATCCCCACCCCACCCGGGCCCACCGCCCTACCGCTCTTACCTGCATGGGCCGCGGCTGGGGCCTGGGTAGCCACAGGACATACTTACCTGCCTCCATTCCTATAGGCAGAAGGAAACCATCATGGCGGTGACAAGGGGCACAGCAGTTGTTAAATTTGAGGGCTTGCAAGTTGGCATTTACCAGGACCTCTCCCCCCTCAAATTTCAATGGCGCAGGGACATGAAACCGGCTACTGCCTTCCACCGAGAGAAAGGTATTCGCTTCAGGTGGGGACACCCCTTCGGGCTGATCTTTGTTTCGAACCAGGAGACGCATGCAGTGCGGTCCCTGAGAGAGGCGCAATCTGTGCTGGGAGTTGATCTGGAGGCTGAAGGAAGTCTAAATTGGACATGTGGAGAAACTCTAGCATTGAAGCCTACGAAGTCGAGAGCGCGTTGTCAGACCGGAAGGATGCACGCTCTCAGCCCTCCAAGGTGGAGGGCCAGAAGGAACGGGAGGCCCTCCTTCAACAGCTGCAAAACCGTTATGACAGCACAGGGAGTCCGAAGGAATGACCCCAGCGCCGGGCTGTCCGGAACACATTGCCTCTGCTGACTGGTGATCCGCAGGTGTGACATGAGCCTTGGCCTCACCTGGAGGAGCTTCACCCCTTGCTACTGAGCTTGGACTATGGTGATGGCCGACTGCCTGACTTACGGACCCCTTCACTATGGAGATATTGTTGCCCACTTTTGAGCTGTTCTTTTGTCATTAATTCCTTTACAGTTATGCTATCCCACCTTTTCCTTTACTTATTTCTTGCACCTCTTCGGCACGCTCTTCCTCCTGATATGGCTTGGGGACACTATTTTACCTGCCCTCCGGGGCCTATTGGGGAGAGCCTCCAGGGCAGCTGTGGGCCTTTCTCTTTCTGGCTGGCTTTGCCAATTCACTCTGCTTGGTTAGGCCCCTGTTTGGGAACCACGTGGGACACCACCCGCACAGGATTTAATGTCGGGGCCACCTTGGGGCCCTGTCTTTCTTGACACACGCCACATTTGGGGGGATTCACATGGTCGGGGAAGGATTGGCTCCTCTTTCCTTTCTCTCGACAGCTGTCACCTCCCCTCTCTGGCGTACGGCATGTAGGATTGGCTCTTTAGACCCCTTGGGGAGAGGGCCCATCATGCTGCACACTTATGCTCATTCTCTCTTTATTGGCTCCCCTTAGGATCTCCTTGTTGAGCCTCAATGTACGGGGCCTCAATACACCAGTGAAACGACGTGCACTCCTTGCATTACTTAGGGATGCCCATTGTGACATTTGTCTCCTACAAGAGACGCACCTAGTATGAGCAGACTGGAAACGCCTCCGGTCAAGGAGGTTTGACCGCCAATATTTCTCCTCCGTGACGGGGAAGAGCACGGAGTTGGCTATTCTATTCACAACACATTTCCCCGGGAGGGTACTGGAATCTCAGGCAGAGGTGCCCGGGAGATTGCTTGCATTGTGGGTGGCGATAGGTGACCATACCTACACATTTGTGTCCATTTACAGCCCAAATGACCAACAGAAGGCGTTCCTCAAGGAGGCCCTGAACACTGTCCTTGAAGCCGCGGATGAGGATCTACTGTTGGGTGAAGACTTTAATATAGTGGGCGACCCTCAGTTAGACAGATCCATGCAAAGAGTGGGACGTTCCGAGATGCTCTTGGAATCCATGAGGCAGTGGCTGACAGAGGTGGGCCTGGTGGACTTTGGCATCAGCGCAACCCCACTGCACGGGAATACATCTTTTTCTCAGCTGCACATCAGACCAATGCACGCATAGACCTCTTCCTGACGGATCACTGACATAATATCGACGACAATAATATCGACCTACCAGAATATCGTGTCAAGAATATCGATGGACAAAATATCGACATCCTACCTCTACAAAGGTAAGTACAAAAATATTGAAAGCAAAATATCGTTGTTTAAAATATCGTTGTTCAAAATATCATTTTTTTAAATGTCTTAAAAATAATATTAAATAAATTAAATAATAAATATAATTAATAAAAACATAGTTATAATTATTTAAAAATGTTAAAAATTATAAATAATAAATGTAATATAAAAATAAATGAAACATACATATATAAAAAAAAAATATATATATTTACTTAATAATATTAATAAATAATTATTTTATTAAATTATAAAACGTTACAAACATAATAAAACTTATAAATACATATATATATATATATATATATATATATATATATATATATATATATACATAAACCTGTAAGATAAATATAAAAATAAATTATATATATAATAAAATAAAATATTAAAATAAATATTTATCTTTAAAACAACATTTTACACTACATTAACTAAAACAGTAGGAAAAATATTGGATAGCGTAGGGCATAAAATTACTATTCCCACTCCAAGTTGTGCAACAGTAGGGAAAGTGTTGGATAGCTGAGAGGAATAATTTACTATTCCCACTCCAGCAAGTGCAACAGTAGGGAAAGTGTTGGATAGCGGAGTGGAATAATTTACTATTCCCACTCCACAGAGTGCAACAGTAGGGAAAGTGTTGGATAGCGGAGGAGATAAAATTACTATTCCCACTCCAGCGAGTGCAACAGTAGGGAAAGTGTTGGATAGCGGAGGGGAATAATTTACTATTCCCACTCCAGCAAGTTCAACAGTAGGGAAAGTGTTGGATAGCGGATGGGAATAATTTACTATTCCCACTCCAGGGAGTGCAACAGTAGGGAAAGTGTTGGATAGCGGATGGGAATAATTTACTAATCCCACTCCAGGGAATGCAACAGTAGGGAAAGTGTTGGATAGCAGAGGGGAATAATTTACTATTCCCACTCCAGCAACTGCAACAGTAGGGAAAGTGTTGGATAGCGGAGGGGATAAAATTACTATTCCCACTCCAACGAATGCAACAGTAGGGAAAGTGTTGGATAGCGGAGGGGATAAAATTACTATTCCCACTCCAGCAAGTGCAACAGTAGGGAAAGTGTTGGATAGCGGAGGGGAATAATTTACTATTCCAACTCCAGGGAGTGCAACAGTAGGGAAAGTGTTGGATAGCGGAGGGGAATAATTTACTATTCCCACTCCACAGAGTGCAACAGTAGGGAAAGTGTTGGATAGTGGAGGGGATAAAATTACTATTCCCACTCCAACAATTGCAAAAATAGGGAAAGTGTTGGTGAATAATTTACTATTCCCACTCCAGTAAAATAATAAACATTAATTAACAAATACTTAAATAATAAAAAATAATTTACCTCTCACCAAATACCCCTATAAATAACACCACCACTATTATTAAACATGACACAATTAACATAATTGCTTAACAATTAATTAGTTAACAATATACAAAAACATTAAAAACAATGAGTAATAAATTAATTCATACTATTAAGACTATAAAATAAAAATAAATAAATATTATCTGAAAAAATTAAAAATTATATTAATTTTTAATTACTTGCCACAGTACTCCCCTCTAAATACACAACTCACTCATAAAATAGTGACACAATCTACAAATTTACCAATTAATTATTAATAATTAATAACCAATTAATAATGAATAAATAAATTATTTAACACAATTAACAATATTAGATATTAAATACACAAATAGTAATTAATACAAATTATTAATTAATGAATTATAATTAAATTACTTCCCACCCTACTCCCCTACAAACCCACAACCCGCTCTTAAAAAAATAACACAATTAAGATATTTACCAATTAATTATTAATAATTAATACCCAATTAATAACTAATTAATAACAAATATTTAACACAAGTAACATAAAATATTAAATACATAAATATTGATAAATAAAATTATTAATTAATTAATTAATTAATTATAATTAAATTACTTCCCACCCTACTCCCCTATAAACCCACAACCCGCTCCTAAAAAAATAACACAATATATTTACCAATTAATTATTAATAATTAATAACCAATTAATAACTAATTAATAACAAATTAATTAACACAATTAACAATATAAACTATTAAATACAAAAATATGAATTAATTAACATTATTAATTAATCAATTTTAATTAAATTACTTCCCACTCTATTCCCATATAAACCCACAACCCGCTACGGAACTAAAACGCAATATTTAATTTCTTAAAAAATTAATAATTTCTAAAAATGTATTAGCAAATATATTATAATTAAATTACTTCCCACCCTATTCCCCTATAAACCCACAACCCGCTACGGAACTAAAATACGCAAAAATTACTTAACATAAAATTAATTACTTCTAAAAATTTCAAACATACATTAGAAAAATAAACGATATTTTTAACACATATACTGAAATATAGAACACTAAAATAAATTTTGATATTATTAACAACGATATTTTGACTAACGATATTACTAACTTCGATATTAACAAAAACGATATTTCTTACCTGCATGTTGATATTCTGGTTGACGATATTCTTGCAGGTCGATATTGTGTCACATCGATATTTAAACATCGATATTATGGCATATCGATATTTAAACATCGATATTATGATTCTATACCCTTCCTGACATCCTTAAGTACCACATTGGTGACCCTAGACTCTGGCATAGGAACAGCGTCACTTTCGGATCACTCCCCTATTTACCTCACTCTACAGTTGACTGGGGAACACAGTCATTAAAGACTGTGGAGGCTGAACCATAAACTGCTCATATATGATACAAATGTAAAGGCGGTGCAAACGGCCATTCAAACCTACTTAGACACCAATGACGATGGCCTTACCCCTGCCCCCCTGCTGTGGGACACTTTGAAAGCAGTGATTCAGGGACAGTTCATCGCGATAGCGGCTAGACTGAATAAAGATAGGAGGGACAAACAGGAGCAACTGGAAGGCCAGATTAGGTAATGCAAGCTATCTAAGGACTCGCTACTGCCAATACGCCCGGCAAGGATGGCTTCTCTTCCGATTTCTTAAAAATCTTCGCACCTAGACCTGTACCATTGCTCATGTGCCTCCTTAACTCATTCAGAGATACCGGTGCTCTTGCTCCCTCCATGCGTATGGCTGCGGTTGTGGTCATACCCAAACCGGGTAAGGACCCGACGCGGTACACCTCATACCGCCCCATATCCTTACTAAATGTTGACTTAAATATCTTTACTAGCATCCTGGCAGCCCGTCTGGCACCATATATGCAGGGCCTAGTGGACACAGACCAGTCTGACTTTATTCCGGAACGGAGCTGCAGCAATGGGACCAGGCGAATGTGCCATCTTCTCAACAAGGTCCAACGCTCCCAGACACCGGCCTTTCTCCTATCAATCGACTGAAAAAGCATTTGCTCGAGTCCACTGGTATTATCTGTGGTTGGCCCTGGCTAGATTTGGCCTGGGTGCGAGGTTTTTGAGCTGTGTTAGTTGCACGTATAACGAACCAGAAGCACTGATCAGGGTGAATGGCATCACCTCCTGCCCTTTTAAGATCTCAAGAGGTAGTCGACAAGGGTGCCCCATCACCCTTGCTCTTCACCCTATATATGGAGCCTTTATGGAGGGTATTCGCCAACACAGCTCAATTGCTGGGATCCGCATGGGTGACAGGGAACATAAGATCTCTCTCTATGCAGATGATGTTGTGCTATTTCTTACTCATCCACCCACCTCCTTGCCCCCCCCCCCTTCTACAGGAGATAGAGAACTTTGGCTGAGGGGTCGATTCCGATTCGGGCCGGAAATTTCTCCGACCGAGCCGGATCCGGAGAGATTTCCGACCGAATCGGACCCGTGCAGTCCGACCGAACGAGTACGATGCGTCCGTATGTTATCGGACTCGAGTCGGTCGGACTCCCATTGATGTCAATGGGAGCCGGTCGTACAACGCGTACGCGGGCTCCCATTGACTCAATGGGTGCGAGTCGGACAAGGGCGCCCCCTACAGCGGGTACGCGGCGAAGTGATTCGCGCCGTACACGCACAGGTAGGGGGACCCATGGGTCCCCCTGTGTGCGACTCGCGCTGCTACGCGTACTGGGGGTCCGACACGGACCCCCAAAGTACGGCTCCGACAGCTCTTACGAGCCGGAGTGCGCGGCTCGGTCGGACTGCTCGCGGCGCGCATCGTACTTACCCGGCCGGGAAACGTCTCCATTGCGCGGTGCGAGTCGAGTCCGAGCGAGTCGGTCGGAGCGGTTCGAGTCCGAGCGAGTCGGTCGGAGCTGTCGGGACGCCCGGACGAGTCGGTCGGCGATTTCGCATCGTACTTGCTCGGCCGGACCCGCGTACGGTTCGGTCGGGAAACAGGGCTCCGAATCGGATCCGGTAAAGCCGAATCCTATTCGGAGCCCTACCGGCCGAGATCGGAATCGGCCCCTTAGTGTCTGGCTTCAAAATTAACATCCAAAAAGCGCAAGCCCTCAGCTTGACTATCCCCAGGACTGAACAGGCAAGCCTGGTGTCGAAGTTTCCATTTGTCTGGGCACCAAGTGGCATGAACTACCTGGGCCTACAAGGTTTCTCCACGACCGAAAAGATGTCTCAAGAGAATTATACCGCCCTCCTTTATTATACACCCGTGTGGAACTCTTGGCCTGGAAGAGACTTACACTGTCATGGCTGGGCAGACTGGCTGCAGTCAAGAAGGCTTTACTCCCCTGCATCTTATATGTGATGCAGACCCTGCCATTGCAGCCCCAACCTCTGACATTGGCCAAGCTACAACATCTTATAGTGGATTTCATTTGGGGTGGGAAGAGGGCATGAATGGCGCATTCCCAGACATACCTGAAACAGGAAGACGGGAGACTGGGTGTCCCGCATCTGGAGAGATATTATCAAGCAGCCCCAGCTGCGTTATATGGTGGAATGGTACAGGCTTGCATCGGAGAAACACTAGTGCTTTAGTAATTAAGCAATTGTGGGCATCCATGGCTGGAAAGTGCCCTGGCTAAAAAAAAGGCACAGACCAGCTGGGGTCTACATCTCACCGGTCCTCAGGGCCATGTTGAGCATGTGGGACAAAGTACAAGAGACCTGTGACATGTCCGCTCCTACATCCCCCTTGACTCCTTTTATAGGTCATCCGGAATTCCCCCCGGCCAGGGGGGGAGATGGATACATCAAATGGCAGGAAGCCAACTGCAAGAGGACTGGTGATCTCTTCTATGCGAAAGGGATAATGAACTTTCCTCAAATCTTCTCCGGCTATGGCTTGCCTAGAGAGGCCTATTGGCAATATCTCGCCTTGCGGCACTGGGTCACACAACCCAATATTTGCCCACATGCCAGCCGCCCACTAACAAAACTTGAGAAGTGGCTCATAACCCAATAATCGGTCAAACAATTGCTCTCGGACAAATACTCTTTCCTTAGTACACCCTCACAACGTCCAGGTTCCTGAGCTACATACTTCTGGGGCTCCCGAATCCCTTAACATATCCTCTCAGATCGTGCAGGGGAGAGCCATTACCCTGGCATTGGCGGCTGCTAAACAGGTGTTGCTTTCTAAATGGGGGACTGACGTGATCCCAACCAGGCTGGACTGGCTACATAAGTTGTGGGAAGTGATTGGTATGGAGAAACTAACAGTAAGTATCACACATACACTCTCCTACTTCGACAAAACATGGGGCTCCACTATAGAATATCTATCGACCGAATTTACTGAACTTACCTGCCCGAGATACTTATGGGGACTCTTACTCACTGGGACCCCCCCCCCACCGACTGTGCAACACTACCCACTGGGACAAGCCTAGACCGTGGTGATGGCATATTTCTCTCCCCTGCCCACTCACTACCACTACCTCTCAAGGTCTTCTCTTTATCCCCTTCTTCTGTTATATTCAATATTGCTCCTTGCTCTGTTTTTCTTTAACTTTCTCTATTATGATTTTCCACAACGGCCAATGGTTGTTGGTGGTGGTTAATTTTCTCTTTGCAAAATCAATAAAAAGATTTAAACCATAAACTGTGCAGATAAAGGAATTGTAAAAATACCAGAACATGGTACCCAATCGTCTCTTACTTTGTCGCAGACTGATAAATGCTTTCTATGCCTACATGTTTTGAAAACTGAAAATGCAATAAAGATATTTGGGGAAAAAGTAAGTGGCAATAAATTATTTATCCAGTTGAAACAAAATAATGTTTAGGCCTGGAACACCAATGGTAAACAACAGTAGCCACCTCTCACTCAGTTCCTGTGTCACATTGGGTTTCTGCACTAGCTTGTGACTGGAAGGAAGGTAGGGCTGTTTTCCTTTGGCCTGTGAATTACATTATAGAGGGCCGCATAGGGCTCTGGTTCAATGTCCATTTTGTAGCTCTGTTAGAGAGCTGTACATTTTCAAACAATGTATGTATATAACTAACATAAATAATCCAATACTCACATGCTCATCAACTTATTTAAATGTCTGTAATCAGCCCTGAGAGAAAGGGGTGCAGTGAAGGCACACTTTAAAATAAGTCATGCATAGTAAGACATATTACATACATCGCCCCTCACTCATATGGTAACCCACTCAACCTCATTTTGGTCTCAGATCACATTAGCATCCTTCATTCTACTCTTGAACAATTCCCTATGAACATGATCATCATTCTAACCATATCCACCCCTCCACAACCCCATCCAGCCTCATATGCAGAATGCATTGTAACTTCATCCCAGTATAAAATACCTCAGCAAGCTAGCTGTGTCTAATAGAACACTCGCAGGTTCATGGAGGCCACAACCTTTGTGTGAATATTTACCCTGTGCCAGGGCTGTGATGTGGTTTATAAAAAGTGAAGCTACTGGCAGAATACGTCAACCCCACCAAGAGCACATCATTGCAACACGGCTGCTAGAGCCTAACAGGGACTTCATCCCCCAGTCTACCTCGCGGCAGGAGCCGCTGACGCTCTTCCATGCTCCAGGAGGCGCTTTATAAGCTGCTCAGGGCTCCCGCGGCGTGGGCGCCCATCATTGCAACACGGCTGCTAGAGCCTAACGGGGACTTCATCCCCCAGTCTACCTCGCGGCAGGAGCCGCCGACACTCTTCCACACACCAGGAGGTTCTTTATAAGCAGCTCTGGGCTCCCGCGGCGCGGGGTCGCGCGGGCCTGCCCGGGCCGCACCCGTCAGAGCCCTGAGGAGGCTGGGCTGGGCCCCCTCTCTTGGCCCTGGCATTTTGGAGGACCGTGGTCGCTGAGCACATTCTGACTTCCAGCATCAACACCACCTAAACCAAAGAACTGACAAAGACATTGAATAAGGTACTGGGCCACGCGCGATAACACAAGGAAATTGAACTAAATTGGAAGGGTTGGACTGGGTTGGACTGGGTCGAGTTGAACAGGCTGAGTAATAGATCAATGCCAATATCGACTCCGAAGAGGCATAAGACACAGCATACTCTCCTCCCACACTCCTACCTCTCACTGTTCCGCCACCCCCCTAACAGCATTGAAGCTTCCCATGTCAGGACCCTTTCCTCTGATCATACATAGAGTGAAAAGTAACAAAACTTGTGGGTACTAAACAGCTTGATCATGGGTAAGAGGAAAGCCTCAGAGGCACCCATGGGGAAGGGAAAAACACCAAAATTAAAAGAAAGCGGGGGTGGAAATTGTACAATAGCCGAGATAGAAAACTTAATAGAAGAGGTAGAGACTATGCTCGAAGGAGCGGTTAAAAAACATAAGGCACCCCCTAAAAGGAAGATTACATCCTTCTACACAAAGCAGGCAGTACACAAACAACCAACACTGCTACGCCAAAGTGACGCTATAGTGCATGCAACTAGTCAGCAATGCCCTTCTATCCAAGCACCAATAAAGCCCAACCCGCAAACCACATCTATCACTCCAACACAGAAGGTACCATCAGGAGAAACAACAGGCAAGGGACCCGTAGTCCAAGGGAAAGCGGTGACAGAAGGCGTGGGTAACACAGATACTGTAGGCATCACTCTTACAAATAGATACACTCTGCTAGCCGAAGCTGAAGAAAACCCTGGCAGGACCCCCACAGAGGGTATAGTGACTCTCTCTAGCTGCATATGTAAAGAGCCCATAGTATCCAAAGAAGCTGCTCAATTATTAAGCAAGCAAGGGTGTAAGTGCCTGGATGAATCTAAGGTGATACAAGCATTAGTTGAGGAAGTTAATTTACTAAAAAAAGAGGTAGGGAACTTAAAATACACAGTAACCTCCCTGAAGAACCAAGTAGATGCTATTTATGTAACACATCCTACCGATCCACATAAAAGAGGTAATGGCAACCAGCACAAATAGCTAAACTGCCAGTTATCCATAATGCGAGAGTTGGCCGGACACATAATTACGAGAACCAGAATCTCACAAATCCCATACCCCCAGAGGGTTCTGGAAGGGGGCAGCTGCCCAACTACCAAAGAGATAGAGTGAATAGGCCAAACACTTTATCTAATGTTGCAAATCAGATAACACACCCAGGTAGACCACAGCTCAAAACCTGGACACAAATAACCCAGGAAGGTGCTCTAAGACCGCTATATGACCTGCAGATTCGAAGGCCCCTAGTTAGATTGCAACATGAGGCTAACTACTTGCCTAAACCATTGCCCAGGGAACGGCCATACAGGAGTGAAGAAGGTCACAAAGTATATTTAACTAATATACCCAAGGTTACAGCAGGAAATAGGGAGGATGTAGACTCACTAAAAAACAAAATCATACACTGGATCAGGCACAGGAGGCAATGCTTGTCTGTAGTGCATTCAGACATAGAGGGGGCAGTGCGTTTGGAGGGAGGAACCGAGAGGACGGATACAATTAGGCTGACCATGGTCAACCGAGATATAGTAAAGGGACTGATCATGATGGACCAAAGAACAAGCGTGTCAAGCAAGGTAACCCAGCGCTTTAAATTGCACGACCCTAGAGAGACCTTGACATCACAATCTGGGCACGGAACCCCCCTACTAGCAAGGCGCTGCCCAACCACTTAACATCAAGTCTTGGTCTAGTGGATTGACTAAGGGCAGAAGAACAGGCAAATTTGACGACAGATAAGCAACCTGACCGGGAAGAAAGCCACAGAGGCAGCATTCTATCGAATGAGACAGGTGCAGGAGGGTGTCAAACACAACATATAATAAAAGTTGCAACTAATAATGCAGTAGAGCTCAACTTAGAAGAGCGGCTTCAGATCTATGACGTATTCGCAAAAGGACAAACACCTATAGCTATTGTGTCCTGAAATGTTGCAGGCCTAAAACAAAAACTCAAGGACCCAGATTGGCACAGGTATATAGACAAATTTGACCTCTGCCTCTTCCAAGAGACCTGGTTGCTGACCCCCCCCCATTTAAGCTGGGATACAAAACATATTACAAGAATGCCATCCCATCGCAGAAAGGAAGACCCTCAGGGGGGCTTGTAATATGGATAAAAATAACCTTGGGAATGCGAATCAATGTCCACACAATAGATTCGCTTGACCTACTGGCAGTATATATAGACACGAACATCCATAACAATGAAAAATTGCACCTCTTTAATGTCTATAATAGACCAATTACGCAAAATCTCAACTCTAAAACCATTGATTTATTAAGTAGCTCCCTGGACCACGCTGACCCCAGTGATACCGTGATCATATGCGGGTACTTCAACTGCACTTATGAACCACTAAATGGCCTAGAAAGTCTAACAGAGCCAGAGGATATGGTGAGAGGACTACCCCAGCTAGAGGCCGGACCACCAAAACTGTGTACGAATGCCGCAATTCAGACAATGCAGCTCACTATTGAACACCATTTAAGGGCTTGCAATGGAAGGGTGACTAATAATGAGAACGAAAACCCCTCCTTAAACACTTTTAAACGAGGCAGCTCACAATCAAGAATAGACTATATCCTGCACAGTACACATAGTTGGAGCAGGATAATGGGTTTTAGAATAGACACGAGAGAGGATAGTGACCATCGGCCACTTTGCCTGGATATAGCAGGCTACATACCAAGGGATGATCCGTTGGCCGTTGGCCCACCTAAAATACAGCCCCTAATAGGGAACAACCGTAGAGTAATTAAATGGCCCCGGATTACAGAAAACATTGAGCTGATGTCTGGCATCTATAATACATTTGCAGACGTAGTGGGCCCCCACATAGAGGCAGGAGGAACACCAGTAATAATAATGCACACTTGCCTAGTGGCACAGTTAGAGCCCCTTCTCACCAGAGACACTTGAAAGAAACAGAAATCCAGCAGTAATACAAATAGAAAAACAAATCCCTGGTACACATGAGATTGTAGGAAAGCCAAGAAATGTCTACTTGAGAACTTAAAACAGGGGAGTTCAGACTCATTAAGAGAGGCTAGGGACAGCCACAGGAAGATATTGGCTGCCGCAAAAAAGAACTGGGAGGAGGAGAGTTGGCTGGACCTCCTTCAGGCTGCAAAAACCAATAACATGTCAGAATTCTGGAAAATAATTGCATGTGGGGGCAAGGACCAAGTAGAGCGCACAGAGCATTACTTGGAACCGGCAGCCTGGACCGAGCACTTCACCAACTTGTATTCAAGTTTTCGGTCCACCTCGGCCGAATATAGGGAGCCTGCTAGCAATGAGGAAGATAGTGAAGCTATCATTTTTACATTGGAAGAAACTGAACACGCAATAGATACTATTAAGCAGGGAAAGGCCCCGGGACTAGATAGACTCCCTGGAGATCTGTTCCAGCACGATAAGAATGTCTGGGTCCTGTATGTTAACCTAATTAGTAACACCATAGCAGCAGCTGCACCAGTACCTGCAACATGGAAAGGGGCAGAAATTGTCCCTATACACAAAAAAGTTTGCAAGCAGAAACATGAGAATTATAGGCCAAATAGCCTAATAGATGTGCTCCAAAAAATCTTTGCCAGGCAATTACTGAATAGGCTTAATGAATGGATAGAGACCAACAATATAATGTCCCAGTATCAGGCAGGATTCAGAGCTCGAAGAAGCACGGTGGACCAGGTCTTTAGACTTTTATGTATCATCTGGAAATATATCAATGTAAAGGGGGGCCACATTTACGTGGCATTTGTAGACTTAAGAGCAGCCTTCGACCTCGTACCCAGATATTTACTGTGGGATTTGCTAAAAAAACAGGAAGTCCCCCCAACTCTACTAGCACAGATAGTAAGGCTACCCCGTGACAACTATGCAAGAGTCCGCTGGGGCATGAACGGGGAACTCACTGAACCGATCCCAAAAGATAGAGGAGTGAGACAGGGGTGTGTACTTGCCCCCACCCTGTTCTCACTCTATATTAATGATGTGGTCGGGTACCTACAAAAACTGAAAACGACCCTCCTAAGCTGAGTGGGAACTTGGTTCCAGCACTGCTGTTCGCAGACAATACTATTTTGATCTCGCAGACACCCAGGGTCCTGCAAAACTTATTGAATGCTTTTAATAGATACTGCGACATAAAAGGCTTAGAAATAAATACTGGTAAAACTAAGTACATGGCCATAAATCCCCATAAAGGATTCAGAAAGGATTTTAAGATGAATAACCAAAAACTAGAATATTTCCCAAATTTCACTTACTTGGGTATATTGCTCGACTTGAAGCTGTCATGGAAATTGCAGGTAAACCACTCAGCGCTGCGACTTGCCCAGGGGGCAGGGGCTGTCCTTAAAAAGTACAGCTTATCGTCAAGCAAACCCTTGACACCGGCACTTGCGCTATACAAATGCAAGGCACAGGCAGCAGCATTGTATGGATCAGGACTCTGGGGAATTGGTGATACCACACAATTAACAAATGGGGAAAATAAGTTTGTGAGGAGATTAATGGGGCTACCAACATCAACACCACTTATCCCAATGTTCCATGATCTAAATACGAAGCGCATAGGACATATTGCAACACTTCAACCACTGCTTTACTGGGTACGCCTGTGGAGAACACCAGAGCTAACTGTATATCGAGAGGTTGCAAGAGAACTCTTAGCTGTCTCACTTTTCCTTGGCTAAGATTCGTTAAGAAATGGCTCACAGAATTAGGCCTCAGTTTAAACTGGACCGAACCACATAACCTAATACCAAGCTGTAAAAATATATTGAAAAGAACCTATTGGTCATACATTCTGAATGCCCTCCATTGTAACCCAAGTCTAGGAAGGTTAACAACCCATTTTCTCAGTGTAAAACCTAACACAAGCTTTGAAGAATTCCTTGATCACGTACAGCCACACTTTGCAAGAATTCTGTACCTAAAATTAAGATATGGTACTTTGCAGATTAAGAGCTATACAGCAAATTGGGGGACGAAGGGGGATAGCACTTGCACTTTATGTCCTTTATGCACTTCAAGGCCAATTGAAAACATAGCGCACATTTTGTTCTTTTGTACAGCATATACTCGGGCAAGGAAGAAATGGATACGCCCGCTGTGCAACACTCTGGGATTCAGGAAGCACCAAGATGCACTAAGGGTGTTGACAACCAGTACCGGACCCCATGTAATATTTGCCCGATCGCGATATCTGTTTGCAGTGGGGACTGTAAGAAACAAAATGGGACTAAAACTGTGACGCTGCAACGAACAATGCACTTTACCTGGAACAGTACTTTGATTTTTTATATACCGATTTGCTATTTTAATTGTACCATATAGACTGCCAGCCGATTTTAAATATATATACAACAGGGGGATGCACTGAAGTACTTAGCGACCTGTAAATATTGTTTCTAATTTGCGACTAATGATGATTTTATTGTGGATTTTATATATTGCATAATGAATTTGAGTTCATATCTAACAAGTATTTATTATGTGTATACAATATGACGAGTATAGGCAACTGAAAAAACTTCTTATGTGTGAAACTTTTATGGCCATTGGCCGAAATAAAGTATTTCAACACCTCAGCAAGTCATCCCACCCCAACATCTTAAACAATCTCAACAACATATTTGATTGGCCATAGACAAGCTTTCCCCCCCTTAATCTTTTGTGAGCTTGAATTTATACTTGACCACACCCTGACATCCAATTTCCAAAAACTAATAGATCATCTCTAGTACACAAATGAAAAAGATCCTATACACCAGAGCACTGCCATTTGCCCATTTCCTCAGAAGATCTACAGCATCAGATGCACCCTTATGCACCACACACTGCTCTCTTGTGGGCCTCCTTCCACACCCCGTTCAAAGAACCATATTAGCCTCAGTCACACTTCTCTACTCAACCTTCCCTACTCAGCTTTTTCCTATACTGAAATCAGATATTTCCTCATACATTCTAGGCTGCACATGAGAGGAAGTCCACAATCAGGCTTGAAATGCTAGAATGTGTGCTCCACTTGGAAATCTGAGGGGGACGTATTAAAGGGGCAGATGGTTGCTGCTGGGCAGATGAGCTAGTTGTGTCTCAATTATATCTTACAATAAATTCCTTACAAACTCAGACATTATGGTATGGAATTCATTACCTTCATTGGCAATGAGCTGCTCTATCCCTGCACCACTAGAGAATTCACAAATTTGTCATGTGCTGTAATCCCCAATGCCTACTCCAGAACTGTGGCCTGCAGGATCACAGATGGACAGGCCAGACCAAGATACCAGGTGGGAATTGCAGGATACAAGAAGGTCACAAGCTGAAAAATCAAAGGGGTATGAAAGCTACCAGAAAATATCAATGACATATCAAAGACATAAAGAAGATATAACAGGAGTGTAACAATGGAGTGCCATAACCATGAGAAACCTGAAACGAAAAAAACTACAATGGTCCAGAAAGGAACGGCAAAGTATGAATTAATATGAAGTGAAGAAAAACTAAAGGACATGTTGCTAGGTATCTGCACCATTTAAAACGGATCTTATGTATGATCTATTAATTTTTCTATTCACAAATTTAATAGAATTGAAGATCAACTGATCCCTATTTAATGTCCCTACACAGGGAAACAACCTCACAATTGAAGAGAACAGGCCACCCAAACTCTGCTTTAATCTTATGGCAGTTCTGACAAGCTGCACATTGCTGGACAAGCTTCCTTTCTTTGCTGCTCTTCTCCTGCTGATATTTCTTCTGTTTCTTTCTATAATACTAATTGGTCAATGTAGAATTCACCTAATGACTGACATAATGATAACAATTTACTGGGAAATACACACTCTCACTTGTCTCAATAGCCCTGAGCTATGATTACCCCTGCAAGATATACCCAAAGTCTTGGATTTAACAGATGTACCTCTCATTTGACTATAGAGAGTGAGGAATATTTGCAACTAAATAGTAAAACAACATTTTTGTTTGCCAGCTTGAGCAGTAGACTCACCAGCTTCAACAAATTTGTTATGGTGAGATTGGCTGGGTGTGCAGTTTGACTGTGTTGTTTTTACATTTAGGAGTCCTGGAGGTCAATCCCACCAAGACAGAACTCCTAGTATTTGCCAAGAACAATCATTGAGAACTAGGACAAACCTGGCTCAGTGGTTTGAACATTGGCAGCTTTGAACTGCAACGTTTGCTGAATGCCAAGTCACTTTGATCCAGCCAGGGTACCAACATTACCTTCAAGTAACGCACTGCTAAAAAAAAGAAAAAAAGAATTACATCCTGCTACCAGCTCTCTCTTCTAAAGATAGTGAAAACATTTCTTCCAGAAAGCAACCTCAGAACTGCTCTTCAAGCTCTTGTGCTCTTGCATCTTGATGGAGGTAATGTCATGCTCAATGACATCCCACAGTTCACACAAGCTCCTCTTGAGGGCATCCTACATGTCTTAACACAGCTCATCCTGGGCCTGAAGAAATATGATTGCGTCACCCCCATCCTGATGAAAATCCATTGGCTCCCCTTGCTGGCCTGCACCATCTTCAAAACCAGCTGCATAATTTACAAAGGCATTATGACCAGCAACCCTGTTTATCTTGCAGACAAGCTCACCATATCCAGTGGCTCTTTGCACCCTCACAGCCTGGACACTATTAGAATGGAAACTAAACTGTTTCCCATCTATGCATACAGGATCTGAGACAACACCTCAGTATCCATCAGGCCCACCCCAACACTACTCCAATTTAGGAAAGAGTTGGCAAACACTACATCACAATGCAGTAACATTACACCTATGCTCCTAGAACCCAGAGACCTCTCCTATCACTTGTTGACTCTATTCTTAATGTTGACCCTGCACAGTGCGCCACTGCCATTTGGTTAGGTTCACACTATACAAATAACCCATAAATGCATACACATGTAGAAAACTGTTGGGGGGACTTGTTTAACTTAATAAAAGAATGACTGGGTATCAAATCAATAATCACACGAGTCTCTCTAGGTTTTTTATTAGACCATCGTTATTATGCCCACTTCCAATAAAACCAATTGAGATTCAACCTGCTAATTCAGTGCCTTTTGTGCCCATGCACCCATTGTTCAATAGATTACAAACTACCTGAATCCCTGTATGACACTGATGTACTACCACCATCTGAAACGTCAAGGACTATCTGTAAACAGAGCACCAATACTCATTCTGTCATGAAGTTATGTGTCTAACGTATATGGCTGAGTCTTGTGTATCCACTTAGAAGTGTATCTTGTAGAATAAGAATATTTCAGGTCTCACAGCCAAGTCTAAAAACAAGAATGGGCATACTTTTACTAATCACTTGGTTGTCATTCTCTTGCAAGAGATTGGGCGACTAAGGGGGATTATAGTGTGCTTATGGTTAGTGTTCATTGTTTTGTTAGATAATTTATTCAATTTAGAGCATGACTGAGCTCAGTTTTAATAGGGGTAATACATTTTTATTAATTCATTTATACAATGATAATTTTATTGCTTCTGTTGATACCAATTTTCACAATTTGTATAGTTTTTTTAGGAAAAAGTTTCCTCTTTTACTTTATTTCAATTTGGAAGTTAGCCTCTAATCATCGTAGCTGTCCATTTCAGTCTAAAAATATGAGATAGTATAGTTAATGGCTGACCTACCAATGTTTAGTCTGCAAACTATTTCAATGGTCATCATTTGCCCAAAGGTAAAAAAATAATCAGCAGGGCAATTTCTCCTTAATTTTATTGCCAACTGGAGTTTATATGATGCTAATTGCAACTTCTAAAATACCCATACTAAAACAGCTGCCTTTTCTCTGCTGCCTTTATGGAACTCTGCTAGTGCACATTTTCTCTTGGGTGCATTTATTTCAAGTTGCTTTACTATAGCTAGTGTACTCAGCGTACCAGAGCGCATTAGGTCTAGGAATAAATCCAATAAATGGTTGGACAACACTTGCAGTATAGCTAGTCTCAGAATTTACTGTGCACTGAAACAGAACCAAGACAGGCAAGCAGTAGCTTCAGTGTGAAGGACTAATTACAGGAAAGCTTTAAGAAAATAGAAAATGTCCTTGGGGAACAATGTTTGGCAGATTTAAACACTTAGGGCCCGATTCCGATCTCGTCCGGAAAGCCCTCCGTACGGCTCGGATCCGGAGGGCTTTCCGAACGAAACGTGCTCCGGGAGTCCGAGCGAGTGAGTACGATGCGTCCGTAAGCATACGGACTTGATCCGCTCGGACTTCCATTGAACTCTATGGGAGCCTGCGTACAGACGCATACACAGCCTCCCATAGCAAAAAAGGGGTAGGTGGGGACATGCGTACACCCTGTGGCGGACACCCCGTGGTGACCGCCACACTGTGCATGCTTGGATCGGGGGGACCCATGGGCACCCCCCCCGTGACAGATTCGGAAGGCCCCGGGTGAAGGGGGGCCTGCTACGGCCCCTCGAAGTACACTTCCGACATCCGTTTCGTCTCGCTGAGAGCGAGGCGAAGCGAAGCGGCTGTCCGAATCTTGCATCGTACTCGCTCGGTCCGAATCCGGCTCCATAGCACGGCACGATTCGTCTACGAACGAGTAGCACAGTCATGATCGCGTTCGGAAACGATTCAGTCGGCGCGTACGCGATCATCGCATCGTAGTTTGTCGTCCGGACCTGTGTACGATTCGGTGGTAAACTAGGGCTACGAATCGGATCCGGTAAAGCCAAATCCGATTCGGAGGCCTTCCGAACGACATCGAAATCGGGCCCTGTGAGTCCCCCTAAAATTGGACTGTTTTTTGGAAAATTGTGAATAAATTAATCTCTGAGAAGGCCGACAGTCCTCAATGACTTACTTATTTATTGAATATTTATTATTTCTTCCATAGCCCTGAGCCCCTACTAATTGTGTGCCTATAGAAATAAGATAGTTTTTGAGTTGCCTAGGGTGATTGCTGCTTTTAACAACAGTCCTTATGGAAAGGCTCCTAGTGTGGAAGGTGTCACGTTGGACCTCTTCAATTCCAGAACTCATCTGTGGGCTCCTGTTTGTACTAATGTTCCCAATGCTACCCTCACGCTTTCCTTGTCACAGTCCATCACAGGGCCTATTTTAAAGAAGGGTGAATAAGGGCATTTGAAAGGATCTGAAATGTCATTCTCCCATTTCCCCTGCTGACTTAAACGTCGAAGTAATCTGAAGAATATGGCTGAACAGAATTCAAATTTACATCTAAGACATGGGGATCTTAGCGGAATTTCAGTATGTCTTCACAACCAGACTGGGAACAGTCAAACACTGCTTGACTTCTGCTCACCAGTAAAAATTGCATCTGGCCTTTGTTGACCTTAGTTCAGCTTTCTGTCATGTAAATCACAGTAAGCTCTGATCCATTCTAGAAGCAATGGGTGTAGAGCATTCATTGGTAAACTTCCTGCAAGGACTGTATCAGAGTCTTGTGGCGAAAATAAGATTTTTACCGGATGGGGAATGTTCTGATTATTTTTATTTTGATAGAGGTATTCAACAAGGGTACCTACCAACACCTCTATTGTTCACCCTGTACATGAACAACCGATATATTTCTTTGGAGGTGAGTTGCAGGACACACCCAAATTAGGCAGAATATTCATCCCACTTTTGCTTTACACAGATCAATTAAGGTGTGTCAAGGATTCAAGGACAGTAAACGGTTTTACAAATCTTGACAACACTTTTGTCAGTTTTATGGCCAAGCTTGATCTAAATGCCAATGTAGCAAAAACATTCATCCTTACTATGGGTACAGGGACCAACAAAATAAAACGTTTTAATCAAGAACTGTACTTTAGAGAGATTGTAAGCCTTTCCTTATCTTGTTGTCATTTTTTGAGAGTTCTAGAAGATAGTTGTTAAAATATAGGTGGCTGTGTTTTATATAATCAAGGGTGCTGTTTTTAACTTTGATTCCTTATTTCTTTGCAAACCTGGGAAAGACATGTAAGTGATATATAGTAATAAATGTGCTTCAATATCTACTTATGCTGCTGGAGTTTGGGGGTTTGCTAACACCAAATTCTTACAGGCTAAGATAAATAGGTTTTGTAGAATATACTACATGGTTTACTATTTATGCCAATAAGAATTGGGGGTGTATTATCTAGAAGATTATATTAAAATATCACATTTATTACTCTGCATTTCATTGTGGATTACCCATCAGTTTAAATCATTAGATTATTTTAGATTGTATGTCGCTGAATGCATCCCACAAAATTAGCTGGCTACCTTACATCAAAAAGGTGAGCACTGAGCTGGGGTGTCCTAATTGATGAGACCCCATTAAACATGGTACAGGCAGGCAGGATATGGTCAAAAATATATTGTTGTCTCTACTATACAGATTTTTTATTAGGAAGTCTATGGATTTAGTCAAAATTGGCATGAGATTGTTTATAACCACTATGACCTGTCTCGGTATAGAATTTAATCTATGTGCATGATGTATATGACCATAATGTGTTAACCAGGTTCCGAGCTGTCTATCACTGTCTTTGCCTGGCCTTGTTTGGATCAGCCTCGATCATGTATTTGGAATCACAGCTCCGAACAAATTGTGCTACATTTTCTGTTTTTTTGTGATTGCTAGGGACTTGCTAGTAAGCTGTATCTAGAGCCTTTGCTAAAGATGGAGGCATTTACCTGGTTTATATCTGCATTTCTCTATCTAAACATCCTGCCTACTCCAGTGGCGTCGTGATGCAAAAGGATGTCCCTTTCCTGAAGAATGTGATGAGGTGCCCCTGAGTTTTGCACATTTCACAAATATTAATTGGCCTTGGGCTGAGTCAGGCCCCCAAAGGGTTGGGTGCCCCACTACACTGTGGGGCTGTAGGGGTCTGCCTTACACGTCTTGCCTACTATCAAGATCTGTTTTGCAGTGGTTGTAATATTGCTTAAAACAAATGTTTCTCCTAAAATAAGTAACATTTTGCTAACAATTAATTTAAGTTTGTATTTTATAATGGTGATAATTAATGTGTTTTTCTGGTTATAAATTTTAATCGAAATAAACTAATTGATTGATCGATTGAGTGGCTCTACACCTTCTGCCCCAGAAGACGGGATGACTTTCAAAATTATTTTATGCGGTCTTTTGTCTGCGTGAGCTCAAGCTTTAGTGCCACATAATCCACAGTTTCAAAGCCTCGCCAGCTCTGCGTGAGGACAACATCAGGAGGAGTTCAGTGTTCCTGCAAAGCTTGCCATCTCCAGTCGTCTGCTACCTTCTGTTCCTGGCAGAATCGTGGAAACCTCTCAACCTGTGATGAGAGATTTACTGGTGTATGCTCCTCACTGGAGCTGAACCGCATCGTTTTCACCCAAATTGTTTTCTTGTACAGCATTTCTGGAAGCAATGATTTTGCTGCTGTGAACTAAATGAAAAAGATATTTCAACAAGACACATGCGGTAAATACAATACAATCACAGTAAATCATTGTATAGTACGAACGAAAGTGGACACATTCCCTAACAGCGCGTGAAGTCATAGCCTAACACTACAACTGTCAGTGGCATAACGCAAAATTATAGGCCCCCTGCAGAATGTGAAGAGGGGCCCCCTATGTCTCCCATATATCAAGGGTATTCATTGGTCTTATGTTAATTCTCCCCCTCCCCCCCGACCCCCCGGGGTGTTAAGGTCCCTGAGAGGATGGGGGCCACTGGCAGCCATACCGGAAAACTAAGGTGACCACGTCCTTTCAGGTCATAACGTGCCCTGTTTCCAGTCCCGAACTTTCATGGAGATCACCTACTACTAACACGCCTGAAAACAACGATCCGCAGGGGAAAAGGTCTGGACTGGGGATATTGTCGGTAATGGCCTCGAGTGAGGTAGTCGCCCTACAAAGAACAAGCAAAAAGGGCAATTGCAAGGTGGGCGACATTTATTTATTTATTCACAAGTGGCCTCGCTGCATGCATTTCAGAGCCCTTGCTCATTGACAGCTCTTGACTGGCCTTACCTTCATTATTGGCCCTCAACTTCAGCTTTCGCCCCTTGTGCATTGAACGTTTAACTGCTGTTAAGGCCCCGGACAAAGGGAACATTTTAAAGTACAATTCCAAGGATTAACTACTAAAGGTAGCATTTAAAATGCACTTCTCAATACCACTGGTACCAACTCAGCATTTGCATCTTTCTACGCAGAAGTAAGTACATTCTGAAGTCTGTAATTTCTAAAGCTAGTATCCTGGTTCTTTGTTTGTTATTCATGCATAACTCTAAATGTATGACACACTCTCATTCACATGTTACTGACAGCACATTGAAATTCATTGATCTAGATTGTAAACAAGGGACTCATCAAAAATAAATTTACTTCCTCTCTCTTTCCTCTGATAACTCAGGGGGACTTCATGGGCGCATTTTCAAAATCGCTTCGCTGGCTCAGCAGAGGGAATGAGATGCATGGCTCGGAGCTTGTTTAGCAGCAGATGGTCTTTTTCAATGCCAGGCTCCACCAGGAAGCAGTAAGCCTTTTCTCTCCTCCGGGTTGCCACTTCTTAAATAAGGCCTTCTGGATAGGCGTCTGTGGGAGGGGGGGATGGGGGCATCTTGAGCCACCTACTTGATCACAGGCAGGCCCTCGGCCTCCTTGTCAGGATGGACTGCCGCAGGTCTGCGTCATCTCAAGCTGCCAGCTTCAACCTCACTTGATGGAAGAGACTAAGGGGCATATTTACAAGCTCCTATCGCCACCAGGGAAAACCTGGTCTTAAACAGGCGAAATGAGGAGAAATACTTTATTTCTCCTCTTTTTAGCTGTTTCCATGTGTGCTGCATTGTGCAGCACACATAGAAATAGCAAATTGCTATTGATTGCTTATGTGCAGGAACGTCACCCTTCCTACACATAAACAATAAAAAAATGACGTCTTGCAACTTCTATATGTGCTGCATTAAGTAGCACACATAAACGTTACAAAACATCATTTAAAGATTGTTTATGTGCAGGAAGGAAGGGAGACCTCCCTGCACATAAACAACCTTCCCCTCAACACAGACACCCTTGCACTATGGTGCAAGGGTGCCTGCGTTGGCCCTACGCTGCTAAGTTTCGTGCCAGCACAGGGGGAAACGCAGGTCTGCACCATATTGTTGTAAATATAGTGCAGCCCTGCATTTCTAAAGTGGCGGAGTGTGGCGTTAAGCCAGGAAGGCTAACGCCGCACTCCGTCACTTCGTTGTACAGATGCTCCTCAAAAGGTCTGGACCAGAGTCGTGTTAATGTATACTGCTCACACATTATGTCACCCGCAAGCTTAGGTTGCATGGCTGTATAGGTTTCTCAAAAGAAATTTGCGTAGGCTAAGGCTCCTTCGTTATTGGCTTAAATGTGCTATGACTTTTCAAAATGTAAGCGTATTGTTTAAATTCAATGCATTATGGGTGTTAATGTTTTCGTATTTTCTAGTTCTATCTCATGCCTAACTCTACATCTCCGAGAATATTGCATCCTTTTAGTAGTTTACACATAAATATAGACTTTGACAGCAAATTAAGAATAAGGGTTTCATATCTGAACTTTGGTCAAAACACCCAGGCCCAGAGTTACAAACTCTTTGCGTCAGGATTTTGTTATGTGTTAATGCAAAACTGATGTAGAGTGTTCAGATGAGTTTTACTATTCAAAGCAAATTGCAATTTGTGTTGGATTGTAACCCAACCCAAAAGAATACAAAGTTGTGCAATATGCTGCCTTGCGTTAATTTGCGTCAAGGAGGCATTCAAGGTTGGTGAATGGGCAGTCCCATGCAACTACCTGTGGTGGTCACAATTAACTAGCTGGGACCTTCAAATGTAGGCCTCAACACGCAGCACCTGGCACATAGACACATGCCACATGAATGCTGTTACATGCTTGGACCACAAGCAATCCTCACACATTAATTTATATCCTCGGGTCTGCACCCGGCCCCTCGAATGCATGCTGATACATTGCATAATAGTGGCCAGGCGGCTCACTACATCCCTCGTTACCTTTATGACAACAAAATGAAATAAAGTACAATAAAATAAAAACAGCAGTTCTCAAAACTTCTGCCAATTTGGTCAGCCTTATCTGCTTCTCTGCAAACAAAGTCTCTTAGCCGCTGGCTTGGTCACGGATTTTCTCTCAAACAATACGGATGACCTCGATGGGTTACCGGAACATCCACTGTCGTGTCTGTTTTTGCCACATCAACTGGCTTCAAGCTCTCAATCCCTTATGCTCTGATCTCTCGGCATTGACTCATGTTCACGGGCATCACATAGATCAGGCTCACTCAGGGCCTTCTTGAACCATGAGATATTTCGCGATATAACCAGTTCTCCTCTCTTAACTGTGACCATGGTGTCTTTAACTCCAACCACTTCCCAGATTTTATTTTCAAATGGAGTCCTGAATTTCCACTTTGTATCCCAATATTATCAACTCCTATGCATTTCTGTATTTACTCACCCTCTGATTGTTTCCTCTCCTCTTGTTTTGGGCCTCCTCTTTATCTAACGTCACTGGAACCCACTTCAAGCTCACCAGTACCAATTCTCTCACAGGCCTTTTCATGATGAGTTCACTCAGAGCACACCCTGTGATGGAATGGGGTGTTTGAGGATAAGCTCTCAAGAATTGTTGTAAACACACCCGTAACTCAGCTCCCTGATCCACACCTATTCTTGTGGCTTTTTTCAGAGTCCTCATAAATATTTCCACTTCCTTAATCCCTTGGGCCACTGGGGAATGATTTTTCTATGTTTGATATTTCTCCCCGATTTCCCCGTGTGTGGTGCATTGTAAAGCAGGCATATAAAGAGGGAAAAGACTCCTTCCAGTACAAAAACTATAATTCAGACAACGCAGACCCCTTGTGCTACAGTGCAAGGGTGTCTGCGTTGCTACATGGCTGCCTAAAGTGTGTCAGCGCAGGGAGAGACCAGAACAGTGTCACATTGTAGCAAACATGGTGCTGGTCTGATCTCTTCTGTTCACACAACGCAGCGCATCAACTTCACTTTCTCCCCTCCATTGCACAACTTCCATGTAAATCTGGGCCCCAATGCGGTTCCAATTTTAATATTCCATGCTCAGTAGGACTGCCCCCGTTCCTTTTCCCATCCTTCTTGTTCCACCCTATTTGTTGACAGACAGTCTTCTGCATTTCCAGCTAGTTAACTTTTTTCCATCGAAGTCTTCACAATCAATCTGACATTTTGAAATTGTCTTCATAAAATCGTTGCCCACATCATTATTTACTATTCACATAATGCTAAACAATGACAATATCTCACGTGCCGCAAATACCTAAAAAGTAATATAACTCTTAAGGTATTAAAAAACTCTAAATTAGTGGTGTATGCAAATTTTATTAAACAAGCATATTTGTGACTTTTGAGAAATTGGAACCGGAAATGTGCGAAATGTCAGTAATTTTGTGAGTGTTTATTTTGGACAGTTGTTTCCACCACAGGGCTGGCACGAGCAGAAAATATCTTGTTGGAGACTTGTTTGAGTAGTAACATTTTTTCTCGTCTAGCCAGTGATCTAGCCAGTATTCTGAATGACTTTTGAATGCGAGTTATGGCCATATGGTGCACTTACATGTGAGTAAACATCAAATCAATTTTACAAAATTTTGTGAGAATAAAAATCACAGGTTTGCACACCCCTTTCTAAACATATACAACTTCAAGTGGTGTTTATAAAATATGTATTTTCAAAAAATGTACCCTGGCACTCCGCATTCAAAATGTGATATCTATTGAGATATAAGTCTGTCCAACAGAGAGCATCATGAAACAAGTTGTTATATCTAATAACATGTATTTTAATGTTTCCTGAAAGACCTTTTTATTTTTCACAGGTTAAAACATACTGACAAAACTCTTATTTTTAACGGTTTGACAATCCAACCATAGACATATTCAATTCATTCCAATTTTTACAGAAAAAAGGTGCAAACACTGCACAATGTAATGATGAAAGTTCAAAGTCCATTCAAATAGCAATGTCCGATGACAGCCAACAGCCGACACGTGTTTCGTCACTGAAGTGACTTTTTCAAGGCTTCACAATACAGTTTCAAGGTAGTACTGGGTAAAACACGGTGCGTACGATGTGGAGAGAAAGAGGTCATCCAGAGAGCCTCTAGATAACAGTCTTTGCTGATAATTTCAATAAACAATCGTCTCAAAATTGCAAAGTGTAAATGTATCAGTCACGTTTGGTGAAGCTACCAGTCAACGGAGCTGGAGGCTCTCGAGCTAAACTCATTTGTCTTAGAACTTCGTGGAGCTGCATTCAATGATTTAAACACTTTTTAATTTAGCTGATTACGGACCATGATAAGTCCCTGTGTTCCATTAGTCTCCGCCGGGTATAGTCGAACGGAGATGAGTCCGATGTGCACTCACACCTAAGGTAGTAGGGTGTGGTATTTTCCTTAGTGGCACCATTACTCATAGAGATAATATATCATTAGTTAATTAGGACCATATGCCCACCGAATTGTCCGATTTACGAGGTGCGTCTTCTTTTATTCCACTACTACCCTGTTTTGCTTTTTATAAAATATATATATAAAGAGATAACATAGAGGTACAGCAGATGGGATTCATATAGTCTTAAAAACTCCTTGGAGTAAATTGCAAGGTAACAATTACAGATACTAATCAGGTCAATGGAATGGATAAATGTAAATAGCGAGATGTTAACGAGGACTATCCAAGTAGGCCCAGACGTTCCTTAAGGCTGTTTCCTTTTATTTTCTGTCAATGGTCTTTTGGGAGAGCCCTACAGGATGCATAGAAAGAGGAAAATGCCATCGATGATTGTTTTTGTGCAAGAAGGTGTCCCTTCCTGCACAAAAACAATCATCACTGCGACGCAGGCACTCTTGCAACATGGCGCAAGGGTGTCTCTATTGGTGCACGGCTGCTGTTTGTGCACCGGCGCGGGAAGAAGGACAGGAATGCCTATATCTTGTGGATACGGCGCATTCCTGCCCTTTTATTTTGACGCACTGCAGAACAGCAGGAAGGCTTGCTGCATTGCTGTGTGTCCAAATAAAGTAAATGAAGCCCTGAACTTTATGACTATGAATCCTGAACTGGAATATCCCTGTTTTACTACTAATTGCTATATGGTTCAACCACCACTACCGCTAGCTTTTTGCCTCTGTAAAGGTATATCCATTATGCAAAGTGCTCTGAAACTCAAGAGCAGTGACGCCTCCTCCACTAAGGCGGAGGAGCGTCACCCCACTGCTGTGCAGCAGCGAAATAAAGGAAAAATAAAATGATAATATCTTGAGGTTATTATCATTTTATTTTGTCCTGCTGCGGCAGCTCTGCAGGGTGGGGCGGGGCGGCTCTGACTCAAGAGTAGGGGGAGTGGCGAGCACACTTTGCAAGGGTTCATGAATGTTTGTCCGGCCGTCTGAAGCTGGCCAAACATTCATGCGCACTTACCATGTTCTCCACCCAGGCTGCATTACAGCTCCCATTCCCATTCCCTGACTGAATGCCGAATGCCGAATGCCGAATGCTGAATCGCAGTGCTCAGACAAATCACAACTCTGCTTTGCAGCATTGTGATTGGCTTAGGGGAGCCTGGGTGTGCTTCCTGTTCTGTTCCGGTGGTGCTGAGCGACGAGGAAGAGAGGCAGAGGAGAGACGTGGTGGTACAGTAAGTTTTAAAAAGAATTATTAAAAAAATTATTTCCATTCTCCTTCAAACCTCCCCCCTCCCCGCCCGTTCCATGCCCTGCCACCCTGATCAGTGCCAGCAGCAACTGCTCAAGGGTGGTTAGAATAAATGAAACTTAAAGACTCGTGTTACGCTTGGAGTAGCAAGTACTAACTTTTAGAAGCGATGGTTACAAGGTAAAAGCAGTAGTAAAGCAGTAGTAAATTGATTTTGAATGCTACTTATCTCCTTTGTCTTGTCTGGCATCTGAGTCCAGATAATGTGCTGAGATTCTGTAAAGTAGCATATGACAATACTGAAGTTATATTGTTGCTGAACATACCTTTTATTCCCTATCCCCGCTAGTGGAATGTTATTTAGGCGTACTTTTCCTTTTAACTGTGCAGGGTACGTAACCCTAATAATTGTTTTGTAACCAGAATTAATATTGATTCTTTTGATTACATCCCTATATCTAGTGGTCGCAATGGAAAAGTGCAGTCTTTCCGCTTCAAAGAGTTTGTAAAAACTACAGGCACTGACAACAAGTGATCCATGTGCAACATCATTCAGGGTCCCAAAGGTACTCCAGCTTTGATGTATTCCCCCCCCCAAAAGTGGCGATAAATTTATCGCACCATTCACAAGCAGGTGCTAACAGCCGATATCACCAGTTTTCCTGCGATATCAGCCGCAAAAAACATTGCCACAAATGATACCGGCAACTAACACTAATGATATGCAGAGTAGGCGTTCCCGTGCAAAAAGCCGCAAAAACACCACTTCGCAACATTCTCAATGACCAGCCAGATCGGCGATAAGATTCAAAAACATGCGATAAGGTGCGTTAGCAGCAGGGATTTAACACCTGCTCTTACCAGGTGTTAAGTCGGACGACAACCTGCACCATGAAAGGGAGCCCAGCCCAGAGCCACACCAGAAGAACAACAGATGCCATGGAGCTACTGATCATGCAGCTCGGAGCCCCAAGAGGGCCACAACACCCACCGCCACCACCCCCAGGCCCCTCACCCCCCCAGGGCCCCCTCCCCGGACTACCACACCGGCAGTGGGGTATGTGACGGGCTAGGCCCCTTTGAATGGCAGGGTCACATGTCATGTGACGCCTGTGCTGGATGGGTGTGGTGTGGGTCTGAACGAGCCCTTAGGGAGTGGCCGTGGCATGCTGCTGACTAGACCAGTGATCAGCAGATCACTACAGGGATGACCTGGGACATTTAGCGTTGTCGTCCCCCCCTGTAACCGTAAGCGGAGTGGACTGGCCTGGCGTATGGCAGGCCAGCGTAGGGGTGGGAACAATGAACCCGGGGCTCTGGGCGTGCTCCAGTTCTGGGCTGGACATGGAAGTAACTGATGCGTGTGTCCCTGTTGTAGTGACTACGCCACCCGGACCGCAATCGGCACTGTTGCACCCTGTCACTCAAGTTCCACGACATGAGCAACATGGACGTCAGGGGGAATCTCTCACCCTACATTCAACCATACTCACATACGTGAATGATCAAAGGCATGACACATCTGTGCAATTCTGAATGTTTAATTCACACCCAGTGGAGTGTTGCAGCTGGAGCAGTACAGGGCCATGCAAACCCCACATCACATTATTGACCCGTGGAGGGCCAGCCAGAGTCCTTCAGGGAATGACAAGTACATCGGAAGGGGAAGAGTTCAGTCCGCAGTCTGATCGCTGTGTCATTGGTAACCAAACAGGAGATGGCAGTCCATGTCGAGGTCCAAGGTGAGTGTCGTAGAGTGTATCGGGGGACAGTAGAAGGTGATGATGCAAAGGGCAGGACCAAGCAGAAACCCGCCATTTTGCGGAGATGAATGCTACTGCCTCCTCCTTACCAGTAAGGTTGGTTCACCCGCATCTTCGTCCTCTGATGGCACATGTGCCTCACACGTGGGTGGTGGTGGATTGCCTGCCGCACTGTGAGGCACTGAGACATCAGGGGGCGAAGATGTGGATGTAGAAGCTGCAGCAGCCCTCATCTGAGCAAGGCCTTGAGGCAGCAATGCCATGACGTTGTGCTGCAGGGCATTGAAGGCCCCAGTCACATCCCGCTGGTGTGCAGCCATGGCAGCCATCCTGTCCGCCGTCATCCGCACCATGTTCTCCATGAGCCCCCGCATCTGTCCCAACTCCCGGCAGACATCGCTGGAGCCACTCTGACTGGACAGTTGTTCTTGTCTCAGTATCATGACTCCAGCGATGTCAGCCATGGATCGCTGGAGAGCATGGAGCGGACTGTGGGTGTCCGTTAGGGACTGAAAGTGGTCCCTGATGGGAATCAGACACCCAAGTATGGCATCAAGTTTGGCTGCCATGCTGTCGAACCCCACCTGCACCTGATCAGCCACCTTCTCCTGGCACTCCAACACACGGCGTTGGAAGGCCATGTGTTGTTCGTGGGGGTCCTGGGAGTCAGCCGTGGTGGTAGGTGCTTCCTGCTGTGTGGTCTGTGCAGGGGGTGGGGTTTCCTCGATGCAGCTGGGCTGCCCTGCTCCTGGGCGTGGGGTCCTGAGGGTGTCCATGAGCTGTTGGAGGGCGTCGGGGTCGATGGTGGTGTGGTCCTCTTCGTCATCAGTGAAGAGAGGTTGGGTCTGCTCTGCAGGAGGTGTTGGTTCTCCCTCTGCAATGTGAAGGATAGATGCAGTTTAACATTGTGTTCACATGTATGTTGACGCATTGTACAAATTTACATTCAGACTGCACGACAATGTACAATGTGACTGTTTGGGAGGAGCTGCCTATTTGATGCGGGACAGTGGGCATTTCAACAACATCACGGATGTGTGTTTGTACTTGTACATTTTCATCCCACGTTTCATTGCTATGCCAAATGTGATTGGCCAGTTTCTACACACAAGCGGCACCACTTGGGTCCTCTGTTCTGTTGTGAAAGTGTTGCAGTTCATGCCACATTGTTGTCAATGTTGATGTGCTCTGAATATTATGTGTGTGTGCTGCATTTTGGGAGAGTCACCCCTGCAGCTCTGATGTGGCTGGCCCTTATCCCTTTCAGGCGGTGTGCCTTGACTTCTGTGCTTCTACAGTGCTGAGATGTTGCATACTTGGGTAAATTGAGCTCTTGGTGGGAGTTGGGACTGTGGGGCATGGTTTGTCTGCAGGTGTGTTGTTGAGGTCAGGGGTTGTTTGTGCAGGTGGATGTGTCAGAGTGTGACCTGCTCCTTTACGGATGTGGTCCACACTCAGCCACCTCAGTGCCGTGGCGTGCAACATGTCATGGTATATTGACTGCAGCCATGCTATTCATCATGCAGTGTCACTTGCATTGTCAGTGTGGCTCACTGACATGCCGCTTTGCTGAGTTTGGCACATGTGCATGGGTTTGTTGTGAGATTAGTGACGTGTGGGGAGTGCCCCCTCTGTGCACATTGTGGACGGGGGCCCACTTGTTGTTTCTATGTGTGCTGCAGTATGCCAAGGAGATCAGGGGCATGACCCAGAGTCATTGTGGGTGTGCAGAGGGCTATTCTTGATTGTGCATGTGTGCCATTGTGCCCATCTCCCCCCACCCCCACAGTCCCTGGTGGTTACTCACCCTGTTGCTGTTGTGTCCGGTCATGTTGAGCAGTGTCCGGTCCCCCAACTCCTGCCACTGTCTCCCCACTGATAACTGTGGACACCATTTCCTCCATGTCATCCAGCTCCTCCTGTGGCACTGGACTCCCACCTCCAGTCTGCATTGCTGCCTTCTGGTTGTTGGCGAGTTTCTGCTTGGTTTTGCGCTTGACATCATTCCAGTGCCTCTTGACCTCTTCCATTGTCCTCCTCAGCACTCCGACTGCATTCACCTTGTCCAGGATGGACTGCCATGCTTCATTTTTGGTTGCCAATGACACAGTGGAGGTGACGAACAGTTGTTGATGGTGTTCTACCACCTCCGTGATCAGGATCCTGTTTTCCTGCGGACTGAACTTCGTCCTCCTCTTCTTCTTGTCCTTGCCCTTCCCTGTCCCCGGGGTCCCAGGCTGGACCTCCGTGGGGCTTGTGGGGTTCTGGCCGTCCTCTGTACCTGCTCCGGCTGCCTCCATTGTGCTTCGCTGTGGTTCGGTTTTTGTTTGTGTTTTTTATTCTGCTTTTATGGTGATTTTTCCCGCCTGACGTGTGTGATTTGCAGGCCTGGCGCTGCTTTTCGCTGATTGTCTTATCGCGATTGGGCCCATCGCAACTTTTTTCACGTTCGCCTTTGGATTTTTATCGCCGTCCCAGTGAGTTACTCGCGGTCATTTTCCGCGTTATCGCGAAACTATCGCATGTTACCGCAGTGTTGGGAATACGACGTTGACACAGTGTTATTTTCCCGCGATACACTGCAATGTGAGAAGTTGCGTTAAGCGAATTTGGCGATAGTTAACACACGTTCTTGAGAATATCCCCCTCAGCCTTTCATCACTTCAAGCTCAGTAGTAAGCATTTTGAGGGGAAATAGTTGAAACTGATCCCGAAATGGATGTTGTAATAGTTGGCTATTTTAATGCCAAAATTTTGTCTCCTATTTGTAAACTAATGGAGGAGGAAGAGTGGTTGAACGCTTAGGGAATTCCTGAATCAGAACTGAGTAATCCTAGAACAGGCAACAAGCTTTGGCAAAGCCAATAGCTCGCCCCTATGTGAAAGCTACTGTCTCTGTCAATGTGTTTTAGACATGTTGTACAGCAACGCAGGTACTGTGTCGCAGGAATGAAAGTTAAAAGAAATGCTATGACTCTGTTAGCGCTGTGCATGTCATAGCACTTTAAAAAAAAATTACTTTCAGCAATGCTGCGCAGCCGCCATGCTGCTCTTTAACATCTTTGCCAATGCTTGTTTTGTATTATTGCACCCTGTGCTGTCTGGAAACTTGAAGGGTCTTATTTTTCCCATTTTTACAAAAGCACCAAATATGGTACATTCAAATCCTCCTATTAGGCTGTATGTACGCTGTTTTGATCACGATTTTTCTCTATGTGGTTGATGGTGTTCCAGTTGTCTTTACGGACCTCCATGAACTTACTGTAATTCATTTCCTAAATGAAGCAGCTCTCATGTTCAACCTTAAAGTTTTGAGCACAAAGGTCACGGTGCATGTAGTGCCTATGTGAAACAAGCATTGGCAAAACCAGTAGCTTTTGCATACAAGAGCTATTGGCTTTTTCAACGTTTTGAGTCCTGTTGCATCGAAGCAGTGCTACTATGCAGCATGGCTAAAAGTTATGAACAAAAGCACTATGAAGAGGCCAAGGCTGACCTATCAAGGCACTTTTTCTTTCTTAAGGTGGGGTGGTGGAGGGGATAAAGCAACACAAACAACAGAGGGTGAGGGGATAAACAATGCAAACAATGGGCAGGTGGGGTATAAATAACAGGAACAACAATAAAGCGACACAGGAAATAGAATTAGTACCTGAATCACAGCACGAGCAGTGGAAGGACACTAATCAAACTAAATCAATCAGCAGGTGGTCCATGCTCCATACAAAAGAACAGGAAGTGACATCGGCAAGCACTGTTAATTAGGAGGCAGCCAATATGAGTGACAATAAAGCCAATGAATGATAAGCAATGGGCAGGCTCCAAGCCCTTCATAGTAAACAATACCTCTTGCAGCGCAGTGCATGCTCTTTCCACAGGTAAGAACTAAAAATGGCAAATGTCTATTGAATAGAACTGGACTCTGTTCAAGAAAATGGTTGAACTAAAAGTGAGTCTCCCTCTGTACACACATCCAAATTCCAAAAGTTTGTTCAGTTATTGGCCATATTTCTTATCTCTGGTAACTTATTTGCAGGAATAATTGATATGTTGATAAGCCCTATGGAATTGAATGTTCATAATGTGATGGTCACTGAAAAAATCATTTAAACTGGCACAGTATGAAGTTTTTATTGACAGAGAATTTCTAATCTAAAAAAAAAAATCTTACATTTCCTGGTCCCCCTTGGTGCCCAAAAATACAGACTACGCTAAAAACAACGGGCCATATTAGCAACAAAATGCGATAAATATCGCAGAGCGCGCTTAGCGCGAAATATTTTATCGCCAGCTATCGCTGGAATATATCACCACGCTAACGCCGTATTAGCAACAATTAGCGCTATGGCGATGATTATTCCAGCGATAGCGGCAAAATGCGAAAATATCGCTGGAAAACCAGCGATATTCTCGCATTAACGCTAAGGTGGATTCAGCATTAGAATCCACCTCCTATACTTCAAACAGGTAAGTCATCCTCACTAGCAGGTGTTAAAATCTAGCGATAAACGCGCTTAGCGCAAATTATTTTATCGCTTCGCCTGCCTTGCTAATAGGGGGTAGGGGTGTTAGCGACTGTTTTCAGTCGCTTTTAGTAGGGAACGCCTTCCTTGCATGTCATTAGCGATAATTATCGCTGACATGCAAGGCGATGTAAATCCCGGCCGCTATCGCCTAAAAGCTGTCGCTAACGCCTGTTAGCGACAGCTTGCTAATAGGGCGATAAAAATATTGCCGCTAAAGCGGCAAAAAGTGCCGCTAAAGCGGCGATAAAGCTCTTGATAATATGCCCCAACATATTTTAACTCTTCATCCCATGATAAAGCCTTTGAGAATTCTAAAAGATTTATTACACATATGTTTAATATAATTGGGGCTTAATCCCAGTTTATGTTAAAACACAATAAGAGTCAGGATTTAATATGTACAGAGAAGAGAGATTATGTGAAAGGCCATTAAATACATAATCCAGGATCAATATCAAAATGTCTGTATTCTTTCAAAATTAAGAAAATATTGTACCTCATAAAATATTTAGAAAGACTGAGACAAATAGCAAGAGAGGTCCAAGAGGCTCCTATTTGGACCTCCTTAAATATGACCTCAAAATCCAGAAATGCAATGGCCTTCTGGCAAATGCCTGCAAACTTCCCTAGAATCCAAATACAAAAGTCCCAGGCTCGCATCTCGGAATATAATTGAATTGATTATGTATTATCCTTGTACTCCTCAAAAGGAGCCTCCAACATCAGATAAAAGCATTTGCGCCAACCTATCCTCAGTCATTCCTCCACAATCAGCCAATGAAATAGAACAATTAAACAAAAGACTAGAGCAATCTAAGCACAGGGTCGCGATGGATTATCAATTGTACTCCTCCAAGCAAATCCTGAATATTGAGGACATTTTCTGGAATCACAATTTGCTATATTACCATCAAAATAAGTTTCCTGAATAATGGAAGATAGCGATTATTCTTATTATACATAAAAGTGATCACAAACAAAGCCTCAAATTTACAGACAGTTAGCACTTCTCGATGCAATTGGCAAAGTATGTGCAGTTTCAGTTTTGGAGCATCTCCAAGCTTGGGAAGTAGAAAAGGATATCTTTCACCTGGAGCAAATAAACATCTGGCAAAAATCATCTGTATTAGATGGGATATTGGCATTGAAGTTAATAGCAGAAAAATACACGCTGAAGGAAGGATCAACAAGTCTTTGCCACATGTATAGATTTTACTACAGCTTTTTATAAGTGATAGTGAGCACCACTCAGTTTATAGGGATGGTTAATTAAAGATGAACTATGGCCAGACAATTATAAAATATTACTCAAGTAAAAAAATGCAATCTTCATTTAATAAATTAGAATGAAACATTTCTGCTAATGTATGCCTTCTAACATGCAAAGCAGTCTCAGGGCTATTTCAAAGCTTATCAGAAAATGTTTTGAAAGAATTATGAAAAAAATTAGCACAATTTTACCATGGAAGTGTATTTTAAGGATTTGCGGACATTTCACTGCAGGTCAAACACCGACACCCTCTGGACGATGGTGTTTGCCCCTGGGGGATTTTTTGGGGGTTTATATGAGAGGGTGGCCCCCACCATACCCATGCTGCCCTCACACTGTGCCCACAGGCATTACGCCACCTACAACTGCAGTGCTGTTTAATTAAGCTCTTCAGTGCAAGCTGCAAAATGTCCGTCTGCATAATTAGCATGGGCCAAAGTTCATAAACCAGTTTTAAGAGGTTAGGCATAAACCTACAACTGAAAACAATGGGACCTTTCGTACTATTACTCAATGATAATAATCTACAAAAATGTGTTTTAAATCTAATTACCAAAGGTTTACAATGAAATGAAAATTTGACAAAATAATATCCTAAAGCAGCTATACCTTGTTTTGCTGGCTATGTAAGTTATCACTGCAGGGTTTGAATCATGTGTGATTTGTGTGTCTACCATTAGTTACTTTGAGTTGTTTTCTAAGTTGGATGTTTGTTACTAATAAGATTTTAAATGCTCAACAAGCACTAAGATTTATAAGTAACCTAGGGGCATATTATCAAGGACTCGCCGCTTTAGCGGCAGAAAACTGCCGCTAAAGCGGCGATAGTGGGCTTGATAATATGCCCTGGAGAATTCCAATAGAAGCCCATGTTCACACCAGAACATGGACTTCTATCGGAATTCTCAAGGGCATATTATCAAGCCCATTATCGCCGCTTTAGCGGCAGTTTTCTGCCGCTAAAGTGGCGATAAATTTTAACGCCGTTCTTGATAATATGCCCCCTAGAGACTGAAACAGGTGTATGTAGAATATGCGACGTTTTGTAAAGTTGTATAGTACTATAAGTGATATTGTGAGCCATTTTTACTGGGTTTTTTAGGTCTCGCCTACGCAGCGCGCATGCACTTCGTAGGCAAAAAGACCTTTTGCAGTCGATTCGGCTTTTCAGCGAAAAACGTGCACGCGTTCCATTGCCTTCAATGGCAACGCGTGCACGTTTGGCGATTCACTTGCGGGAGCGAGCAGCTGGCGCCATATGGTAGCAATTATCGCTCCTGGCGCCGCTCGCTCCCGCAAGGGAATCGCACTCCCCCCCCCACCCCTCCACCCGGAGTACTGTTTCACTTTCGCGGCGCGGGGCCGCACTTGTGTTTCAGTGCTTGTTTTTATTTTCTCCCGAGGGCTCCTGCACTTTATCACGCATACTGGCAACCAGCATCTGCGTGATTAAATGAGCAGTACCAGCCGACAGTCTACACTGTTTAGACACTTTCACAGTCTGTTGCTGAGAAATGGAGAGAGGCTGGAGAGCGCAGCGACGGGAATAGGTAAATGGAATATGTAGCTGCTTTTGCAGACCGCCACAGTAGTGCAGGGCTCTCGAAGGCGCGTCATCACTTATGAACAGTTTTACATGCATGCGTTGAACACCGACAACTATCACAGATGTAGGACCTTCAGGGTTAAGAGGATCGTCTTATTTATAATCACCCTGCTCCTAAGAACAGCCGCTGCCACAGATACTGCCATGGTGCTCCTCGGCATGTTCTTCTCTCACATCTGCATTTACAGTATCTGACTGAAAAGTGCATGCTCCTGTTAATCCTATCACGACGCTGCGGTACAATAAATAGTGTCAAAGAAGAGCACTCCCCTTCCTGCTGACTAAGGCCCTCTTTCCAAGGTGACGGTGCTGGCGACATGGTAACTCTGCACCCGTAAACACTGGTATCATGAGTAATACTTAACTAGAAAATTCAGCTACAAGTTAATCCCCACAGAATGGGGAATAACTGTGCAGATCCTGTTTTAATGAGCGGAATTCCGCACTGCATTTCATTTTCGTGGGGATTAATGTTCACCTTTACCAAATACTCTCTGAGCAGGAGGTAAATGTGACCAATGGCATGGGGGCGTGACCAGGAAGGGCTATGTAAGAAAGGAGAGGAAGCTGCTTGGTGGGGAAGTATTACATACTCCCCCTGTGCAAGGTTGGATTAGGATCAAAAATAGGCCCGGGCACGCTAAAAAATGTTTTGATAAATTCACTTAGATAAAAAAACAAGCATTGGCATAGCCAATAGGTCTCGCTTTTGGGACCTTATAAGTATTTAGTTATGCAGCACAATATCCTTGGTGCAACAATATTAACTGTTGCATGGTTAAACACTTATAAGGCCCCAAAGGCGAGACCTATTGGCTATGCCAATGCTTGTTTCATTTATGTTGAGTGGGTTTGTATGTTCGCATTATTGTAACTTGAACTTGAAATAATTGTCTGTGAAAGCATTCTATTTAAACATATTTCGAGGATTTGCTACATAAATAACTGATTAGTATTATTAGTTATGCTGCCAAACAATTAATATGGTCAGTGCCTTGTTCCTTTTGTGAAGTTATCTTGTCAGAGGTTTACATGCTGTGCAAAGAGCAAGTATCATCCGATATTAACGATGGGTTTACAGCCGGTCTGAACAACGACCATGGCTCTTGTAGTGTGAGCATGGGGATTTATATGCATGTATTTGCCTACTCTGTTCTAATAACATGATGAAATGTATGGTACAATCTACCTGGTAGAATCTACCATAAATAGCCTTTGAAATAGGGTCTCCTGTACATCTTCTGTCAATGTGTAACACGATCCATTTAAACTTTGTAAAGTTTTTTGCTCTTCTCCAAATTATATATTTGTGTGCTACCTTATTTAAATCATTTACTGCATTGGGCAGAGGGTCTTCGGAGAAAATGAGCAGTTCAATGTAAATGATGTGTAATGATCCTGTTTCAGCTGGTAAGAACCAAAGAGTCGAACCTTTTCCTTGTCGACCTGTTGACAACATTCTTGTCTTTTAGTGCATTCGCCCACTTTAGTGAATTTCATCTTCAAGTTAAGTAACTTAATTTACAGAATGGCGAATTGGATAAAGCATTGTCTAACTCTAGAAATCCTGAACTTTTTAAAGGATCAATAGCATTCACTTTGCATGCCCATCAGAAGCTGCACTTTGCATAATGCAGTCTGCAGAACCTATGCCATTACTAGCGTCCTCTCGTGTCATATACATGTCCTGTGCCAGGCTTAGGCACGTATGGCAATTTAATTATGTTGTAATGAAAACGTTTTCGCTATTTTTGCTTGTGCATTATTCTATATAAGTTAGCATTCCCGGCACCATTTTAGGTTCAGCGCCATTTTGAATCATGCCCGAAAACTGTTTCTGGCCTCTTCATGGAAATGGGTTGTGGAAAGTTTCGCATCTCCAAGGTTGGGCATTGCTCTGCTAATGAATACACTGTTCTTATTAGCGCATACCTTTCCCACAAGATAGAGGCCTTCTCCCACTAGTCTAGTGGCGGGCACAGGCAGAGTGACATTGGATTGAAGATAGTGTGTGCCCGGCCCCAGAATCGAAACCTATCCTTCTGTACTCCTTTGTTTAGCTGCATCTGCTTGGAAAATTCCATTATGGGAGTTCCTTCATTGGTTCTGAAATATACATAATGTATAGTTATGCTTGCTGATGTCAGCCATCTCTGCAGCACCCCTAAGAGACTGGGCAGACGGGACTCTGCTTGAGTGTATCTGAATAAACATATATTGGTTTGTATTCTCTACTGTCTGACCGACTCTTCGTTTGGTATGGAAGGCTGAGAGGTGGTCGTGAGTGACCCGGGTGACCCTAATCGGGTCACTTCCTTCAAGTATGATAGGTGTGGGTAGGTATGTATAATATGTATATTAGGGTAGTTATGATAGCCTAGCTATGGTAGGTAGATTTTAGATGTAGAGGAGGTTGTCATGGTCTGTAGATATGGAAGGTATGTAATGTTGGTAAGTATTTATGGTAGGCGTTGTTGGTAGGAATGGTATGATAGGTATATTAGGTGAAGTATGTTAGGTCCAGTATATTGGTAGGACGCTATTGCAGTTACGGCTGACGTGTATAGTGTTACGTATGATAGGCTAGGAATGTTAGGTTGGACGTGGTACCTAGGTTAAGAATGGAAAGTAAATTATAGTAGGTATGGTAGTTTAGGTAATTAATGAATACCAGTGTGCATCTCTCTTACGACAGGATTAGACATCCAAATAACAAGCAGATAGGCTTTAAATCAACAATAAAAATGATGTGTCAGCAGAAAAAATTAAATTAAAGAAACAACACTGGTTTTTTTGGAAGGTCGAGGCCACGTTGCACCTGCAGTTTAACAAAATGGCTACCTTATGCCCTGTCAACAAAATATAATGGGAACAAAAATGCGGCAATGTAGCCATCCCCAAATTGCTATGGACGTCACAGAAAGCCCAATTTAACCAATGGCAAACTAGGACAAACACAAGAAGTCCAATATCAGAAGGGTGCTCACCAGTGCTTAATTTGTAAAAAAATAAGTGCCGGGGCCCTCGTGAGGAGGTCACTTCCGCTTGCATGACCATTGCCCCATCAGTGCTGCCAATTACAGTATCAATACAGCTACTAACTATCACACTCCTACAAGTGTGACAATTCTGACTATTCCATGCCCCCTATACAATAAGAATGGCTTAGGCGGCAGGGATTAGTCATTTATAATGTATACTGAATTTATAAACAACTGTTGTTGTGCTCGTCTCTAAATTAGACAAACAGTGCCACTATGTGGTGGACTGTCATAAGTGCTGGTAACGCCAAGCACGGAAAACCAGGCTCAAATTAAGCACTGGTGTTGACAAAAAATCCACTCTTTCTCTATACTAGAACTGAACATTTGGATCTATCTTTATCTCCACTGTTTGAGAGGGGCGGCTCTAGTTTGTAACAAACTACTAGGCCTTCAGAAACAGAGTAAAATCACCTTTGCTCTTACCCTCTGATCACCCCGCAAAGAACACGCTTATAGGTGATTCAGTTAATGGTCCTGCTATTTATTATGTATACATTTTCCTATACAGTGTGGTAATAAGAAAGCCCAAACCTAGCTTTTCTTAGCATTTTATGTCTTTTTCCGATGGATTGATAAATTTGTAGGTGAAAGAGCTTGCTTCACAGGGATTTAAGGAATGTGCTGGTCATGGGTTGGCCTATCTTATTCAGCCTACAATAGTTTTAGTTTACAATGTAACAGTGAGAAGGGCGTGCATAGAATCCCTTACCCTTTGTCATATAATAAAATCATCCATTTAAATTGCACTCCATTGTCTGAATTATCATCTGGTGCTCATACAAATTAATTACACAAAATAACAACCCACATGTAAATAACTTTAAAGGACTCTTTAGCCATTATTACATCAATTTCTGCAATCAGAAAATCCTACCTGGACAGGGGTACCCCCTACAAACCACTCACTAGAGGCTGCATGAAAAGAAAAAGAATGCAACCTCAACCAGGCATACCGCCCTGTCAGAAAACAACAGTAGCACAGGAGGTGACTAAATTAGAGTCACCTGCAAGCCTCCCATGCTCAGGATGCCCCACTTCAATACACCACTGCGAAAACGATTCAGCATGCCTCGGGCAAAGACTCTGTAAATCACCCCACTATCAGCATGTTCCAACTTGGTCCAGGGCTCGATTCGAGGGTAGAAGCTGGTAGACACCGTCTACCCACTATTTTCAGAGGGTAGACACCATCTACCCTGCTGCAAAACTGGCCACTTTCAGCAGAGTGCCACATTTGTTTCCTACTTCTCCCGGAATTCACAGAAATATGCTGAACTCGTCCCGGTGTAATTTTCTGACAGTGAGACACTTTCAGCAGCGCCTGAATGTTGTCTGCTTTTGTTCCGCAGAGAAAGGGCTTATCAGATTCACCCATAACAAAAGCCATAGTTAAGGGGCCATTAGGCCTTTTTTTGTTGGTTGTATGACGGAACAACTCAGATAAATACTTTGCATGCCTTCACCACTCATTTTTTACCCCGCTTTTTTTTAGAACGCAAATGTTTTACAACGTATGCCTTTACCATGCATTGTATATATATATATATATATATATATATATATATATATATATATATATAATGTATTATACCCCACACCCGAACTTACCTTTAATGCATGGTAAATGCCTGAGTTGTAAAGGCAGATACGTTGTAAAAACATAATGTGGTAAAAAATGCACAGTGAAGGCACAACGTGGTAAAAACCTCTTGTAAAGGCTGTTTCCCTTTTTTGTAGGAGTATCCTGGCTGGGGGCTATTGGGAGCCGCACACCTAGATGCTATTGAGGAGAAACAAAGGCTCACACATTATGACTTCACAGGTACTTAAGAGAGGAATGCTTTTGACTTTGTTCAGTACCTGTATATAAGAGATATGCATACACTGTAAGAATGTCAGATGTGTTGGTCGCCCCAGTATTTACACAAGTGACAATTTAAATACCACTATTTGGTTTTATTTATTTTATAGCACTTTAGCACTACTCATCTCAATGCACACTGTCATTGTGCCTTACATCACACGCACAGATTATACATTGACAATAAATCATATGTGTGTACATCAATATAAAGGATGTGTTACATAAGACAGAGAGGGTTACAAGGTGTGGGAGCCACATGTCCTTCATATCTTACAGTGCTATGTTAGAAGGATTACAATTTAGGAACTGCAAGAAGCAAAAGGATCTCTGTCTTAAAAGCAGTAACCTACTTACCCATTTACATAAAATAAAAATGTGTCAACTGCATGCTACTTAATGTGCCTTGCCGGAGACATACTAACACTCTATGCTAGTTTAATTCAAAATTAGGACTAGGCAAAACACAGATCTCTCCAGCAAATAAGTTATCCTCCAGTGTTATCTTACCATTACTATTCTTCCCTTGAGAATTAGCTGGCACTCAAAGATCTCTGCAGCAAGTGCCTTAACCCCATAACATATTTTAAAATACAGACATTGCAACGAATTAAGCAGAACAGATTTACTGCCACATTTCTCCTTCTTGCCAATTTGATTGTGGCTGGGTTTAAAAAAATAAATGTATAAGTATAAGTCCCAGATTTTGCGTCTGGGTTGCTTCAATATTTTGGCACAACCCCAATGCAAAATCTCATTTGTTATTATTGTAATGCTCTCAAATGTACTCAACTGCTAAACATATCTGAGGTTGTGATGCCACTTCCTGTGATGCCACATGCAATGTCACTTGCCGAGATGTCACGCACTACGATATCATGCGCCATGATGTCACTTGCATACCGCCTAACCTAGTCTATTTTTTAGGACTTGTGCCCTGCAAGGAAATGTTAATTTGTGGGTGTTGCCAAATACTGGAATATTTTTTAAATAACTTTGCTCTATTTTCCGGGTATTGAGCTGGAAATTAATGTTGGTATCATTCTCAGTCAGTGCAGAGCCGCCCTGTATGAAGTGTGACTGACGCACTTAAAAGAGCAGCTTTGTCAGACACATTTCCACACTAACGTGCCTCTGTTATTCACCTGCATTCGACACTGGAACCCGTGATCTGTTATGCATGAAAGTGTTGCTGGTCTAGTCATCCATCAGATTGTTAAATTCCATTCACGTTTATCAAGTTTGGGTGAAATACACTTAGGGGCCGATTCCGATCTCGGCCGGTAGGGCACCGAATCGGATTCGGCTTTACCGGATCCGATTCGGACGCCCTGTTTCCGACCGATTCGAACACCCGTCCGCGCGAGCAAGTACGATGCGAGCATATGCGAAATCCCCGACCGACTCGTTCCTGGCTCCGAACCGCTCCGACCGACTCGTACGGACTCGACTCGCACCACGCAATGGAGACGTTCCCCGACCGGGCAAGTACGATGCGTGCCTCGAACAGTCCGACTGACTCGCGCCGTCCGGCTCGAAGGAGCAGTCGGAGTCGGACTTTGGGAGTCCGTGTCGGACCCCCCCTGTACGCGTAGCCGCGCGAGTCGCACACAGGGGGGACCCATGGGTCCCCCTACACATGCATGTACGGCACGAGTCGCACCGACGCGTACCCGCTGTAGGGGGGGCTCTTGTTCGCGACGCACCCATTGAGTCAATGGGAGCCCGTGTACGCGTCGTACGACTGTGGGAGTCCGACCGAATCGAGTCCGATAGCATGCGTCCGCATCGTACTCGTTCGGTCGGACTGCTCGAGTCCGGTTCGGTCGGATATATCTCCGAATCCGACTCGGTCGGTGAGATTTCCGGCCCGAATCGGAATCGGCCCCTTAGAGGTAAAATGCCTTACGGAGGTTAAAGAAATTGGGAGTCTGGCTCCAAGCTTCTTGAAAATCTTGATAGACAGGCATTTTTCTGAAAGCCAACCCATGTGCCATAACTGGCAGCTCTAATTGCACCAAATGCAATTGTTACGGACAAAAGATGCAATTAGCAGGGGCAGACATTCTTCGTACCACCACCTTCGTAAGATGGTCCAGCAACAATCTTCAGAGAGGATGTGGCGTAACTGCCTGAACTGCCAACTTCGGAGCCGGTGAGGACCAGGTTCGAGTCTTGGAGTTGGTGTCAACATCCTGTGATTCTGAGCAAATCACTTAATCTCCTCATGCCTACATTTCAGCGCCTTGAGACCCTCATAGGTGATTTGCAGCGCTTTACAAATCCTGGATTATTTCATGCCTGCATGAAAGTGTCCACGCCCCACCTTTAGAGAAGCAATATTGGACTCCTTTTGGCACGCTTTGGGCTAGAGAGTGTTCTAAAAATCTGGCAACACTGGAAGGGAGTTCGTAGTGTTTTGGAACTGTTTTTAAAGGACTGCCCTAGCCTGCACTCCTGACATAAATCTTGTTGGTGTCCCATCTCATCAGCCCCCTCAGCCATGCTCAAAATATCAAATACAGTGTGCAACTTGCATTTTTGTCTTATAATGATCAGAGTATTTGTAATTGTCGGTGTTTACAATGGTGATGTCTTGGGTAGATTAATATAGCCTTATAGCCCGCCGTAGCGGGCTATACCGGCTATTAAAGGCCCGCACCCGCGTTAAAGGCCCGAGCCGAAGGCGAGGGACTTTAACAAGGGTAAGGGACTTTAATAGCCGGTATAGCCCTGCTACGGCGGGCTATAAGGCTATTAGAACATTCTGCCACTAGAGGGCAGAATGTTCTAACAAATTAAACAAAGTCTTCTCGAAGCTCGAGGGGATTTAAATCCCCTCGAGCTTCGAGAAGCCTTTGTAAAACATTGGAATGTTGCTCTGCGGGCCTTTACCGGCCCGTAGAAGCAGGGAGCACTCCATTGTCTTCAATGGAGCTCCCAACATTCCAATGTTCTAATAAATGTTATAGTTCACAATTGCAGTTGTTTCTAGCATATTTATTGCAATGTGCTAACTGATTTGTTCTTGGTGCCAAGTTTAGTATGCCACAGGCTTAAGTGTTATTCAGCTTATTGCTTGTTAAATATCTAAATATATTCAAGTGATAGACCAACTGAACATGCATGTCACTTCCTGCGATGTCCCTTCCTGTGATGTCACACGTGGTGATGTCACACCCATTTTGTCTAACTTGGTGAGTTCCCCACTTCTTTTTTAGGACTTGTGCCCCAATGTGGTCTATGTAGCCTACCCCTGCATCTTCATTCGTAACCATCCACTATTATATACATAATCTTGCATCTCATGCACTCTTCTTGTGTATCCCCCTACCATAATCCACACTGCAATGCATCTATAGCCCAACTCTCAGACAACCACAGTTCATCTACAGTGTGTGCAGTAGAACATGTGTGTGTGGTGCACCAGAGTATAAGGAGCCGATCCCCTAAAGTGTATAGTCCACCTCACTATGTCACCACAGCATGATTGCATCTACATACACCCAGTAGCGGCTCGTGGAGGGAGTGCCGCGGGCGGTGTGGTGAGGCGGGGGAGGAGCAGGGTGGGGGGGTAGTAAACTACGGCATACGGCCGAACAGAGGTAAGTAAACAATTAAATAAATAAAATGAATTTCATTGCGCGCGCTGCATTGCCCAATGCGATGCAGCGCGCGCAACGAAATTCGTTTTATTTCTTTAAATGTTTACTTACCTCTGTTCGGCCGTATGCCGTAGTTTACTACCCCCCACCCTGCTCCTCCCCCGTCCCGCGGCACTCCCTCACGAGCCGCTACTGCATACACCTCCAGCCAACCACGCTACCTTGCAACTCCCACAGACCCTCCATTCATTGATTTACACTTTCACTCTTTTGTTACAATCCAACAAGGCCGACTTCACTTAGTGTGCAGCTACTTGGACAGGTATTCGACCTGCAACCCTGCATTTCTGAACAAAGAACCAACAGGAAAATCTCAAAGCCATTTCTTCGACTTGTGAAGTGTGAAATGCCGAGCTGGTCCAGCAGCAATGCCTACAGATTTCAACCCTGTGTGATTTAATTCAATCAGTTAATTCATCCGGTGCTGCAGTAATAGAGTATGAAGAGCTTTATAGGCGCTAAAGGTCGAGGTAGTTAATAGGCTAAATAATAACTAACAGAAAAGAGATGAGAAGGGAGCAACAGGGACATCTTAAGGATTTTGGGGGCCCTGGGCCAAACATATTTTGAGGGCCCTTGTTCGGGAAACAGCTTTAAATTTATGATCCAGTTTCAGCTGCCTTCTGTGGCCAGGTCACTGACAGTGCACAGGCACAGTTGTCCAAATTCTTAATGTGTTTACATCTATTTTTCAGGAATTGTAACACAGAAGCAGCTCCCTAATATTACTGCAAATACACCCTTACATTTCTCATTTGTGGGGTCCTGTTTTGATCTAAAAATCTTTTTTATAGATGTTGGATGAAAAGGAAACACATTTTTCTGCAAAATGTCTGTAAATAGTTTCACACATCACCCCCATCAAAAATAAATTAAAGGCAAATGGTATTTAAAAACATCTGTTTAAGAATTATTCAAGGTCATCAGGGCAAGACTCTGTGCAGAACAGAGCTGGCTCTATAAGGAGGCCCCCTGAAAGACTGGGCCCCCACTTTGCCCATGCCTTAAAACATCTCTGGGGAGCAAAAGTGCGATACTTCAGGGCAGAAAGAGGCATTCTAGCCAGAGCTTCCTCACTCCTGAGCGCCGACAGGGAGCTTTAGCTGTAAATGGGACCTGAGGCAGCTGTTATATTTTATTTCTGAAAAACAGAAGGGGGCCAATGAATAGAACACCTAGGGGCACACGTTGGTGCCACTTCAAAAATGGTGAGGGGTTGTGTGCATTCCTTCCCTAACTTCACAAACCCAAAAAATGAGCAAACATCCCAGAGTGTTTAATTTGAGCCGGTGATTTCAGGTTGAACCCACTGACACTCATTTAATGGGACTAGCACTTGTTTTTCCTCAACAAACTTTGATACAGAGCAAGAGAGAAAAAACACAAAAGGGAAGAAGAGAAAGAAGGTGACAGTGGCAAAGGGACAAAGAAGAGAGGAAAAAGAACCTGTAAAAGGGAGATAAAGAAGAGAGGGATGTCTGGTGATGAATTAAAGAGGCATGAGGTGCAATCAGTGCTTAATTTAAGCTGGGGATTGCCAGTGGGGCCCACCGGCTCTCATTTTTGGGGACCAGTGCCAATTTGTCTGCATCTGACATTTACTTAGAGCAAGACAGGGAAAAGCAAATAAAGTGGTAAGATGGAGGACGAGAAAGATGGAAAAAAAAGCTCAGAAAGGGAGAAAACAGTAACCTGCAAGAGTGAGATGAAGGGGTACGGAGTGTCTGGTAGTGGATTAAAGAAGCACGAGGTGGGTTCAAGACCACTCAGCTTTGGTATTGGGCACGCAGACATTTAATTGCATCGGCCTCACACTTCTGAGCAGAGGTTTGAGCACCAGAACTCGTTCTTTTACAAATTAATCACTGGGTGGAATCAAGACTACTCAGCCTTGGTATTTGGCATATAGGTTATAATTAGGATGATTTAATTTAATGGTGTTACTTAAAGGTTGCACTGTGACTCCCGATTTTCTGTTGAATTGTAGGGTGTGTTCTTCTGGATAGTGTAAAGATAGAGGCCCTCATTTATGAGCATTTTTGCGCTGCTAGAAAATCACTTTTTTGACGTTCCGGTGACACGATGTACGCCAGCATATTTACAAGGCCACATAAAGCCATTTTACGTGGCTTTTCATGGCCCTGTAAATATGTGCCCCTTTCACGCAGAAACCTGCTGTGGGTGTTCTCATGCAACACCTATGGAATCTGTAGCATTCCCAGATTTACGAGAAATCGTAACCTGGGAATGTGTCAGAATCTAACGCTACCCCCCTGGGTGGCATTAGGGAGGCACAATGAGGAGAAATGTTTTCATTTCTTCTCGTTTTTCCTTTTTCTATGTGTGTTGCATTCTGCAGCACACATAGAAAGAGTAAATCGCCTGAATGTATTGATTTTGTGCAGGAAGGTGTCCCTTCCTGCACAAAATCACTCATCCCCACAACGCAGGCACCCTTGCACCATGGATGCCTGCGTTGGCGCATGGCAGCCCATTGTGCGCCAGCGGAGGGGAAAAGAAAAGGCATGCACTGTATCTCATAGATACCCTTTTGTTTTGACGTAGGACAGCGCAGCAAGATTCCTTGCAGCGCTGCCCTATGTCAAACCTCATAAATGAGGCCCAGAATGATTTTTGGAATGCTGGACTCATACAGACAATAACATACATACGAATAAGTAATGATTAAATGTACCAATAACATGGACGTAATGATAACTCTACATATGGAAGATTTAGAACTAACAGGTTGATCAATGAAGTTACAGAATGGAGTTGAGAGAATTGACAATTACGCTGATAAATTATAGTTAACACCTTCCGATGTTTATCAACACTTAGGCTGTGTGGTTAGAGAAATCTAATATCCTCAAGCTACATTAGAAAACAATGATGTATTCCAATTAAGCTATGGAGAGATCCCTAGTGAATTATTTCCCTTCACAATATCATAAATAGGTAGGTGAAGAAGGGTTAGATTGATAAAAGAAAGATTTACTAAACAAAACCCGGCTTGTTAGTTTTCTAAATTAAATTCTTGTGATTCTGTAGGACATCGCCTGAAGAATTACACTGTGATTTTAAATCTTTTATTAACCAATTAGTGATCAAAGTCCTCACACACAGGTGATCATTGCAATGACTGTGTTAGATCAGGTATCCTTGGCATAGTTTTTCCCTAACATTTTGCCGTCAGACCTCCTGCTTTTGCTGGCTTTACAACTCTGCACACTTTACCACTATTAACCTGTGCTAAAGTGCTCAGGCTTTCTCCTTAAAACACTGTAGAATTGGCTTATACCCAATTGGCATATTTAATTTACTTGTAAGTCTCTAGTAAAGTAGCACTACCTGTGCCCATGGCCTATACACAAAAAGCTACTAGTGGGCTTGCACCACTGACTATGCCACCCACTTAAGTAGCCCTTTAAACATGTCTCAGGTCTGCCATTGCAGCCTGTGTGTTCAGTTTTAAACTGCCATTTCGACCTGGCAAAATAAACTTTTTGCCAGGCCCAAAATGTCCTTTTTAACACATTTAAGTCACCCCTAGGTTAGCCACTTTTAGACAGTTTGTATTTTCCTGCCTTAGCCATGTAGTGGTTGCCACCTGTCTCTAGGTCTCATGACTGGGTGTAGCTGACAGTCCAGCTATGTGTATTCCTTCTAGACAGCCACACACATTGGGGAGCTTAGGTATGACTGAATGGGCCATCACTGGCAGGATGGGTGGGAGGAGCTTGCCCAGCCCCACTTACATTTGAATAGGCTGTCTCTTGCCTCCACACAAAGGGCTGCATGCCCCCTGTAGTTCGTCTGGAGCCAGAAAGGCAGTGCTTATGTGCATTTCAAAGGCTTGCCTCTAGTAGCTTCTCCTAACTTCAAAGGCACAGCTGGGTATAAATACTAAACCTCAGACACCCACTCTTTAGTACCCTTCTGTAACTGTGGATACTCTGCCAGGATGAAGGACTGCTGTGCTGCTAAAAGGGCTGCCACTCTGCTGCACTGCTGCTCTAAAGAAACTGCTGACCTGCTGCCTGCTGCCCTCTTGCCTGGGGAGGAAGAACTGGACCTGCAACTTTATCTTGAATCCAGGACCCCAGAGTGACTCCAAAGGATAGTCTGCTGGCCTCCTGATCTGAGCCACAGGTATATAAAAGACTTCCTGACCAGCTCCTGGACCCAGCTACAGTGAGTTGCTGACCCCCAAGTGGTGTCCCACAGGTCCTGGAACCTTGGTATGGCTCAGCGAGCTAAATCAAGCTTTTGGGCTCTTTGTGACCATGAATGTGCCTGTTCACACTCAGACCGCGCCGCTCGCACTGCAAATTAGCACAAACCACCACCAGCCTGTCTCTTTGCATCACAGAGGACCACCAAAGCGAAGTTCCACCCCACCCATCCTCGATGTCCCGCCTGCTCTTCATACCTCACCATCATCCTCACACGAAGCTCTCTTTGCTCGTCGCGGCCCTCTCCAACACTAACAGGAGTCTTGGCAAAAACCTTGAGAAGGTAAACCCTCAGGGAGATTAATCTGGGACTGTATCCGGCCTGCGTTCATCGTGGTTCGCCTGAACTTTTGACTTTGACCTGGTGCAGCATGACCAGATAGCCGCTGTTGATGCTTTTTGCTTTTAGGTGCTATTTTATACTTTATTCTTTAAAAATTCATAACTCCAGTTCTACAGATTGAATTTTTGTTGTTTTGGTCTTGTTTTTTTTTCTTTACTCTATTTTTCAAACTTGGTGTGGGACACTTGTTGAGTGGTGTTTTTTCTATTTTGCAGTTTGAAGTGTTGCACAGAAACTTTACACATTGGCTCTAGGTTAATCCTGAATGCTCTGTGCCAAGCTACCATGGGGCTGAGCACAAGTTAATTTGGGGTTTGCTTATGCCTTACACTGACAAGTATTGTGGTTGTTGCTCGACCAGGGCACACACCCCAGTCAACCAGCAACCCTATTTCACACAGACTGTTTTATCTGGTAAACATAGAGATCAAGCAAATTACACTTAAAGAGATAATTTATATATAGAGTGATTTAATATAAACTACCGAAATGCATCAACAATTTCCAAATCCAAGATTTATTTTTCCTGGAATGACTGAATGTATATGTTATATTGATCCATGTACACTGACAATATTGCAAGGTGGAATACGTTTAAAGACTAATGATTATGTATTTTATTGTTCTTGAGATTTTGTTATGTGATGAATAATAAATAAGTCTGTGTATGTGTTTTATATCCATGCAATTTTTTGTTTTATGTTATTAGAACATTGGAAAATTGGGAGATCCAGTGAATGCAATAAAGTGACTCTGGGCTTATAATGGTTGGTACAAGTCTTCTGCTCCAACATTCCAAGGATTGCTTTTCTATTTCACCCTTTTTAAATTAAGATCATCCTACCCTCAGTGGGTGGAATAATCTAATAGCCTTATAGCCCTTCTGCCTTGGGCTATACTGATTATTAAAGGCCCTGTCCCTCGTTACAGGCTCAAGCCTCACTGCGCCTCTGGCCTATAACTTGGGATCAGGGGCTTTAACAACCAGTATAGCCCTCGGCAGTAGGCTATAAGGCTACAATAAATTTGTAGATTTTCCAAATGTGGATTTCATACACTTGTTTGCACAGTATTTATTCAGCTGGTGTGCCTGATTTAGTCCAATTGTTCTCTTATTGAACTATTCTTTTTAAACAACCCTCGGGAGCCTATTTGTGTTTTGGATTCCGGTTTCCAGTTGCAGCGCAGCTCAGGAAAACCTTTCTCTGGAAATAGAAATACTGTAACACTCCTATGCTTCATTATGTTTTTAGGGTGATGGGGGTATATTGATGGGTCTTGCATCACAGCTGTCTCTCACATTGTATTCCACACTACTAAATAGTGTACATAAATATTCCTTATAAATACGTGTTGTAATGAAAAACGTATGCCTAAAAATATGTCCATGCCCAGTGCATCCATCCATTTAGAACAAGAAGACAAGACTATCGGAGATTTACTAATACGTCATGAAGCAACCCAAGGTGCTGTGCTTCTTTGCAAGAGAGGGAGGGAGCAGGACAGAACTAAGGGGCTGATTACGATGGCAGGCGGACATTGGGACCGCCAGCTAGACATGCGGCGGTCCCACCACTGCAATTAGGATGCGACCGCCATACTGGCGGGCGCATCCTGGTCCTTTAACATTGCGGGCGGTGCTGCTGGCTGCAGCACAGTCCGCAATGTGAAAGGTGCTTGCACCGCATTTCCCTGCACCACGTGGCAGGCACCACACGGTGCCTGCCACTTGGTGCATGGAAATGCAGGGGGTACCATGGGTACCCCCCAGTGCAGCGACACCCCCCCCCCACATGGGGGGCCCGCAACGGGCCCCCAAACCCAATCCCCGCCAGCCTTTCCATGGCGGCATCGCAGCCATTGAAAGGCCTCCTAAAACCCACATCCTAATATGGCGGATGGTGCCTGCTAGGCATCGCCACTTTGCGTCCGCCGCGATACTCACCGCCATCCTAATATGGCGGTGGGTAATTCTCAATTTGATGGCAGAATGATCGCCACCGCCGGCCCGGCGGTGGCGATCGTTCCGCCATAGTAATGAGCCCCTAAGTTTCGGTGCTTCTGCTCTAGTCCCAAGCACTGATGCACAGTTTGGCTTTTTTGCGCCATGCACACTCATTTGCACTATAGTGACAGTGCGAAGATGTGCTTGATACCTAGCATAGGTTTTATAGTGGAAGGGTACCCGTCTACTGCAAAATAATAAGTTCAGACATACTTTAAAAGATTTCCCTCTTTGATGTGTGCTGTACAGGGTAGCATATATGCAAAATGGGAAACGCTTGAAAAAAAGAACAAGTTATCCCACTTTGCTCCATCCTCAATCCTCAAGAAAGCATATTTTTTGGGCAGAAAGCCCTTTCTACGAAAGTTAGAAGATAAGACTTTGTGTCAAAACCATAGCTGGTAGCATGGAAAAGCAATAACTATCACCTATGGAACACCCTCCTAACATAACGTCACAGAAAGTAGCCAGCTCTGCATTGCTTTTAGGACACTTTCTAGTGCTAATAAAGTTTTGTGCTGGAAAGTAAGCAATACCTTGTACTGGTTTGCACTTTTGGTGACTTTGCACTGCCACAAAGTGTTGATAAATTTGCCCTCGGCGCTTTCAGGATCAGGTTAGCCTGTGGGGTCAGGTTGTGGAGGGTCTAATTGTGTGATCCTGAACCGATCCTTTCCATCCTTACACAGGGGAATCTCAGGAATCTCATTTGAAAAGAGGGTGAAAATGACCGGTATTTGTTGTTTAACAAAATGGGCATCGGCAGTGAAAACTCTTTATGGTTCTCTGATGAGAGGCCTCAGGATGCCATGATCCGTGTATACCTACGTCATCTACTTCTCATCTATGGTATACCTATAGCATGCACTTTGTTGCACACATACAGTGAAGTTTTTTGTGGTACCTGTACCGTACAAGTGGTCCATTGTGCTCTGCTACTGCCGTATATTAGTGTGCATTTTGCTTTGGTGTTGTATCCCGTTGTTTGGCTGGCACGGTGCATAAAGTATGTGATGTAGTACGTTGCTACTGCTGCATAGCAGTGGGTACTTCATTGTGGTGCTTGTACTAAACAGTAAGTGTGTAGTTTGTTCAGAAAGAACTGTACACATGGTGTTGAAGTGCAGAATGTATTGTACTGAATTGTACTATTGTGGCATTTGTATAGTGCTTACTACCATCATTACGAGTGCTGAAACTCTTGCTGTACAGAGTCCATAGTTTACATTTAGGGCCTCATTCATGAGGGCCCTTGTGCTGCCGGAACGTCACTTTTTGTGGCGTTCCGTGGCGCAGGAGCCTGCTCCATTTTTTGAAAGGCAGCACTAAGCCACTTTTTTGGGCTTAATGCTGGCTCTTAAATATTGTTCCCTTTAACGCAGGTTTCTATTTTAATTTTGAAGTGACTATATCATATTTTACATGATATTTCTTGAATGATTTGCATGGCAAACATTTTCAGGGCTTGGCTCATGAATGGGCCTTAAGAGCCAAGCCAGACTCTTGGCTACCCTCTGGCTCGGCTCGCCCTGTTGACTTGTTGGTCACTGCGGATGTACAAGAGGGGCGTTTTCACCTGCCAGAGGCAGTTTCAGTGAACTGGAAAAAGAAGATTAGAGTAAAGCCCCTAGAGAACAATACTTTTTTTTAAGTGAAAAAATGTAAACATCCACAGTATGGCATGAGCTAGCCCTAAAACTTGAGTGTCAACCTTGGCATCCAGTGTCTCATGGGGGCTCTCTTTAACAAGTCAATGCTGAAAGTGGCTACTTCAAGGCCCATTCCTGCATATATGTGTATGTTGTATGGTGTCTGTGTGTATCTGTGTGGGTGCTGTCATGAAATCTTACTTGACAGCTAAAACTGACTGTAGTGAGATCTAATAATATGTGCTTATATGCTTGTTAGTTCCAAATTAAGATCCCATGTTAGGCTTGATTCCCTCATGAGCATCAATACACTCCAGGACATGCATAGGTTAATGTATTCTAGTTTTGATGCAATAGTAACATAACAAAGTATTCTACTTGGCAACTTGTCTGTGATATGATATTACACAACTCCATTCTAAAGACGCAGCATTATAATGGTGGGTTTTCTTGACTCATTTAGAGTCTGTATTGGTGCTTGTGGTAAATTCAAGTAATCAAACTCTTTGACCCCAGAAGCCAGGCTGCTAAGTTCATGGAGGAATGGTCCACATGTCAGACGTCACCTTCTTTCATTGTCATTAGGGCTGGACGGCCTTGAGGGTCTTGCTCTTTATAGTAACCACCACTATTGATATTTCTCAGTAATTAATTTCTGACATAATCATGTCTGTAGTGATTGAATCATAATTAACTCCCATTCCATATACATACAGTATCAGATAATGTTTTTTCCCTGGGTGATAATTATGTGTATTCTACTAAGGACTTCACACATAACATAGCTGATAAGTTCACACATTACACCACTAATATCACACAGGCCAGCAATCTAAGTCACAAGCGAAACATCTTATAGCAATTAGATACAGTGGAGAGGCAGTTGGGCTACATAAAGATTAGAGACTGCAGTACCATTGATAGCAGCTAGATGTCTTCTTGAGGAATGTGGACATCCAAAAGTAATTTAGCGTCTAAAACGTGAACTACTGGCCGTCTGGATGAAGGCCTGTAGGGTAGGGCTGCAGTCTATGAACAGGGTATAGGAGCCTGGGTGCTGGGTAGAGAACATATATGACATGCTTCAGTGCACAGTCACAGCCCTTGTGAGTTCAGAGGCTCCAGTACTGGGTTCAGTGAGTGGCCAATGACCATGCCTGCCAGAGTTTGGGTGTAGAGGAACAGGCAAATGTAATTCATTTGTTAAAGAATATCATTGCAGAACGTAAACATTTCAATTTAAATCTTTCACTGAGAGAAATTATGTTTAAAGATAAGTTACTAATCAATGTTTGAAAAAATTATGTTTAAAGATAAGTTACTAATCAATGTTTGAAAAAAGCTCTAAAATTCCCCAGTTATGGTAAGCTGTGCACCCATGACACATCACAAATTCATTTGCCATAGCATTACATTTCAGCTGATTTCCCAAATGATATAATTAATGACATCACTTGTGATGTCACAAAACTTTACCAATGAATGGTGTGCTGTTTCCAAAGAGGATGAAAACAGTCTTGATTGTGCATGGTCTTCTCTTCAGCGGGCTCCATTCAATCCAAGGACAATGAATATCTGTGAGATATTAGAGACTCAAGGTCCACCCTTCACCTAAATGAGTCTTTCTTTCACAAAAGATAATTAGCTCGTCCTACTACTGAAGCATCTTTCATTGATATACTGTGGTAATGAAGATGCAATCAATCATCAATCAATCAGGTACTTATGTAGCGTGCCTTATCACCCGTGAGTGTATGTAGGCACTGGGGTGCGGGATTCAGTTGAAAATCCAGGTCTTGAGTTTCTTACTGAAGTCTGTCAGAGAGGACGATGTTCGGCGGTGGAGTCGGAGGGCATTCCAGGACTTCGCAGCGAGGTGGGAGAAGGAGCTTCCTCCTGAGCGGTGGTGGCATATGCGCGGGTCTGTGCAAGAGCAAGGTGGATGAAGCAGAGGTTTCTAGATGGTTTGGGGAAGTTCAGGCGGTGGTTCATGTATGCAGGTCCCTGGTCGTGGAGGGCTCTGTAGGCGTGGGCCAGTAGATTGAACTGGCATCTCTTCTGGATGGAAAGCCAGTGGAGATCTCTCAGGTGCTGGGTGATGTGGGCCCTTTTTGGCAGGTTGAGGATCAGTCTGGCTGCTGCCTTCTGTATTGTCTGGAATCTTCTCATGAGTTCACTGGTGGTGCCTGCATAGAGTGTGCTTCATAGTCAAGACGGCTGGTGATGAGGGCCTGCGTCACTGTTTTTCTGGTGCTGATGGGGAGCCATTTGAAAGATTCTGTGGAGCACGCAGAGAGTGTAGAAACAGGCTGAGGAGACGGTGTTGGCCTGTCGTTTCATGGAGAGTTTGGTCCTGGGTGGGTCTTTCAGTGTGGGGCTGCGTCCGAGTTTCGATGGCCATTGGCCACCAGATGTCGTTCCATGGAGAGGTGTGGCTGCTTAAGATCAGCACTTTGGTTTTGTCGGTGTTGAGCTTCAGGCAGTTGTCCTTCATCCAGGAGGAGACATTTTTCACACAGTTATGGATGTTGGATTTCGCGGTGGTGGAGTCTGATAAGACCAAGAGTATGAGCTTAGTTTTTTTAGCGTAGAAAATGATGTTGATGTTTCGGGCTCTGGCGATATCTGCTAGTGGCATCATGTAGATGTTGAAGAGGGTAGGACTGAGGGACGAACCTTGAGGGATGTCGCAGATGGTGCGTTTAGGTTGTGAGGTGAAGGGGGAGACAGATTCTTTGGGTGTGCCCCGTGAGGAAAGATGTCATCCATCTAAGGGTGTCATCTTCGATTCCGATTTGGTGTAGTCGTTTGATAAGTGTGTGGTGGGAGACGGTGTTAAAGGCTGCTGAGAGGTCTACGAGGATCAGGGCGGCAGATTCTCCTCTGTCAAGAAGGGTGCGGATGTCATCTGTTGCAGCGATCACGGCCATCTCGTTGCTCTGTTTGGCTCTGATTCCTGATTGGGAGGGGTCTAGCAGGTTCTTCCTCTCCAGGTGTTGTGTGAGTTGGAGGTCAGTGACTTTCTCCAGGACTTTGGTGGGAAACGAGAGCAGTGAGATGGGGTGGTAGTTTTAGAGATCGCTGGGGTCTGCCAAGGGTTTCTTGAGGAAGAGCCTGACCTCTGAGTGTGTTTCCAAGCATCGGTAAAGGTGGCTGTGGTGAGTGAGTCATTGAGGATGGTGGTGAGCTGGTGGTTGATTTTTTCGCTTCCGAGGTTAAAGAGTCGGAGAGGGCATGGATCAGAGGGTGCTCCCAAGTGGATGGGGTTCATTAGGGCTGTAGTGTTTGGTGTGCTGAGTTGTTCCCTTGCATTGAGCAGGTGGTTGCTGGTGGTCCTTGTGGAGGTGGGGAGGCTGAGGCGGTCAGGTTGGGGATAGAAGTTTCAGTATATGGTGGCTATCTTGTTGTGGAAGTGTTCTGTTAGAGCGTCACAGAGTTCCTTTGAGGCGGGGATAGAGTTCTCGGTGGTCGATGGGTAGGTGAACTCTCTGACAATGGTGAAGAGTTCCTTGGTCTGGTTGATGCTGGCCTTGATGCAGTTTGCCAGGTCCACCCTTTTCGCGTCTTAGTTGGTGGTGGTAGGTGTTGAGGGCGAATTGAAGGTGGCACAATCGGTGTTGCTTTTGCTGGTGTGCCATCTTCTTTCTGTGTGTTTGCATCTGCATTTGAGAGAGCTGAATTCAGGGGTGTACCAGCTGGCTCGTTTGGTGGGTCTGTATGTTTTGGTGAGCGTGTCGCGGTGGGCAGCGCAGGTGATCCAGTCTTTGAAGGTCTCTACTCCTTGATTCAGGTTGGTGGGAACATCATGCTGGGTGAGGCTCATGGCATTGGTCCATTGGTGCTGAGTGACTTTGGCCCAGCTACCGAAGGAGGCCCTGTGGTGGTTGGGGGTGGTGCGGGGTGGTCCAGCAATGGTGAAGTGGATGATGGCGGGATTGGACCAAGTGATTTCCGTGGTGTGGCTGTATCTGATTCTGTTGCTAGATGTGAAGATGGGGTCTAGCATGTGTCCTGCTCTGTGCGTGTCTGAGATCAGCTGTGTGAGGCTGATGTTATCCATTCATTACGGGAGGTCAGTGGAGTTGTGTCTGTGGGGTCAATAAGGTGGAAATTAAGGTCTCTCAAGAAGACGTAGTGTTGGGACTCTATAGTGAGCGGATTGATGAATTCTGTAATTGTGTCTTAGAGGTCGGTTCTGAGGTCCTTGAGCTCTGTAAGCGAGGGTACCTTTGATGGTGGTATTGTCATTGGTGTGGAGTTGGAAGTTGAGGTCTTATATGATCGGTATGGTTTCGTCTTCAGTGGTGGTGCAGATGATTGATTCCTTGTATATGGTCGCAATGCCACCTCCGTGTCTGTTGGTGCTGTCCCAGTGTTTCATCTTGCAGCTGGTTGGTGTGGTGGTGGCCATGTCGGGGGCAGATGCGGGGTGAGCTGTCTCTGTGATGAAGGTCACTTCGGGGGCGAGGGTGGAGATGGTGTCCTAGACTTTGGTGACATGCCTGCAGAGCGATCTGGTGTTGATCAGGAGGCACTGGAGTGGTTCCATGGAAGTGGTGGCCATGGGGAGGGCATTATGCAGGTTTTTGCAGGAGCGGTCGGTGCCTGGATGGAGCTGAACCGGCAGCGGAGGCAGGTGAACAGGTCCATTGTAGAGTGAGGAGATGCGAGGCAGCAGTTGTTGTTGCATCTGGGGTTCAGGGCAGGGCATTCACAGTCAGAGTACCTGTGGGAGTCCGGGGGGCCAGGATTCCTGGCACTGGGTGCGATGCAGGTGTGGTAGGTGCAGACGGGTTTGCCTTTGACAGCGTGCCCACTGTGGGCATCCGCTGCATGGCCGCACTCCGGCCTTCATAAAATAGGTCTTATGGAGGGCGCTGGGGAGGTGGGAAGCGGGCAGAGCGGGAAAAAATGGGGCCAGGAAAACAGAGAGGTGGTCTAGGGCACAGTAGGTAACATAAGGGTCCTTTATTACTATAAGTAAGTCACATGTAAGTAACCCCACCAGAATTTATATGTAGACTGAGCATTAATAGCCACCTACAGGGCACTGAAAATATAACACCATGTCAACAAATGATAACACCGATTCCACATAAAACAGGACTGCAAGAATATAAAATGAAAAGATACCACACTTATGTAACTTCTCAAGTAATTGTGACATTTTTATAAACTGTTGGATTCACTATGCCACATGCGTTCTTGGTGTGACAATTCCGTTCTTCCAGGTTCCTGAAAAAACTATCGACCATATTCAATAATAGCTTTGGCAAACTTCAACATGGTTCGTTTTGAGATGTTATTTCATTTGAATTCTTTACCAGACGCCCTAACAACTGTACGATTAATATAATTTATTTATAGAAGTTGGATTGTCTTCAGTGACTACCTGCAATACCTGGGTTATAACTGTCATGCCTTTCATTCTTGCTTTGGTTCCTGCTCTGGAGTGCACGGCATGGATATTCTGGGGGTTAGAAGCAAAAGGCACCACAATGCATATATTTTGGCTACTGCAAAAATGGAGCAAATGCTCTTTTGCACTATTTGGCTGATTCCTAAAAGCTCTTGTCCACTTTTCGTAAACATTTTTCATACTGGAGCATAAAAGGTAGCAAAATATGTTTTCTTTGTTTTCAGTGAGTTTATGTACCATTTTCAAGATGTGAAAGATGAATTAAGTCTCAGATTCACTGTCCTTCAGGCAAGGAAACACTGCATGAAAAATTGCAGCGATGCCTTACGCCGAGGAAAGAAAATAGCGCAGCACCATATTACGTCAAAGTTGCCTGCCAAAGATGTAATTGACGTGGGCGCGCTCAGTCTGGCTGTTCTGCATCACATAGAGCCTGGCAATATGGCGCAAAGGAGACTTTGCATTGTCCCCTCTAGTTCAAATACCAACACTGAGGTTTGAAATGAAAGATGAGTACTTTACAATAAAGCCTGAATTGGTTGATCTAAGTATATCAAGAGATATGCTGCTTGGCCTCCTTTTCTTTGGCCCCAGGATTTGAGCCAAAGGCAGATAACACTGGGCCGTATTCATGAGGCCCTTACGCCATCGTTGCATCACTTTTTGTGACGCTGCGGCTGCGTAAAAAATGCTCCACACTGCTGCATATTTACAAAGTGACGCATCTAGGCAGATGCGTCACTTTGTAAACCCCTGTTCTACAATATACCTGCAACAGATATAATGTATACAGGGTGCGCGTTCCAGTGCAAAAAAGGCTCGTAGAAGTGTCACAGTGAAATCTATGAGATTTCACTGCGACACTTCTAGGGCCTCACTGCGTCAAATCAATACGCCTGCTTGAAGCAGGCATAAGGGGTGATGCAAGCCTTTTCACATGGGGCTTGCCCCATGTGAAATGGCACATTGCTGGAGTTGTGTCTGTTTCCAGACACACTCCAGCAATGCGCCATTTTTGCGCTGACAGATACATCAGGATTCCTTACGTATTTGTCAATCCTTGCTACATGGAGCGCCGTACAGTAATTACGGCGCGTCCATGGTGTCACAAGGAGGGTGCACTGAAAAGTGTTGTATCGCTGTTTTACTGCAGCGATGCAACACTTTTCATAAATGAGGCCCAATGTTTTAGTAAATCTGGCTTTGCACTAAAACCTAAAGGCCTTATTTATGAGGTCCTTACGCCTCCGTTGCATCACTTTTTGTGACGCTATGGCGGCATAAAAAATGTGCCACACTGCGCCATATTTACAAAGTGACAGATCTTGGCAGATATGTCACTTTGTAAACCCCTGCACTACATTATACCTGCGACAGGTATAATGTAATGAGTGTGCACATTCCAGGGCAGAAAAAGCCTGTAGAAGTGTTGCAGTGAAATCTATGAGATTTCACTGCAACATTTCTATGGCCTCACTGCGTCAAATCCTTACACCTGCTTGAAGCAGGTGTAAGGGTTGATGCAGGCCTTTTCACATGGGGATTGCTCCATGTGAAATGACACATTGCTGGAGTTGCGCATGTTTCCAGACACACTCCAGCAATGCACTGTTTTTGAGCCAACATATACATCAGGATTCCTTAAGTATCTGTCAATCCTTGCGACATGGAGTGCCGTACTGTAAATACCGTGAATTCATGGTGTCGCAAGGAGGGCGCACTGATAAGTGTTGCATCGCTGTTTTACCGCAGCTATGCAAGACTTTTCATAAATGAGGCCCCAAGAGTTTCACACTGGCCCACAGCAGACATGCCCCCTTGCGTGCATTATTAGGGAGTTTTTGTAAGAGGGTTTGGTGCCACACGACGGTCACCTTTTAACACAAAATAGCTTTTACCCAAGCTTTTGAAAGTTGATTTGTTGCTGCTTTTTGCGCCTTAACAATGCTTCGAAACGTTTTGCGCTGCTGATAGTCACATAAACGCCAGCAAACCCTTAGTAAATGTGGACTTAAGAGGGTGATTTAGAGCTTGAAGGTCAGTTTGTACTCTGCCAGGGTGATGGAGCAAATTACTCTGTCGGCCTGACCAGGTACGCACCTGCCAAATTTAGAAAAGTCCCTCAGCCTGACAGACATGTCTTCTATTCATAGGAACTGCTGTCAAAGCTGTATCTGTCAATGAATTTAACTTTGCTGTACAGCTCCGTCAAACATGATGGAGCCATGCGGAAAAGTTTTAAACCTTTGTTTATATACAAAAACAAAACCCCAAAGTTGGTTTTTGATTTTGAGAAAAAAAAAATAAGCAATGCCCCCCTCACCATTGTAGTAATCTCCCATGGTGAGGGGGGCATTTTGAGTTTTTTACTGCTCCTTACCACCAGGATTTGGTAGCCCGTGGCAGGCAGTAAAAGTCAGCTATATCTCCACCCACCTAAATTGGGAGGGTGAACATATAGCCATTTCTCCGACGGCCCTTACTCCGTCAGGCCATCTGAGAAGTCTGGCCACGGTGGAGATGGAGTAGTCTCCGTCATTGCCAAACTATGGTCCTCCCACATATAAACTCGGTGGGCGGACTATTACATTAGTCAGAATGTGCTTACTGCAAATATATAAATCAGGCTCTATGTTTGAACAAAAAGAGCTTGCTCTTGTTCTTATTATAAACGCAGCATAAATTATGAAAAATCAGTTTGTTTCATTCTTTTATCACAATATCGCCTTAAGAAAATTTTTGTTTTTTGTTCCAAAACTGCTTTACATAAACACAAATTATGCATAAGCAAAATAAAGGTTATATATAATGTTTGCAATTATGTTACAATACACCAGTTACACTTTTTATTTAATAACAAATCGTTTATGCATAAAGGGCTGTTGGATAATCTGTTCGCTCCATTCCATTGGTGTAAAAAACGTATTTGTTGTAGTTTTATTCACCAGTGCAGTTTATGTAAAAAGTCCCCGAAGTTTTCATTCTCTCATCAGCATTCTGCAGCTCCTGAAGCCCTCACTGCAACACTGTTCAGACAAGGGGAGGGGCATCTTGAGGCGTATATTGCTCATTGACAATCCTGCGTATGCAGTGATACGTGTCATGTCCTTGGTAAATATTGCATGCTGTAATATAAAAAAATACTGCGCTTTGGTCATTTGGTGCCCAATTGCAAGAACATTGATTTATTTTAACGATATAAGCTTCTGCCTCGACGAACAACGTGTCTCACCTTAGCAGGCGAGGCCTACACAGCTTCCCTGAGCTTGTCTTTAATGCCAAGGCCGCCCTGCAAATAGTATTGATCCACATTCAACCAATGAAGAGAAAAGCAATTTCGATCATAAAAGCTTCAGGCACCAAGTCATAAAGTTTGAATCTGACGCCAGGGCGCAGGTAGCTCGGGTTTTGAAATGGCCCATTGATTGCTTTCAAAAGACATTTCTTTTCATATATGTCTTGAAAATATAATAATCGAGAATCAGGCTGGTCACTGGGACACCCAAGTCAGCCTTAAGCAAGACTTGTGTTTTCATCTCACCTCCGCCTTTGTTGTTTACATTGGGCTGAGCGCAGCGCGAGGGCTTTGTCATCTCGTAGGAGCGTCCGCGAGGGCGCGCTTGGGCACCTCATCTGATTTGAAGGCATTTCCTAGGCTCCGCCCATTGTCGCCCCGGTCGACCTCTCCCATTCACTAACACATCATTGTTTCTGTGGGAACACAAGAAATCATTTGGATTTACGTCATGAATGTTAATTTACAAATTCTAAGGGGTAAAGAAAGTGCAGGGCCGGACTGGCTACCGGGCGTTTTGCTGTGCTGCCAAGCTGGGGGCTGATTTCGCTGCGGTGGGGGCTGATTTCGTTGATGGGGACCTGCGTGTGACCTGAGAAAGTGGCAGTAAGACTCCTTTGCATCAATGATGTCACATGAAAAACACTCGATAAGAAATTAGCCCTTTTACAGCCTCTTATTTGAATATTTGCTCCTATTAGAGAGAAACCGGAGTTGCAAAGATGTAAATATTCCTCATCCTGCGTTGATACCTGAAACCAGATGGTTCCAAGGGGGCAGCCGCTACAGCTTTCCCTAATTGACATGATGTAAGTTATGTTCTCAGAAAGCCTTTTTGGGACCACAGAATCACCAATCAGAATAATGTGGTTGCCTCAAAGAAATATACTGCATGCATGAGAGAGGAGGAGGACAGAGGCTTTACGCTAAATGCTAAAACAAATTCTTCATTTTCATACTGCTTTATTTGCACAATTAAATGACTTATTTGGTAGTACTCGTGAGAAAAAAAGAGACCTGTGTAAAAAAGTATCAGCTGCTAGTTTCAGAAACACTGTTGCACACTTCCACTGAGCCATTAGTGTTAAAGTGCTTAGTTCTAGTGTTAGTCTTTTCCAGGTGTCTAGCTGAGAGCACAGCTTTGTTACTAGAATATATGGGGGCAGATTTATAACTTCTGGCGCATCCCTGCAAAGCCAGGAAAGATGCGTTACGCAAAACTACCCGTGCGCCGCCATGGAAGCGCCGCATGTACAATGCGGCGCGCCGTGGCGCACGGATAGGCAGATGCGTGACGTATCTGCTGGCGTAAGTTTGGCGCAGTGCGAGAGTCGTGTCGCGCGCGCGACGCATCTCCAGCACTGTTTCAACCCGGCCTATCCCCACAATGCTGCGTCACACCTTACGCCTGCTTCAAGCAGGCGCAAGGTTTTGACGCAGCAGCGTCGGGAAAGTGACTGAGTGAAATCTTGTAGATTTCACTGCGTCACTTTTCCGAGGCTTTCCTCCGACGGAACGCCCACACTGCGACGGAACACCCACATGAAACCTGCCGCAGGTTTCATGTGGCGCACTGCTTAGTGCCAATATCGGCAACACTCCCCATACCACATACAGCAATATCATTAGTAAATAAACCACACGACACATTGTTTGTGGAGAAAATTGCTGCAGGTTTATTTGCATAACAAATATGCCAACATGGTGGGTTATCTTATGGGCGATCCAAGGGCAGGCAAGCCCCCCTACGCCGCCTGCCCGCCTGATGAGCCAAGTTACACCGTGGCCGTCGCCATTCGGTGCTTACCAATTTTGGGAGGGGCCAACCATCCCAGCGGGGGACCGCCAGTCCACGCCCTTACTCACGCCCCCAAAAGGGGGGGCGGAGCGTTCCAGGCAGCCCCCGGTTGCTCAGGCCCACAACCGCCCGTAGGACTAACGGGGCGCCGTCGCTCTTCCAGGGGACAACGCTAGGACATCCCTGGGTACACTTGGCTTTTGCACCCTTGTTGTGCTCCTGCAGAGGGTACCCGTCTGTACCTTACAGCCTCTGGATCGCCCTGTAACTCCGCCACAGCTCTGGGTGAGGCCACCGTCACAACCAGGGCCCCCCCAACAAGGTAGGCATTCTTACCTACATCCTGATGATTCGAGGGCCTGCCCAGGTCCCGCAAAACAAGTCCAAGCCCATACTGGACCGAAGGCCAGCATGCCCCTTCTGGACAGGTGCCATCATCCTTTTAAAACTCCCCGTGGACTTTAGTATGCGGCCGGCCATGCCTGGTAAAACCAAACCCCTCTGTTCAGGGCCTCTACACCTGGCACTCTTAACTCTCCTGCGTGAGTTTTCCATAGCCCCCCTGGCCGGGCCCCTCCCCTACTACATTGGGTATCTCTGACCATCAAACTCACATGCCCCCCAATGGTTGCATAACTTGCACCAGGAGGAATTCAATTCAGGCAGCATGACCCTCCTTCCCTGGAAAGTCGAAAATTGCTTCCCAGGTGTCAGACCACAGACACTGGTGTAACGAAAATTGAGGGGGCCTCCCTGCAAGGTACGTAGAGGGGCCCCCTCCGGGCTCAATCAGGAGCTCTCCGGCCAGACTGCAGCGCCGAGGGGGCCCCCTGGAGCTTGGGGCCCCCCCGCACCGCGGGGGCTGCGGGGGCCTGTGTTATGCCCCTGACCACAGAGATGGGAGGGGAGCCTCCCCCCCCCCTTGCCCGTGCCACTGCTTCTACAGAAGCTGTTCCCGTGCCTGCCATGGCCCCCCAACCAAATTAACTCAGTTTTGGAAAACCCATGCCTCCATTTCCTGCTATTTGCCCATCGTGCCACTCTCAGAACGCATGAATGGCTAATCACCCATACCTTTGACCCTGGAAAATAAAAGAAATGCCAGGAAGCCAAACCCATTAATGGAGCACTGCACACCATTCTATATAACCACTCAAGCTGGCACTTAATTCGGCACCATAACACAGCACCACACCAAGCATCTGGTGCATCACAGGGGTGCCTTCGGTAAATCCAAAATGTGCCTGTACGTGATCTCTTAACCTGTCTTCCGGCCCCTCCCCAGGGAGCAGACAAGACAGTGTGAACAGGAGGGGCACCATATGTATAAATACCTGCCCTTTTTTGAATACTGGGAATGCCAAATGTTCTTTAATACTTTGTAGCCCATTTGTGCTTTAACCCAGAGTTTCCCCAATCTTTGGACCGTAGCACACTTGTTGGATGACAACTTCCACAACCTGCATGGCTGCCAGCCAAGGCTATAGGGCGGTAGAATTTACACATGTTTATTGTTACTCAACTCAATGGTACTCGATATATCGACCTCAGAAGGAAGAAATGCTAAGTGGACCTACCAGGATCTGAACCTGTGACCAAGAGGTTGAACACAAGCCCCTTTCAGTTCTGCCGCTCCACAGGCCTGTGAACTTGTATCCCAGGGCCAACTTCTGGCACCTTAATCCTTACTTTGACATGCCTGACCTAGAAATCCACATCTAAAAGTCCTGCCAACCGGCTGACCACCAAATTGCAGTCCCAATGTTAGCTGATAACTCCCAAGGAAAATTCGCTTAACTGAAGCAACTGGTAAATTGCAATCCATATTGATCAGGGGACATGGAGTAAACCTATGAGTAATGTACCTGCAACCTCTTAACTATGACTGCAAAATGTGCTCTGGTAGTTGTCCGTCTTAGTGCTCCATCCCCTCCATTTCAGTACTATCAAGGCAAACCGCACCCTCTTGGGAATGGCACACTCACGCCCCAGCTGACAGAAAGTGCCTATTCGTGTGTAGCCCATAACCTTACGTTTATTACTGACGCCCTATAAGCCCGCCAGGCTATTACTGTAGTGCGCCCCCAGGTACCCCTACCTGCTGCCCAACTGTGCCCCTTGGGTTCAAACCAGTAATCCGGTATCATGGCTCAGGGTGACCTGTGCTTGATGCTACTCGACTTGGCGACCACGTGAGGAAGAGGGAGACAGCTGACAGGCTTAGACTCTGGCGGTCCCTCACTGTGCGCTCCTATTCCCCCCCAGTGAGGCTCAACTGGGAAGCCACTGCCTACTTGCCAACTTACAGAAAACCCGTTAATCCACCCCTTTCCGCTACCTCTCCAGTTATCCTGCAGAGTGTGTGCGTGTCTCTCGAAACCAAAAGACCATATATACGCTGGTGACTGTCCCCACTAGCTACGTGCCTGCCCCGCTTCCGATGCAATTCGGGGCATGTGGCCCCGAGCCCTGGATGTCTTTAGTCATAAAAACCTAATAAGCCCCGCAATGAACCATAGACATACCTAATGTCTCTGATGTGAAGCCGTAGGATGACCCCAGACAGGCAAAGTGCCAGAGACTTCTGATGCCACTAGCAGCCCGCGAGGTTCAAAGGACCATCAGAACCGAAAAAACAGCCCCTTGGAGGTAAACCAAGCAGACCCCAAAATTTGCTTCCACCCGGCACTGAACTGAAACCTCTGCTTCCCACTTCTGGAATACGATCTATGTGCTTCATTATTGCCGGCTTTACTGCTAAGTGTGCCCAGTTCGTACCCTGCATTTCTTCTACTTTCTTTTCTCTCTCTGACTGCCAAATGAAAGGATAGTTGTAAGCACCACTCCGAATGCTAAAACAACTAAAATGCAAGCACAACTTGTCAGGAGACATTCAACCTCTGTCTTTGAAGTGCAGCAAGCGTGGCAAGTCAAATACCGAGTTGAGAACCCCTTTATTTAACTTTAACTGAGATGCCCCGGTACCACTGGTCCTATTACCAGGAAGGTGTGGTGCCTCCCACAGCTGGTAAACTTATGGGTGCGCACGGCACACGCATTGTATAACATGTGAGCAGTTCACCCCTGCAAAACCCAGTCAAGATAGTCCTGCCAGTATCCTATCTGTGTCCCTTTGAACTGGTTCCGAATAGCCCTGCCACTTTCTGATAATTAATGGCCATCTCTTTCTCAGAACCTAAACCTCCCTAGTATGCCAATTCATGATTATTTGTGATTTACCTTTTATTACCCTACCTCTTGTAGCCTTAACTTATAATGTTAAATCGGACCTCACTCATGGGAAGGCAACCTACTTACAACAATCCTTCTGTTAGCCACCAGCAAGGTACATTACCAGATGTTTAAACTTCCCTCGCATCCATGATTGGTGCGACGTGGTCTTCACATTGTGTGAAGAGCACATTATTCTCGATAACAAGTTTCAAACAGGTAATGCGTGAGCTACCTGTAGCTCCTGAACACCCATGAAGTGGCTCTCAACTTGAATCTCAACCCTGTTCATCCTACGGAGGGTTATGCATATTGAAGAAGACCACACTGTCCCGATCCGGACCCTGCAAGTAGAAACCCAGCTGAAACAATCGCAGGCCCTCCTGCTAAGACACAAACAATACATGTCCAGAACGTGCCAATATGTGTCCAATGAAATTAAACAAGTAAAAGGTTTTCTTGTATCAGCCAGGCCAAAATTGGAGAAGAGCAAACTGGTCTTATTGTGGGCCAGAATGGAGTAGGTGTATGAGTGGCAAATGCAGGCCCCAAATCTGTGCAAATTGCTGCTGCATCACCATAATGCCAATGGCCCTGAGTTTAAGAAAATGGTGATGTTGTGATTCAACTTATGTAAATGTGGGCAGTGTTAAATCCGTCAGCTCATAGGTCAAGCACCTGTGTAGTTCGACTGTAAAGTGTGTATCACTGTGAATTTCTTGGCAGGGTGGAAATTGTTTTGTGGCCAAGAGCATGGATGTCTTTGGTGATGAACACTGTAAAAGCAGCGCAATGGACCATAGGCATACCTATAATGCCTCTGAGATGATGCAATTGGAGGACCCCAGACAGGCAATATTCAAAAGCCTTTGGATGCCATAAGCAGCCATAAAGCATAGAAAGGACCATCAAATCCGGAAACAGCGCCTAGGGGGTAAACCCAGTTGACCCCAAAATCCAACTTGTGCAAGATCCAAGATGTGCAAGATACAGCGCCTTAAGACCCTCACGGGTGAGTAGCGCGCTTACAATTCCCTGATTGATTGATTGAATCCCAATGGCTCTCCGTGTGTTTGATTCCGGTCCATGCTGCATAAGTCAGGAAACTTGCCAGCTGGGATAGAAACCTGACCACAAACAAACCGGTTGAATTGTGGTAACCCCATTTAGTTAACGGCCATTCCTGAAGAGGGTGCCCCTTGAGACTTACATGTGGATAGCCAAAGTCCGTACCACTTGCTCTAAGCCCCCTTAGTTCTGGCCTGTCATTCCTATACGCCAGGATATACAGAGAGATACAAGCTCTAATCGGTCCTAAAGGCCTGACAGACATAGCAAACCCGTTGACACAAGATGAGGCATGCTACCCTGCTCCAAACTCTGCGGAACAACCACCTGTGCGAGCTTGTACAAACAACCGGAAAAGCATGCCGGACATGACCCGGTTTCAAGGTTGGGATACTAGTCAATGACCAGTCGGAGTTGAGGCCTGGCAGGGTGGCCACTCCTCACATCAGCTTGAAACAAAGTATAGATTAACAAGCCTGCTCCTCTTATTGCCGAAATCGTTCCCACCTGCTGGCCCGTGTGTACCTAAATGTTAATTATCTTGTGCCGTTATCCAAAGTGCCCTCCATTGCCATGTTGCTGGTACTGCACGAGCACTCTGGCCAAGTTCTAATTGTGTTTGCATCAATCTTCAGGGATAGTGACTTCTGTATTCACTTTGGACACAGCAGCAGCTCACTGATATTATTGCAAATAATATGTGACCCCATCCATTCTCATTTTTGAGGTCGCGGTTTAGTCTAAAAGATACTTTTAATGGATGTTGCACGAAACCAACACAATACTTCTCAGCAAGATAACTGCTATCTTCTCACACATCGCCCCCATTAAAATTGCATTCTGAGGCAAACGGCGATTAAAACAATCTGCAAAGAAATATCTAGGCAATCTTACCGCTATCCCAGCGAACTCAGCGTACAGAGGCAGGGCCTGCGAACTGTCAAATCAAAATTATGGGCCACACAAAGGCTGGCTCCACGAGTCGAACCCCCGAGCCAGGCAAAATTAGGTTGTGTGTAGTGGTAGGAATCGAGCCTCGGCAATCACCTGCTGAGGCATCATCCCAGGGGTTGGCAACGACAGTGCCAATGACACCTCACAGAGTTATCACTGCTAGAGAGCACTGCGGGAACATGTTAACAGTAGGTTGTGCCATCTAAAATTACCCACAGCACAATACACCGAGTGCTCATTAACCCATGCCCTACTGACACCTAAGTGCAAAACTTGCATTGTACTGTTAGTGTCAAACAGAACTAGCTAGTCCCCAGTGAACAACCATCTGCCCGCGCCGTGTCTAGGGACCACAGGGTGACCTCGCTGGAAAGAGACGCTATAGGGGACACAACAGACCGAAAACCCAGCAATTCTCATTGCAGCAACCCACTGCCACTGCAGCACAAGCCTCGCCGCTCCGATAGGAGTTCCACGAGACCCAGCTCCCACTAATTTGCCCCATGCAAAGGTGCTGCATTTCTGCTGCGAGGAGGGCGGCAAAACTGCAAGTAACTAAACTGTATAATTTATTTTATGTAATTTCATTTGTTGGCGGTGTATAGTGCAAAATCGGCCGAAATATTGGTGCGCTTTACATAAGCACCAGTTCAGTTAAAGACTCAAGCACGTATTCATCATTTTTTTTTATCACAGGCTGCTGAGCCCTCGTCAGGCTCGAACCTGCACTCGCAGCTCGAGGAGACGTGCAACCCTGGAGCAGGCCCGCTCGAGGCCACAGTCACAGTCTCTGCTCTAAAAGCTCAGCGGCCACAAGCGTGCGATGTGCCACCCCGGGCTTAAGTGGGAAGAGAAAGGGGGCAAGGCCAATGTAAATAAGGGCGTGGCATCTCACACGTACTGCTACCCACAGAGAAGAACAGCTCCAGGTGGGAAGCACCGCCCCAGGGTCGAGCCCCAGAAACACAGCACTGGACGCACTGCACCAATCCACCCTCAAACAGAGAACCGGAATCGCCGCCCCCTACCTCCCCGGGGGAACCACAGCACTGAAAATACGGCACCCAGACACAATCCCAAAACAACCGCACAAAGCACCGCACCAAACCATCCGATAGAGAGCAAGTCCCCAGATGGAGGACTACAAACATAGGGCCCGATTCACAACAGCAAACCCAGACCTCTGCGCAAGTCCACCCTTCTCTGCATTCATAAACCACTAGTCAATAGGAAGTCTATGGGGGAATAATCAACACCAATCCAACCTGGTGCGGATGTTTCCTGTATGCGCCATGCCAGCAGTCCGCTCGAAAATTCACCCTCCAAGCAAAAGTCCTGGAGGTAAGTAGCACTGCACAAACACGACTCAAAACAACAGTATTCGCAGAGCTCTTGCCTCCAGCGTCGAAGATCCACTCCGCCCGAGTCTGACCCGTGCCCTGCATGGCTTCAACACGGTTTGTCCTTCTTCATTTCCAAACCCGACCCGCCAGGTCGGAGGCGGACCGGCTGGTACCATGGGGGGAGGGTGGGAGGGCCGGGGCACTCTCGCGGCACCCTCCCCCCTAGCGCCTGCCAACCGGAGCGTCTGTTGCCACCCCCGCGTATTAATTTCTGGGGGGGATACCCTGGTTCCTGTCGTGATGAGGAGGGTCCCTCCCCCCCCGCGACCACTGTCGGAGGGCCTGCGACAACGCACCGGCGTTCTAAGATCGACTCCACAAGTTCAGGGCTAGTCTGTTAAAGGCTTGCAAAATTGACTTTGCCATATTCGACCCATTGCCTGCGCTTTAATGCCGGCAGCGTTACCACTGCACTACGTGCCCTCTGATATCGGCTGCGCATATAGAAACTTCAAGCGAACTTGGAGAAGCGATATTTTAAAACCAGATTATTTATCTCCCCCAGGGGAGAGCAAGTCCGCTTGTACTTAAATGAAGGGAATTCCTACCCTCCTCCGTCACGAATCCCTTTGTTTGCTCAATCCTGCCAACACCCTTCCTGCCAATGCCTGCCCGCGAAACCAGCCTGTGACCGCATTGTGCGAGTCACCTTCAATACCCCGCTCCCACCGGACACCAGACGGAAGGCCAGACAACTTGCCCCGAAGTTGCAGCAACGCAGCCCCCGAGCACAAAACTCACAACAACTAAGCGGGCGAAACAACCCCACGTGCCTGGCAGCATGTCCGGTGGGAGACAAAGGGACAGCACCGGGATCCTGGCGCAACCAAACAGCGTAACGGGCAGCCACAAAGAGGCCGCCAGATGGGCGGGGAGAAGCACTTATACTGCCTCCCCCCGCCCCCCCCCCCTTACCGGAAGTGACGAGGCACGCGGATCCCTCGGGGGTCCCTAATGACTGGACTGACTCGTGTGCCCTCATGTGGCACTAAGGCGGCCGCCCTCTTAGGAGGGTCCCCTTCGTGGACCACGGGTAGCCGACATTACAACGTGACCCATCTGCCTAGATGCGTCACGTTGTAAATAAGTCGCAACGTGGCGCATGGTTTACGCCGCCGCTGCTTCACAAAAGTGACGCAACGGCGGCGTCGAAGTGTCGCAAGGGGCTTGCAAATCTGCCCTCAATGGTTTGTGGGTTTGGCTGTAGCTGTTCTGTCCCCCTATTGTGATTAGCGGTGCTTCTTCCATCTCTGTGAGTCTAGACACCAGACAGATTTCCACCCTAGGGAAGGAATGCCTCCTCAAAGCGACTCAGCAGGACATCATCAATCTCATCCATTACTTTTCTGTTACAGATGGGTATTTTCTGGGTCTTTTGTCCTGTGCATCCACTGAATCACCTGGACTAATAACAAGCATTGGCATAGCCAATAGGTCTCGCTTTTGGGACCTTATAAGTATTTAGTTATGCAGCACAATATCCTTGGTGCAATAACATCAACTGTTGCATGGCTAAAAACTTATAAGGTTCCAAAGGCGAGACCTATTGGCTATGCCAATGCTTGTTTTAATTGTTTGAGAGAATATTTGTGCTGGTCATGTTTATGTGTGTGTTCGTTTTTTATTTTGCCTAACAGAGTCTTTTTGCAGTAATTTAAACTTCAGCGGGGGGCGGCTCAGGCCCGAGGTACATCTTTTAAGAGTCTTAGCGGGATTGGATCCTGGGCCGGCCATTGTGTCAAGGATCACACGGCTCGACTTAAGTCCGCCGTACAAAAGTAGTGATAAGGAGGTGAACTCGGAGCTGACTGGCGAGATTACAGGCCCTGGAGACGGCGGTATCAGCAGCAAAGCTCCCGCGGGGTCCCAGTCACAGAGAGGGGCTGATCAGACAGATAAGGTTCAAGAAAGGGAGGCCCATGGAATGGAATGTGAGAGCAGCGCCGAGGAGACGGAGAGCAGAGCGGTGTGTGCTGAAGAACACAAGCAGAGCAGAGTGTGCCCCCGAGCTAGACGGTTCTGAGACAGTGACCGGCATGGCACTGAGGCCTGGAAAGTAACTTCAGTAACGGAGCAGAGAGGCGGAGAAAGCGTGACGTAGACTCGTGGAAGAGAGAGCGGAGGCCCCTTCTAACACTAACGTGACAGCAAAGAGAGGGGGCTGCCGCGTGTCACTGAAGGAGGGGCCACCTCCTGAGTAGGATTAAACTACGTACACTGGGCATGGGGGGAGGGAGTGGGAGAAGGGAGGGGTGTGTGAGAGCAGAGAGAAACCATTAACAGCGCGGCGCTCGTAAAAGGGCGCTGTGCTGATTATGTTACAACAAGCCAGGACTATTGTCTTTGTCAATGGCTGTTAGATGCATAAGATAAAAAACAAGCCAGCGAAGGTCTGGTGTAACAAGCACGGAGGAGCGGGGCGAGCGAGCGCGGCAGCCTGCAAAGCAGTCCCAAACGCTCGTGCGTCGTGGCTGGCCTTTGGATGAGTGCGCGCGGCAGACATGTGTTTCCACTTATCGCGCCCGCGTCTGGGCACGATAATTGGAAACACATGTTTGCCGCGCGTACCCATCTCAAAAAGGCCAGCCACGACGCACGAGCGTTTCTTGGACTGCTTTGAAAACTCACTTACAATAAGTCTTCGCCTCTAAGCAGCGCTTGCGCGCTACTCGAGGCTCGACCTAAAAATGATGATGCTTTGTAAAAGGAAAGACCACAATTGAATCCATATGTCCTCCTGACCTGCAGCTATACAGCATTCCTATAACAAGATGGCACTTCATATTCTAAGATCAGCAAGGATTACATTTGGCAGAGCTGAATGTGTGGAAAGGGTTAAGGATGATGGCTATACCACATGGACTGCATGAAGGCCGTACTATGTTATGTGGACTGTGTTATGTGGACTGTATTGGGGAGGATTTTCATATGAGGGATCATATGCACTACGATCCCTCATCCAATTTGTGGCTAAGTACATCATATCGCCCTCACAAATGGTAAACTCATTCCAAGCAAATACGAGTTGGTAGCAGTGAATCAGTCACCATGTTAGGGCGAGCCTTGGGGGCCACAGCAACACACTTGGCGGTATTCTTTCAAATGGGTTAGCTGCAGGCAGACATGGGTAGTGTGTAAACACCTTTGTCAGTGCTGTATTTTGAAGGACTACATATGTATTCGGTGTTCCACCCATCCTTCTAAACCAACATGAACCTTTTGGTATAAAAAGGAGCTCGAATCTAGAAGACAGCTCGCTTGGCAAATAGAGTACTACGCTAACAAATGATGGACAGAATGCTGAATAAATCATACATTCACCCCCAGTCAAGAGATCTGGGTTAAATCCATCGTTCTTTTGGAACCAGCCATATGCTAATCAGTCTTGACCCTGCTCCTCATGGGAACAGTCTAGCCCGAACTGCCAAGCCAGGTCCTCCCTGGACCTAAAACAAGCATCCTGGGACTGGGCATGGTGAGCAAAGGAATGATGGATTTAACCCAGATCTTTTGACTGGGGGTGAACGTATGATTTACTCAGCATTCCGTCCATCATTTGTCTGCATAGCACTTTTTGCCCTAAGTGAGATGGGTATGCCCAGACGTGGGTCCATTGCTCACTGTGCTACAGGATTCAAGCTAGACTGGCTGATGAGGGGTAACACCCTGAATCCGGTCCCAGGATGCTTGTTTCCGGTCCATGGAGGACCTGGCTTGGCAGTTCGGACTGGACTGTTCCAATGATTAGCAGGGTCAAGACTGATTTGCATATGGCTGGGTCTAAACTGGGGTGGCAATGTTGTGCAAAAGAACAATGGATTTAAACCAGATCTTTTGACTGAGGTAAATGTATGATTTACTCATCATTTGTTTGCATGGCATATAGAGTACAGCAATGTACATTCTTGCACCTACATTTTTCAATCTGTTAATGGAGCTCATTGGCCTCATCCTAAAACACTGCGGTATCACCATGCACCAATATGAAAATAATCCACAGTAATAGACATGGCTATATTATACAAATGCCTTGAGCAGCTACAATTTTGGATGAATGACAGTTTCTTGCATCTCAATGCTATGAGGTTAGATTGCTTCTCCCCAGTCCCCTTTCCCTCTGTAAAGTCAATGGGATTAACACTGGAACAGAACCTCTCTTTCATCCCACAAGTAAATGAAACCAACAATACAGCCAATTTTCATTTGCAGACCCTTGAGAAAATTCAACCCATGATCTCATTTAGGATTTAGGCCCAGATCTTTGTACTGGGGTGAATGTATGACATTGTTCTGCATTCTGTCCATCAATTGTTGTTTTTGCATTTGTCACCCCGAGTGGGACGGGTATGCCCAGACGTGGGTCCCGTGCTCTCCATGCCACTGGAGTCAAGCTATCCTGGCTGATGAGGGCTGAAAGCCCGAAACCGGTCCTAGGATGCTTGTTTCCAGTCCAGGGAGGACCTGGCTTGGCAGTTCGGGTTGGACTGTTCCCATTGGGCACAGGGTCAAGACTGATTTGCATATGGCTGGGTCCAAACTGGAATGGCATGGTGAGCAAAAAAACGATGGATTATAGGCCCAGATCCTTGTACTGGGGTGAATGTATGATGTTGTTCTGCATTCTGTCCATCAATTGTTGTTTTTACATTTGTCACCCCGAGTGGGACGGGTATGCCCAGAAGTGGGTCCCGTGCTCTCCATGCCACTGGAGTCAAGCTATCCTGGCTGATGAGGGCTGAAAGCCCGAAACCGGTCCTAGGATGCTTGTTTCCAGTCCAGGGAGGACCTGGCTTGGCAGTTCGGGCTGGACTGTTCCCATTGGGCGCAGGGTCAAGACTGATTTGCATATGGCTGGGTCCAAACTGGAATGGCATGGTGAGCAAAAAAACGATGGATTTAGGCCCAGATCTATGTACTGGGGTGAATGTATGACATTGTTCTGCATCCTGTCCATCAATTGTTGTTTTTGCATTTGTCACCCCGAGTGGGACGGGTATGCCCAGACGTGGGTCCCGTGCTCTCCATGCCACTGGAGTCAAGCTATCCTGGCTGATGAGGGCTGAAAGCCCGAAACCGGTCCTAGGATGCTTGTTTCCAGTCCAGGGAGGACCTGGCTTGGCAGTTCGGGCTGGACTGTTCCCATTGGGCGCAGGGTCAAGACTGATTTGCATATGGCTGGGTCCAAACTGGAATGGCATGGTGAGCAAAAAAACGATGGATTTAGGCCCAGATCTTTGTACTGGGGTGAATGTATGACATTGTTCTGCATTCTGTCCATCAATTGTTGTTTTTGCATTTGTCACCCCGAGTGGGACGGTTATGCCTAGACGTGGGTCCCGTGCTCTCCATGCCACTGGAGTCAAGCTATCCTGGCTGATGAGGGCTGAAAGCCCGAAACCGGTCCTAGGGTGCTTGTTTCCAGTCCAGGAAGAACCTGGCTTGGCAGTTCGGGCTAGACTGTTCCCATTGGGCGCAGGGTCAAGACTGATTTGCATATGGCTGGGTCCAAACTGGAATGGCATGATGAGCAAAAAACGATGGATTTAGGCCCAGATCTTTGTACTGGGGTGAATGTATGACATTGTTCTGCATTCTGTCCATCAATTGTTGTTTTTGCATTTGTCACCCCGAGTGGGACGGTTATGCCCAGACGTGGGTCCCGTGCTCTCCATGCCACTGGAGTCAAGCTATCCTGGCTGATGAGGGCTGAAAGCCCGAAACCGGTCCTAGGATGCTTGTTTCCAGTCCAGGGAGGACCTGGCTTGGCAGTTCGGGCTGGACTGTTCCCATTGGGCGCAGGGTCAAGACTGATTTGCATATGGCTGGGACCAAACTGGAATGGCATGGTGAGCAAAAAAACGATGGATTTAGGCCCAGATCTTTGTACTGGGGTGAATGTATGACATTGTTCTGCATTCTGTCCATCAATTGTTGTTTTTGCATGATCTCATCCTGTCACATTAAAATAGCCATTAACACACTTTTAATCTGAAAGCTTGAATTTGACAATGTCATTTTCTCTCAGGACTATCAGCAACTTTCATGACCTCTCAAAACCTGTACTGAGCTCAGCCACCAGGCAGATCCACTCAGCAAAGAAATGCAATCACATTACCCCCAACCCCCATTGTGAGAGACCTCCCTGGTTCTCTCCATGGTAGCTCATATACTACCACAAATCTGCTGCCTAGTTCATAAGCCCATCGACAAAGCCAATCCATCATATACCGTCAAATTGTTCAATATCTTAAAGGGGTTTTAGTGATCTGAGGAGTAGGAGCTCATGTCTTTTAGAAGTTCCTAAATTAAGGACTCTTCAGCTCTGAAGAAATCATTCTTCAGGAACTGTGAGCTCAACATGGAATTCGGTACAACCTAGGCTAAATATTCTTACACCCTTTACTTTCTTCAGGAAAGATCTGAAAGCTCACCCAGCCAGTTACTTCTTGACTGAAGAACAACTTACACCCTCATTATTGTCTCAAACATACCTCGGATTTACCAGCATTGTTTTATTTATCAAATGTTCCAAACAGTTTATCTTCGTGTAGTTATCTTCAAATCTATCAGTGCTATTTATGTGAAGCACCCTGTCACCCAGGAGCCCAGGTGTGCTCTACAAATGTGTGAATGGAAAAAAAAAGTCATTTGAGTTGTGGATGGCTTTTTCGGACCCAGGACCTGCTCTGCTGGATGTTGTGCTGAGTAATTTGTAAAGGCGGATGGAAAATGTCACAAACTTCTGCATCATGAATCAAATGCAAGCTTTGAAATGTAGGGTACCCATCTGAAAGTTTGCAAACAAATATGCTACAAGTCCAGCACAAATGCACCGCGACTCTCTTTCTCCCCAGTTGACTAGAAGGGTGCATGCTGTTGAAGCCCTCATTCCTCATCCACTGTCCTGTCAGTCTTTACAAAAGTGATGTGTATGCGCCTCCCTGACAGGCATTCTGTTGACCACCTACAAAGAAATACAAGGGCTGTGAATGAACTCCGGCAGCTATTTAGCCTAAAAACACTCTCCCCACTTTCTACACAAAATGTGGGTCAATCCTCGGCAGATTCTCTACCGTCTCTCAATCAGGTGACCCAACTATTCTAATGTATTTCTTTCCAGGGCTGATCCTGGGCTCACAGGTTTAAGAATATTGGGCCAAGAGTTCTTGCATGGATGACATAGCTGGCTCACGTCAATATTCAACAGAATAAGGCAAATGATTTATATTGTTGGTACAGCTCGCCTTTTATTGTTTTGTCAAATATTGATAATGCCGTATGTGCTAACCCTCTGCTGTGCATTTTCAGATATGTTTGCGGGAGCCATAATTATATTAGACAGCTTTTGCTTTATATATCAGAGGGAGGTTTAGCACTGTGTTTGCTAATCGGCTCCCAGTTCTTGCGTTCCATAAGAGAAACAAAGATACAAGGAGCAGAGAGGGAGCTGTGTGCTTCTCAGACAGGTGCCACTTCTTACGTTCTATGAATGCACAAAGCGGATGGAGAGCCATGCTCTTGCTAGATGCCTTGTGTCAGGTTAATCTCTGCACAAATGGGGCAGTGCTTACTGTTCTTCCTATGGAAAAATCGGGTTATTCATGCTATCAGTTATCAGATGCATGCACAATCTGTTCTGTATTTTGGAGTGCGCTAGCTGTGGCATCATTACACACAGGTGTCATGGCCCATGATGACGTTATGGCGGCCATCTTTGTGTGGGTTATGGCTTGTTCTTTTTCATTGTTGGGATTGATTTCAACACGAGGGCAATTTTCATTTTGGTCTGGTATTTACCAGTATTTAGTTTTGTTCTTTTCACTTGTCAGTTTTACCTTTAGATGGAAGTTCTAGGATTCAATTGTTCTCGGCAGTTATAGAGACGCATCATAAGAAGAGAGAGAGCGATCTGAAAGCCCACAGCCACATGACTCCATTTTCAGAGATGGATTGAAAACTTTAATGAGGAAAATATTGTAAGAACTGCTAAAGAAAGTAAAGGTAATAGGTATTTTACTTCCAGTTCTACCTCCTGACCTTCCTCAGTTTAAGACTCAGAAGAGGAGGACACTGAGCATGCCGATCCTGATCCAAAGGAGAAATACATGAAGCATAATGAGCTCCATAATTTGCCTCATTCTTGCTCGCCCTGCTGCTGCCGCTGCTGCTGCTGCTGCCGCTGCTGCTGCTGCTGCCGCTGCTGCTGCTCCACCTGTCTCATCTCCCAGCCATGTTTCTACTTTTGCTGTTCCTGCTTCCAGGTTGGGCTGGTCCAGGCTGCTTGGACCTCCGACATCGCAGCTCTCTACAATAAGGCTGTGCAACGTTGGACTATTCAACGCACCATTCTGGATGACCCAAGCCGGCAAGGATTTTTTGTATCCAGCCTGGTGACGTCTCGAGCGCATCGCACTGGGATATACTGCATGACCGGGCAATATTGGTCTGAAACAACAGGGAATTCTGCCCCTGCCCCGCGCAGTCTTGGACATATGCCTATGGTTGTAATCTGCAGAGCCAAGCCTGGTTCCCGGTGGAGTCAGTCCAGGAGATTCGTTGGCCGCTGTAAAACATTAGGAGGGGCCCGGGTCGGGATAGTTGTTGTCAGTCAGCCAGCCACCAATGGGGAGACGGGGAGTTCGGATGTGCAGCATGGTGGGAGGTGGGTCCTAGGTTTCAGCCAGCAGATGGTCGACCTACCATCCAAAGCCCAGGGAGGCTTGTGGAACCCAAGATGACCTGGGACCAGAACTATAGCCCTTCCCCCAGACCTGGTCTTCTATTCTTTGGTCCTTATACCCATATCGTGGAAGAATACGACTACCACTTCACCCCTGTGAAAAGTTAAGAGTATCTAAAAGGTCTTCTAAGGAGCGCCAAGAGACTTTCTGATAAGTGGATGAGGCGGCAGCGGCAGTTCTAAGTTGGGGCGTGTTTAAGAAGGAGGTAAGTGTAATTCCTGCTTTTCTTGCCTGTAACTTCACCTATTATCTGGTTTGACCAGTAATGAATAGCTCCTCTCGTACCTCACCTCCGGTGCTCCGCTGCAAGAGAGCCCTTCTCAGTGCTCCAAAAGGTTAGATCCCAGAGGAGAGTCTGTAAAATGAGGAAAACATGAGGGGAGAAGGTGACCGCCGAATCCGATCTAAGTGCTCTTTCAAATGGGAAAGCACCACGCTCACTTGTTACTTCAATAAAGGATTTTGCTCTTAAACATTTTAATACTGGAGTCCTTTCGTCACCGAAGGAGGGGAACAAGATACCCCACAAGCCACCTAGATTTTAAGACTTAGCAACAGATGTACTGTGTTCAGCAATGGATGGAGTGAAAATAGCCAACCTTATGTGTTTTTAATCTTTTTACTGGCTGGATTTGTCTAATTTTGTTCTTCGTTTCTTGTCAGGGTCAAACGTAAAGGCTTTATCGATTTGGAATAATGCTGTCTATGTATTTAATTATGTTTTTCTGATTTTTCTACCTGTTGGCAAAATAAAAAAAAAAAAAAAAAAAGAAAATAGCCAACCTTTCGGTGTCTTCTTTGCAGACTGCAAGTGCGAGCCCAATCAGGGGCCCAAGACTGTCTTCTTCACCCCGTTTAGATATTTCTTTATCATCCTCCTGCTCCGATGATCCTGAACTCTCACAGCCGAATTGCAGAGAAGACCATCCAAATCGAATCATTTCATCACCTTACAAGGCCACCTTGGTCGGGGAACCAAACTCTACCTTTGGATCCCAGGGAGGGTCCATAACAATCCAGCCTACCCCCTCGTCATCTCAGTTGGATGTTATGCTGCTTATGCAAACAACTTTACATGGCATTTTGAAAGCGCTAGTGTCGATGAGGTAAAATCAGGTGGAACAATCAAAGTTTTTGAAAGACATTCAACATGAACTTCAACATTTTAAAAACGAGGCCGCAAATGTAGGCGAAACCATGATCACTAAGTTGCCTATTGCAGCACTGATCTCAGAGATTCCGGGGGGGGGGGGGGGTCATTGTGTCCTTTTAGGGAACAGTGAGGGTCAATTAAATTCGGTAGGCTCTGTCTAAATTTCAAAAGGCTGTATGCTTGTGCAGAAAAAGCACCATCTTTTTAATCCTTTTAAATTTTCCTCAAGGTTTCACTGTGCACAGAGGGCCAGTACTTGGAATAGATTTTTAGGGTCCCATACCACATGTGCAGGCAAAAAGAAGGCCCTGAGTATGAAGGGATAGAGACTGCAAGGGTACTTGCTCCCAAGATCAATACTTGAGGCCCCCTGGTGGTTGATCCGTAGATGTATCTACCTATAAAAAGGCAAAATCAAAAGCAAAATTTAGTATTAAAGCTAGCTCCGATTCCATTCCATTACCCTTAAATGTCCGCCCCTCTTTAAATAATAAAGGCCTAATATCAGTTAGAAGTAAGGTGTCTAAGCGCCAGATTCCCAATAAATCTCTGGTCCCGAATCTTCCCCCAGCCTTGAGTTGGCATCCTCAGAGCTATTGCTGAATATTACCCGCCGGGGGAAAAAAGCAAAGAAACTACAGCCTTTCAACCGCTCAAAAGTCCTCCATATATTTAATCAAATCCCCTCCCTTTCAGGAATATCTTCGTTGGATTTAACCTCAGTTGGGTTTACATGGCGAACAAGGTAGAGCAGTTTCCAGAGTCTCTTTTATTTCGCCCTGTACTGAGCAGCTAGTGCTCAAGGCAGTAGAGGATTTAGCTAAGGTAGGACTACAATCTTTCTGCCCTCCTAAAAGGATCTCCGTCCTACTAGTTTCTCAGCCAGGCCCTATTCCACCTGCTGTTTTAAATATCCATGGTGCATTATCTGCCACCCAATGGGAGCGATTTATACCTTACAAACCGTTCCCAAGGCCTGGAAGTTCATGGCAAGGCAGCCAGTCGCCCAAAAATCTAAGAATGGTTATAGTAAATGATAGACCACTCAGGCAGCCTGCGCAATCGGTATGGGGCCAGGGTAATAGGTTCTCTCCCCTGCAGCACATTTTGGAGGATGGCGACTGGAATACCAGGCCTAGTTCCCCCTAGAGTGAGGGGTCCTCTCTAAACCTGAGAATCCTGAGTTGGAATATCCATGGGTTCGAACGCTTTAGGAACAGTGGTGAACTGGAAGAAAGTTTGAAACCCTTTCACTTGGTGTTCCTTCAAGAGTGCTGGTTGAGAGAGAACCAGACAGTAGAAGGTTTTATGGTATTGAACAGTAAAGGCCGGAGCCGGGGTAAGGGGAAAGCGTCTGCAGGTGTCCTAACCCTAATATCTAAAACGGTGATTAAGAAATCATTAGAGGTTATAAATGTGTCAAGTGGTCTGCAGTCTGTGCTTGAAATGGGCTTGAGCAATAACATTCATAGTAGGGGTGGGCGGACAACTCCGTTCCGCCCACGGAATGTGCGGAATTTTGCCTGTTCCGCGTTCTGCAAAGTAGGCGGAACAGGCAAATCTCAGCACACTCGGGGCGGAGCGAAGTTGGCCTCCCGCCCGCACTATTAAAACATTATAAATAAGAATTTAAAACACCTTACCTTATCGGCGGCGTCCCCGGGCATCCCTTCTTCTCCATTGCGACTTCTTCTTCAAAACTGCGCATGCGCCCGCGCATGCGCATTTCTCGCGAGGAATGCGCCTGCGCAGTTTTCCAGAAGAAGACGCAATGGAGAAGGAGGGAAGACCGGGGACGCTGCTGATAAGGTAAGGTGTTTTAAATTCTTATTTATAATGTTTTAATAGTGCGGGCGGGAGGCGGGTGGCGCATAGCGGAGCTATGCGGAGTGTGCGGAGGCCCACTACACCCACCCCTAATCATAGATACTTCCTTCTTATAAATGTCTATATTCATAAAGAAGACCATTGGCGAATGAAAGGCTGGCTGGAATCATTTGAACTCTCCTTCCATCATCTGGTAGCAAAATATCCGGAAGCAGTCATAATAATGGCTGGAGATGTCAATGCCCGTCTTTTTCCTGTACAGTTGGACCTACAGCTGGAGGAAGCTCTGGAATTTTATAACATTCCTCCAGCGCAATTTCCTCCTGGTGTTATTAAAAAGGAGGTTAATTTGCTGAGCCAATGGTGAATCATGGTTTGATTTATCTAAACGGACAATACAAAATTGATATGCCAGCAGCAGCAACTTTCCGGCAGGGCCTGTCATCAGGCCCCATTGACTATATATTCATGTCCTTTTGGCACTTCAATCTCTTTATGAATTTTGAAGTGGCAAAATATGTGGGTAATGACCACTGGGAAACTTCAGCAGTTCCTAGCCTGTGCGAGGCAGTGACCCCAGAGAGGGTACTGCCTCTAGGGGTGTCCTACCCACGGCGGCTTTCAACACGTTTCGATCCCATTCATCTCCAACATCTAGGCGCCTTTCAACTAAATGAGAAGACTGATATCCTCCCTATCTGTGTTGATAATATCATTGCATGGTACAATAAAATTGTTCACCAAGTTTTGGGCTGTATCACAGTAAACATAAGAAAGAAGGGATTGCGAGTAGACGCCCATCTCAAGGGGGGGGTCTGGTTTCATTCTGTTTGCCAAGAGCTGAAGCGATTGGTGAGACGGAGCGCCAGGAGTGCCAGGCGGCACCCAGGTACTTTAGCTTTCCAGGAGCTGCCTATGCTTAAGCTACAACATAAATTTCTTGTGCAGACAAAAAAAGCCACCTTCTACCACAGTAAGTGGGATGCGATGCAGAAAATTATCCTCTCCAAGGATCAGCACACGTTATGGGAAAAGGTCAATGAGCCTAGTGCTCTAAACAGGGGTACCCTTAAATGCATGATCCTGGAAGATCAGTGGGCTACCTATTTGACAGATTTATATACGGGACCTACTGTTCCAGCTACACCTCAGGGAATTCTGGGACAAAAACTCCCCCTTACTTGGTTTTCAATAAAGGAAGTAAGAGCAGTCATTGAGATAGTAAAGCTCTCCCAAGCCGCTGGCCCCGATAACATTCCACAGTAATAATTAAGTCGAACAGTGTTTGGTGGGCCACGGTTTATTCATCTTCGTTCAGTTGGATTGCTTCGTCCGGCCTTCACCCTCCATCATGGAAAGGGTCTATAGTAAAACCTATTTTTTAAAAGGGAGTGGTACAAACACCACACATTATATGCGTATTAGCCTTCTAGATATCTCACTAAAGGTCTTCTCTAAAATTCTTTTATCTAAACTGGAAGACTGGGCTATTGAAACTAAGAGAATCCCAGTAGAGCAGGGGAGCTTTCGGGAGGCCCACTCCATCACAGATCACTGCTTTGCGTTATGGGCCATTATTTGGAAGGCCCTGGAAGTAAATCAAGGGCTGTGCTGCTGTTTTGTCAACTTCAGGACAGCCTTTGATTCTGTGGATAGGGACATCCTATGGGGAAAACTTGCCATCTGGGAGCTCCCTTCAAATCTCCTAAGTGTACTCCAATCCTTGCATTCTGGTAATTGGGCTCAGGTGGAGTTAGACAAGTCGGGCCGATTATCTCAAAGAATTTCCATCGAGAATGGCCTTTAGCAGGGGTGCATTTTAGCAACCCTGCTCTTTAGTCTATTTTTAGCCGACCTTCCCACCTTTATCTCCCAATCCAAGACTTTCTCCCCTAAAGTCGGGAAATAGCTTATTGATTGTCTGCTTTATGCAGATGATCTGGTATTACTGGACTGTACCCCAATTGGTCTGCAGAGGAAATTAAATGCCCTAGCAACCTATAGCAAGCAGAACCAGCTTCACATTAATCTGGAAAAGATTAAGATTTTGTTTTTTAGGAAAAAAGTAAAGTAATTTAGCTGGTACTTAGACACACGGGAGGTGGAGCAAGTCGACCAATATAGATATTTGGGCTTGACTTTTGGGAGGAACTTGAACCGAGGCACACATTGGGATGGCACTAAGCAGAAGGCTCTATTGCAGGCCAGTTGTCTGTCAAGATTTAACAGTAAATTTGGGGGGCTATCCCATATTCCACTACTAAGGGCCTACGAAGGGAAGATACCTCCGCTGGGTTTGTATGGAGGAGACGTCTTTTCCCTTGATCCCGCCTATGAATGGGACCGATTAGAAGGGGCAGTTCTCAGAAGGCTTTTATCACTCCCTCCAGGTGTTAGAATAAAAATTATGTTTTCGCATGGTTTTATGTAAGTTAGCATTCGCGGCGCCATTATGTGTATAGGCGCCATTTTGTATTGTGATCGAAACTAATTTTTTGCTATTTCTGAGAAATGGCCTTCTCTAGGTCATGTTTCTTCGGAGCTGAGTTCTACCACACTAATAAATGCACTGTTCTTATTAGCGAATACCTTTCTTCTTAGATGTAGGCCTTCTCCCACTTTTCTAGTGGCGGGCACAGGAAGAGTGACCTTGAATGATATATAATGTGTGCCCGGCCTCAGAATCGAAACTTACTCCTTTGTAATTTACTGTCCAGCTGCATCTCTCTGGAAAATTCTATTGTGGGTGTGCTTTCATTGGTTCTGAAATGTACATAATGTATCGTTATCCTTGTTGATGTCAGTCCCTCTGCAGCACTCCTTAGTGACTGGGCAGACAGGGCTCCGCTCTGAGCATACTCTGAATAAACAGATATTGGATTGTATTCTCTACTGTCTGACCGACTCTTCATTTGGTATGGATGGCTGAGAGGTGGTCTTGTGTGACCCGGGTGACCCGAATCGGATCATTTCCTCCAGTTGGTGCCCGAACAGGGACTCCTTCGGGTGAGTGGCCCTTCCCCTTCGGCAGTCGGGGGGGGGGTCGAGGCCATCGTTGGGTCGGATGGACGGATCAAAGATCCCTTCACAAAGAGTTCCTGATACTCGCAGCTGCCCCTTCTGTCCTGCCGGACGGTGCCTCGCCCAGTGGTCATCCAGACTGGAGTCCTAAACGGCGAAACCTTTGGATCTGACCGTTTGGCCTGAAGAGTCGGCAGTGGAGAATAAATTCATTTGACATACATATATCAGGTGAGTTTATTTTGGTTTGTATTTGGCATGGTCTAAGGCCGTCTTTTGGGTAAGAGCATTTACAATGGTTTTGCTAGGTATAAATAGTGCATTTGTTTTCTTTTGAAAAATGCCTAGGTTCAGTAAGTTGTTTTCTTTGCGCTGTCGCTGTTGTTTTGCAGATGCTCGATTGGAAGAAGCTCAGCCAGCACCTCCAGAAGGTACCCCCAATTTTGATATGTATGTGAAGCATGGTCTTGGCCCTATTATGTTTAGTACATTATGGCAAAAATATACGAGGCACAATGCCAAGTTGCAGTGGCAGATGACTGGCACGTTTGATGAACAAAAGATTGAGGGGCATATTATCAAGGGCTGGCGATATAATTATCGCCGCTTTAGCGTCCGTTTTTGGGCGAAAAGCGGCGATAATTATATCGCAATATCATCAAGAACACGCTAGCGCGTGTTTCCTTGATGTAGAGCCCGTTTTTTCACAGCCTCGCCTTGCATCGCTAATGAGATGCAAAGAAGGCGTGGCTGTGAAAACAACACATGTTAATATCGCGAAGGCAGCTTCGCGATATTAACAAGGAGGTGCATACTTTTCATGGGAGATGGATTCTGCTGATACGACCACAGGGTCGTTTAAGCAAGGTTATCGCCGTTTTGCAGGGAACATCGCTGGAAAACCAGCGATGTTCCCTGCAAAACGGCGATTTCACCGCTATCACTGGAATTCTTATCGCCCTGGAGTAACGCGTTGTTAATAACGCGCTACCAGGGCGATAAATTCCAGAGATAGACGGCGATAATTATCCTAGCGCTAAGCGCGCTTTGCGATAATTATCGCCGTCCCTTGCTGATATGCCCCTGAGTATTTAAAAGAACAGTTGTTTAAGAAGAAAAGTAGGCAGTCTATATTTGATTACCTCAGAACATGGCAGAAAGTAGCTAGACAGCGGCGATTGAAGGCAGAAAAAGAGGCCCGGAAAGGAAGAATGAAGACGTTGACTCAGAAGGCTGTAGCATATGATAGGGAGAAACAGGAAAAGGGTGTTGAATGTGAAAATAGGAGGTTTCAATTACATATTGATAAATCGTATGTGGTTCAGGAAGAAGATGACGCTTTTGTGGAAGAATTATTAGATACCCAACCCCCGCCTCCATATGCCCCACAAAGAATATATTCCATTGTTCCGATACCCTCACAGCCGCCTGTTATAGTTGCTTCCACTGTCTCTGTCCCAGCATCTACTACTGTTGTTTCGACGGCTCTGGCTTTGGCTCCTCCTCCTCTTCCTTCTGTTTCTTTGTCGTCTGTGGCAACTGTGACTGTTAGTACTCCCGCCGTACCTATTGTCTTAGCTACCCTTTCACCAGCTCTTTCCCCCACGACACAGCACCCAGCGACGATAGTGCCTGTTGCTTCTGTTGCTTCTCCCACTGTGGTCTTTCATCCTCTGACATTAGTAAATAGTGGGACACCGGTGCGTGGATTTGAGGACAGGGATTGGACGAAATTTAAGGAGTGCATGGGACCGTTAGTGCGATCTGATTTGGGGGATGAAGAAAAAGGGTAATAGCTAATCAGGCTGCACAGTGGGCCCGTAACCCTATTTATAGTGTAGAGGATGTCTGGGCGACTATGAAAGATTTTGAGCCCTTTATACAGCAGCATGCCCTCAAACACATGTCTGCTACTCTGATTGGTCTTTGTTGGAATTGGAAATGTTATTGCCCCCTTGCTCATGCTTTATACTGTGTTAAGTTAGCATTCATGACACCATTTTAATTTTAGCCCCCATTTCGCTCTATGATTGAAACTAAGCTTCTGCCTCATGTTGCTTGCTTCAGCAGAAAGCTACTGGGATGCATTTGCATCTCCAAGGTTAGGCCTCACTGAAGTATGAGAAAGTGCTCGTTAGCACATACCTTTCCCTCTAGATAGAGGTTCGCTCCCACTATTCCAGCTGCGGGCACAGACTAAATGACCTTGCCAGAGAAATAGTGTGTGCCCGGTCTCAGACTCTTAGCTCATACTTGTGTGCCCCTTTGTTTAAACTGTCTCCCTGTGGAAAGTTACAAGGTGGGCGTGTTCTTGCCCAGTTGCAGAATGTATAATTGTGACCTTTATGCTTGTGAAAGGCAGTCCCTCGGCAGTCATCTCAGAAGACTGGTCAGACTGGGTTCCGCTGCAGCGAAATACTAATAAATAATCTGGTTTGTGTTCTCTACTGTCTGATCGACTCTTCTTTGTTTGGAAGGCAGAGAGGCGGTCGTGAGTGACCCGGGTGGCCCTAATCGGGTCACTTCCATCATCTTTGGCAACAGCACTTTGAAGCAGAAGCACCTCAAATTTTACATGACATAAGAGATCGAGTGTATATTAGTGAATTGGGGCCAGAAAAAGTTTTTGCTAATGTTATGACAATAATAGCATATAGGGGAAGACTACATGAGAAAAGTCCAAGGTAAGTATCTAAGTTTCCAATGAGAGAGGTTCATCCCATATAACACCCTGAGATACCGGAATTGACAGATGGCCGTGGCAATGTTACTCGAGTGGCAGTGGCGGCCAGGTTTCAGGAGCAATGGGTTTATACTCTGTGGAAAAGAAGTGAGGTTTTATCTCTTAAAACTCATTTACCAGATCCTGGGAAAAATCCTACTGCTTATTATAAAGAACTGACTGAAGCTGCTTCCTCAACGGTGATGACTCTTGCTGATATTGAAATGTTCTTTGGTCTTCTTGTTCCGATTGATATTTGGAGGCAGGTTCATACTCAAGATCATGCTCCGGAGTTGGGTGGTACTTGGGATCAAATTAAGACATGGGATCAGGAAAGAAAGCCCGGTGATAAGCCTCGAGCGGATATTTTAGCATTGCCAGGCCGCATAATTACGCATATGCATTCTCTTATCCCGCCGAGAAAGGTAGACTGGGATAAATTGTCAGCGTGTCGACAGAAGAAAGATGGGAGTGTATCTGATTTCTTTACCCGATTTGAAGGTACATTTTTGGATTATAGTGGACAGTTTGTCCGTTGAGAGGGTGTTCGGTTGTTTGTCAATAGATTTGTTTCTAACTTACTTCCTGAAATTGTGACTTGATTGCAAGCTTCTGAGAGTACCTGGTCCACCTCTTCCCCCTCTGTTATTTTGAATATGGCACAATATTATGAGCATAGGGATAATGAGGAAAAGGAGAGGGCAGAGAAGAGACATAAGGATTTAAAGACAAAGGTGTTGTTACAGCAGGCTTTTAGAGGGAATGGGAGAGGACATGGTGGTCCTGCCCGACAGCTTCCACGCACCAGTAGGCAGCCAACAACTACGCCTTTGGATCCGAATCAGTGTGCGTATTGTAAAGAGGAGAGGCATTGGCGTAGTGAATGTCCTGTGCTTTTACAGAAGGTAGCGGTCCAGAGAGGACGAGGTTCTCGTGGACGGGATCGTGGAACAGGAGGGGCTGATAGGGCTCAGAATGCTGTAGCCTCACAGGGTCGTTCTGATAATAATTACTTTGATGACCCTCATGATGGACAGTATTACCTTGATGATTATGACATGGAGGAAGTGACAGGAATGTCTTACAGTTAGGACAGCCAGGGACAGAGTGAGGGTCCAGTTCCGATACCTGTCGACCAGCGTGGTCCTTAAGTAACAGCAGAACTGCAATGTTCAACGAAGGAATTTTTGGTGGACACAGGAGTGACAAAAAGTTCTGTTTCTCGAAATATGGTCCCTAGGGCGGCTCTGTCTGGCCATAATAATGTGCCGGTTGCTTTTTCTGGTGTACCGGTTGTAAGCCCCATTTCAAAACCTCTTGCGTTGACTATTGGTCCTTTCACTGTGGATTTGCCATTCTTGTTGACATCTAATTGTGGTGAAAATTTGATGGGTTTGGATTTGTTGAAGAAATTGCATGCTACCATTTATTGTTCCTCGGCAGGTGTCTATACGACAATCGGCCCCAATGTAGCACTTGCTAAACAGTGTTTGTCCAAAGATGCGCCTCTTCCTGTTGAATTTGCAGATGTTCCATCCACTTTGTGGGCGACAGGTGATACCGATGTGGGGCTGCTGCAGATACCACCGGTTTTGATACAGGTTAAGGATGGTGCTAATTTGCCTCGTATCCCTCAGTATAAAATACCACAGGCAGGAGAATAAGCTCTATTGCAAATTATTCAAGATTTGATCAAGAAGGGAGTGGTTGAGGAAACGACAGCCAATATTTGTAATGGTCCTATTCTCCCCATTCTTAAACGGATGCCTTCAGGTGATGATCAAGGAGATGTCTATCGTTTTGTGATTGATTTACGCGAGGTTAATAAAATAGTGGTTCCCCAGTTTCCGGTGGTCCTAGACATTACTACTCTTTTGACAATGATTCCCTCTACTGCTAAATTGCTCTCTGTCATTGACCTGAAAAATGCTTTCTTTAGTATTCCTATTCATCCGGATAGTAGGTACTTGTTCAGGTTTACACTGGCTGGTAGGAGCTTTAGGTTATGTCGAGCTACTCAAGGCTATACTGAAAGTCCAAGTATTTGTAATCAGGCTTTGAAAAGTCAGTTGAGGTAAGGTATTAGTGTAGTATGTTGATGACTTACTCATTGCTTCTGACACAGAACAAGTTTCTAAAGACAGTACAGTTAAATTGTTGTTGCATTTGGCCCGACACGAACATAAGTTGTCTCTTTCTAAATTTCAATATTGTCGACAGGAGGTCACCTATTTAGGTCACCTACTGTCGAAAGAAGGTATGAGATTGACTCCTAAGCGCATCAGTACCATTGTTAAAATGCCTGTTCCACAAACCCAGAAAGATGTGCGTGCTTTTATAGGTATCACTTCCTATTGTCGCCAGTGGATCCCTAACTACTCGCTATTAATCAAACCCTTGCTTGCACTAACCATTAAAGACCTGCCTTGGACGCCTGAATGTCAGCAGTCTTTTGAGCAATTAAAAACTGCACTTTGTTCAGCTCCAGTACTCGGCATCCCTGATTACAACAAGCCATTTGTATTGTTCGTCCATGAGATGGCTGGTTGTGCGCTTTCCGTTTTAACACAAAAATTTGGATATAGGCAACAGCCGTGTGCTTATTTCTCTGCTGTTCTTGACCCAGTCGTCAGAGCCCTCCGAGCTGTCTAAGAGCGGTTGCGGCTGTGCCGTTTCTATCAGACAATCGGCTGGACTCGTACTTGATACTGATCTCACGGTCATGGTACCCCATGCTGTGGATACGCTTTTGAATAAGACTGAGACACAGCACCTCACCAGTGCATGTCTGACTGGCTATGAATTAACATTGTTTGCCAAACACATCACGATTAAAAAATGTGCCACTCTGAATCCAGCCACGTTACTGCCCCTCCCTTCTGAGAATGATGAGATTGATAAACATGACTGTATCTCTTGGACGGAAGAAGAGACGAAGGGACGGGTAGACCTGACTGATGTTCCCTTATCTGATCCACAAGGGGAACTATATATTGATGGCTCTTGTTTTAAATGATCAGATGGCACTACAACTGCTGCGTATGCTATTACTACGCTGCGTACAGTAGTTTAGACATCACGAGTTCCTTACCAATCGGCCCAAGCTGCTGAACTTGTTGCCTTAATACGAGCTTGCAAAATCAACTCTCAAGGTGAAGCAGCCGCCCAACTGGAGTTAAAGTACACAATGCACACACTGCCGAGGCACACTAAATAGTCCAAAAGTTGTACATCCGGATTTTAGATAACCAGATATGTATAAAAAGAAGTCCATAGATCCAAAATGTGTTTTTCCTTGGTAAATCCTTTATTTCATATCCAAATCAAATTTCTGAACAGAACAGCCGACACGTGTTTCGTCCAAAAGGACTTTCTCAAGGCCTGGTAAAATGAGAAACACTATTTCAGTATTATTCTTATATATTATATTAGAAGACACGTAATCTTCCATGTAAACGTTATCCACTCGTGTGTAACGATATATTTCCTGTAGCCGAGCAAACAAATAAACATCACTGCCGCTACGTTGTGTTACTATGCACCATCAAGTCTTGATAAACCTGTGAAAAGAGTCCATCTATGAGTAAACGGAGTTCCGACACTCAAAGAGTCCATCTATGAGTAAACGGAGTTCCGACACTTCTTTTTATACATTTCTGGTTATCTAAAATCCGGATGTACAACTTTTGGACTATTTAGTGTGCCTCGGCAGTGTGTGCATTGTGTACTTTAACTCCAGTTGGGCGGCTGCTTCACCTTGAGAGTTGATTTTGCCTCCTTTCAGCAGAGGGGGGTTTTCTTGCCTGGAGAGCACCAGAACTTACTAAATCTTTGGACAAGATATTATCCGACGAACACAGGGTATCGATGTGCATGTGGAAGAAGGCATTTCTGCTGTGTTCTTTTGTGTGATGAATAACTTTGGGCAACACTGGGCTGAGAGAGGGTTTCTTACTTCACAGGGCACCAAGATTCAGTATGGGCACCTCATATTAAGGCTTTTGTATGCTTTGACACTCCCTAAGAAATTGGCTATAGTGAAGTGTAGTGCCCATCAGAAAATCACTGATGATGTAGGGAGGGGAAATGCTTTTGCAGATCAGACAGCTAAGGAAACAGCCCGGACTAAAATGAAAAGAATGTTTGGAGCAGGTCCCACTAGGTGGGTGCCTGAAGTTACTATGTTTGAGGATAAACTTGAGAATGTGAAAGAGATACAAAGTGAGGCCACAATAGAAGAATTAGCACTGTGGCAAGAAAGTAGAGCACAATTGAACGTTTAGGGATGTTGGATTGACAAGTCAGGGAAGCAGAGATGGATGTTGCCAGATGCATATGTTCTCCCTGTAGTTACGATGGCCCATGGCCCAGCCCATATTAGTGCTAAGGGTATTTGCAAGTTGTTAGACCCTGTATGGCAGAACAATAATATTTCTAAGACAGCAGCCCATTTAGTGAAATATTGTATGGTGTGCATGATGCACAATCCTGGGAAAGGTACCCCTACACCACCCGGTAACTTTGCACCACCCACTTTCCCATTTGAAGTCCTTCAGATGGATTTCATAGAATTGGATCGGTGCAATAATTTAACCGCTTCGGCGCTGCGTGAATTCTCCCGCTGTGCGGGAGAATTAATGAGTGGGCGTGTTTCGGACGGCCCCCGGCCGTCCTCCGCACACGCCCACCGTGACGTCGGTCCTGAGCACCGAAGGGGTTAAAGTATGTTTTGGTGGTCATTTGTGCTTTTACTAAATGGGTTGAGGCTTATCCCACTAAAGATAATACAGCCGTTACGACTGCAAAGGTACTCCTGAAGGAGTTCTTTCCTCGTTTCGGCTTGCCCCGTTTGATCTGGAGTGATAACGGAAGTCATTTTAATGCCAAGGTCAGTCAGTTAATTTGTGATGGTTTGCACATAAAGCAGAAGTTTTATGCCGCTAACCACCCGCAGTCAGCGGGTTTGGTTGAGAAGTACAAGGGTACTCTCAAACTGAAATTGGCAAAGATTCAGGAGACAACTGGGTTACAGTGGCCAGATGCATTACGGTTAGCTCTTTTGTCGACAAGAACTACAGCACATTCTAAGACAGGATTGTCACTGTTAGACTTGGCACCATTGGCGTGGGTCTCCCTTCCATTTTTTTGCTGTTGCCTCTTATGTTTTGCTGGTTTTAGATGCTTTTGGGCACTGTGCCACTGCTGTTCAGTGCCACAGTGCAAGTGCTCCCTACTGTAAATTGTGTTATGGATTAGTGACTCCATGATTGGATGATTGGTTTACTTGTCAGTCCCTAGTACAGTGCACTGAGTGTGCCCAGGGCTTGTAAATCCAATGCTGCTGGTGGGCTTGCAGCACTGGTTGTGCCACCCACAGAAGCGGCTTGTAAAATGTGCCTCGGGCCTGCCATTGCAGAGCCTGTGTGCAGCCTAGGGCTGCCATGTCGACTTGGTGAGTGCACCCACTTACCAGTCCCTAAACCTTCCCTTTACTGCATGTTGGTCACCCCTAAAGTAGGCCCTAGGGCAGGGTGCATTGTAAGTATAAGGTAGGACATGCCCTGGTGTGTGTGGCATGTCCTAATAGTGAATTACAGCCATTTTCGTTTTTCACTATTGCAAGGCTACCTGCTCCCCATAGGCCAGAATGGGCAGACTGACTATTACACCTTATAGTCAGAACTGACCCAGGGAACATGGTAGAAAAACGAATTTAGTATGCCTGAACTCAGAATGATAAAATACATCTTTTAGTGAAGTTGGTTTTAACATTCTGTGTTTGAAAATACCACTTTTAGAAAGTGGGTATTTTCTTGCCTAAACTTCCAAGCCTGCCTCTGCTAGGTTGTGTATTCCTTGTCTAGAGATTGAGTGACAGGGGCTGGGGGTGGCTACAGGAGACAGGGTGAGTCAGCACAGGGCTGAATAGGAAGGTCTGCATCCAGAGTGGAGGGAGGAGTTGCACCTGGGTCTGAATAGGGCTGTGCCTGCCTTCCACAATGCTGGCTCCACCTCCTGCCGGGCGTCTGATGGCTCTGCCCCTCACTCACAAAGGAAAGAAGGAGTCAGAAAAACAAAGTGCTCCAGGACTGACCAGAACTGGTTTTGGACTAGGCAGAGGCCTCTCTGCCTTCAGAGAACAAAGGGAAAAGGTGTATAAAAAGGGGACCCAGACCCCTAGGAAATTAGATCACTTCTGGGAAATCAAGAAACCTGTTGCCAAGGAGAAGAACCGGAGAAGCTGAAGGAGGAGTACTGCCCCTGTGCTGTTTTGCTGATTGGGGTTGGCCTGCAGTGGTTGCTTTCTGCCAAGGACAGGAGAAAAGACTTTGCTGTGCTTTGTCATCTTGAAGAAGGGAATCTCCAAGGGCTTGAACTGAGCTTGCCTCCTGCCTGAAGTCACAGGGACACAAAGACTTCACCCCTTCTCTTTGCCTGCATCTGGAACTGCTGTTTTAGCTGCTAACAGAGGGAAATTGCAACACCGACGCCGGCGAGCGACGCCGTAACCTGCACCGAAGCCGTGGGCACCGCTCGTGAAGAGCACGACGCACCGCCCGACTTGCACCGTAGGCCCGACGCCTGCCGACGCCGTGCGACATCGACTCCGAAGCCGTCATCGAGGCCGCTGCCTGCACCGGAGCCGAGGACACCGCTCGTGACGCTCACGACGCACCGTCCCGACTCGCACCGCAGCCCCGACTTCACCGACGCCAGGGCTTCATCATCGCGGAGCCGATCCTCGACGTGGGTGACCCCCGAATCCATCGACGCCGCACCATCGTAAGGAACCGACGCCTCGCCGCCATCCGTGACGTCACCTCCCCGACACAGTAAGGAACCGACGCCTCACCTCCCTGCGCTGCAGTAAGGAACCGAGACATCACCTCCCCTGGGGTCGTAAGGAACCGACGCCGCCGGCGCCAACGAAGCATCACCTCCCCGACGCCGTGCACCGTCTTTGTTTTCATCGAATTCCAGGTACTGTTCTTTGTGGGTCTGCTCGACTCCGGGCCCGACGCCGCGCACCTCGCGGTCGGCGCCGTACTTTGGGATTTCCACCGGTCACGACGTCGTGATAACTCCAAGTGGAGTTATTTGTTGCTACAAGCTTTATTTGATTGACTATCCTATTTTTGAAGATAACGTGAACTGTCTCTATCATTTTAAGTCTATTTTTGATTACAGTATTGTGGATTTTTGCTATTGGGTCTTGTGATAAGTCTATATAAAGATTACTTATTTTTACATAAACAACCTGTGTGGTGTCCATCTGTAGTGTTTTCACTGTATTACTGTATGTGTTCACAAATGCTTTACACACTGCCTCTGAGATAAGCCTGTCTGCTCGTGCCAAGCTACCAGGGGGTGAGCAGGGGTTATTTTAGGAGTGTTTCCCCCTTATCCTGACTAGAAGCAAGGGTCCCTATTTGGACAAAGGTGCAAACCATTGCCAACTAGAGACCCCCAGTTCTAACATTGGTGGTCAGCGGTGAGGATTTGGACTTGCATTTGTGATTCATATACAGTGATTGGTGTACACTACTAGTGAGTGCAGACCAATACGCGACCACATACCTTTTGATAGGACTTTTTTTCCTTGGAACCTTTATTTTTGTTGAGAACTGCCAATTTTCACCATGAGCAAAAAAGGATCCATTGCACCTGCAGATATTGAATTTGAAGAAGATAGGGTTGATACCTACACTGTGCCAGAACTCAAAGCTGTTTGCAAAAAGTTTAAAATCTCTATGAGAGGCCTCACCAGGAAGGAGGAGTTTCACAAGGCACTGAGAGCCTGGTTGGAAGCACGGAATGCCAGTGGGCAGTCCGAGGAGCCTGTGGAGGAGGCAGAGAATTTAGATGGGCAGCTTGAGGGGCCATTGGGCTTAACTGGGAGGAGAGCGCCTTCCAGGGAGGGCAGCAGTGTTTCTCAAAGGGCCTGTCTCCAGAGGAGCTGGAGGACAGGGACAAAAGCAGGATGCATGAAATGGAGATGGCCAAACTGAAACAGGGAAGCCATGATAGCCTTGAGCATAAGAAATTGGAGTTAGAAAGTAAGAGGTTGGCTATGGAAGAAAAGAAGATGCTTTTAGAGCATGAGAGAGTGGTGAGGGAGCTAGAGCTAAAGGCTAGAAGCCTAGAAATCACTCCCTCTGGTGGCAGCACACCTCCAGTGCCTGTAGAAAGTAGAGTGTACATCCCCAAGGAGGTTATTAAGGATTTCATGAAGGGGAGGACATTGGGCAATGGTTTAAAGCATATGAGATCGCCATGACATCACACCGGGTCCCTGAGAAGGATTGGGGAGCGGGGTTGTGGGGCCGCTTTGCAGGTGAGGGAAGGGAAACCTTGCTAGCCTTGCCCACAGTGGATCAGATGTCCTATGCCCACCTGAAGGAAGCTTTAGTGGCAAGGTATGGGTTAACTCCAGAGCTTTATAGGCAGAAGTTTAGGAACTGCAAAAAGCTGGAGTCTAGTACCTGGGTGGAGTATGTGTCTTATTTTTGCAGAGCATTGGATGGATGGGTGAAGGGTAGCAAAGTAAATGACTTACAGGAGTTCTATGATTTAATCGCATGGGAGCACTTGTCCAGTAGTTGTTTTCCAGAGCTACGCCAGCACCTAGTTGACAGTAAGCTGACTAATCCTAGGAAGCTTGCTGAGGAGGCGGACCGCTGGGTCAGTACCCGGGTCCACAAGGGTCTTGTGGGAGACTCCGCCAAAGGTGGGCAGGGTCCCCAGCAGAAGAGTGGGGGGACAAGGGTAAACAGAAGGAGTTCCAAAAAGGGCCCCAAAGTAAACCCCAAGGGAACCAAGGTAAGGGTTCCCAGCCTCCCACTGAGAAAAGACCATGGGTCCCAACAGATAAGTCTGTTCAGAAGGGGCCCAAAGCATGTTTTAGTTGTGGTCAGGTGGGTCACTTTGTAGGAAGTCCCAAGTGTCCCAATACTGTGACCACTGCACCCCTGGTGCACCACCCCGGCAGATGGCTAGTGTAGCCCTGGGGGAGGAGTTGGGTGCCCAAGGTGGGTGGGGTCCCGCAGAGATGTCCCTGGTCTCTTTAGGAGACAGTGAGATGGTCCCTAGGACCCAGCTGCCTGATAACACTAAGAAATACAGGCAGTGGGTGACCATCAATGGCCATAGGGTGGAGGCTCTGAGAGACACCGGGGCCAGTGTGACAGCTGTCAGTTGTCGGCTGGTGTCTGAGGAGCAGGTGGTCCCCAATGTATTCTACCCTGTAGTTGCCGCTGACAACTCAGAGAGCCACTGCAAGGTGGCCCAGGTTCCCTTTGAGTGGGGGGGGTCTCAGGTATCCTTCAAGTAGCTGTGAGGCCAGCCATGCCTGTTGACTGTCTGCTAGGCAATGATTTGGAGAGCTCCCCTTGGGCGAAGGTGGAGCGGAGGTCTCATTTGGAGATGTTGGGTCTGCCAGAGTGGGCGTGTGTGACCACTCGGTCAATGGCAGCCGGTAAGGGTATTCAAGAGGACCTGGAGCCTGGAAGAAGGGCCCAGGTGCCTGCCTTAAAGAGAGGAGGCAGGGGGCGCGGGAAACCGGCCCCCGAAGTTCCCACGGTCCAGGAGGAGGCAGACCTTGAGGGGGATGCCCTGGAACCTACAGGGGAACAAGTGGCTGAACTGGGGGACCTGCCTGAGCTGACCCATTGGCAGCAGGAGGGAGGCCCCTCCAGGGAAGAATTCTGCGAGGAGCAGAAGAAGTGCCCTTCTCTTGAGGGCTTGCGGCAACAGGCTGTAAGCCAGGCAGCAGGTGATCAGTCTGGATCACACTGGATCTACTGGGAGAATGGTCTCCTGTATAGTGAGCCTAAGGTTGCTGAGCCTGGGTCAGCCCGTGTGCTGGTGGTACCCCAGCGCTTCAGAGCCTTCCTACTGGGTCTGGCTCATGATGTGCCTTTAGCAGGACATTTGGGGCAAGACAAGACCTTTCAAAGGCTTGTCACCCACTTTCATTGGCCCCAAATGCGCAAGAGTTCAGATACTCATTGCAGGACCTGTCAGACTTGCCAGGCAAGTGGTAAGAGTGGGAGGAAGCACAAGGCTCCTCTCCAACCTTTCCCTGTTGTCAGCACCCCCTTTGAGAGGGTGGGTATTGACATTGTGGGGCCTCTGGATCCCAAGACAGCCATGGGCAACAGGTTCATCCTGGTCTTGGTGGACCATGCCACCCGGTACCCGGAAGCCATCCCTCTTCGGACAGTGACGGCCCCCGTGGTGGGACGTGCACTGATGGGGATTTTCTCCCGTGTGGGGTTCCCCAAGGAGGTGGTGTCTGACCGTGGTACTAACTTCATTTCCAAGTATATGAAGTCCCTGTGGCAGGAGTGTGGTGTAACCTATAAGTTCACCACTCCTTACCACCCCCAAGGTAATGGGCTGGTTGAGAGATTCAACCGGACCCTTAAAGGCATGATTATGGGTCTGGAAGAACCCATGAGGCGTAAGTGGGACGTCCTCTTGCCATGCCTGCTCTTTGCTTACAGAGAGGTGCCCCAGAAGTCCTTAGGGTTCAGTCCCTTTGAACTGCTGTACGGCCATCCTGTAAGAGGACCTCTGAGTCTGGTCAAGGAAGGCTGGGAGAAAGCTCCCAGGAAAACTCCCCAGGATGTATTTAGTTACATGCTGGCCTTCAGGAACCAGACTCGGCGTTTCAGACAACTCGCTGAGGCGAATCTGGAAGCCAGCCAGGAAGAGATGAAACGTTGGCATGATCAGAACGCCACTCTGATCGAGTTTCAGCCTGGACAAAAGGTTTGGGTCATGGCCCCAGTGGAGCCCTGTGCGCTCCAGGATAAGTGGACCGGACCATTTGAGGTGGTGGAGCGCAAGAGTGATGTCACCTACTTGGTGGACTTGCAGTCTCCCAGGAACCCCTTGCGGGTCCTGCATGTGAACCGCCTGAAGCCCCACTTTGAGAGGTTTGAAGTGGGCATGCTCTTAGCAACAGATGCTGGGATGGAAGAGGAGACTGAACCTCTTCCTGATCTCCTGTATGCAAAAGAGCAAGATGGGTCAGTGGATGGTGTGAACCTCTCTCCCACCCTGACCCCGGAGCAGCAGAATGACTGTCGCCAACTGTTGGGACAGTTTTCTGATCTGTTCTCCCTGACTCCCAGTATCACTGAATGGTGCATCCATGATGTGGACACTGGGGACAGTCCTCCTGTAAAGCACAAAACTTACAGAGTGACTGACAGGGTGAGAGCTTGCATCAAGGAGGAGGTCTCCAAGATGTTTGCCTTAGGGGTGATTGAGTCCTCTAACAGTCCTTGGGCCAGCCCAGTGGTCTTGGTCCCAAAGGCTGCCGCGCCTGGTGCCACACCTGAACTCCGGTTCTGTGTGGACTACCGAGGACTCAATTCAGTCACCAGGACTGACGCGCACCCCATCCCCAGAGCTGATGAGCTCATTGATCGGTTAGGGGCTGCCCAGTACCTCAGCACGTTTGATCTAACGTCTGGATACTGGCAGATCGCCTTAACTGATGGGGCCAAAGAGAGGTCAGCATTCTCCACACCAGATGGGCACTACCAATTCCGGGTGATGCCCTTTGGGATGAAGAATGCCCCTGCCACCTTTCAGAGGTTGGTCAACCAGGTGTTGGCTGGGCTGGAGGATTTCAGTGCCGCCTACCTGGATGACATTGCAGTGTTCAGCGCCACGTGGGAGGAACATCTGCACCACCTCTGGGAAGTGTTGAAGGCGCTGCGGAGGGCAGGCCTCACGATCAAGGCAAGTAAGTGCCAGATCGGGCAGGGTTCTGTGGTGTACTTGGGACACCAGGTTGGGAGCGGCCAGGTGGCGCCCCTACAGCCCAAGATAGATACCATTCTGGCTTGGGAACCCCCAAAACCCAGACAGAGGTGAGGGCCTTCTTAGGACTCACCGGGTATTACAGGAGGTTTGTCAAGGGGTATGGCAACATTGTTGCACCCTTGACTGAGCTGACTTCCAGGAAGCAGCCCAGGAAAGTGAACTGGACTGATGCCTGCCAAAAGGCTTTTGATGCCCTGAAATCTGCCATGTGCACGGCGCCCGTGCTTCAGGCGCCCAACTTCTCAAAGGAATTCATTGTGCAGACAGATGCTTCAGAGCATGGTGTTGGGGCTGTGCTTTCACAGATGAATGAGGAGGGCCTAGACCAACCTGTAGCCTTTATTAGTAGGAGGTTACTCCCACGGGAACAGAGGTGGAGTGCGATTGAACGTGAAGCATTTGCTGTGGTCTGGGCACTGAAGAAGTTGAGACCATACTTGTTTGGGACTCACTTCCGGGTTCAGACAGACCACAGGCCCCTCAGATGGTTAATGCAGATGAGGGGTGAGAATCCAAAACTGTTGAGGTGGTCCATTTCCCTACAGGGGATGGACTTTACGGTGGAACACCGCCCTGGTACAGAACACGCCAATGCTGATGGTCTGTCCAGATTTTTCCGCCTTAGTGATGAGAACTCCCAGGAGGAAGGGTAGTTCTCCCCACATTTCAGCTGGAGGGGACACGTGTTAGACTTGGCACCATTGGCGTGGGTCTCCCTTCCATTTTTTTGCTGTTGCCTCTTATGTTTTGCTGGTTTTAGATGCTTTTGGGCACTGTGCCACTGCTGTTCAGTGCCACAGTGCAAGTGCTCCCTACTGTAAATTGTGTTATGGATTAGTGACTCCATGATTGGATGATTGGTTTACTTGTCAGTCCCTAGTACAGTGCACTGAGTGTGCCCAGGGCTTGTAAATCCAATGCTGCTGGTGGGCTTGCAGCACTGGTTGTGCCACCCACAGAAGCGGCTTGTAAAATGTGCCTCGGGCCTGCCATTGCAGAGCCTGTGTGCAGCCTAGGGCTGCCATGTCGACTTGGTGAGTGCACCCACTTACCAGTCCCTAAACCTTCCCTTTACTGCATGTTGGTCACCCCTAAAGTAGGCCCTAGGGCAGGGTGCATTGTAAGTATAAGGTAGGACATGCCCTGGTGTGTGTGGCATGTCCTAATAGTGAATTACAGCCATTTTCGTTTTTCACTATTGCAAGGCTACCTGCTCCCCATAGGCCAGAATGGGCAGACTGACTATTACACCTTATAGTCAGAACTGACCCAGGGAACATGGTAGAAAAACGAATTTAGTATGCCTGAACTCAGAATGATAAAATACATCTTTTAGTGAAGTTGGTTTTAACATTCTGTGTTTGAAAATACCACTTTTAGAAAGTGGGTATTTTCTTGCCTAAACTTCCAAGCCTGCCTCTGCTAGGTTGTGTATTCCTTGTCTAGAGATTGAGTGACAGGGGCTGGGGGTGGCTACAGGAGACAGGGTGAGTCAGCACAGGGCTGAATAGGAAGGTCTGCATCCAGAGTGGAGGGAGGAGTTGCACCTGGGTCTGAATAGGGCTGTGCCTGCCTTCCACAATGCTGGCTCCACCTCCTGCCGGGCGTCTGATGGCTCTGCCCCTCACTCACAAAGGAAAGAAGGAGTCAGAAAAACAAAGTGCTCCAGGACTGACCAGAACTGGTTTTGGACTAGGCAGAGGCCTCTCTGCCTTCAGAGAACAAAGGGAAAAGGTGTATAAAAAGGGGACCCAGACCCCTAGGAAATTAGATCACTTCTGGGAAATCAAGAAACCTGTTGCCAAGGAGAAGAACCGGAGAAGCTGAAGGAGGAGTACTGCCCCTGTGCTGTTTTGCTGATTGGGGTTGGCCTGCAGTGGTTGCTTTCTGCCAAGGACAGGAGAAAAGACTTTGCTGTGCTTTGTCATCTTGAAGAAGGGAATCTCCAAGGGCTTGAACTGAGCTTGCCTCCTGCCTGAAGTCACAGGGACACAAAGACTTCACCCCTTCTGTTTGCCTGCATCTGGAACTGCTGTTTTAGCTGCTAACAGAGGGAAATTGCAACACCGACGCCGGCGAGCGACGCCGTAACCTGCACCGAAGCCGTGGGCACCGCTCGTGAAGAGCACGACGCACCGCCCCGACTTGCACCGTAGGCCCGACGCCTGCCGACGCCGTGCGACATCGACTCCGAAGCCGTCATCGAGGCCGCTGCCTGCACCGGAGCCGAGGACACCGCTCGTGACGCTCACGACGCACCGTCCCGACTCGCACCGCAGCCCCGACTTCACCGACGCCAGGGCTTCATCATCGCGGAGCCGATCCTCGACGTGGGTGACCCCCGAATCCATCGACGCCGCACCATCGTAAGGAACCGACGCCTCGCCGCCATCCGTGACGTCACCTCCCCGACACAGTAAGGAACCGACGCCTCACCTCCCCTGCGCTGCAGTAAGGAACCGAGACATCACCTCCCCTGGGGTCGTAAGGAACCGACGCCGCCGGCGCCAACGAAGCATCACCTCCCCGACGCCGTGCACCGTCTTTGTTTTCATCGAATTCCAGGTACTGTTCTTTGTGGGTCTGCTCGACTCCGGGCCCGACGCCGCGCACCTCGCGGTCGGCGCCGTACTTTGGGATTTCCACCGGTCACGACGTCGTGATAACTCCAAGTGGAGTTATTTGTTGCTACAAGCTTTATTTGATTGACTATCCTATTTTTGAAGATAACGTGAACTGTCTCTATCATTTTAAGTCTATTTTTGATTACAGTATTGTGGATTTTTGCTATTGGGTCTTGTGATAAGTCTATATAAAGATTACTTATTTTTACATAAACAACCTGTGTGGTGTCCATCTGTAGTGTTTTCACTGTATTACTGTATGTGTTCACAAATGCTTTACACACTGCCTCTGAGATAAGCCTGTCTGCTCGTGCCAAGCTACCAGGGGGTGAGCAGGGGTTATTTTAGGAGTGTTTCCCCCTTATCCTGACTAGAAGCAAGGGTCCCTATTTGGACAAAGGTGCAAACCATTGCCAACTAGAGACCCCCAGTTCTAACAGTCACCGTACGAGGTCGTGTTTGGACGCCCGGCAAATGTCTGGGGCATCCCGCGACCCCGGCGGTTCTCGGATATTGAATATCCGTTGCTGATTGACTATCTTGCTCAGTTAACTGAAAGTTTGCGTTCTATTCACCAACAGGTCTGGGATACCCTGCCAGCTGCACCAGAGGTCCCCGGGCACTGCATTCAGCCCGGCAACTTTGTCCTAGTTCGTAATTTTCAGCGGAAGAAGAGTTTGGAGACGCGCTGGAAGGGGCCATTTCAAGTCTTGCTGGCAACCCACACTGCCATCAAAGCTTCTGGTCGTAAGAACTGGATTCATGCATCGCACTGTAGGAGAGTGCCCCTGCCGTTACCCTATGACCAGTGGGTCAAGGAGGGGGTAGCTGACCAGGAGTATGAACAGATACCTCGTTTTGTTCCATTCAACGACGCTGTCCTTACATGGACGCAAAGTGACAAGGAGAACAACAACATCCTGAACGAGGCTGTTCCACCAGAAATACAGGCTATCTAGGAGCCCCTTTTCACTGATCCCTCTGTGCCTGGAGTCACTAGGTACAATTTACGCCCTCGGCTAAAGAACGGTGCACAAAAGGAGAAGATTAGTTAGGGATGGACTATGCAAGTTAGGGTGTACTTTGCTATAGTACCAACAGAGCGAGTTTAGGGCGAGGCGAAATTTGTGCACTGTTTGAACATATGACAGGATAGATTAAAAGTATCCCCCTGGGGGTACTTTATCCTGGTCGACATGGGAACCCGAGCTTAGGACGGAGCAATCTCCACCGCTGGTGCTCAAGAGTGCCAAAGTTTTGATGAACAATAGGAGCCTGTTCCAGTGAGGCTCTGACGGACACTGGGAACTTGTATCATTTTCTTGCTGGCATTTTGGCCCCTTCCCCCTTTTGCTTTATCGTTTACCATGCATCCCTTTGGCAGGATGGTTGCTGACGAAGAGCAGCCAGTGATTCCCCATGTTCCTATACGTACATTCTGGTCTACAAAAAGAAAGATATTGTGTATTGTTCTTGTGGTATTACTGTTATTGATTTTGGGTGGGGTGTCCTGGGTTTTGGAATGTGATCAGGATGCACCATCATGTACTAAACATAAGGTTGTTTCTAAAATGGGCACCAAAAGCACATCCCCGAGTAATGTCTTTCTAGACACACATAAAAGATTTTTTGGAGAAGGTACAGCTTGTTATCCCACCGAATCTGTTACAAGTTTATGGACTGCTTACCCATTGTCGCTGGTCAATTATACGTATACCTGCCCAGCCCAATTCGTAGAGGTAAGGGGTGAGTTTGGAATGGGGTATCCTGGTCCTTGCCTATATTACAGGAAGCCACGAGGAAAGGGATATCTGGGTTGTGACAATAATACATATTGTGATAATTTGTATATGAGAGAGCAGAACATTACCTTAGTGGGCTGGCATTACCAAGATTTAACGGTTACTCGAAAAGCTGGATATTATCCCGCATGTTGTCCGATAGTAAACAGTACTGATGCATGCATTGTATGTCAATTGTTCTGGAATAACATTGTTCAAAAATACGATGCCTCTAGTGAAAAAGAAGGATCCGAGTATGTTAGGGATGAATACCAGATATGCCCCTGTAGATTATCAAGGTCCACTTTATGCACACCCGGGATTTTATTTTTTGTCTAATGGTACTTATTCAAATGTTCATAATGGTACAGATGATGTTGCTCTAGGAATGGTGCTCCCTTTAGGTGTGCCTTGTAAGTACACTAAGCCAAATATACGGTGGGTAAAAAGAACGTTGACAGCAGAGTTCTGTGATGAAGTGACAGGTTTGGAAGTCAATAATTATAGTAATGGTATCACCTTTGGGTATATTCTCTCCTCCATTATTACCTTTGGTGGTACCGCTATGGCCAGAGGTGAAAGAGCTAGAAAACATTTTGGATGTAAGCTAGAGATACTGTCGAACTCCACAGTAGCAGCTTTGTGTGACATCACCACCCAATTAGAAAGTATGCGAATATATTCTGAGCAGACCAGATATGCTATTGATTTCATCCTAGCTAAGAGCGGTGGTGTGTGCGCAGTAGTAGACCAGTGTGTAGTCGGGATAACTAATATGGAAAAAAATATTACCCAACACGTTTTAGACATTCTAGAAAACGTGAAAGGAATGGAGAGTGGGAATTGGAGTTGGTCATTGTTTGGTGGATGGTGTTGGATCCTTGAAAAGGTGATCTATTTCATTGTGATTTTAGTTTCTTGCTGTGTTTTAGTTCATTGCCTTCCCTTATGTTGCTTTTATTGCACCACTCTCCTCACTCCCAAAAGAATATCAATTCATGATACTAATGCAACAATTATGCTTCAGAAAGATCTCGAAGACCTTATGCAGATAGACGAGGGTATTTTCGAGACCTCTTCTCTCCTTACCGTTTCCCTTCCTGAAGCTGAGAATATGGAGTGCTCCTAAAATGTATTCATGATTTGTTGAATTATATGTGTTTCTCATTATTACACAAAAATTGCTTAGCTCATGCTAAAAGGAGGGTCTATTAGAATAAAAGTTATGTTTTCTCATGGTTTTATGTAAATTAGCATTCGCTGCGCCATTTTGTGTATAGGCGCCATTTTGTATTGTGATCAAAACTAATTTTTTGCTATTTCTGAGAAACGGCCTTCTCTAGGTCATGTTTCTTCGGAGCCGAGTTCTGCCACACTAATTAATGCACAGTTCTTATTAGCACATACCTTTCTTCTTAGATGTAGGCCTTCCCCCACTTGTCTAGTGGCGGGCACAGGCAGAGTGACCTTGAACTTACTCCTTTGTAATTTACTGTCCAGCTGCATCTCTGGAAAATTCCATTGTGGGCGTGCTTTCATTGGTTCTGAAATGTACATAATGTATCGTTATCCTTGTTGATGTCAGTCCCTCTGCAGCACTTCTTAGCGACTGGGTAGACAGGGCTCCGCTCTGAGCGTACTCTGAATAAACGGATATTGGTTTGTATTCTCTACTGTCTGACCGACTCTTCATTTGGTATGGAAGGCTGAGAGGTGTTCTTGTGTGACCCGGGTGACCCGAATCGGGTAATTTCCTTCACAGGTACCATGGTTCAGGCCATAAAGAGAGAGTTCAATTTGGTCTCCTGGAATCTGCTGGCCTTCACTCGGGCACTAAGATATTTCAATACCCTCTCGGAGGGTGATGAGGTGTCAAAAGTCTCGAATTTGTGCTGGGATGACATTCAAGGTAGTGAAAGAAGGTGGGTAAAGGAAGTAAGAATTAGATTGACTGTTTTTACGAACCCCCATTCAGACAGTGGTGCAATCACATCCTGGTCCCCCTTCCCAGGCAAGCAGGAATTGAAAGAGTCTACTGTTTTGGTGACTGAAACTAATGACCTGTCCTATTTGAGCAAGAAACCATCTATTAGTTTCTCAATCTTTACTCTAGTCCAGGACACTGGTTTTTCCATACCTGTTACAGTTACCAGACCCTGGGCTGCGAAATGAAATATTAAGGGTCAGGGTGGGATGTAATCCAATCCACTCATCCCGCCAATGTTGGACCAGGGTTCAGGATAACAGCGGTCTCTGCCCCTGCCCCCTGAATGTACAATGCTCTCTACTGCATATACTTATAGACTGTGTTTTTTATCTCTCAAACCATATTAAGTTTTTAAGACCTTTGTTTTTCAAATATGATACTGTCCATTGGAGGAAAGCTGTGGAGCTTTTATCAGAAATGCGCTATTAGATGTGGCAGTTGGAATTGCTCAGTTTTTTGACGGTCTGTCAAACAGAGTTTTAATGACGAACTGTAGTGGGAAGGGGGAGTTGGGTAGTCAAGATGGGATTCAATTATTAATTTTAACTGTTAAATGTGTTTTTAGAATGTTTTATGGACAATATTGTAAATAAACATGTTTTCAATCTTTCTACCACAATTTGCTTGGTTATCTTCATTCTAATTTTAATCTTGCAGCCAGTGAGGATTAGTCTTGTACCAGTGGAGGATTATTTAGACAACTTGATGGACCTCGACCAGTGACATTTCCACTGTACTCAGCTGTAAAGAGCCTGATTTTATATGAATAGAAAGATGTAGGAAAAACAGCTATTCCTAAATTTATGACTTATCTCGCCGCCCTCTTCCTGGCTTCTGTGGAACCAGGAAGCACCCATGATCCCCTGAACCAATCACAACGCTGCAATGCATTGTTGTGATTGGTCTGAGTGCCGTGGTTCGGCGCTCCGACACAGAATGGGGCCCTTGGTAGGTTCTCCACCCAGGCTGTAATGCAGCCTGGGTGGAGAGCATGCAAAGTGCACAGGACATTTTGGCAAAGAATGCAAAACACTTTCTTAAAAGCTGCGTAGGTTTCTTTAATTTAGGGGGCTGCTTTAAAAATGAAAAAAAAAATCAGTTTTGGAATGCAGTCATGGGGATGGTAGTCTGCTCTTTCTTGCAGCCCAGCACCCCTATGATTAACCCCTCAATTTAAAAGGGCACAAATTGTGACCTGCCAAATTAATATTAGTAACGAAGGTCGTTCTGCGGCCACTGAAAACGGTGATTTTGCGAACCACCCTAATAGATCTGTTGGTTTGAAAAATCCATTTCCATTCACAAAACGGTGCGAAATCTTCAAGCACTTCTTGCGAATGGAATCTTTGTACATTTGGCACATGGAACTAAGCCACAAAACACATATTAAAAACTGTGAATTATTAGCTGCTGGAGAAAAGTTATGTTTAAGAAAGGCCTGCATATCAGGGACATCTTAAGGATTTTGGGGGCGCTGTGCCAAACGTATTTTGGGGGCCCTTGTTTGGAACCAATTTCCCCTCTTCCAAGCCCTCTTTGGCCAGGTCACTGACAGTGCTCAGACATACTCCTCCAAATTCTAAATATGTTTACAGAAAGCGACGTGTGTTTTTAATATTGTAACAGCAGCAGCCCACTAGTGTTAGTGCAACTAATCTCTGTGACATCCTCTCATTTCTTACATGTGAAGTACTGTTTTGATCTAAAAGAACGTTTTTTATAGATGTTGTATGAAACATAAACACAACATTTCTCTGCAGTAGGTCTGTAATAGACTATCACACTACCCACATTAAAAATAAATTAAAGGAAAATGGTATTTAAAACAATCTGTTTAGGAATTATTCAATGTCATTGGAGCAAGACCCTGCAGAACAGAGCTGGCTCTATGGGGGTGGGGGGTGGGGGGCGGGGGGGGCTGAAAGGCTGAGACCCTGGGCCAGAGCTCACTTTGCCAATGCCTTAAAACGTCTCTGCTGCATATATCATTTTTATGGACAATGAGGTCATTTCGTGGAATTCTATGTGTAATTTATGAATTTCTTACCGTTTCACTCAAATGTGTTTTTTCTATTGTTTTGGTTAGCATGAATTTATAACGTAATGTCTCCCATCTTTCACACTACTCTGTTCTTCCCACCCCTTTTTAAGGAGACTCCCTACAATGACTCATTCATTCAATGGTGATATGTATACACTCTATAATGCTTTTTATATCTTCAGTCGTGGTTACTTGAATTTTCTTTGTGTTTATCTTCACGGTTATTCTCTCTGTAAATATGTTTTAAAATAAATAATTAAAAGAATCGAAAAATGTAGCACTTTGGGTTAATTGTGATACAGTGTAAATCTGCATTACTCTCGCATAAACACACCTGTGCCTCCTGCTTGCATCAGCGCTCCTCCTTTCATGCAATCTGTGGTTATCCTCTCTTGAACTCTGTGCCGCTTCTTCCTGACACCTTGCATTGCTCTCACCTGTATTTTGTGTAGCTTCTCCCAGGCTCCCCCTTACAAATTGCACTCCCCCCACTCCTTGTACTGTTACTACTTTGTTTCCAGTGCTGCTCCCATGTATCCTGCTTTTTTCCTCTTCCTATCTCCACTGTTCCATCCTTGCACCCCCCGATATGCACCCTCCAACGCTAGCGCTTTGTGCCCAATGATGCTCCACTTTGCATGCTGTGCTGCTCCTCTTATACCCTGCGTTGGTGACTCATGTACACTGCACTGCTCACCTTTGTACCCCAATGCTGCTCCTCCTTTCACCTCGCGCTGCTTTTTTGCTTTCATCCTGTGCTGCATCTCTCTTTCTATCCTGCTTAACTTACTTTTTCCCTTGCTCCCTGCACTACTCAACTCTAGTTCCCTCCACTTTGCACCATGTGCAGCTCCCCCTTTCATCCTGCACTGCTTTTTACTTTCATCCTGTGCTGCGTCTCTCTTTACATCCTGCTTAGGCTTAGATTTTCTTTGCTCCCAGCACTGCTCCACTCTTGCAACCTCAGCTTTGCACCTGGAGCTATCCATGTACTTAATGATGCTGCCTTTTGACTGATACAATGTTACATTTTACGCTACTCCCCCATTCACAATACACTGCACCCCTTTGCACCACGAGCTGCTCCTCCTTGCACCCTGCACTGCCCCCTAACAAGTGGCACTTCTCCTCCCTTGCACCATTGCTACTGTTGTGTATTCTGTTTTTTCTGCCACGTTCCACAACATTCTTGTACAGTCCCTTTGCACCGAGCACTGCCACCCCTTTCTACCTCATGCAGCTCCTCACTTGCATCCTGTGCTTTAGCCCCATGCACATTGCACTCAAACTTACTGTACCCTGTACTGCTCTCTTATGCACACATACTGCTTTTTTGCTTGCATTCTGTGCTGCTTGTCTCCTTACATTCAGATGAGCCTTTCTTTGTTACTTCTCTTGTATCCTGTGATTACCCCTATTTGATCCTTGCACTGCCCCCTTTTCTACTCTGCACTGTTCCACCCTTACATACTGTGCTGCAACTGGGCTGTTCCATCATTTCATCCTGTGTCACTATAACGTTCACTGTTTTAACTTTGCATCCTGTGTTGCTCCACTGTGCACTGTTCCATCCTTGCACCCTGCACTTCTGCACTCTGTGCTGTTCCATGCTTGCATCCTGTGCTACTACACACTGCGCTGTTCCATCTTTGCATTCCGTGCTTCTACAGTCTGCGCTGTTTAATCCTTTTATCCTGTGCTTCTACAATCTGCGCTGTCCCATCCTTACATCTTGTGCCACCACACTCTGTGCTGCTCCATCCTTACATCCTCTGTTGCTACACCGTGCTCTGTTCCATTCTTGCATCTTGTGCCGCTACACTCTGTGCTGTTCCATTCTTGCTTCCTGTGCTGCTGCATGCTCTGCTGTTCCATCCTTGCATCCTGTGCCGCTACACTGTGAGCTGTTCCAACCTTGTCTCCTGTGCTTCTATATTCTGTGCTGTTCAATTTTTTGCATCCTGCACCGCTGCACTCTGTGCTGTTCCATTCTTGCATGCTGTGCCGCTACACTCTGCACTGTACCACACTTGCATCATGCGCTGGTACACTCTGAGCTGTTCCAACCTGGCATCCTGTGCTGCTATACTCTGTGCTGTTCCATCCTTGCACCCTGTGCCGCTACACTCTGCGCTGTACCACACTTGCATCATGTGCTGCTGCACTCTGAGCTGTTCCAACCTTGCATCCTGTGCTGCTATACTCTGTGCTGTTCCATCCTTGCATCCTGAGTTGCTCCACCATGCACTGTTCCATCCTTGTATCCTGTGCTGCTACACTCTGCACTGTTCCGTCCTTGCATCCTATGCCGCTACACTCTGCAGTGTTCCATCCTCGTATCCTGTGCAGCTACACTCTGTGCAGCTCCATTCATGCATCATGTGCCGTTACAATCTGAGCTGCTCCATCCTTGCATCCTCGGTTGCTACAGCGTGCAAGGTTTATCCTTTCATCATGTGCTGCTACACTCCGTGCTGTTCCAGCCTTGCATCCTATGCCGCTACATTCTGTGCTGTATCAACCTTGCCTCCTGTGCTTCTATACTCTGTGCTGTTCCATCCTTGCATCCTGTGTTGCCACACAATGCATTGTTCCATCCTTGTATCCTGTGCCACTACACTCTGCACTGTTCCGTCCTTGCATCCTATGCCACTACACACTAGAGTGTTCCATCCTTGTATCCTGTGCAGCTACATTCTGTGCTGTTCCATTCATGCATCATGTGCTGTTACAATCTGAGCTGCTCCATCCTTGCATCCTCTGTTGCTACAGCGTGCAAGGTTTATCCTTTCATCATGTGCTGTTACACTCCGTGCTGTTCCAGCCTTGCATCATGCGCCGCTACATTCTGTGCTGTTTCAACCTTGCCTCCTGTGCTTCTATACTCTGTGCTGCTCCAACCTTGCATCCTGTGTTGCTACACAATGCATTGTTCCATCCTTGTATCCTCTGCCGCTACACTTTGCACTGTTCTGTCCTTGCATCCTGTGCCACTACACTCTGTGATGTTCCATCCTTGCATCCTGTGCAGCTACACTGTGCACTGGTCCATCCTTGCATTCTGTGCTTCTTCACTCTGTGCTGTTCCATCCTTGCATCCTGTGCGTCTACAGTCTGTGCTGTTCCATCCTTGCATCCTGTGCGTCTACAGTCTGTGCTGTTCCATCCTTGCATCCTGTGCCACTACACCATGCACTATTCCATCCTTGCACCCTGGGCCGCTACACTCTGTGCTGTTCCATCCTCACATCCTGTTTTACTACACCGTGCACTGCTCCATCCCGTCATCCTGTTTTTCTGTTCTCTCTGCTGTTCCATCCTTACAACCTGTGCTTCTACACACTGTGCTGTTCCATCCTTGCATCCTGTGCTTCTACAATCTGTGCTGTTTGATCCCTGCCTCTTGTGCTGCTAAACTCTGTGCTTCTCCATCCTTGCATCCTGTGTCGCTACACCGTGCACTGCTCCATCCTTGCATCCTGTGCTTCTACACTCTGTGATGTTCCAACCTTGCATTTTGTGCCGCTGCACTCTGTGCTGCTCCATCCTTTCATCCCATGTTTCTGGTTTCTGTGCAGTTCCATCCTTACATCCTGTTCTTCTACACTCTGTGCTGTTTGATCCCTGCCTCTTGTGCCGCTACACTCTGTGCTTCTCCAACCTTGCATCCTGTGTTGCTACACCATGCACTGCTCCATCCTTGCATCCTGTGCTTCTACACTCTGTGCTGTTCCACCCTTGCATCTTATGTCGCTACACTCTGTTCTGTTCCATCCTTGCATCCTGTGCATCTGCACACTGTGCTGTTCCATCCTTGCATCCTGTGCATCTACACACTGGGCTGTTCCATCCTTGCATCCTGTGCTACTAAACTCTCTTCTGTTCCATCCTTGCGTCCTGTGCTTCTACACTCTGTGCTGCTCCATCCTTTCATCCTGTGTTTCTGTTCTCTGTGCTGTTCCATCCTTACAACCTGTGCCGCTACACTCTGCACTGTACCAAACTTGCATCATGTGCTGGTGCACTCTGAGCTGTTCCAACCTTGCATCCTGTGCTGCTATACTCTGTGCTGTTCCATCCTTGCCCTCTGTGCTGCTACACTCTGCGCTGTACCACACTTGCATCATGTGCTGCTGCACGCTGAGCTGTTCCAACCTTGCATCCTGTGCTGCTATACTCTGTGCTGTTTGATCCCTGCCTCTTGTGCCGCTACACTCTGTGCTTCTCCATCCTTGCATCCTGTGTTGCTACACCGTGCACTGCTCCATCCTTGCATCCTGTGCTTCTACACTCTGTGCTGTTCCATTCTTGCATCTTGTGCCGCTACACTCTGTTCTGTTCCATCCTTGCATCCTGTGCATCTGCACACTGTGCTGTTCCATCCTTGCATCTTGTGCCGCTACACTCTGTTCTGTTCCATCCATGCATCCTGTGCATCTACACACTGTGCTGTTCCATCCTTGCATCCTGTGCTACTACACTCTGTGCTGTTCCATCCTTGCATCTTGTGCCGCAACACTCTGTTCTGTTCCATCCTTGCATCCTGTGCATCTACACACTGTGCTGTTCCATCCTTGCATCCTGTGCATCTACACACTGTGCTGTTCCATCCTTGCATCCTGTGCTACTACACTCTCTTCTGTTCCATCCTTGCGTACTGTGCTTCTACACTCTGTGCTGCTCCATCCTTTCATCCTGTGTTTCTGTTCTCTGTGCTGTTCCATCCTTGCACTCTGTGCTGCTATACTCTGTGCTCTACCACACTTGCATCATGTGCTGCTGCACGCTGAGCTGTTCCAACCTTGCATCCTGTGCTGCTATACTCTGTGCTGTTCCATCCTTGCATCCTGTGTTGCTTCACCATGCACTGTTCCATCTTTGTATCCTATGCCGCTACACTCTGTGCTGTTCCATTTATGTATCATGTGCCGTTACAATCTGAGCTGCTCCATCCTTGCATCCTCTGTTGCTACAGCGTGCAAGGTTTATCCTTTCATCCTGTGCTGCTCCACTCCGTGCTGTTCCAGCCTTGCATCCTATGCCGCTACATTCTGTGCTGTATCAACCTTGCCTCCTGTGCTTCTATACTCTGTGCTGTTCCATCCTTGCATCCTGTGTTGCCACACAATGCATTGTTCCATCCTTGTATCCTATGCCGCTACACACTGCAGTGTTCCATCCTTGTATCCTGTGCAGCTACATTCTGTGCTGCTCCATTCATGCATCATGTGCTGTTACAATCTGAGCTGCTCCATCCTTGCATCCTCTGTTGCTACAGCGTGCAAGGTTTATCCTTGCATCCTGTGCTGCTACACTCTGTGCTGTTCCAGCCTTGCATCATGCACCGCTACATTCTGTGCTGTTTCAACCTTGCCTCCTGTGCTTCTATACTCTGTGCTGTTCCAACCTTGCATCCTGTGTTGCTACACAATGCATTGTTCCATCCTTGTATCCTCTGCCGCTACACTTTGCACTGTTCTGTCCTTGCATCCTGTGCCACTACACTCTGCGATGTTCCATCCTTGGATCCTGTGCAGCTACACTGTGCACTGGTCCATCCTTGCATTCTGTGCTTCTTCACTCTGTGCTGTTTCATCCTTGCATCCTGTGCTTCTACAGTCTGTGCTGTTCCATCCTTGCATCCTGTGCCGCTACACCATGCACTATTCCCTCCTTGCACCCTGTGCTGCTACACTCTGTGCTGTTCCATCCTCACATCCTGTTTTACTACACCGTGCACTGCACCATCCTGTCATCCTGTTTTTCTGTTCTCTCTGCTGTTCCATCCTTACAACCTGTGCTTCTACACACTGTGCTGTTCCATCCTTGCATCCTGTGCTTCTACAATCTGTGCTATTTGATCCCTGCCTCTTGTGCCGCTAAACTCTGTGCTTCTCCATCCTTGCATCCTGTGTCGCTACACCGTGCACTGCTCCATCCTTGCATCCTGTGCTTCTACACTCTGTGATGTTCCAACCTTGCATCTTGTGTCGCTGCACTCTGTGCTGCTCCATCCTTTCATCCCATGTTTCTGGTTTCTGTGCAGTTCCATCCTTCCATCCTGTTCTTCTACACTCTGTGCTGTTCCTTCTCTGCATTCTGTGCTTCTACACTCTGTGCTGTTCCATCCTTGTACCCTGTGCTGCTACACTCTGCGCTGTTCAATCCTTGCATCCTATGCTTCTACACTCTGTGCTGTTCCATCTCTGTATTCTGTGCTCCTACACACTGTGCTGTTCCATTCTTGCATCCTGTGCTTCTACACTCTGTGCTGTTTGATCCCTGCCTCTTGTGCCGCTACACTCTGTGCTTCTCCATCCTTGCATCTTGTGTTGCTACACCGTGCACTGCTCCATCCTTGCATCCTGTGCTTCTACACTCTGTGCTGTTCCATCCTTGCATCCTGTGCTTCTACACTCTGTGCTGCTCCATCCTTGCATCTTGTGTTGCTACACTGTGCACTATTCCATCCTGTGCTACTACACTCTGTGCTGCTCCATCCTTGCATCCTGTGCTTCTACACTCTGTGCTGCTCCATCCTTGCATCTTGTGCCGCTACACTCTGTGCTGATCCATCCTTGCATCCTGTGCTTCTACACTCTGTGCTGCTCCATCCTTTCATCCTGTGTTTCTGTTGTCTGTGCTGTTCCATCCTTGCACCCTGTACCGCTACACTCTGTGCTGTTCCCTCCTCGCATCCTGTTTTGCTACACCATGCACTGCTCCATCCTTTCATCCTGTTTTTCTGTTTTCTGTGCTGTTCCATCCTTACAACCTGTGCTTCTACACACTGTGCTGTTCCATCCTTGCATCCTGTGCTTCTACACTCTGTGGTGTTCCATCCTTGCATCCTATGTTGCTACACCATGCACTATTCTGCCTTTGCATCCAGTGCCGCTACACCCTGTACTGTTCCATCCTTGCATCCTGTGCTTCTACACTCTGTGATGTTGCAACCTTGTATACTGTGCACTGTTCCATCCTTGCATCCTGTGCTTCTACACTCTGTGATGTTCCATCTTTGTATACTGTGCTGCTACTCTGTGCACTATTCCATCCTTGCATCCTGTGCTTCTACACTCTGTGATGTTCCATCTTTGTATACTGTGCTGCTACTCTGTGCACTATTCCATCCTTACATCCTGTGCTTCAACAATTTGTGCTGTTTGATCCTTGCATCCTGTGCTGCTACATGGTGCACTGTTCCATCCTTGCATCCTGTGCTACTATACTCTGTGCTGTTCCATCCTTGCATCTTGTGCCGCTACACTCTGTTCTATTCCATCCTTGCATCCTGTGCTTCTACACTCTGTGCTGTTCCATCCTTGCATCTTGTGCATCTACATTCTGTGCTGTTCCATCCTTGCATCCTGTGTTGCTACACCATGCACTATTCCGTCATTGCATCCAGTGCTGCTACACTGTGCGCTGTTCCATACTTGCATCCTGTGCTTCTCCACTCTCTACTGTTCCATCCTTGCATCCTGTGCTTCTACACTCTGTACTGTTCCATCCTTGCATCTTGTGCTTCTACACTCTGTGATGTTCCATCCTTGTAAACTGTGCTGCTACACCATGCACTGTTCCATCCTTGCATCCTGCGCCACTACACACGGTGCTGTTCAATCCTTGCATCCTGTGCTGCTACATGGTGCACTGTTCCATCCGTGCATCCTGTGCTTCTACACTCTGTGCTGCTCCATCCTTGCATCTTGTGCTGCTACACAGTGCACTGTTCCGCCCTTGATCCCAGGGCAGCACTCTGTTCCTCTGCACTCAAAGATAGGAAATATTGAACAAATAGTCAATAAGGCATGCGATTGTCCACGTAAGTAACATAAGACATGGGCTATATGGTGGGAACACTGTAGTTGAAACATGCGGGCTGGCATGGGAACAATGATCCTGGGCATGAACTTGGACTTGTGGAATTATGCAATGATCTATAGGTTTTATCATCGACGGCTGTATGATGTGGTGCTTTTTAAGTTTTCTTCTCCGAGTAAAAACAAAAAAAAAAGAATTAATAAAAAATACACACAAGTCCAACAGGTGCAATTGATGCAGTGTGTGAGCAAGATTCCATGGGGCATATTATCAAGGATCTGGGATGTTTATCGCAAAGCGCGCTTAGCGCTGTTTTTTTTATCGCCGGCTATCGCTGGATTTCCTCGCCGGGATACCGCAGTATTATCAACGCATATCGCAAAGGCGATAGGAAATCCAGCAATAGCGAGTTAACCCAGCAATAGCGTAAGAATTCAAGCGCTAAATTCACTGCGCAAATGAAAAGCTTGCTAATAGGCAAGTGTGTACTTAACCTAACAATCCACCCCCCATTGACAAGATGGTTAAGGCAAGTTTATTCCAGGCGTTAAATTCCAGCGATAAGTGCGGTTAGCGCGAATTTTCCTATAGCTTCGCGGGCATTGATAATAGGGGGAAGTTGTGTTTGCGACTGTTTCAATGGAGTTTTAGTCGGGAACGCCTACTTTGCATGTCATTAGCGATATATATCGCTGACATGCTTAGAGGTAAAGAAACGCCCGCTATCGCTAAAAAACTCACGCTAAGGCCCGTTAGCTGCAGCTTGTTAATAGTGTGATAGAAATATCGCTGCATTAGCGGCAGAAAAGTGCCGCTAACGCGGCGATAGGGGGCTTGATAATATGCCCCCATGTTTCTGGAAAAATATGCGTCTTCTAATGATAGTCACGTGCGCCCACATTCTCTGTCCTGTTTACGCTTGGTAGAATCTTTTTTTCTATACTTGTAGAACGACTGGTATTGCCACTTCCTGTTTATCATCACTGGCAATTGTGCCCTTCATTGCCTTCACTCAACGAATCAACATACAGCACTGCCGTGAATGCAACTACCACAATTTGTTTCTTGCAAATACATTTAAATGCTTCTGAACACTACACTAGAGGACGCTGCCTCTGAATTTCATATGTTTATTGAATATCAAATCAAACACTGTAGTCTCCCTTCTCTTTGTGTCATCAGATTCCTTTTGGTGAAAACACTTGCTGAACAAATTATTGACAGAGCTGTTCTAGGAATTCGGCCAACAGAAGAAATCACACTGACCTCTGGATCTGTCGCCCACAATCCAGTTGCTCACTAGCACACAGCATTTCGTTAAATTGGACTCCAATTAGGCATCTTTGCCTACTCATTAATGTCCGCTGATTCAGTTATATGTTTCACTTGTTATTGTTTTTAATCCTACTTAGCGCTTTTATTGCATTTGTATGGCATCGCAGCTCTTTTCCGCATGTTGTGGACTGACATTCCAATGTTGCCATCACAGATTAGTCTCTGGTTCGGTTTTGTCGTAGTATGCTCTCTGGGATGAATTTGTCAGTTTTAGTGAATTATAGGGTCTGATTTTGGTAGATGAGAATGGAGGGCTGCTCCAAATTTCTCACATAGTTCCTCGGGGGCAGATTTACAAGCCCCTTGCAACACTATTGCGCCGCCGTTGCGTCACTTTTGTGACGCAGCGGTGGTGTAAACAATGCGTCACGTTGTGACACATTTACAACATGACGCATCTAGAGAGATGCGTCACATTGTAAAGCCTTGCGCCACATTATACCTGCTTCAGTTATAATGTATGCAGGGTGGGCGTTCCGACGCAAGAAAGCCTCGTAAAAGTGATGCAGTGAAATCTACAAGATTTCACTGCGCCATTTCTACGACGCCACTGAGTCAAAACCTTACGCCTGCTTGAAGCAGGCGTAAGGAGTGACGCAGCACAATAGGTATAGGCCTTCCTGAACATTGCTGGAGTTGCGTCGTGCTTGCGATACGACTCCAGCAATGCGTGACCTTTGCGCCAACAGATGCGTGACGCATCTGTCAATCCTTGTGCCATGGTGAGCCGCATTGTAAATGCGACGCATCCATGGTGGTGCAAGGGTTTTCTTGCACGGCGGAAGTAAACTGGCGCATCTCTGCTATGATGCAGAGATGCGTCAGTTTCTTGTAAATCTGCCCCTCGGTTTTTACAGACCCTCGCAGCATGTCAGTTATGTGTATGTGCTAACTAGCCTGGTAGCTAGCATTGTAGAATGCCTGCATGGACTGGTAATTGCACATTTGTACTGTGTTGGGCATAATTTCAGTGTTCTGTTCTTAATGTGCCCTCTCCTAAGGTGGAGTGTGGTATGTCTTGGTGGACAATGCTGTTGTGAGCACATTGACAACCAGCTGTAAGTCATGTGTGTGTTGTGTTGGATGGCTGTACTAAGCTCTCTATAAAGTGCTCTAAAGGAGGTTGTGTTATTTCTGAGCGCTGTTAAGTCCAGTGACAGCCATTTAAGGCAGATCTGAGCTGTGTTGTGTGCGAGGTGTTATGCCCTCTTCTAAATATCCTATTGGACTAACCAGAAGCATCTCAAGGAGAGACACAGGAGGATATTCACAAGAAATGGCAAAAACTATCACTAACCTCAGTTAGCGTGCGTTTTTTTATCGCTGTGTACCGCGGGAAACTATCGCCGTGTTAGCGGCGTATTCGCAACACGCCGCTAACTGGCGATAGTTTCCCCTACCGGGTGAAATGTCCGGCGATAAGATTAGCGGCACGGCGATAAAAATCCTCACGCAAACGTGAAAAAAGTGGCGATGGGCCAATTAACAATCAGAAACGTCACGCCAATTAGCGCCAGGCCTGTATTTTTCACGTTCAGTGGGAAAAACCACTATAAAACGCCCACTAAGCAGCCCAAGCACAAAAAAAAAAAAAAAAGATAACAATTGAGAAGAACGATGGAGGAAGCTGGACCCATTACAGAAGCCAACAACAACCCCCCAAACACTCAGGAGGACCAGACAGACACCCAGGGGAAGGGCAAGGAGAAGAGAAAGAGGAAGACCCGGTTCAGTCAGCAGGAAAACCAGGTCCTGATTCCGGAGGTGACGGAAAACCAACAACAACTTTATGTCAGCTCCACAGTGTCATTGGGCACAAAAAATGCAATATGGCAGTCCATTGCAGCCAAGGTGAATGCTGTCGGAGAGGTGAGGAGGACAGTGGATGACTGCAAGAAGCGCTGGCATGATGCTAAGCGCAAGACCAAGCAGAAACTTGCAGCCAATCTGAAAGCAGCAATGCAGACTGGAGGTGGGAGTCCAGCGCCACAGGAGGAGCTGGATGCGTTGGGGGAGCAGGTGTCCCAAGTCATCAGCGAGGAGACGGTGGTTGGATTTCCGGGACAGGATACTGCTCAACATGAACAGACACAACACCAACAGGGTGAATAATAACCAGGGACTGGGGGGACGGGGGAGATGGGCCTAATGGCACCCATGCACAATTAAATATATTGCAGTGCACACCCACAATGACTGTGGATTATGTCCCGGATACCCTTGGCCCTGGTGGCATAGACACATATCACCCAACTCACCCAATACATTGCAAGACACATATTGGTGGGCTCACAGACCTGGAAGTGTGCACATAAAAGTCTAGCAAATATAGTCCAAGTATCATATCAGACCACAAAATAAGGGCTACATGAAAGAGCAAAGGGCCACATTGATTGGAGATGCGGCAGGGTGTCAAAATGGCCCCCTGCCTCAACACCACGCATATGCATGTTCCCGTATGTCTGAGTCGTGTGCAAGATTGTGCATGTGCATCAAGGGTGACACTACTGCACATACACTATCTTGCACACAACTCAGACACACGGGCACAGTGGTGCATGTGTGCTGACATTGCTGGCGGCATGCCCACTCATGCACATGATCAGTCACATACACACTGCATCCTCATTTTGGCGTCGGGGGATGTGGGCCGGTGCAGACCAGTCGTATATGCATGGTGTTGAGGCAAGGGGGCCATGTAGACATCCTGCCGCATCTCCAGTTAATGTTCCTGCTTGCTCGTACAGGAGATGCAGTCCTGTGTACACCAAGTGAGAAAGCATCTAGTGATTCTGCATACCATAAACACATGCATTGTCACAACAAAGTGACCATGTAGCCTACTGGCTAAAAGGTGCATATCCCACAATGCACACAATCATCAGACTTGATTCAAAAGGTGATGTAATACAATGAGCAGTTGGGATATGCCTACAACACTACAGTGCATGGACAATGCATTTCAGGAATGTGTCACCCAAATATGTACCACATGACTTGTCCGTGTGCCATACTCACAGAACTACAATGTCCCTGTATAGATATATGACAACGTAAGTATGACAACAAGCAAGGATAGCAAAGTAGCACCAAATAATGACAAGTAGCTAAATGGCACCATCACTCCTTAGGTCAAATAGCACTCCTCCACTATCAAGTGTACACATCTGCCATACAGAAAGCTGCATTCCACATCAGTCCTGGTGTGATCTGCCCATTGCACTATTATGTGCATGTAAACTTATCAGTTTGGTAAGTCAACAGTGTCAGTGAAAAAATATGCAGTCATGGTCCTTATCATCCACACGCAAAGCCCATCATCCAAAAATCTGAACCATGACAGCATGTATTATCCATGTGACCATCTGCGTGGCAAAAACAAAAACACACATCACCCTGCCATTTGCATCTGTTGGGAAGGGGGCAGAGACAGGGCCTGAGCACCACTAATACGCCTTAGTAAATCCACATCCATCAAATCCAGGCCCACTCATACACCACATGTGGGGTCAACGTTGAGTGTAATGGGTGTTGACACTGTCTGTTCAGCCAGCATAAACAATGGAAACTCAACCTGCACCATACTCACAACGGGTAAGCCAACAGGAGGGCAGTAAGCAATGCATGCAAGAAAAAACATGACTGACGACATGCACACTAGATAAAACACAATAGCCTAAGCTAGCTGGATGCACATGTGTACCGCATTGTGCAGCACACGTAGAAACAGCAAGTAGGCCTTCGTTGCAAATGTGCATAAAGGGGGCCCACCTCACACATGACTTTTCTCGCACCAGACCCATGCACATGTGCAGTACCCAGCAAAGCTGGCTGTCTGTGAGCCACACTGACAAAGCAAGTGACAGTGCATGATGAATAGCATGCCTGCCCCCCAAACATATTAACATGGTGCAGGCCACATCACTGAAGTGCCTGAGTGTGGACTTCATCCCTAAAGGAGCAGGTCACACTCTGACACTTCCTTGTGTACATACAACCCCTGATGTAAACAAGACATCAGCTGACAAACAATGCACAAGTGTCCCAACTCTGACCAAGACCCATATTTACCCCACCTTGCAACATCTCACCATTGTAAAGGCACATGAGTGAAAGGCCCACTGCCTGAATGGGATATGGGGCAGCAATACCAAAGCTGCTGGGGTGACTCTCCGACAATGCAGTGCGCACACACACATAAATCTGAGCTACTCAACATTGACTACAATGTGGGACAAACTGCAACACTTTCACAACTTAACAGAGGACACAACTGGTGCCACTTGTGTGTAGAAATTAGCCATTCACATGTGTCATAGCTGTAAACTGTGAGATGACAATGTACAACTACAACGTCACATCCGTGATAATGCACTAATATTCACTATCCGGCAAGAAATATGCATCTCCTCCCAAACTGTCACAATGGACATTGTCATGCAGTCTGCCTGTAAACTCATACAATGCATGTTCATGCATGAAACACACAGTTAAACTGCATCTCCCCTTTACATTGCAGAGGGAGAAACATCACCTCCTGAACAGCAGCCTGTCCCACTCTTCACTGATGAAGAAGAGGAATTCGCCACCATCAACACTGACACCCTCCAACAGCTGCTAGACTCACTCAGCACCCCATCTCCAGGAGCAGGGCAATCCAGCAGCGTTGTGGAAACTCCACCCCCTGCACAAACCACACAGCAGCAAGCACCTACCACCACAGCTGTCTCACAGGACCTTGAGGACCCACTACTGGCATTTCAACGCTGTGCGGTAGAGGTCCAGCAGGAGATGGCTGATCAGGTGTGGGTGGGGTTTGACAGCCTTGCGGCCAAACTTGATGCTCTACGTGGAAGTCTGAGTCCCATTCGGGCCCACCTACAGAACATCACAGGCACCCACAGTCTGCTCCATGCTCTCCAACATTCCATGGCTGACATTGCTGGAGTCATGACTCAGAGACAAGAACAACTGTCCAGTCAGAGTGGCTCCAGCGATGTCAGCCAGGAGTTGGGCCGCATGCGACGAATAATGGAGAACATAGAGCGGATGCAAGTGGAACAAATGGCTGTCACGGCTGCACATCAACGCAATGTAGCTGGAATCTTCCATGCCCTGCAGCTGATCATCACTGCATTGCTGAAACAAGGTTTGGCACAGATGAATGCTGCTGCAGCTTCTACATCCACATCTCCGCCCCCTGATGTGTCAGTGCCTCACGGTGCTGCAGCCAATCTACCACCAAGCCCATGTGAGGCACAAGACACAACAGAGGACGAAGATGTGGATGAATCTGTATTTTTGCAAAGAAAAAAGCGGTAGCATTCATCTATGCCAAATGGCCTGTTTCTCCTTCGATCTGGGCTCAGCATCATGGCCCGTAACATCATCTTCCACTGTCCCCCGATACACTCTGTGACACTCATCTTGGACCTTGACATGGACTGCCATATTATGTCTTGTTCCCAATGACATTGCAATCAGCCTGCAGACTGAACTCTGCCTCTTCCGCTGGACATTTTACCCCAAAAGGACTCTGACTGGCCCTCCACTTGGCATCTATGAAATGTGGGGATTGTTTGGCCAAGTACTGGTCCAGTCTTCACCAATGTCAACAGACTTGTAAATAAAATATTTAACTCACACAGGTGTGTGTTGTCCATGAGCAATCAAGTATAGGGGTCTCTAAAAATGTAGGGCCAATGAATCCACCAAAAGGTACACCAAGGGAAACAAGAGAAATGTACATGTTTTACTGTGACCCAGATAGGCAGTGAGATGACCGGGTATGTGTGAACTAGCTGTGCCCTCATTGCTCCAATACAACAATCTAGCAAAATCCCAACTTAGCCCCACGTCCATCAAGGAAATAGGCATGTGTGCAAAAATGTCAAAGTCTGTTGCAGGCCACAAGTAGTGTCCCCCTTTACAATTACTAAAAATTATCTCTTGGCATATCTACTCACACTCTTCGGGGTGGACCAAGCCTGTTGTGATGGTGCGCATTGCATGTCACATCCCAAGATGGTGCACGCCATATTCACATTGATGAAGATTCGTAAGGGCACATGTCTACCAGCCACAATTGGAACCACAATGTCTGCCTCAGTGAAGTAAAGTTGGCAATAGGGGCTCACCCCAAAGTGCAAGGCGTCAGTCAGCCCCTTCCTGTGGATGAACAATGCTTACAAAATTAGGAACCCTCTCATGCTGTGACCAATGTGAGCGGATAGGGCAATGTGTCCAGGGCTGTGTGGTGCACTGCACTCAGCATATAGTCAGATGCAGTGCCACCATTTCAAGGGTGGCATCACTATGAGCCAATGTCAAAAGTAACATCTGGGAGAAGTGGCTATGACACTGGCACTACAGGGAGTAATGCTACACTTCCCCACTTGTGTGCAGCACAACTGTGTGCCCAAATCAAAAACGTTATCTGAGACAAAACCCTAACTTTCCAAATTTCGGTATTCACAAAAGGCATTTAGGAGTAGTGAAGTCAGTATTCCTAACTTTACTACTCCTAAATTCCATTTGTGAATACCGAAAGTCATAAAGTCAGGACCTACTCTCATATTACTTTTGTGAATCGGGCCCACAGTTCTGCCACATGCCGTTTAAAATTGACCCGCTAAATGACAACATCCTGCATGGTCAGGAGGTTGAGCCTCCATGCACAGGAACATACAATTCCAATGATGCTGACACACTTGAACTGCGCAGCAAGTGTGCCAAGGTCTGTGCATTGTAGATGGACTCAGCGCCAGGCTCATGTGATATGCAGGGGGTTGACGGAATCTGTGGTACCTGGTGCATACATCCATCTCCATGATGGATAACAGTTGCAAATTCAATGTCCACTCAAGGCCATGTCCCTAGGATGTGTTGTAAATGGGCAACAATATGCTGTCCAACTCCGTGAGTCAAACTTAAGATGTAAAACTTCACAAAAGAGTGTCCCCAGACTAGGCCGTAAACCCTACTTGCCACCCTGTTATCCATGCAAGTTTACTGTGCTCACATCTAAGGTATCCTGACACAATCCATCCTGCTAAGTCACATGTCATGACCACACTTACACGTTCAACGGATTGTCCAGTGATAGTATGAGTTGCATACAAGGTAAAAAGCCACACTCCACCACATCACACCTGACATAAGTGCAACCAGAATTCTAAAGTATTAACCATTTATTATAAAAGTACAAAATGTAACTACCCGAAACTAACACTTATCATTACTATTACTAATATAATCTAAACTAACTAGAAAAAGTGGTCAATTACCTAAACTATCTACCCTAACCAATCCTAAACACGCAACAACATATCTAAGACATCAACCCCCCTCCCACCCTTAAGGCACATCATGAGACAGGACAAAGACATCTAAGCTATACATAAACTAACTACACAGTTAACCTACACAAAGATATATTTTTTAATTTTTTTTTTTTTTTAAATTTTAAACAACAAAGACATCAACCCCCCACTCAAAGGAAAAGGAAACTTATCCCCAAATACTATATAATGATAAATATCTAAAACTACCTTAAAATCTAACACTAACTATACCTACACTACAACTACACTACCTAACAGTTAAAATACTTATCTAACACTAACTACAATACAGGATAAAACATTGGGGGAAGGGAGAAGAGGGGGATGGGGCTCAACATGTCCAGTCTTCATGGGAGACCCAGGGCTGCCTTAATGTCTATCAGGTGCCTGTCGTGCTCTGCCATTTCCCTCCGTAGTTCTGCCAGTATAACATTATTGTCCATCAATGTTCTCCGGTCCCGCACAGTGAACGGTACCACCTGATCAGCAGATGCAGGTGGCATTGTCCCTTGGGTGTGTGGTGTTGGAGGGGGATGGGTAACTGCCTGTCAATGCTGGGACCCACGGCCGACGCCTGAGGGGCCTGGGATGGCCTGTGTGCCACTCTTACTCACACGTCTTACATACTCGGGCACCGACTTCCAACTCCCAGATGCCCGGTCATCCTGGTACCTCCGTGCCATGTTGCGGTACCTTTTAGCGACCTTCTTTATGTGGAGGTACCGGTCCTTCCTCACCTGGAAGGCGTGCGACTCCTCTGGCGTCATGTTGTCTGTGAAATAAGAGCAATGACAAAATGTGAGTCCTTAAAACTATGTCAATGTTCTCCATTCAAATCTGAAACACAAGGTCACTGAAAAAATGGGAGCCTACACTCTAGCGTAACAATGTGAAGTCAGAGAGTGACCTGGACAATGAAATGTTGAATCCAGGATCACTGACTACATGCTGGGGAGACTGACATGACAGTGCATGGCATGGGACATGTACTGTCACAACCAAATGAGACTGTCAGAGTCAAATGATGGTGCTATGACATACCCTGACTGAGTGTGACATGTACAAGGAATCGGAGGAGGGAGGCATTAGCCCTCCGTGTGTAGCGCCACCCTCACCCTCTCCTGTAACACAGTGCTGCATCATATGTACAATGCTCATGTGCAGCCCTGCATGTCCCCCAGCGACTGTGTGCAGTTCATCAAGTCTGCGCAAACACAGGCACTCTTGCACAAGAGTGCAATGGTGTCTGTGTGAAGGGGGGCTAGTTAATGTGTAGGAAGGTTACCCTACCTGCACAGGAGCAATCCTGGAACAGCCCTACTCACACTTTCATCTGTGCTGCATCATGCAGCACACATGGAAACACGTCAGGTGGCTGAACACTTACTTGTACATGAGGCGCTGGTCCTCTCTCCACCACTACTTCACAATTGTTGATGCGTTGCTGCCGAGAGGGGGAAACATCGTTTCCTCAAATTTGTCAATCATGCATGTCTTTGATCCGCTATGATCACTCCGTTGAAAAATTAACTACGCAGGCCTCTACAACGCAAACTGTTGCAATGCATTCCCCATTGTAACGGTACCCTGGAGTCATAATGGTTATTGTGTTGTAATGGGTAATGCTTTCTCACATATAGCTTTGTAGAGCCCTGCATTGTAAAATATATGGCACAGCAATAAATGCAGAGCTAAAGCATGCAGGTAAATGCATGCGGAGTAATGTCACCAATTCGGACAGAGGGGCTCGTACACCTGAGCATGAGTCGACCAGGGAATGACCCCAAGGAGACAGCTTGACAACACCATTGCAGTGGCCAAACATGCCAATGAGATTCATAGGGCCATCTTTGCTAGGTGTTTGGGGAACGTGCCATTGATATGCTTGGCTCAAAGCTACGCACTGCTACTTCAGTGAAGCTGGTATGCAGCATACCTACGAAATCATAGTGCCGACCGGTGTCTGAGCACGCACGGCCTGAAAACCACTGCCTACTTGTGCATGATCGGGCCCACTTGCACAGTCATCTCAGTCAAGGATGTACATGCATTACATGTCTGCTCATACTCATCAGCAACACCACTTACATGGTCCCTCTCCTATCTGTTCGCTCTGTAATCCACATGCATGTGCTGCTGTGACAGAACCCATAGATCAAATTTGCATATGTATCACTGACTGGGGATGTGCAAAGTCACATCTGGAAGACGGGAAACAGCCTTAACCACGAAGGCTGAACAACGATCAGCCTTAACAACGAAGGCTGAACTACGCAAGAACTACCGCGCATATGTCTTAACCACGCATGTGCGTGGTTAAGGCATATGCGCGGTAGGGCTTGCAGACGGACGGAAGCAGGAAGAGATCGTTGTGAGGTAAGTGGGGTTGGGGGGTGGGTCGGGGTTGTTTTGTGGGCTTAGGGTGGGTCGGGGTAGTTATCTGGGCTGGGGGGTGGGTCGGGGTTAATGCAAGTTGGGCTGGGTCGGGGGTTGTTTTGTTGGCTGAGTGTGGGTTGGGGGTAGTATACAGGGCTGGGGGATGGCTTGTGGTGTTTTGAGGGCCGGGGGTCGGGTTTGGGTAGTATTAAGGGATTGGGGGTTCGGGATAGTTTTCAGGGTACGGGGTTGACATTTTAGGGTTCAGGGTGGAGGGTAGGCATCGTGATTGCACTTAGGACTTAGGGGGTGCAGGGTTGATTTTAGGGCTTAGGGGGTAGTTTAGTTTTCAGGGCTTGGGTACCGTTTTAGGGTTCAGGGCGGGGGACAGGGTCATTTTTAGGGATTAAGGGATAGTTTTTAGGGATATGGGGAGGGCGGAGGTGAAAAAGTTACTAGGGATGGGGAAGTGTGGTACTTTAGAAACTCAGGCCAGGTGCAGGGGTCGGGGGATTAAATTCTTAACCACGAATATGTATTTACCAAAAATGCCTTAACGACACATGATTCGTTGTAAAGGCATGCATTGTAAAGGCATATTCGTGATTAAGAATTTCGTTGTTTAGACTTCGTGGTTCCGGCATGCGTGACAAACGCATTCGTAGTTCAATCATACAATCCTGGAAGACAAATGCATTGCTCTAACTTCACTCACAGATTTGTACACACTTCTGTCTTCCACAATACATCATCACACTGTAGGCAAGGTACATGTGATACACACCCATACTGCATACTACAACGTCTATCATTTCACCCTGACATTCATGAAATTGCACTATGCCAATATATGATGGCTGAACTCACCAGTGGCGTGTGGGTCCTTGAAGCTGTCGATGTCCCCCTTGTGTGATGAGAGGTCGTCCAGCTGTGAGACATGAAAAGAAATGTGTGTTGGTATCAGACGTAAAATCACACGGGTCATATTCATCATACAAATCATCACCATAACTGACAATGCTCCATAACTGTACTGTTGCATTTCATGTTGGCTACATGATTGGGTCTACTTTGCCTGCCATTCACACGAGACCTGTGAATGCTGAGTTGGGCCAAACAAGACAATGATGCTAGCAAACTTGCACATACTAGTTGTGTGACACATTCACAAGGCCCCATTTGTACACGCAACATGATGTAACACATGCTCTGTGTACAATAGCATTGCTGCAGATCGCACAAGGCTGTTTCACAGATGTTGGTGGTATATGACACTCTGGAGATGTCCTATTTCCTTTGATCAATTGTTCATATCTCATACATTGTCACACGGAGCCTATGGACAAGGGCAGCATAGCAAACGTACCAAATAATGATGAGGACAACATTTTTACACTTCCTTGTGTGCAGCACACAGGTCCCAGAAACAATGCCTTGGATTGTTTATGTACAGTCACCCTTCCTGTACACAAACAATCTTTGTCATGCACGCAGTATTGCGCAAGGGTGCCAGCCTTGGCACTACAGTGCTAAGTGTAGCGCCAGCGCAGTCGGTAACACAAACCTGCACCCTATGCTTGTCAATATGAATCAGCGTTGTGTTGCTGATGTGACAACGTTAGGCGTGAACGCATGACATCTCCCGCCTCACTCTGCCACATTTTTGCACTTGGACACCAGTGTGTCCCACACGGCATTTTTGGGTTTTCGTTACAGTGTTAATATTTCAATTTAGAGGTTGAACTTACCACACTGTAGGCCAACGATGACTCCCAGGTGGTCCAACAGGTCACCCTCACGGCCCAGGCAATCCTGCCAGCAGTGCTTCCATTGGCGCACAGTCCGGTCCAAACCAAAGACACGCTGCATCTGCGCCCGCACATGCTCCCACCTGACCTTCCGCACACTGACGCCATATCCGGAGAGGATACGGCCTCCCCTCTCCACCATCAAGGGCAGCTAAAACTTGATGAGCCAGATGAAACCCCCCAATGCCCCCTCTGACATCCTGCCCTCCCTGCCCACACCCACCATCTCCCTGCACACACCTAAACCCACTGCCAAAAGGAAAGTAACCCAATATAATAGACCCAACAACTACAAAGAAAGTTAACTACCCCAAGACAAACACCCGACAATATTGAGGACAAGAGACAAAAGAACACGTAAAAACAAGTACACCACACTTCACAGAGACACTATCGACAGGACACAGGACACAGCAACACTCTATAAATCATCAATCTGCACCACACAACACCAAACACCTCCAACACTCTCCACAATCACCAGCAATGTGCTCAAAAGAGAAAGTGAAAGTGCACAGCACTCCTCCAGTAAACAGGAAGCATGCAGACATCACTTCCTGTGTGTTTGCGGCCCGTTTTTTGACAAAGCGGTAAAAATCTGCATGCAAATAGGCTTAGGGGTAATATTTCTTATTGTTCAATGTGTTTAGCAATGGATTTTCCATCGCGAGTATGAAAAAAACATTGCGTTAACGTTAATGCAGGCAGATTTTGCACCCTACATGCAAGTTCTTACACAGATGAACAGTCTTAGATAAAATGTCATTTCAGACCCCAAAAAACACCATGAAGAGCTTGTTTTAACCCCAAATGACACCCTAAAGTTCAATATTTTGCCCCAAATGACACCCCAAAATTCATATTTTACCCCAAATGACACCCTAAAATTCATATTTTACCCCAATAGACACCCAAAAATTGATATTTTGCCCCAAATGACACCCTAAAATGCATATTTTACCCCAAATGACACCCTAAATGTCATATTTTAGCCCATTTGACACGCTAAAAAGTTAAATTTAGTACCACAATTGACACCCTAAACAGTCTAGTTTTGCACAAATGACAGCCTAAAAAGCAACTCTCTGTACAGAGGAGACATAGCCACCATCAAAATACAATTGTGATATTATTACCACTTTATGTTAAACTTACACTTGTCAGAGTGATGTACTTATGCAGAGGAGAAACATGTACACAGGGTATGTGTGTTGTGTTTTTTATTTGCACAAACTGTGCTTGGGGTCATTTTGCACTGATATATAATTGCTAAGGACTGTCATGATGTGACGTGCTCAGGTGAAGAAATTGTTTATGATTCGGTTCCTTTGGGCAGTTCCTGCTGCAGAAACTGTGGGGTGTGCTGCCCCAGCCTCATCTTCCTCATCATCCTCTGCATCGTCCGGTGCATCTGGCACTTGGATCCATGGGGCATTGGTGCATACACATATATTGTGCAATACACAACATGCTATCATTATTTTGCACACTATTTCTGGGCTGTACAACAGTCTGCCACCTGTGATGTCAATGCACCGGAAACGTGACTTTAGCACGCCAAATGTGCGCTCCACAATGGCCCTGGTGCGTCCGAGGGCCAAATTATACTGCCTCTGGAACTGGGTGTTAGTGGCTCGGAGGGGTGTCATCAGCCATGGGGAGAGTGCATATCCTTAATCACCTGTAACATGTAATGGAGAGATATGTCCATTAGTGGTTATGCATGCTGTGTTGGCAGTATTAATAGTTTTGTGGTGTGTGATTTGTGCTACTTTGGAATTCATGTTAGCCATGTGTAGCTTCTGACAAATGACCAGCATCAATGCTAATTACATTGCCTCACAGCTGCTCGTCCCTTCCCCAGAGCCTATTTAATTGTGTGCGCTGCACGATTGCATCACTGGCACTCCAATGTCAAGCTCGTCTGCGCATGTCCGCAAGCCTAACACGAACACCAGCAGGGACCCTGGCTCTCCTAACGTCTAGCGCTGTCACTCATCCGCCCTCCTCGCAGTCAACGCCAGGAGAACGTTGATCTGCCAGTAGGCCACACGGCTCACATTCAGTTCTGCTGCTGCCGGTGCCCCCAGACCTTCCCCACCGCCCAACACCTGAACTTTCCGATCCAGAGCTGCCACAAAGCAACACTCATTGGCACCCTCACCTGCAGGGCCCACAGAGGGCGGGAATGCTTCGCCCACACCATCAACATCATCACACGCTATGCCATCTACTCCATGGACTTTGTACTCATTCCTGAGCGGAGCCTCCACCTCACATACCACAACAACTCCTAATCCATTACCCTCTGGCAAATGCTTGCTGAGATCGAACTGACCCAACTCTTAACCACACTGAGCCACAAGGCAGGGCACACCCTTGACCCCATCTTCGCATGTGGAAACTGCGTCCACTTCCTCAACACCACTCTACGCCCATAGAGTGACCACCACTGTGTACACTTCCTCGTCGTGAAAGCCCAAGACACCCAAACCCACAGCCGGCGCAACACAAAGTTACTGGAGCTGAGTCACAGAGGAGCTGGTACACTCCAACAGCAACACCCACATCGCTGCAGCCAACGCCAACAGCGCTGCCCGTGATTTCCACACATGTATCTCCAACTGTGCATACACACTTGCCCCACTATGCTACTCCAACATACAGCGTGCAATGAATGCCACCTCGGTCACCAACAACATCCAAGATGACAGATGCATCTGCAGATGCCTGGAGAAGAACTGGAGCTACATGAAGGGAACCATGAGACATCACCACCTACAAGGACACAAAGCTCATACTCTCCCTCACCAAGGCGCCCACACACACCAGACTGGGCTTTCAGGGAGGATTGCAGCAAGTTGCAACATGGATGATCTACAGCTGGGGGGTGCTCTACAAAGAGGAGACATACGTCCTCATCCTCGTGACCACCCCATCAGCATGTGCTGGTGGGCCACCGCCTTCAGCAGCCCCCCCGACAACTCTAGGTACCTAGGCATCGTACTCGACTCCTCCCTCTCCATGAACAAACAGGTCTATGCAGTGGCCTGCAGCTTCTTCGACAGCCTCTGCATCCTCCATGCGACCTTCACATGGTTTCCCCCCCCCGGCAGGTAGGACAGTCACCCACGCAGCCATTGCCATCAGGCTGGACTACGGAAACGCACTACATGCCCACATGGACATGTCTGTGCTCTGGAAACTCCAGACTGTCCAGCACACCACCGCCACACTCGGCCTTGTGTACATACTTTCCTCTTCGGTCAAGTCCCTCCATCGCACATACTTGGTTCCCACCTATCCCCACATTTGCTAATGTGTGGCAGAGCGGCTAGGCCTTTGGGGATGGTTTGTCTTCATGGCTAGCCACAGTTGCCACAGTTACTTGTGTTGTTGTGTCTGGAAGGTGGGCATGTTGATTGACATGTTGTATGTGAGTTTGGAACGTGTGCATTCTCACATTTGTGAGTTCCATGATTGTGGAGTTGCGGTGTGTGGTGTGTTCAGTTAGTACTTACCAACAAGCAGTGCATTTCCATATGTGCCATCCTGAAACCGCTGGTTGATGATGGACTGGCGGAAGATGTAGGAATCATGAACACTCCCTGGGAACTTGGCTACGACATTGGTGAACAGGCCCCGGTGGTCCACTATTGCCTGCACATTGATGGAATGTGTGTGCTTTCTGTTACGGTATATGTGTGCAGTGTCCGCAGGGGGCACAAGTAGGACATGTGTGCAGTCATTTGCCCCCAACACCTGCGGGAAGCCAGCTATGGCGTAAAAGCCTTGCTTGATCTCAAGCTGTTCCTGAGCAGTGTTGGGGAAGCGTAGGTGCTGGGGCATCAGGCTGATGATGGCATCCTAGACAGTTGGGAGGAACTTTGATAGGGCTGGCTGTGAGACTCCTCCAATTCTGGCAGTTGTTGGTTGGAAGGTACCAGAGGCCAACATGTGCAGCACAGCCAGCAGCTTTGTTTGCGGAGGGATGTGGGGTATCCGCTGTGTTGGTGCCGTCAGCCTGTGGGCTATCTGGGTCAGGATGCGGAGGATGGATGTCCTTTTGAGCCTGTAGTGGGCAATGACATCCTCTGGCATTAGGTCTGTGAGGCCGATGGATCCGTTGTCTTATTCGGCGCTGCCTCGGTGGTGGTCCTGGGGGAGGTGGCAGTGGCGGTGGTTGTTGTGGCCTTCTTGGTGCTCCAAGCTGCATGAGTAGTACCTCCATGGCATCAGTGGGTCTTCAGATGAGGCTCTGGGCTAGTCTCACTTATATACTACTCTTTATCACCATTTTTAAGACCTCCTTTTTTCTGGTCTTAAGTCTTAAGTCCCAGCAGCTAACGGGCCTCAGCGGCTGTTTTTTTATCGCTTCGCAGGTCCGGGCGAGCGTTGTGAATATCGCGAAGTGGGGTTAGCGTGCGTTTTTGCACGGGAACGCCTACCTTGCATATTATTAGCGATAGTAATCGCTAACATCGTTGGCGATGCTGGATGCGGCCACTATTGCCTGAAAGCTGTCGCTAACGGCGGTTAGCGACAGCTTGTTAATACTGCGATAAAAATATTGCAGCATTAGCGGCAGAAAAGTGCCGCTAACGCGGCGATAACTCCTTGTGAATATGCCCCACAGAGTCATGAAAATCAAAGGTAAAATAGAGTAATAGTAGTCGACTGCCTTGTGTCTCTGATTTAAAAGTTAGAGAATTAAGGAGGAGATATAAGTGGTGAGAATAAAGAGTAGAAATAGGCAGGTTCTTATTTAATAAGTTCCAATTTAATGTATTCCACATCCAGTTACCTTTAAGGCCACGTGTGTTTACTTCCTCCTTGAAAACCAACTGGGGGGAGTAGGTGGAATTTCTCTGTTGATTGCCCAGAACGTTAGTAGAAACGTTGGTTCACTTGTAAGGGTGATTAAACGATTAACCTTTTTTGCAATTTGAGGTAGCAGATCTCAAAGGGAACTTAGTTCAGTAAAGAATGATTCAAAGAATGAAATTTTTTGCCATAGTATGAGATAATATGACATAGGATATCTTCAAAGAGACGTTAGTTCAGTAAAGACCGAAGGCTTATTTTTGGCACTTGTAGTAGCTTTGTTGATCTCTCAAGTAAATGTTCAATTTGTTCCAAGCTTCTGTGCCTTGTGTTCCCAGGTTTTAACATGAGTGCCCCTTCTTGTTGTAAACTGCTTGGGTGAGTCTTACGGCTAATGCTGATCTCAGGTTGTGGCTTACTTTATAGAGGGTAATCACTTATATCTGATACTTTGAAGTCCAAGACCAATAAGGTCTCTGAGTTATTTAAACCATCTTCATGGCTGCAGATTCCTTCACCCGCAGCTGGTGGAGCATTATTTACAAGCCCCTTGCGCCGCCAGTGCGTCACTTTTAATCTGGGAAAAAGTGACGTACCTGCGGTATTTAAAAGAAAACAAGGGAATGTCCAAATGGCAAGCATGCCTGAAAGTGGCAAATCCAATCAATCTATATTCATGCCACAAGCAGAGAAGCGTCAAAAATCCTCTGGCTCATTAAAAAATATGCATATCTGGTCCCAGGAAGGGCAGGAGCACCACTAACATAGTATATGGGGGACTGATGGTAGTGTAGCAGCCCTCAGGAAATGTTTTTGCAAAAGTTACCCTAACTCTCCCAGCTGGTCCATATGTAGAAGTGGATGTGATTTAATAGAACCTACCATTGTGCAGGAAAAAAAGCAATGATGGCCATTAAAATTGATTACATTACGATATTAAGTGTCAAAGGAGGGAATGTAGAATTATTTTGTTTCAGCTTCCATTTTGGGACACTTAATATGAGCTTGCAGAACCTTTAAAGGCCTGTTGGCTGTGCTGAACTCACGGTGACCTTCAGGCTTTGAGAGTTAAGGAAATCATGACTGTACATGTCAAGCTGCTGCTTTGCTTCATTTGCAGATTTGATAAGTCTGTAGCAATAAATAGCCTGATGTCTGTTGTTGATGTTTGGATGAATGTTAAGAAATTTTCAATGCCAGGTATGTCAGTTTGGCAGTGTTAATAATGCAGGCTGCATCAAGAAGTTACAAAAACCTATGTAGACTGTTCCTCAGGAAAGAAGTCCCGAAAGGAGGCTGACTCCACGCTTCTGCATTTAAAAAAAGTATTACTGAGAGCCTTACTGTGTATTTATTTTATTGTCTATTATCCTTATACACAATCCCAGACATTTTGGTGTGCTGACCCCAGCAGTCCACCATCCTTGCGATTTCTGCCAATCATAGTGAGTCTCAATTGCAACCTATCTCATTAATATTCATGTAGCAGGTCAATTTCTGACCCACTACAAGGCGGATTTTTAAGAGCCAACCTATCAGTACACAGGGCAATTCTTAAAGTTCTTTACATGTTGCAAAAATAATTGTTCTAAGTTGTGGCCAGTATTTTGTGACCAGGTATTCATATGTCTGGTTTGTCACGGATTGAAAACATCATGAGGCTGCTCCACAGCAATCCACTATTGCAGCCTGAAGTAGTTTCAATCATTCCCCCATGTTAGCCTATGGGGAGAGCAACCCTCATCTGTAGTGAAAACAAACTTGGGTATACCTCACTACCTGGGCAGGGAACATGCATGTTTACCTGCCCTGCCTGGCCTTCACCTACCACTCACTCACCTCATAAGACGCACCCTCAGGGAGCTCTAGTGGTAGTGAAAGGTCCTCTCAGGATGGTTAGTGACTTAAAAAAGCCAGCGTGGGACTTGCATTGTGGGCGGCACTTCAGAATATCATTGCCCACTGGGGCACCGGAAACATACCCACATATCACGAATGGCTCCACAGATTAGGATATATCTGAAGGATGGAGAGGTTGGCTTCCTCCTTCGTCGCCTCTAAGACCTCATTTGGGGAGATTTGGCGACCATTTATTACTCTCCTGTCCACAGAATTCCGGGAACTCACTTGCCCCAAATATCTGCACATTCTCCGATTAACGGAACCTCCTCATGACCCGACAACGGGGGATGGGTTAACATCCCAGGAGGATTTCCCGCAGTTGCTGACATACTTAGCTTTTTGGTAACGAACACTGGGCGGGTGGGACAGGGAGGGGGGGGCATGTTTGGGGGTTTATTTAATGTTATTGACTTTTGATTTTCTAAAACGTTCACTTGCAGAGCGCTGTGACACTCTTATTCCTGCCTTGCACAAGTGACACATGCAGAGCACTGCAATGCTCCTATTCTGTTTTTCCTGCCTTGCACAAGTGAATAAAAAGATTTAAACCATAAAAAAGGCCAGCCTGAACCGAAGTGCAATTGCGTCCACACAGACCTGCAATGGCAGGCTGGGCACATGTTTCGGAACACCATAGATGCAAGTGCGCACACCGGCCTGCAACGGCAGGACGACCACATGTTTTAAAACATCCTAAGTACAAGTGCGCACACAGGTTCGCAATGGCCGACATTACACCGGTTAATAAACACCATAGATGCAAGTGCGCACACCCAGGTTTCCAATGGCAGGCCTGACCTATATTTGGAAACATCGTTGGTGCAAGGGCGCAGACTGGCCTACAACAGCAGGCAAGTCACAGGTTTTAAACCTCATAGGGCCAAGTGCGCACACTGACCTGCAGTAGCAGGCTGGACACCAGTTTACAACCGTCATAGGTGCGAGTGCGCACATACAGGTCTGCAATGGCAGACCTGGTCTATGTTTAGAACCCTTAGGTAAAAAGCAAACTCAAGGAGATGATGGACGGAGTGCTGAAACTTTTCAAACACTCACCCCCAGTCACAGATCTGGGTTGAATCCATCATCATTCTTTAGCTCACTTTGCCACCCCAGTTCAGACATAGCTATATGCAAATCAGTCTTGACCCTGTGCCTCATGGGAACAGTCCAGACCGAACTGCCAAGCCATGTCTTCCCTGGACCGGAATCAAGCATCCTGGGACCGGTTTCGGGCTAGCAGCCCTCATCAGCCAGGCTAGCTTGAATCCAGTGGCAAAGTGAGCAAGGGACCCACGTCTGGGCATACCCTGCCAACTTAGGGAGAACAAACCCTTAGGTAAACACCATTTCCTAACACGTGTCGGAAGGGCATGCATGCTTTCACACTACATTTACAGTGGGAAAGGGCCCCAGGCCCTAAGGCCACAAGATAATCAGCCACATATGGGTTTGTTCCTACCCGGGCAGTGAACACCCTGGTGTACCTACCTGGCCACTCACCTACCCCAAGCTCCACCCCTCAGGATTTACCCTATGGCCACTCTGGTGGTAGTGAAAGTCTCCCTCAGGGTTGGCTACTGAGTGAGAAAGGCCAACCTCAGCATGAGACATGTTTGACAGGCTATTCTGGTGGGTGGCACAATCAGTGCTGCATCCCACTACTGGCCAGTGCAGTACCCGCCCTGAGTATGTGGTGTACCTTTTCACTGGGAAATCACAGGTACGACACCTAAACCAATCAAGTACGCACCCTATCCTGGCATGTGTAGGAAGAGTGCACACACTTTTCCACTGCAGTACAGTGGGAAAGTGCCTAGAGTCCTAAGGTCATGAAAAGAGAGTTGGCAATAGCCAGAGGACAAAAAGCTAAAGGTTTTAGGAAATCCCCCTAAGAAGGGCCTTGTCCAACACATGAAAGTGCCAGAGGCCGTAAATCTGCTGGATTGTATGGATGCCGTTTCGACCTGTATTACGTCAGGTCATCATCAGGACAGAGATTACACACATACCTTTTTAATGCTGTCAGAAAAAAGGAAAAGTTGAGAGAGAAAGGAAAAATTAGAGTAGGGCTCCAAGTGAATTTAAAACCGGAGAATGAGATCCAGTAGGAATGGCGAATAGCTACCTGGGGGCAGTCTGTCAGCCTGTAAAGGGGAAAGAATGTATGACAAGTATTATGTTAAAGACAAATTCAGAAGAGGCATAGCTAGGTGACTGGAGCACAATATCTCCAAAAAGGGTGGCGCCAACTTAAATGTGTGTATTTTAGGTGCTGGATCAAGAGGTCAGGGTGGAAAAAAGAACTCACAGTGAGGCAGGAGGTCTGTCCTAGGATTGGGTTCCAAGGGTAGAGAGACCTAAAATGTAATAGGTTGTTACACTGTGGAGCACAACCTGTAAGGTAAAGAAGAATTCAAGCAATCTGATTGAAGGTGGATTTACCGTTAATGGAGTATGACTAATGAACTCACTACTTATTCAATATGGTGAGAAAATGTAGTCCATCATTCAGGGGAAGATAGAAACCATGCTGTTAAATGCAAGCGGTAAAACAAAACCAACTCTGCTAGGCAAGCAACGAGGTCGGAGGGCTGCTAGAAATAATTGGAAAGAAATTATAATGCAGCTATTCGAGTCAGGGAAAGGGCAAGGTGCCAACAGTTAGCACTATTAAGGGGAGAGGGCACTTAGCGGAGAGGGAATCAGGCATCTGTCATGGAAGCCTTCATGTTCGAGAGTGCTTCAATGCAGCTGGAGGCAAGGCCCACCCACTCATTGGAAAATAACTGTGTCAGTGGGAAAACAACTAGATAACTCGTAGTGAAGGGGGAAATGGTGCTGGGGAGTACCCTGGGGGCACCGGGGGGTAACTAATAGCAATATACAGGGGGATGGGTGTACTGTGGCCCGCAAAGGAGAGAGAAAAGATTTGAGAAGATTTGGATACCCAGTGTGGGCAAAAGTTAAAGAATTGAATACATATGTATACACAGTAATTCAATTACATCTTGGCCATTAAAATAATGTCTGAACAGTTGGCAAATAAAGGCTAGACAAATGGTGAATTTATATAGCACAATGTTAAGTTATGTATACAATACATAACTTCATGACGTGACGCAAGCAAGGTGGTAATGTGCACATAAGATAACAGAACAGTTGGTATTGTCCAGACAATTTGGGAACTAAATAATGTATCATCACAATAAAAGAAAATCTAACACATACAGGGAGCAAAATATTTACATGTATGAACAGTGCTTATACAGTGATCGTATTGTTCCATTCATCCACCATGTTAAGACCTTGGTTCACCGAGTTACAGCGTGTGATTCATCAACATTCACAATGCTTAGCAGTTGTGACAAGTCTCCACCATGCAGTGGGAGTGATGGTTGATCGTTTACTTGCCAGGTAATGTCTGTCTCAGTGTGGTTCACGGAAACGAAGTGGGAGACAAGGTGGGGGGGGGGGCGTTTTCCACCTTACATCTAATGCGACTCTTGTGTTGAATGATGCGTTGTTTTATCATTTGAGTAGTTTGGCCAATATACAAAAGGTCACATGGGCAATGTATGGTATAAATGACATTCGATGTTCTACAGTTACTCAATTGCTTTAAAGGAAAGGTTTTGGTGCCCGCTTTAAAGTCTTTTGTGTTGAACATAAGGGGGCACACACTGCAATCCTGACATTTGCAATGGCCCACCACCGGTGGTAAGCCCCATGCAGTTGTGATGGAATGGCATTGTTAGCCTTCGGACTCCAGGTTATGGCTTGTACCAAATGGGCAACCAAGTTACTGCCTCTTTTGTAGGAGAATAGAGAGGGTTCTGAGAAGGGTGTCTGAGTGTGAAGTATGTCGCAATTTCTCTTTATTATCTTACTGGCCTTGTTACTGGACAGGCTGAAGGTGGAGACAAATGATACGCGATAGATTAGGCATTTGGGTTTGGGGGTGAGAAGTGTCCCCTTGGGGCAATACCAAGCGCGCTTGAAGGTGCATGACATTAGGTGACATGGATCACCTCTGGATGTTAGTTTTTAGCCAAAATTGCTGCCTCCTGGAAGTCATTCTTCTTCAACTTACAATTTCGCTGGATACAAAGGAATTGTCCACATGGTAGTCCATACCTTAAGCCTCTGGGTAGGGACTTGAGTAGAGCAGAAGGGTGTTCTTTTCCTTGGGCTTTTTTTAGAGTAATGTTCCTATTTTGTCCCCATATGTTTGAATGGTGAGATCAAGGAAAGGTAGATTATCTCTCTTGGTGTCTGAAGGGAATCTAAGGTGTGCTTGGATAGTATTGAGCCATTCTACAAATAGATGTAGGGAGTTAATATAGACATACCACAGAAGGAGGATGCCATCTATGTATCGTTTCCAAAATTCGATTTGGTATTTGGTTGTAAAAGGGGTTGTCAATTGTGAGGATTTTGATTCTCTCAAGGTTGTGTATATACAGTATTGCAAAATTAAGGGCAAAGCATGCTTCCATCCAGACGCCCTTCTTCTGTAAGTAAAATGTGTTTTTGTATAAAAAATTGGTTATTCATAAGGGCAATCTCCAGTAATTTAGTCACGAAATCAATTGTGATCTTAGTGGGGCAATGGAGCATCCAGGGGTACTGATCGTATTTTTATGTATCTTGGGTAAATAATATATAAAACGAGTGTACGAGGATGTGTGTTATTCAAGAAAAGATGTTCCCTGGCAGTTATGATAACCATGTCCCAGTGCTTCATCAGCGGCCTTCCTGACAAGTGTTTGAATATCAGGTAATGGTTCAGAAGGTAGTGGACTGTAATGGTCAGTGTCGAAGGTTGTCTCATTATCTCTATATTGTACTTTTCTGTGTCCATGATGACAATTCCACTCAACCTTGTCCACTGGTTTGATCACTATATCATGCTTTGTCTTGAGGGTTTCTAGAGCTTGTTTTTCTGACAGAGGGAGGTTAAATGGGACATATTCAAAATGTTGTTTGATTCCCCATTATTTCCTGCAGTACCAGTCTTTCGAATGCAAGGATTTCCAGTGGCATTGTAGAGGAGGGTGGGAGAAAGGTGGAGGAGGGATGGAAAGGTGACCAGTTAGGGTTACTTTCAGAGGATTTATTGGCAAAAAAGTATCTCAGTCTGATGCGTCTGAAATATCTCAGAAGGTCCTCCTGGAGGTTAAAGAAGTTACTTTGTTCGGTTGGGACAAAGGAAATTCCCTTGCTCAAGAGAGCGATCTCTTGAGAGGAGAGGCTATGGCTGGACAAATTGAAAATGGGAACGATATCCATGTTAGCATTGGAAGCCGTGTTGGATGGTCTACCGTGGGGGACCCTATTGATAGACCTTTGAATGGTTCTGTCGTGCCCCTGGTTAGTCGTATTTTTCCCTGCCCATTCCCCGACCGCATCCGCTATATTCAATCCAGGCATAAATTGGCTATCCTCTCCTAGTCTCCGGTCTCCTTACTTAGGTTCTGGTGGAAATTGCATTTTAAAATGCCTCATTTGGACAGTTATTTTAATGTAAGTTCTCTAGGGGAAGAGAGAGCTTCCACTAACACACCACCCCATATGGCAGTCTGGAAGTCAGTGTATGTGCACTGCGTACAGTGGGAACTGCACTCTAACACTTAATCTGCCAGCATTGTTCATTGCCTTAACCCCTTCGATGCTCATGACGAGCTGGACTCGGCATGGCACACAGTGGTCGTGTGCTCATGACGAGTCCAGCTCGTCATAAGACCACCCACGGGGAAGCGCTGGCGCTCCCCGTGGGAATCCGATCGTCTGGTTTTTGGGGGAAGGCAAGGGAAGGGCTTCCCCTGCCTCCCCCGCCCCTCCCCTCAATGACGTCAGCGCGAGGCGCGCTGACGTCGTTGAGGGTTTCCTTTGTTCCCCGACGCGCTGGAAGCCATTTGCTTCCAGCGCGTCGTGAATAAGGTTAGTTTTGGCTCCGGGGAGGGGATTTCAAACAGAAGAGGCATCGAGGGAAAGGAAAACCCTTTCCTTTCCCTCGATGCCTCTTTTGTGCATTCCTGCTGCACGATCATGCGATCGTGCAGCAGGAATGCACACTAGACACCAGGGAATTTAAAAAAAACCCAGAAAATACTGTTTTGGGGAGCGGCCCCTTGGGCAAGGGTCGCTCCCCTTTTGGGGGCCTTATGTTTTTGGTGCTCTGCCCCCTGGGGGGGGGCAGTTTTTATATATAGCGCGGGGCTTTACCCGAAGGTGTCAGAGCGCTTCAAATAGGAACAGTAACATTACATGAGGAGAAGGTTACAAGTGAGCATAATATAAAAGCAAGCGTTACATTACATGAGGAAAAAGTGACAATTGTGCATGATACATGAGATACAAAATACAAATAGAGGTATAATACTGCAATAAGTGGCAGTCACTCAGAACACACTGGGAAGGCACTTCTATAGGCATGAAGTACAGAATTTCCTATAGTGGAAGAACTTCCTTGAGGGAGTAGAGAGGGCGTGAATTAAATGAAGGGTACACAAATCCAGCACAGCACGCAACGGTGAGGAATGTACAGGAAAAAGTACAACTTTACAATGAAGAGCGAACTGCCTAGAGGGGGCTGAGACTGAAAGTATTAGTTCTGAAAGTGTCTTTGGAAGAGAAGAGATTTGAGGTCAGCTTTGAAGATCCGGGTAGAGGAGGTGGCACGGAGCAATGGGGGAAGCGAGTTCCAGATTCTCACCGCATTGCCTGAGAAGGATTGCGCCATCGATCCCTTTTGAAGACGGGGGGGGGGCTCAAGCAGAAGCTTTTCCGCATTGCGAGAAGGGCGAGAGCCACCGGACAATTTCAATTTATTCGCCAGGTAACGAGGGGAGGACGTGTGTAAGGCTTTGTGTGTGATGCAGGCAGTTTTGTAAATAGATCTTGCCTTGATCGGAAGCCATCGAAGAGAGGACAGGATAGGAGTGACGTGGTCGCTTCGTTTAGACCCTGAAATGAAGCGAGCTGCTGAATGGAGGATGGATTTGAGAGGGGAGAGGTGGGATTTGGGTAGGCCCGTCAGAAGAGAATTGCAATAATCCAGTCTTGAGAGAACCAGAGCTTGTACCAAGGTTTTTAAGTCTTTCTCCGGGAAGAACCGACGGATCCCCCATAGAAGGCGCAACTGGTAACGTGCGTTCTTAGCAATAGAGTTGATGTGGGAGATTAGGTTGAGTCTTTTGTCAAGAATGACACCTAGGGATTTAGCGCTGTCGACAATGATGGGTTTGTTGTTGAGTAGGTTCAGCTGATCCATCCAAGATTGAACAGGAGGAGGTGAGAGAGAGGTAGAGAGGAGGAGGAATTCAGTTTTGGCGGGATTCAGAATGAGTTGGTGAGCTAACATCCAGTTGTGAATAGAGTTGAGAGTAGAGTTGAGTAGTGAGAGATCATGTGCGGAAGATAAAGGTATCTTCCCACTAGTCCACCAGGCATTTATTTGTGGAGAGTGACCCCTTGGGTGGCAGAATAGCAGTATGTTTTTAGGCCCATCTGCCCCCAAGGAGGGCAGAAGCCACTAGACACCGGGTTTTTAAAAAAATTTTGTGTTGGGGAGTGGCCAAAAGGGCAAGGGTTGCTCCCCTTTTACGGGGGTGAATATTTTATTTATACTCTTTGGCCCACCTACCCCTTAGCTTGGCTGGTGGATTGTGTGTTGACTGGTGCATTATTTGCATATGTGATTGTAATGGTTTTTTTCTCCTTTTTATTCTAGTGTAAAGCTTTTGATTCCTGTTTGCGGTTTCGGCAGTGGTTGTTCTGCAGTTTTGCGCAATTGCATTTATTTGGTAAGAAAAATATTTTTGTTGTGTGTACTCCAAATGAGTATTATTGTCATGCATGAATGAATTTTTTTGTAAGTGGTGTCATAATGGCAGCATATTGGTTAGTGTTCAGAGCATGAAATTCTTTGCGATGTTTTGCATTGTCTTATGTGTAATTTTTTTTTCTTCTTTTTAGTGGGATATTGTTGATCCTTACTGTGCCTGTGCAGAGTAGGTGGTGGTGAGTCTAGCTGCTTCTGTCACGTGAGTGGTATAGTGTTGGAGTATATAGGTCTTTGTGATAAAGCTACATTTTGTTTATTTCTTTTTTTACAAAGGGTTTGTTGTTGTTGACTTGTTTGACAAGTAACCTTTATTAGTAAGCATTATGGCTAGCCGTAGAATGACTGCTCAGCAGGTGGTTGGTTTGCTTCTTGAATCTTCCTCTGAGCAGGATTATGAGACTGACAGTGCGTCTGAGGGAGAGGAGGGAGGGAAGATTCAGGCAGTGAGTTTTCTCTCCACATGGAATCATCGGATGATGAAGGTACTCTCAGTGCAGATGAAGTGCCTGCTTTAGAGAAGGATACTACTGTGCCGATGGTGCAAGAGGCATCTGGATTGCAGCCTGGGGCTGCTAGGCTTCCTACTGGAAGTGCTGGACTCTGGGTTGATCCAAACATGGTGCAGCCGGTGTTGCCTGCCTTTAGTGGTTATGCAGGGTGTAGAGTGGATTGTGAACATTATTTGCCTATACAGTATTTTCAGTTGTTTATGGATGATGTATTTTTGGGTGAGATTGTTGAGCAGACTAATTTGTATGCTGAACAGTTTTTGAGGGACAACAGTGCCAGACTTAGGCCCCATTCTAGAGCTACCCGGTGGAGTCCCACAAATCTGGAAGAGATGAAGAAGTTTTTGGGTTTGACTTTTTTGATGGGTTTGATAAGGAAGCCGTCCATGGGTTCATATTGGTCTACCAGTCCCTTGATGGCAACGGCCATATTTCCTGCAGTTATGACTCGTGATCGGTATTTACTTTTGCTTCGGATGCTGCATTTTGTTGATAATGGTTTGGCGTTGCCACGAGATCACCCTGAATGTGACCGTCTTTTTAAGATTCGGCCTGTTCTTGATCACTTTGTAGATCGATTTTCAGAGATCTATACTCCAGGAAAGAAATATCTATTGATGAGCCTTTGGTCCTGTTCAAGGGCCGTTTGGTTTTTAGGCAGTACATTCCTAGCAAGAGGGCACGCTATGGAATTAAGCTGTATATGTTGTCTGAGAGTAGGACAGGATATGTTTTTAATTTGTGTGTGTACACTGGTAGGGATTCCACTATTGACCCCCCTGGTTGTCCGTCCACTTTTGGAGTTTCAGAGAAAATTGTGTGGGATCTTGCTAGAGGACTGTTTAACAGAGGCCACCATTTGTACCTTGATAACTTCTACACTGCTGTGCAATTGTTTAAGGAATTGTTCAAAGTGGACACTTTTGCTTGTGGCACAATCCGCTCTAACCGTAAAGGTTATCCAAAAGAGCTTGTTTGCAAAAAACTTCAGAGGGGACAGTGCAGTGCCTTGCGTAGTGAGGAACTGCTAGCTGTGAAATTTGTGGACAGGAGGGATGTGTACATGCTGACTACCATCCATGATGAGAGTACTTCACCTGTGGCTGTTTGGGGTCAGATTGCTGAAGTGCGCAAACCTGTGTGCATTTTAGACTACAATAAGCACATGGGTGGTGTTGATAGAGTAGATCAGAGGTTGGAACCTTACACTGCTATTCGTAAGGCTTACATTTGGTATAAGAAGTTGGCCATCCATCTCTTCAATTTAGCAACTTTCAATGCTTTTGTTGTGTTCAAGGAGTGTTCTCCTGCGTCAAAGTTTACTTTTGTTCAGTTTCAGCAGTCTGTCATAGGCAGCCTTGTTGTTGTGGAACAGGCAAGTGTTCCTAGAGTTGGAGTGGTGGAGGATGTGGCTCGATTGAAAGATCGCCACTTTCCTGATCACATTCCTCCTACACCCTCAAAAGACTTTCCCACTAGGAGATGTAGAGTCTGTTGGCGAAGAGGTACGCGGAAGGAGACTCGTATGTACTGCCCTGAGTGTCCTTCTAACCCTGGGCTGTGTGTGCCTGCTTGTTATAGAGCATACCACAAGCAAAAGAATTATTGGGAGCAACCATGAGTGGTAAAGTGAACTGCCTGGACTGTAATGTTTAAGAATTGTTGTTCTGTTTCAAGGTTGGCATTAGTGCAATGTATTTAGTTTCTGATTTTGTGTTAGTAGATTTGTATCTATTTGCAATTTGTTTGTGTTTTCTTTTTTGTCTAAAAAAATCCTAAATGTGATGGTGGTGTGTGTAGGCTGGTGCTTGGCTGGCGGTGTGCGTGGAGTGGCGCTTGGCTGGCGGTGTGCGTGGAGTGGCGCTTGGCTGGCGGTGTGCGTGGAGTGGCTCTTGGCTGGCGGTGTGCGAGGAGTGGCGCTTGGCTGGCGGTGTGCGTGGAGTGGTGCTTGGCTGGCGGTGTGCGTGGAGTGGCGCTTGGCTGGCGGTGTGCGTGGAGTGGCTCTTGGCTGGCGGTGTGCATGGAGTGGCGCTTGGCTGGCGGTGTGCGTGGAGTGGCACTAGGCTGGCGGTGTGCGTGGAGTGGCGCTTGGCTGGCGGTGTGCGTGGAGTGGCGCTTGGCTGGCGGTGTGCGTGGAGTGGCGCTTGGCTGGCGGTGTGTGAGTAGTGACTTGCTGCTGGTCACTACACACACTGCTAGCCGAGCGACACTCCACGCAATCCATCAGCTTGTGTGGTTGCTGTGTTAGGAATGTGGGCGTGTGAAAGTGATGGGCCCTTGAATGGCGCTGTCTGCTGGTGTGAGTGTTGTAATGTGATGGGCCCGCGGCTGGTGGTGTGAATGGTTTTGTATTTGTCACACGTATGAAAGGTGTATGAATGGCCTGTAAAGAGGTTGGTGCCTTGTCGTGGCTTTACAGCTCACGAGCTGTGAGTCAATGGTTCAGTTTCTCGTCCTTTCAATTATTAACAGTGCATTTCATTTTTGTGACATCACTTGTTAATACAATTGTATATACTGAACCATCACTCACCCTCGTGCCAAATCCAACCAGTATGTGTGTGTGGAGGATTAGATGGCTGTGCAGTAATATTTTTTTTTGTCTTTCTCAAGCAGGGTGTACCTTGTCCCTTTTTGTGAATGTTGTAATGTGTTTGTTTCTGTGCCTGGTGGTGTGAATGGTCTTGTGTGTATCACGTATGAAAGGTGTGTGAATGGCCTGTAAAGCGGTTTGGGCCTTGACGTGGCTTTACAGCTCACGAGCTGCGAGTCACTGGTTCAGTTTTTTGTCCTTTCAATTATTGACAGTGCATTTCATTTTTGTGAAATCTCTTGTTAATAAAATTGTATATACTGAACCATCACTTGCCCTCGTGCCAAATCCAACCAGTATGTGTGTGTGCTTGAGGAATAGATGGCTGTGCAGTAATCTTTGTCTTTTTAGTCTGTCTGCCAAGGTGTACATTCCATCTAAGAATAACCTACCAACTGTAGATATTGTCGTAAACGAAACACCCATGGGAGTACATGGTGATATCTCTCTTGTGGATCCCAACAAGTTATGGTACCCACAATGTCCTGCAAACCTCAAAATGTCTGTCACATTTTCCTTGCAATATTGTGCCAAAATGTTCACGCTGCGGAAATAAACAACACATTATCTCAAAATGACCTGGTTTTGCAAGGGGGTCACCTGGGTTTTGGCCTGGGGCTCGGCGGCCACCTAGGAAAACCTACCAAACCCACACATTTCTGAAAAGTAGACACCCGGGGGATTCCAGGGAGGTATGGCTTGCGTGGATCCCCCAATGTTTTCTTACCCAGAATCCCCTGCAAATCTGACATTTTGCTGAAAAAATCCCTTTTTCCAAACATTTTTGTGTGGTAAAGTTGTGGCATCACCTTGCCTACACAAATTTCTTACCACCCAGCGTTCCCCCAAGTCTCCCGATAAAAATGGTGCCTCACTCGGGTGGGAGGCCCAAGTACTCGCGACAGGCAAGGGCCCACAACGTATTGAGGCAACCTCAAAATGGCCTACCACAAAACGACCTGGTTTTGCAAGGGGGGACCCATGACGTTTTGGCCCGGGGCTCGGCGGCCACCTAGGGAAACCTACCAAACCCACACATTTCTGAAAAGTAGACACCCGGGGGATTCCAGGGAGGTATGGCTTGCGTGGATCCCCCAACGTTTTCTTACCCAGAATCCCCTGCAAACCTGACATTTTGCTGGAAAAATCCCTTTTTTCACACATTTTTGTGTGGTAAAGTTGTGGCATCACTGGGCTGACACAAATTTCCTACCACCCAGGGTCCCCCCAGGTCTCCCGATAAAAATGGTGCCTCACTCGGGTGGGAGGCCCAAGTACCCGCGACAGGCAAGGGCCCACAACGTATTGAGGCGACCTCAAAATGGCCTATCACAAAACGACCTGGTTTTGCAAGGGGGGTCCCATGACGTTTTGGCCCGGGGCTCGGCGGCCACCTAGGAAAACCTACCAAACCCACACATTTCTGAAAAGTAGACACCCGGGGATTCCAGGGAGGTATGGCTTGCGTGGATCCCCCAACGTTTTCTTACCCAGAATCGCCTGCAAACCTGACATTTTGCTGAAAAAATCCCTTTTTCACACATTTTTGTGTGGTAAAGTTGTGGCATCACCGGGCTGACACAAATTTCCTACCACCCAGCGTCCCCCAGGTCTCCCGATAAAAATGGTGCCTCACTCGGGTGGGAGGCCCAAGTACCCGCGACAGGCAAGGCCCCACAACGTATTAAGGCGACCTCAAAATGGCCTATCACAAAACGACCTGGTTTTGCAAGGGGGGTCCCATGACGTTTTGGCCCGGGGCTCGGCGGCCACCTAGGGAAACCTACCAAACCCACACATTTCTGAAAAGTAGACACCCGGGGGACTCCAGGGAGGTATGGCTTGCGTGGATCCCCCAACGTTTTCTTACCCAGAATCCCCTGCAAACCTGACATTTTGCTGAAAAAAATCCCTTTTTTCACACATTTTTGTGTGGTAAAGTTGTGGCATCACCGGGCTGACACAAATTTCCTACCACCCAGCGTCCCCCCAGGTCTCCCGATAAAAATGGTGCCTCACTCGGGTGGGAGGCCCAAGTACCCGCGACAGGCAAGGGCCCAAAACGTATTGAGGCGACCTCAAAATGGCCTATCACAAAACGACCTGGTTTTGCAAGGGGGGTCCCATGACGTTTTGGCCCGGGGCTCGGCAGCCACCTAGGGAAACCTACCAAACCCACACATTTCTGAATAGTAGACACCCGGGGGATTCCAGGGAGGTATGGCTTGCGTGGATCCCCCAACGTTTTCTTACCCAGAATCCCCTGCAAACCTGACATTTTGCTGAAAAAAATCCCTTTTTTCACCCATTTTTGTGTGGTAAAGTTGTGGCATCACCGGGCTGACACAAATTTCCTACCACCCAGCGTCTCCCCAGGTCTCCCGATAAAAATGGTGCCTCACTCGGGTGGGAGGCCCAAGTACCCGCGACAGGCAAGGGCCCAAAACGTATTGAGGCGACCTCAAAATGGCCTATCACAAAACGACCTGGTTTTGCAAGGGGGGTCCCATGACGTTTTGGCCCGGGGCTCGGCAGCCACCTAGGGAAACCTACCAAACCCACACATTTCTGAATAGTAGACACCCGGGGGATTCCAGGGAGGTATGACTTGCGTGGATCCCCCAACGTTTTCTTACCCAGAATCCCCTGCAAACCTGACATTTTGCTGAAAAACCCCCTTTTTTCACACATTTTTGTGTGGTAAAGTTGTGGCATCACTGGGCTGACACAAATTTCCTACCACCCAGCGTCCCCCCAGGTCTCCCGATAAAAATGGTGCCTCACTCGGGTGGGAGGCCCAAGTACCCGCGACAGGCAAGGGCCCAAAACGTATTGAGGCGACCTCAAAATGGCCTATCACAAAACGACCTGGTTTTGCAAGGGGTCCCATGACGTTTTGGCCCGGGGCTCGGCGGCCACCTAGGAAACCTACCAAACCCACACATTTCTGAAAAGTAGACACCCGGGGATTCCAGGGAGGTATGGCTTGCGTGGATCCCCCAACGTTTTCTTCCAGAATCCCCTGCAAACCTGACATTTTGCTGAAGAAATCCCTTTTTTCACACATTTTTCTGTGGTAAAGTTGTGGCATCATCCGGCTGACACAAATTTCCTACCACCCAGCGTCTCCCCAGGTCTCCCGATAAAAATGGTGCCTCAATCGGGTGGGAGGCCCAAGTACCCGCGACAGGCAAGGCCCCACAACGTATTGAGGCGACCTCAAAATGGCCTATCACAAAACGACCTGGTTTTGCAAGGGGGGTCCCATGACGTTTTGGCCCGGGGCTCGGCGGCCACCTAGGGAAACCTACCAAACCCACACAATACACCCTCAATACGTTGTGGGGCCTTGCCTGTCGCGGGTACTTGGGCCTCCCACCCGAGTGAGGCACCATTTTTATCGGGAGACCGGGGGGACGCTGGGTGGTAGGAAATTTGTGTCAGCCCGGTGATGCCACAACTTTACCACACAAAAATGTGTGAAAAAGGGATTTTTTCAGCAAAATATCAGGTTTGCAGGGGATTCTGGGTATGAAAACGTTGGGGGATCCACGCAAGCCATACCTCCCTGGAATCCCCGGGTGTCTACTTTTCAGAAATGTGTGGGTTTGGTAGGTTTCCCTAGGTGGCCGCCGAGCCCCGGGCCAAAACGTCATGGGACTCCCTTGCAAAACCAGGTCGTTTTGTGATAGGCCATTTGAGGTCGCCTCAATACGTTATGGGGCCTTGCCTGTCGCGGGTACTTGGGCCTCCCACCCGAGTGAGGCACTATTTTTATCGGGAGACCTGGGGGACGCTGGGTGGTAGGAAATTTGTGTCAGCCCGGTGATGCCACAACTTTACCACACAAAAATGTGTGAAAAAAGGATTTTTCAGCAAAGTGTCAGGTTTGCAGGGGATTCTGGGTAAGAAAACGTTGGGGATCCACGCAAGCCATACCTCCCTGGAATCCCCCGGGTGTCTACTTTTCAGAAAAGTGTGGGTTTGGTAGGTTTCCCTAGGTTTCGGCAGAGCTAGGGTTCGAAAACTACAGCTAGGCACTCTGCAAAAAAAGGGTCATTTTTCACTGTGAAAATGTGGTGCGTCCACGTTGCGTTTTGCGCTGCTTCCTGTCGCGGGCACTAGGCCTACCCACACAAGTGAGGTACCATTTTTTTGGAAGACCTTGGGGAACGCGGGGTGGGTGAAATTTTGTGGATCCACGCAGATTCCAGAACTTTCCACCACAGAAAAGTGAGGAAAATGTGTTTTTCTTGCCAATTTTAAGGTTTGCAAGGGATTCTGGGTAACAGAACCTGGTGAGAACAAGTCAAGTCACCCCATCCTAGATTCCCTGGGTGTCTACTTTTCAAAAATGTATAGGTTTGCTAGGTTTCCCAAAGTGCCGGCAGAGCTAGGGTTCAAAACGACAGCTAGGCACTTTGCAAAAAAAGGGTCATTTTTCACTGTGAAAATGTGGTGTGTCCACGTTGTGTTTTGCGCTGCTTCCTGTCGCGGGCACTAGGCCTACCCACACAAGTGAGGTACCATTTTTTCGGAAGACCTTGGGGAACGCGGGGTGGGTGGAATTTTGTGGATCCACGCAGATTCCAGAACTTTCTACCACAGAAAAGTGAGGAAAATGTGTTTTTTTTGACAATGTTTTAGGTTTGCAAGGGATTCTGGGTAACAGAACCTGGTGAGAGCCAGTCAAGTCACCAATTCCTGGATTCCCCTGGGTGTCTACTTTTCAAAAATGTATAGGTTTGCTAGGTTTCCCAAAGTGCCGGCAGAGCTAGGGTTAAAAAACGACAGCTAGGCACTTTGCAAAAAAAGGGTCATTTTTCACTGTGAAAATGTGGTGTGTCCACGTTGCGTTTTGCGCTGCTTCCTGTCGCGGGCACTAGGCCTACCCACACAAGTGAGGTACCATTTTTTTGGGAAGACCTTGGGGAACGCGGGGTGGGTGGAATTTTGTGGATCCACGTAGATTCCAGAACTTTCCACCACAGAAAAGTGAGGAAAATGTGTTTTTTTGCAAATTTTTTAAGTTTGCAAGGGATTCTGGGTAACAGAACCTGGTGAGAGCCAGTCAAATCACCCCATCCTGGATTCCCCTGGGTGTCTACTTTTCAAAAATGTATAGGTTTGCTAGGTTTCCCAAAGTGCCGGCAGAGCTAGGGTTCAAAAACGACAGCTAGTCACTTTGCAAAAAAAGGGTCATTTTTCACTGTGAAAATGTGGTGTGTCCACGTTGCGTTTTGCGCTGCTTCCTGTCGCAGGCACTAGGCCTACCCACACAAGTGAGGTACCGTTTTTTTGGGAAGACCTTGGGGAACGCGGGGTGCATGGAATTTTGTGGATCCACGCAGATTCCAGAACTTTCCACCACAGAAAAGTGAGGAAAATGTGGTTTTTTTGCCAATTTTTTAGGTTTGCAAGGGATTCTGGGTAACAGAACCTGGTGAGAGCCAGTCAAGTCACCCCATCCTGGATTCCCCTGGGTGTCTACTTTTCAAAAATGTATAGGTTTGCTAGGTTTCCCAAAGTGCCGGCAGTGCTAGGGTTCAAAAACTACAGCTAGGCACTTTGCAAAAAAAGGGTCATTTTTCACTGTGAAAATGTGGTGCGTCCACGTTGCGTTTTGCACTGCTTCCTGTCGCAGGCACTAGGCCTACCCACACAAGTGAGTTACCATTTTTTTCGGAAGACCTTGGGGAACGCGGGGTGGGTGGAATTTTGTGGATCCACGCAGGTTCCAGAACTTTCTACCACAGAAAAGTGAGGAAAATGTGGTTTTTTTGGCAATTTTTTAGGTTTGCAAGGGATTCTGGGTAACAGAACCTGGTGAGAGCCAGTCAAGTCACCCCATCCTGGATTCCCCTGGGTGTCTACTTTTCAAAAATGTATAGGTTTGCTAGGTTTCCCAAAGTGCCGGCAGAGCTAGGGTTCAAAAACTACAGCTAGGCACTTTGCAAAAAAAGGGTCATTTTTCACTGTGAAAATGTGGTGCGTCCACGTTGCGTTTTGCGCTGCTTCCTGTCGCAGGCACTAGGCCTACCCACACAAGTGAGGTACCATTTTTTTCGGAAGACCTTGGGGAATGCGGGGTGGGTGGAATTTTGTGGATCCACGCAGGTTCCAGAACTTTCTACCACAGAAAAGTGAGGAAAATTTGTTTTTTTTGCCAATTTTTTAGGTTTGCAAGAGATTCTGGGTAACAGAACCTGGTGAGAGCCAGTCAAGTCACACCATCCTGGATTCCCCTGGGTGTCTACTTTTCAAAAATGTATAGGTTTGCTAGGTTTCCCAAAGTGCCGGCAGAGCTAGGGTTCAAAAACTACAGCTAGGCACTTTGCAAAAAAAGGGTCATTTTTCACTGTGAAAATGTGGTGTGTCCACGTTGCGTTTTGCGCTGCTTCCTGTCGCGGGCACTATGCCTACCCACACAAGTGAGGTACCATTGTTTTGGGAAGACCTTGGGGAACGCGGGGTGGGTGGAATTTTGTGGATCCACGCAGATTCCAGAACTTTCCACCACAGAAAAGTGAGGAAAATGTGTTTTTTGCCAATTTTTAGGTTTGCAAGGGATTCTGGGTAACAGAACCTGGTGAGAGCCAGTCAAGTCACCCCATCCTGAATTCCCCTGGGTGTCTAGTTTTCAAAAATGTATAGGTTTGCTAGGTTTCCCTAAGTGCCCGCAGAGCTAGGGTTCAAAAACTACAGCTAGGCACTTTGCAAAAAAAGGGTAATTTTTCATTTTGAAAATGTGGTACGTCCACGTTGCATTTTGTGCCATTTCCTGTTGTGGGCACAAGGCCTACCCACACAAGTGAGGTACCATTTTTATCGGGAGACTTAGGGTAACACAGAATTGTAGAGCAACTGTTATTACCTATTGACTTTCGATGCATTTCTGCCTTCCAAATGAAAGACAATGTGTAAAAATAAGTCATTTTGAAAAATGACCTATAATTCTCATGCTAGTATGGGTACTCCCAATTTCGGAAATGTGCAAATATCTACTGTTTCTAAAATCTACATTTTGTTCCCATTTCAGAAATACATAGGTGTCTTTCATAACAATTTTTCCATGTATACATTTTCCCAAAATAATTGCTATATACCCGGTACATAATAAAAAACCGTTGCAAGATGCTGCTCAGTTATTGGCTCTGGGTCTCGTCAGGTTCTTGGTGAACCTACAAGTCCTATATATCCCCACAACCAGAAAGGTCCAGCAGATATAACGGTATATTGCTTTCAAATAGCTGTCATAATTAGAAGAAGTTACAGGCGAAAACGTTGACACAAATGGCTGTTTTTTTCAACTAATTTTCAATTTTTCCTTCATTTAACTGTTAGTTTCTATGAGGAAAACTTTAAGGATCTACACAAATGACCCCTTGCTGAAATCAGAATTTTGTCTACTTTTCAAAAATGTATGGCCTTCTAGGATCCATTATTGGTTTCATACCCATTTCTACCATTAACTGGAAGGAGGTTGAAAGCACAAAAATAGCAAAAATAGGCTATGTCCCAGAAAAATGCCAAAACTGTGTAAAAAGTTGGTTTTCTGACAAAAGTCTGCTTGTCCCTGAAAGCTGGGAAGATGGTGATTTCAGCACCACAACCCCTTTTTGATGCCATTTGCAGGGAAAAACAAGACGCTTTCATCTGTAGTCCTTTTCGCATTTTTCCCCCAAAAACAAAATTTTGCTGTATTTTGGCTAATTTCTGGGTCCCTCCAGGGGAATCCACAAACCCTGGGTACCTTTACAATCCCCATGATGTTAGAAAAAGGACGCAAATTTGGCGTGGATACCTTATGTGGTCAAAAAGTTACAGGGGCCTAAGCGCGCACTATCCCAAATAGCCAAAAAAAGGCTTGGCACAGGGGGGGAAAAGGCCTAGCAGCGAAGGGGTTAAAGGCGGCACTGATGCAAAGCCAAATATTGTAATTTTGTATTGTGGTGTCAATAAATAATTCCATGTCCAAGGCAGACAAGAGGCTGGGCGGCAACCTGCTGGCATCTTTATGTGATGAACACGATCGCAGTACCTTCACAGTCTACATTCAATATTCACGTCAGGGGAACAATGTTCTCTGATGCAGAAATCTGCTAACGACTTATGGGTTTTATTGACAAAACTGTCTTGAAAGCCCAAACAATAATATTGTTAAAGCGTATTTTTTTAAAGCAGAAATATTTCACCAACAGTAGCTGTGAGAACAGGTTTTGCTGTAAGCATTGCAGCGTGTGCTCTTAATCATCTGCATCTCTGCACAGGAGGCATATGGCGCGTTCGTCCTTGTAGGTAGGGCTTTTCTATAAACAATGTTTAGGTAAATACACTTCGGGGAAAGAACATGCATATGATTTAGTCACATTACTCCTGATTTTATGGGAAAAATATTTCATTCTGCGTTTTGAGAGTTTTGATCTTTTTCTAATGTGTTATAGAAACGTGATGTATTTTTCCGTTGGCAGCAATTTCATATTTGCCTGCAAAGTTAACGTCAAAATTTAGCATGGCACCGGAGGCCTTTAACTTTTAAGCATCGCACAGCTGTGTATTGTTGTCTCCCTTGGCGACTAGGCAAAAAGTTTCCCGCTCTCTTTTATGATATGCCTTCCCGTGCTTTGCTTCTCGTGCCTTGAATCAGGGTGAAGGGAGATCAATTGATATGTGTACGCAGTGGGCGTGGCGTGGAGAGTTGTGAAAGAGGTTTTATTCCACATTTTGATTTGGTCTTAGTTCTGAAGCTGCTTTCTCACAGTATTTCAGGTTCAGGGCTCGGGTTCAGGGTTAGTACCTCTCCACCAAGTCAAAATTAGTGCGATTATTGGTCCGATCATGTTGAATTTTTTTTTCGATGATTCAATGATTTTGAGGTGTCCCCGTTGCATCTGCCAGCTAAAAACCCATCACATCAACCTCAACTGCATGTCATAGGCATATATTTTTTGGGAGCAGCAGTTATTTTTCAACATCAGTCAGCGACCCAGAGCGAGGAAGATAAAAACAGAAAAGAGATAAAGAACATATCTCAGGTAGAGGGGCCTGAGTTGAGTCTTTTTCTTCTGCCCGGTAACAAGCGGAGCGCCATCTTTCCTCCGTTCGGCTGGGATATCTCTAGACGCCATTTTGGTAGGGTGAGCAGTCTAGCTTTTGCTGACTGGCACCCCGGTACCTATTTAATGTATACCGCGACGCGGACACGCAGCGGGCGCTCCGCTGGCGTGCCAAAGGCAAGCCCGTCTGCACCCGTCCGCGTCCGGAACGTAGCCAGCTCTAGCCATGCTGCACAAACTATTAGCGGTAAGACCATAATATGGCAGAGAGATTCTCTCCTGGCTTTAAGGAGAAACCTTTGTGTAGGTAACCATTGTGCCAAATTGGAGAATTATGGTTTCATATACCGCTGTAAAGATTGTAATTTTAATCTCAAAGCACTTGGTGGGGTGGTTGTGGGAAACGCAATGATCTCTGGCTCGTCGAAGGTGATGGATAGTAGGGAAGAGCATGCCTGATTAATCGCAGGTCGCTTCCATAACACCCAGATGACATTTGGCTTTCCCTGATGGACAATACATGGGATGTGATGTTCTTAACAGAAACATGGATAAAAGAGGAATCAAAGCCAGATTTGACCCTTGCTATTGCTCCTGGCTTTCGAATTATTTGTGCTAACAGGGGTAGTGATAGAAGAGGGGGAGGGATAGCCATTATTCTGAAGAATTCATGAGAGATTGCTACATCTGAGCTGAGCAAAACAGGCAATATGGACAGTCTAAACTTCTGTATTAAGATCTAGCCAGCTCTCTCCTTTGCGGGGCAACTGATATATAGCCCCCCTGACTGCCCTCATAGCCTAACACCGGAATTATGCAACTTCATTGCCCAGAGGTCGCTGCAATATGCTAACTTCATGATTCTAGGAGACTTCAATCGCCACGTAGATGATTCCTGTTGCTCTCAGGCTTCTCAGATAATAATGACACTCAATGGCTTTAACCTCACTCAGCTCGTGGATTCGCCCACTCATAGAGCTGGGCATACACTAAATCTAATTTTCTCAAACATCCAAACTTTGAGAGTGGAGGACCCTCTGCGTATGGTTTGGACAGATAATTTCCTTGATCCTTTCTCGTTCAGGCTGGAGAATAAACAGCTGACTGAGGGAAAATGAACGGAATTAAAAAGGAATTGGAAAAAGGTAACAGCTGATAACTTAGATTCAGCATTACAAGCAATGGAGCCACAGTTATCCAGCGATTCCGATGATGACTCCTCCTCGTTTAACTTGCGGATCACGTCCGCTTTAGATACAGTGGCACCTATTAGGCCAGCCAAGACCCCCAGAGAGTCTCCCTCTGCCCCTTGGTTTTCAACAGACCTCAGAATGGAAAAGAGTAGGTGCAAGAGGTTAGAGCGTTGCTGGAGGAAATATTATAATCCGGCAACCAAAAATGCCTACAAGGAGGCATTGAAGAAGCTCCGCAAACTTATGAGGGTGATGAGAAGGGAATATCTGGTTAAGCGCATAGAGAGTTCGGAGAACTCGAGACAGGAAATCTTTAAGATTCTCAGATCTTTTACCAATCCGTCAGCATTGGAGGGAATCATTCATCCCTCCCCCTCACTGTGCATGAGCTTATCTGACTTCTACGAGGATTTTTTTTTAAAGTGTACGCCTGGCTTCCAGCTGGAGCTGAGGTTTTGTCGTTGCAGCAAACTGTAAGCGCGAACTCCCATGGCTCCTTCTCGGAATTCCTCCCTATAACACTTGAGGAATCACTGACCGAAATCCTGAGGTGCAAGTCAGGTTCCCCAGAGGATCCCTGCCCCCCGCTTTTTAGATCCTTTGCCCACTTGCTGAATTCGATACTGAATCACATCTGGAACACCTCTCTAAAAACCGGCATTTTTCCAGATATCTGGAAACATGCATTTCTACTACCTCTACTGAAAAAAACGAATGCTGATCCAGCAGTGCTCAGCACTTTTCGACCGATTTCCCTCTTGCTAGTCCCTGCAAAAATGCTAGAAAAACTGGCACAACGACAGCTAGCGGAGTTTATTGAGAAAAATGGCCTCCTGCATGATTCCCAATCTGGATTCCGTTCGGGCTATAGCACGGAGACAGCACTGGTTGAGGTGGCTGAATCCATGAGAATGACCGTAGACACTGGCGCTTCATCTATGCTAGTCTTGTTAGATCTATCTGCAGCATTCAACACGGTAGCACACTCAATCCTAATGGATAGACTAAATCAGCTGGGCTTTCGGGGGTTGGCACTCTCTTGGATTCAGTCCTATCTTAAAGAACGTTCCCAACAGGTCTTTCTTCGGCCTTTTCGATCTGCATCAAAGCCACTAGGGTGTGTAGTGCCTCAGGGCTCTGCCTTGAGTCTACTGCTTTTTAATACCTATTTGGTGCCACTCTTTACTCACATTGCATCATGGCGGGTTAGAAAGTAGTTTCCTATGCGGATGACACCCAGTTGGTGTTCTCGTTTAAGGAACATTCTGTGGCTGCTTTCGCTAGATTCAAGGAGTGTCTGATGAACATTTCTAGATGGATGAACAGTAATTGCCTGAAATTAAATACAGACAAGAAGGAGGTCCTGTTCTTTAGTCAGGTGCCCCCCCCCGCAAGCCTTTGGTGGCCAGCAGTCCTTGGCTCACCGCCAGTACCGGCTAAAACTGCAAGAAATCTGGGCATCAAATGGGAAATGGGCCTATCCTTTGAGGCTTAAGTTCGATATATTTCTTTATCTTGCTTTGGGAAGCTGAGAAGCATAAAGAAATTTCTGTACCTACTGCCGGAGGAAAGTTGCAGGATTATAGTCCATGCGCTGATGACTTCTCAATCGGACTATGCCAACAGCAGGCCTGGGCGTAGTTCACAGAGATTCGCTACGCGGAACTTCACGAAGTGACAAAAAAACTCAGCTGAGTTCCGCAAATGGCAGAGTGCAGTGTGAACTGCCGGTCGCACTGATTTTCCTGCCGCTCGGGTAGAAAGTTTACCCGAGCGGCAGCTCGTGCTCGCCAACGTACCATTCACGAGTGCGAGCATGGAAAAAACTCCTCTGCACTACGGGGAGCAGAGTTTTCTGCACTCCGCGAGCTCCGCAAAACGCGGAGTGCAGAAAACCGCAAACTCCGCGAACGAAGCGGAGTTCACCGCCCAGGCTTAGCCAACAGCTTACATCTGGAGCTGCCTGTCTACTCGATTAATAGACTACAGATGGTACAGAACGCAGCAGCAAGATTAATTCACCAGGTCTCTTTCCGCCATCATATTTACCCACACATTAGACAGCTAAATTGGCTCCCGGTAGCAAAAAGGATAGAATTCAAGGCTCTGACCTTGGCCTTTCGAGCCATCCATGACAGGGGAACTGGTTACCTTAGGCTTAGGCTCAGCCCATAATGTCAGAAACGCACTTTGAGATCTAATTTTCAGCACCTGCTCTGTGTCCCTCGCTATGCTAAGACCGGACTGGGAGGGAGGTCTTTCATGGTCAGGACCGCTGGGCTATGGAACTCTATGCCATCTCGTCTGCACCAGATTGAGTTAGAACAAGAGTTCAGGAAGACCTTAAAAACATGGCTCTTTAGTCAAGGTTAGCTCCACTGATTGGCTAGATCTCTGCTGCAATATTCGCCTAGCGCTGGAACACCTCTGGTTGAGGTAGCTGTTGCAGTCTATAAATGTTTATTATTATAACGAGTAAGGGAGATAGGAAAACACTGAAGATTGCATGGATGAAAAAGAGAGTGAGATTAGGAAACAGGGAGTGTAGGGTGGTAGAAGAACAAGGTTGAATCAAGACTATGCAGTCTTGGTATCTGACAGCCTGATATTCAACAGAGGGCACCAAAAAGAAAATGTATCCTGCATTTTGTTGTTCATTATTATTCTTTATTCAGTTTTTTCTTTTTAACACAAATTACACCCTGACCACTTCTTTGATTCTTTGAATACAGGCCAATGCAAAAGCCCAGTGCTGTCTGGCCCTCATACATTTAAAGCAAGAATACCACTATGAGGTTATATGAATGTCAAGAAATCAATTAGAATACTCAACAACAACAAAATTAATATACTTGCTAAATCTGCATGATTTCCCCGCAATCACAAGGTTTTTGGTTATGGGAAGCCTACATTAAAATCAATGTATGCAGTCTGCAAAATCGAAAATACACAACGGAATATATTAATATTAAAAACAATTTCTTAAATTGATAGGTAAGGCACTTGGGGCCAGATTTACCAGTTTCTCATGCAGTGCAGTGCAGCAGCAGAAGCAAATGCTGCGCTGTGTGAGAAGGAGAGAGCAGGAGAGAGCCATATTCAAAGAAATATGGCACTCTCCTCCCCTCTCCCTAATGTCTGAGCAGAAATGTGCAGCCGTGTGCCATGGAAACAGCTTTGCACCATAGTGCAAGGGTGTCTCGGTGAGTCTAGCATAGGATTTGTGCTGGAAGGATTCCCTTCTAGTAAAAAACACTATGCTTAGAATAACTTTAAACCTTTTCCCACTTTTTATGTGTGCTGTACAGTGCAGCGCACATACAAAATCAGAAAAGAAAGGAGAAATAAAAGCCTTTCTACTCCACAGCACCTATCTAAATGAGCATTTTTTTCTGAGTTAAACCAGTCTACTTTTTTAAAGAAAATAGGACTTAGCATCAGAAACCTTGGGTGGTTGCATAGGAACGCCCATGCACTACACATGGTACACCCTCTCGGCGCTAAGTAACGCTGCACTGCTTTGCATTACTTTCAAGTTATTTTCCAGCATTATGTTGCAAAGTAAATAGGTGAAAAAAGATTTTCCATCGTTTTGTGTCACTTATGTGCTGCAAACACGTCCTTCAATCTTAGTAAATAGACCCCTTGCTCCCTGAAGTGGTACTGATACAAGGTAACATCAATACATTGGCATTGCCACAACCAACTCTTAGACCAGTGGCCTAACGCCCAACCCAAAAATGGACACTTGAACGGGGCTGCGCACCCAACGATTTGTCTATGGTGGCAGGAAATCGAGAGATCATCTATTAAAAAGAAGTAATCAAATTTATGTTCTCTCATTACATTTTTCAAATGTTTTCCCATGGATGTAACAAATCCGCATCAAAGCTATCCTCTAATGACTTCTGCTAAAAGTTCGAGGTAAGGAAGAATGTTTAACAAGCATTGGCATAGCCAATAGGTCTCGCCTTTAGGACCTTATAAGTGTTTAGCCATGCAACAGTTGATGTTGTTGCACCAAGGATATTGTGCTGCATAACTAAATACTCATAAGGTCCCAAAAGCGAGACCTATTGGCTATGCTGTTCGCTGAGAGTAAAGGACTGCGTCTGTGAGTCTAGTGACTGTGAGTAGTCCTCCCATGGTTTCCAAATTGTTTCTACTTCACTGGTTTCAACAGGCCCTGTCCAAGTGCACGCGCAGTGTAAGACGTGGAAGCGTGCCTCTTCCGTGGTGGAACTCTGTCACATGGAGGTAACATTGCCAGTCCAGCATGATGGAAGTGCCGTGACAATCAGTGTGACTGATGTAGCACCTAGAGTCCCCAGTGTATTAGGCGCTGTACAATGATAGTTGGTAATAGTTAGTGGTGACCTGCTACAAAGTGGGGTCACCTTAGCCTTGACATCACACTTTGCACCACTGAAGTTAAGCTGCGTTTTCGATGCTAGAAGCACTTTCTGCGGTACATCAGTTAAGTGAGTGAGGCATATTCCCCTGAAGACTATTTTATGTACATTTAAAAATGTAACAAACGGCCTGGAAACCAGCTGAGGTTGTCTGCAGCGCGACTTAAAAATACCAGCAAGAAACACTTTATCACAATCTCATTGTGGAGAGGATTACTCATTGTTTTATATTTCTTAAAAACGTTTCTATTGTTTTTTTCCCAAAAGTAACCTACGTGCGCAGTACAACAGATATGCCTCCTGGCGCACATTATAACGTCACTAGCCATTCCAAAACACCTCACAGCCACAGGGTCATGTTACACTCTCCCATTCATCCTTGCTCAATCGTGCAGTAAATTTACATCCGGAATGATTTCAGATCCAATTTACGCCTGCCCTCGGATGCACTACAGTGGTATATCAGGTGAGTAAGACACATTGGTCAGCCGTTAACACCACAATTCTACGCCGTTAGTTACTGTTGCATCTGCTCCTTAGTTTATAATAAAACGTGTGTTCTTTATTTAGACCTTCTATCCAAAGCGCTCTGAACATTTAGTTCGTTTTTATTAACACCTAATCTAACTGGATTACCATTCCGTGAACCGTGAAGGATGAAAGGCTGAGTGGGCCCTCCTGGGATCTGTAGGTCTCAGACCTTGTATTTCTTCAGTGTGTGAGGGAAGCTGTACTGCAGCTGCGTGCCGTGTAACAAGTGCGTGTATGCGTTAGAGGCCGTCACTGTCTTTTCAACTATACATACAACACCCGCCAATCACCCGTCCTCCCTGTATGACTTCCCGTACCTATTCTGTTGTTACTGAAGTCTTTCTCTACTACTGCTTGTAATGAGCTGCCCCTCTGCTCCCTGTCCCTTTTCCACACGCACTGACCCCTCTACACCCTGCCTTCTCTGCTCACACACTGTCCCATCTGCATGTGCATGCACTCACACATAGTCTCAGTTATAAGCTACAACAAGCATTTGAAGGCACGAGCGGGGAGGGGGGCGACGCGAGTGGTGCGCGGCACAGCAATAGCGGAGACATCTGGTTTTAATTATCGCGCCCGTGTCAGGGCACGATAATTGAAACCACATGGCGCCCGTGCGGGTAACCGCAGGGAAAAGGCCATGACGCACGAGCGTCTGGTCAGCTTTTTCAAACCCCCTACATAAAGTCTTTGCCAGAAGCAGCGCTTGCGCGCTACTCTAGGCTCGACCTAAAAACACAGCAGGGGTAGCAGCACAGGTGGGAAATTCGATCATATTGGAAAAAGACCACCAGGAAGTGAAGTTACTGGTACAGTTTTGCTGCTAATCCACATGCACATATTGCTGGAAGATCTAACGCTTCACAGTTGTCTGTCTTGGATTGTCGAGATCCTCGTTTAAAAAGTCTGCAGTAGCTGCCTTGTTACAGTACTTGTTTCTTGTACCGATGCGTAGGACTTTCAAAAGAATTTTTGAGTTCTTTTGAAGGAGACACATGAAGGTTCAGTGCAGGTTACAAGGCGGAGACAAGTTTCGTTTCAGCTTTTTGTTAAATTCCCACTTGCCAGTTTGTATGCCTGAAGAGAACGTGTGTTACATTTTGAAAGTCGGAGTGGTGAAGTATTCGCAATATATCTTTTTGGAATTCAATCTGTGATTGAACTTTATTTTTTAACTGAAACTTATCATCAGTGGTGAGGATATTCTCTTTCTGGGCTTGAGTGCAGTAGTACGAATGCTGTTTTTTTCCTTCAAGGCATATACGAAAATCATTGTATATGAACATTTGAAAGACTAAGCTACATTAATTTTGAAAAACTCTTCGCCATCTTGAGCTTTGCACTCGTGAATTTTTGGCCAATACTGCTATTCTTGGAGGAATATTTATATAGATTGTTATGGGGATTTATATCTACGATATGAACTACGTTTTTTCCTAGCAGTTGCATGTGTGAATTTAAGAAAAGGAATAAGCAGCTTCAGACAGAGAAAGACTGTCAAGAATAGATAATCATAAAAATGGGTATGTAACATATCTGAAAGAATTAATATGTGCCACGAGCCTCCCACAGCAAAAGTGTGAGTAGTCTTGATATAGGGCATCTGAAATTTGGTTTAAGAAGTGTCTGGGTAACCAGATGTTAAAGGGCTCCAATTTGCATCATTTGGAGACACTTGCCTGTACTGCCCTCAAATGGGGACAAAGAACCTCTTTTACCTCTTAGCTGTCAGGATGGTGACACTGAGGGCCAGATTACGATGTTGGTCGGACTACTACCGAAAGGCCGTCGGTGGCAGTCCGACTGACCGACAGCCCTTCTGTCCAACAGCCGGAATACAATCCAGGCGGTTGGACCCTAAATGGTCTGGGAAAGGACCACCACCTCTGAAAGGATCAGAGATCCAGTCTCTGCTGCAGTCGGAATCGCAATCCTGACAGGAGGTGGTGCTGAGGCAGGCACCACCATCGGGATTACAATATCCCTTTCCAACAGCATTTTCATGTTGGAAAGACCACCATGAAAAGGCTGTTGGAAATGGATTTTGGGTACCCCAAACAGGGCCCCTTCCATCGTGGGCCACTGTAAAGTTGCTCAGGGGGCACATGTAATTCCCCCATGCACCTTCACGCACCGTGTGCCATGCACCACATGGTGCATGGCACACTGTGGATGGAGGTGCAGGAAGTGCTCCTTTACATGGCGGCTTGTGCTGCAGCCATTTTCCTAGACCACAGAAAAAACTGCAGAGTAAAGGAGCACTTTGTGACCGCCAGCCCCTCAATCGCACCGTAATGTGGTGGTCGGACCGCCGACTGCTTGTCAGGTGGTCTCCTGGTCGCTGCAATAGCGGTCTGCGGTCCAACCGACCACCATCATAATAAAGCCCTGAGTAGCAGAAGTCTGACTCAAACATATGTCATGGGCTAGAAACTCAGAATTCAGCACCGCACAACAGTAGCACTGAATAAATCAATGTCCAACCAGCAGTTTTACTTTAAAAAGAAAAAAGTACTTGAATGCACACATAATTGAGAAGTAGGCACAAAATTACAAATATATACAAGAATTCAGTTTGAATACCAGTTTGGAATACCTCCTAAAGGGGCCTTGCAGAATAACCAGCTGCAATGCATGAGCCTTACAGATTTATCATAGGGGTCATCTAACCAGAAATCCCTTGACTGTTCGCATTATCTTTGAGGTACCCTGGGACAATCTGCATGCTGGCAGGCCCTAACCTCGAAAACCAGCAATACCCTTCTACCTGCTTATTATTTTTATGTGTCTATGTATATAGTGTTTCTATAGCACAAGCAAAGCAAAGGGCAGCAGATCATTGTACATGGTCAAAGACAAGCGTAACCTCATCGAGTAAGAGAAGAAGGAGCTGGGTTGAGGATGGTTACTGAATTGTGATGTAGTGTTCTTTAAAGAGGTGAGTTTTCAACTCTTTCCTACATTGGAGCAGCATTGGGACAGTCCTGATGGATACAGGAATGTTGTTCTGAGAGGGAATGTAACAAACTCTCACTGAATTCTTTTCAAATGAAGTCTTGCTAAACCCTTTCCCAATTTTGGGCCCGATTCACAAAGGCAAACTTAGACATTTGATCTAAACTTAGACCAAATATCTAAGTTTATGACTTTGGGAATTCACAAGGGGCATTTATGAGTACTATCTAAATTTCTGCACTCTGGGTGGTGATGTGGCCTAATGGCTAGAGCGGTCGACCTTGAAGCCGGGGAACTGGGTCTTGGCAGAGATGCTCAACATCCTGTGATTCTGGGCAAATCACTTAGGGGCATATTATCAACGGCCAGCGATAATTATCGCTGGCCGTTCACAGCGTGAGAATAGTTATCGCCGGCTACCGCAGATAATTATCGCCATGCTAGCGCTGTATTAACAACGCATAGCGCAATGGCGATAATTATTCCTGCGATAGCTTGTTTTCCATGGAACATCGCTGGTTTTCCAGCGATGTTCCATGGAAAACGGCGATAACCTTGCTGATACGACCCCGTGGTCGTATCAGCAGAATCCATCTCCCATGTAAAGTATGTTAAGTCAGAATTTAACAGACGTTAAATTCCTGAGTTAAAGCTGAGGTAGCGCGATTTCTTTTATCGCTGCACCTCCTTGTTAATATCGCGAAGCTGCCTTCGCGATATTAACTTGTGTTGTTTTCACAGCCACGCCTTCTTTGCATCTCATTAGCGATGCAAGGCGAGGCTGTGAAAAACGGGCTCTACATCAAGGAAACACGCGCTAGCTTGTCCTTGATGATATTGCGATATAATTATCGCCGCTTTTCGCCCGAAAACGGACGCTAAAGCGGCGATAATTATATCGCCAGCCCTTGATAATATGCCCCTTAATCTCCCCGTGCCTAACAAAATGAATGTGTCCATCAGTAACACAACTGGTGCTCATGTAAAGCGCTCTGATACCTTGGGGTCGGTTTGCGCTATATAAAACTCCCCAAAAAGAAAAATTTCTAATTTTACCTTTGTGAATAGGGCCGGTAGATACTGGAGTCTTGGGAGTCTTGAATTCCTGAACTCTAAAACCTACTGTACCTTGGAATGCTGACCCTTTGCTACCATGAACTACTGACCCTTTCTGCTACATGCGTGAGTATGTATGTGTGCACCTGATTCTGCTCGTTGTGCCTGCCACAGCTGGGGGAGGCCGAAGGCCTCTTAGCTGAAGGATTGCCTTGAATGGTAGAGATAAGGAAAAGAGTCCCAGGCAAAGGCAGGCTCCAAACTCCCTGTGAACTCACAAAGAATGCCAGAACCTGTCTTACTGTTACTCTTGTATGCACAATATGTTTGATTTATGATACCAACTGTCCACCTCTCGAACATTCTTGCCATGTGTTCAATCTGTAAGATAGTGTATTAATACCAGCTCAACGAAGTGCACATTGTGACAAATTTTCAGAGCTCTGCTGAGGGCGTCACACTGTATTGTAAAATGCAAATTAACCCCTGAGTGAAAAACACCCTGGTCATTTCCACACAAATTGTTGGTGCCAGAGAGTGGGAGGCCTGGTTCTTTGTCTGGGGGAGCACCGTGATGGGAACAGACAAAGACCGGCCAGTCTGCAGTGTGTGCGGTGCCTCTTCCTGCCCGCCAACTCACTGCAGACAGTGGTAATCAATTACCCAGAAGCATCCAGGTAAGGTGTCTGGGGACCTGGGGTTAATTGGGAGTGGCGAGATAGATGGGGTATTCTTTGTTATATGGGACCCCCTTGAGGCCTCTTCAGGTGCAAGGTACGGGGTCACTCCCTGTCGTCTGTCCCCCTTAAGATGGTTCGGACCAGTGAAGGATGGGTAAATGGGGAGATTGTGACATGTGTGGTTCTCTATGTGCATGTCTCTTTTGTGTGCTTGTATGATCTCATTATTCTAGGTGCACGGTCAGTAGTCGGCCCAACTGCAGTGATTAGAGGGTCTCCCACGCTAAAGCCCACTGTTTGTTGAACGCAAGGGCCACTGTGGGTCTGACTTTCTTCCTTTGCAAATTCTCTCTTTTTCTCCAACTCTGCAATTTTGTTTCTTTGCTATTTTTTTCCCTTCTCTTTTTTCGGCAAGGATGGTGAACCCCTATGCGATTCGACACCTAGATTGCCTACTATTTGTATGCCTGTCCGCTGGAGATTAAAGTGTAACTGCTGTGAAAGGGGCAGGACAAAGGGTGAAAAAAATGGAAGGAATGTTTTCTTGCCCCACTTGCAATACTCCAGTGGCATATATGTGTAAGCATTTTTGGGGAATTTTTGGGAACAGGGGGATTGTCACAGAAAAAGTTGGTATCATTGTGTCATGTTTGGAATGGATATACTGCTGACAAGCCTGGTTTGCAATTTCCGAATGATGGTACTTTTGATCTTGATAAGTTGAAGTGTTTGCGGGGGTTTTAGAAGTGCCCAACCCAGAGCAAATGGAACATTTTTACTTGTGATATAATGACGCTTCCTGAAAATATGATAACTCTGCTATTGCTAGTTTGTAAGACCTAATAAGAAGCTTGAAAAAAGATGTCAAGACATTAAAGAAGAGACTGAGAGGGATTTGGTGGGTTAGAATGCACAGTTACGAGTTGCCTTCTTCAAAGAGAGAGAAACAAGACCGCCCCCATATAATGAGGATATATTGGACTCCTACTCAGGGATTCGGCCCTCTCCTCCCCAGATTCAGGTTTCAAGGGAGCGGGCCAACCAACTTCTCTGCCACTAACTGTTGGACTTGGCCCTTTTTGCAGGGTCATCCCTGAACTTTTTGCCTTCCTCCTATATTTTCTCTGACCTGTTTTTGTTGGTTTTATGACTCTGGGCACTTTACCACTGCTGATCAGTGCTAAAGTGCATATGCTCTCCCATGATAAATTGTGTTAGGGATTAGTGACTCCATGATTGGATGATTGGTTTACTTGTCAGTCCCTAGTACAGTGCACTGCGTGTGCCCAGGGCTTGTAAATCCAATGCTGCTGGTGGGCTTGCAGCACTGGTTGTGCCACCCACAGAAGCAGCCTGTAAAGTGTGTCTCAGGCCTGCCATCGCAGAGCCTGTGTGCAGCCTAGGGCTGCCATAGCCGACTCTGGCAAGTGCACCCACTTGCCAGTCCCTAAACCTTCCCTTATCTTCATATCAGACACCCCTAAGGTAGGCCCAAGGGCAGGGTGCATTGTAAGTATAAGGTAGGACATGCCCTGGTGTGTGTGGCCTGTCCTAATAGTGAATTACAGCCATTTTCGTTTTTCACTATTGCAAGGCTACCTGTTCTCCATAGGCCAGAATGGGCAGTTTGATTATTACACCTTATAATCCTAACTGACCCAGGGAACATGGTAGAAAAACGAATTTAGTATGCCTGAACTCAGGATGATAAAATACATCTTTTAGTGAAGTTGGTTTTAACATTCTTTGTTTGAAAATACCACTTTAGAAAGTAGGTATTTTCTTGCCTAAACCATCCAGCTGCCTCTGCTCAGGTTGTGTATTGTGTGTCTGGGTTTGTGAGTGACAGGGGCTGGGGGATTCCAGGAGGCAGGGTGAGTCAGCACTAGGCTGAATAGGTCTGCCTGAAGGAGGATGGGTGGGAGGAGTTGCACCTGGGTCTGAATAGGGCTGTGCCTGCCTTCCACAATGCTGGCTCCACCTCCTGCCGGGCGTCTGATGGCTCTGCCCCTCACTCACAAAGGAAAGAAGGAGTCAGAAAAACAAAGTGCTCCAGGACTGACCAGAACTGGGTTTTGGACTAGGCAGAGGCCTCTCTGCCTTCAGAGAACAAAGGGAAAAGGTGTGATAAAAGGGGACCCAGACCCCTAGGAAATTAGATCACTTCTGGGAAATCAAGAAACCTGTTGCCAAGGAGAAGAACCGGAGAAGCTGAAGGAGGAGTACTGCCCCTGTGCTGTTTTGCTGATTGGGGTTGGCCTGCAGTGGTTGCTTTCTGCCAAGGACAGGAGAAAAGACTTTGCTGTGCTTTGTCATCTTGAAGAAGAGAATCTCCAAGGGCTTGAACTAGAGCTTGCCTCCTGCCTGAAGTCTCAGGGATACAAGACTTCACCAACCAGCTCCCCTGCATTCCCTTGCTGGGAATTGAAGTGCCTGCTGTTGTGCTGGGCCTTCTGAGAGACTGCGTGTCGCTGGGAGCTGGAAGCGCGACGCAACAACGAGAAGCGTGTCGCCGCCGCAGCCGTGGTTATCGCATCACCGAGGAAGCGAGACGCCGCTGCCGCTGTCATCATCGCATCGCCGAAGCGCGGCGCATCACCGGAGAAGCGAGACGCTGCCACAGAGGTCATCGTCGCATCGCCGGGAAGCGTCGCAGGGCCTGTCGCGGCTCCAAAGATCATCGAGTCGCCGCACGGCCGCCGGGCGTGCACGTATCACACCAACGTTGTCGCATCGCAACCAAGACGCCATTTTGTCGCATCGTACCGGAGAAGAGTATCGCATCGAGGTGCCATCCTGTCGCATCGCACCGGAAAGCAGTAAGAAACCGACGCATCACCTCCCCACACAGTAAGGAAGCGAGCATCAACTCCCTGCGCAGCAGTAAGGAACCGACGCATCCACTCCCTGAGTGTAAGGAACCGACGCATCACCTTCCCTGCGACCCTTTTGTTTTCTTTGCGTTACGCATTCAAGGTACATTGAGAGTAAAGTGTCGCATTTACAACTTGAGAGAACTGAACTATTTTATAACCTTTTAAAGCCTATTTTTGAGTACAGTATTGTGGATTTTTGCTATTGGGTCTTGTGATAAGTCTATATAAAGATTACTTATTTTTACATAAACAACCTGTGTGGTGTCCATCTGTAGTGTTTTCACTGTATTACTGTATGTGGTCACAAATGCTTTACACACTGCCTCTGAGATAAGCCTGTCTGCTCGTGCCAAGCTACCAGGGGGTGAGCAGGGGTTATTTTAGGAGTGTTTCCCCCTTATCCTGACTAGAAGCAAGGGTCCCTATTTGGACAAAGGTGCAAACCATTGCCAACTAGAGACCCCCAGTTCTAACACTAACCAATTCAGGGTCTGAGGGGGGCATTTGGAGGAGGAGGGCGACATGTTTTTTGATGGGCCAGAGGAAACATCGGGGGAGGCGAGGCTTCCAGTGCAGGGGATGAGGTAATGGTATTGAAGTGGCTGGAAAAAGAGAAAAGCCCACCAGAGAGTGGGGTCAAGCCTATGAAACTAGCACCCCTTAGGGCATATCCACGACAATTGAAGTGGGGTGCACCACACTAGTCCATGTCCCATGGCTCATTCATTTGCAGCAGACTTTCCCCAAGTTTAGAGATGACTTCTGTGATTTTATTAGGCAATTTCAGGCTAAATGTAACACACAAGATCCAAATTGGGCAGATATTGAAATAATTTTGGACACCTTTCTAACCCCAGCCAAGAAGAGAGCTATAGTTTCCCAAACAGTCAAGGCTTACGAGACAGATAATGCTGCCCAAGTGTGGTCAGTACAGTTCCCTGCATGGGACATACAGGCAGCAAATAGTTCCCGCCTGACTGTTTTAAGGAATGCCGAAGGGCCCTGATTCAGGCTATGGTGGGGGTGCCACAGGTGAATTGGACTAAGGTTGTACTATGCATGAAAAGAGCAGATGAGCACCCAGCTGACTTTGCCTCTAGAGTGGTAGATACCCACAGGGCATACAGGGGGATCCAGATTCAGCTGACTCTGTGCCCTTATTGGTTGGCTTGTATGTTAGAACATCACTCCCTTACATCAGAGGGTACATTGAAGAACACAGTGTGGGGTGACAGTATGGGGCTCCTGCAACTCACTGCATTAGTGGCTGATTTGTGGCAGAGAAAGCAGGAAGATAGGTTGAAGGAAGAGGATAGGAGGGATAAAGTCCCTTCACTTCAGCTTAAAAACCTGTAAGGTTCAGTAGAGGGGCCAGGGATGGAGTGCAAACAGTGGGGCCAGGGCGGTCATGAAAGACCAAGAGGTTCCGGGCAATGAGGACCACGCCTGAGGATGAGTGTAGGTATTGTCATGGGAAGGGGCACTGGGTAAGGTTTTGCCCAAAGAAGAAGAACAGAGACCCTAGAGCCAATTGGCAAATTGTACCCCAATCATTGCGGGGCCAGTTTACAGGCCCCAATGTACCCAACACCAGAAACTCCACTGTCATGGACCCCTTGGACTTCTGACAATCTTCTCTGCCCCCTCCCACAAGGTGCCTAGCATCATGATGCCTTGCTATGTGTTGGACACCCAGGACCCTCAGGTTACCGTCATCATTGATGGACGTCCATATGAAATGCTGGTTGACAATGAGCATCGATCTGCTCTTTGGGGGATGGGCAAATACTGCCATAAGATGTTAACACGGCTATTCAGGGATTTGCTAGTCCCCCCATTCAGTCTCCCACTAGCTGAACCTCTCTCGGTCTCTTTTGGCCCCACCAAAGACAGACATATGTTCTCAGCCCTCAATCCTCATACAATCTGCTGGGCCATGACCTCCTCTGTAAAATGAGGGCCACATGTTATTGTGATCCTAAAGGTACCTTTCTTTCCAAAATGATAAGGTGCACAGTCTTTGTTCTATATTGGCCTCAGACTCACCCAAAGATACCAGACATGGCAAACCATCTAACTTGTACAGTGTGCCTGTTTGCTTGTGGTCTACACACCCAAATGAAGCTGGACTGCTGAAATCCACCCGCCCTGTTCGGATTACTTATTGCACTGACTGCCCGTTTCATGAAAAATGCAGTACTCTCTCCCCATGGCAACTATAAAAGGCATACACCCTATAATTGATTCTCTACTGCAGCAGGGTGTTTTTGTTCCTTGTACTTCACCATGTAACACTCCATACTTCCTGTGAAAAAGCCCAAACCTTTGCCAGATGGTACCCAACACTACAGTTTTGTGCAGGACTTTGGGGTGGTGAAAAATCTGTCATCCCTTGCACCACGGTTATCCCCAATCCTGCTACTATTCTTACCACTATCCCTACAAGTGGTACCCACTTCACCGTGGTGGATCTTTGCTATGCTTTCTTCTCTATCCCAGTCCACTCTGATTCTCATTTCTTATTTTCGTTCACTTTTGAGAGTCACCAACTTTGTTTCACTAGATTGCCCATGGGGTATTGTAAGAGTCTCACTATCTTTTCAAAGATACTGAAGGAGGATTTGCAAGATATTGAGTTCCCAGCCAATGTATGTTTCACATGACGGTAGGACAGCCATTACTCCTGTGTTCCAGCGATAGCTTGCACATGCGTTCAATTCAATGTCACATGAGCAAGGGAGAATTGTAAATGAGATACTAAAAGATTGGTATGCCCCTGGGATACAACAGATAGCTAAGGAAGTGACCAATAACTGCATCACATGTAGAAAAAATACCCCAAGAGCTGCAGTGAGGCAGTGGGGGAGGGAGCCAGGCAGTGGGCAGATAGGCTAAAGCACCATTTACAGGTGGACCTTATGGAATTACCTCCCTCGCAAGACTACAAACATGTACTGGTGATGGTTGATAAAATTTCAGGGTGGTGGAAGCCTTCCCATGCAGAAAAGCAGGCGCCATTACCACAGCAAAAAGTTATATTCCAGGTTGTTTCTCAGTTTGGAGTCCCAGAATCATTGGACTCAGACAATGGCACACGTTTTGTAGGTCAGGTATTTAAATACATTCTTAAATGCCTAGAGATTTTGGAGAGTTTGCACACTCCTTATCATCCTCAAACGTCTGGTAGTGTGGTGAAGATGAATGCACAGATCAAGAACAAACTGGCAAAAATATGTCAAGAGACAAGACTCAAAGCCAGATGCTCTCCCCATAGTGTAAATGAACATCAGACTCAGCCCAAATAAGAAGCATGGGCTAACTCCCTAAGAAATCCTTTCTGGGAGACCATTTCCAGTCACACCCGGAGCATTTCAGACTGCCCTATGTTTCTCTTATGGGAGAGGAGGAGGACTTGGTGAAGTATTGCCGAAGGATGCAAAGAGATTTGACCAAATATTGCGATCTTGCTAAAAGTGCCCAACCTCTCCCTCTTGCAGTCCCCACTCATGATCTACAGTCAGGAGAATGGGTCTGCATTAGAGAGTTCAGACAGAAGGACTGCCTTGAGCCAAGGTGGAGCACACCGTGCCAAGTCCTGCTAACTTCACATACTGCGTTCAAGGCGGATGCACACCCAACCTGTATTCACCTAACCCACATTAAAAGGAGCTCAGCACCACAGTGTGTGGATTAGTGAAGTAGAGATGAAATCTTAAGGTAAGGTGGTGAAATGCATCTGCTAAAAAGTAGACTGAAGAGGACACAGAAGAAATAGACGGCTGCGAACCAAGACAAGAAACAGATGACAGCGGACCAGGATGATAAGCAGATGACAACAAATTAGTTGTGAATTTACTTCACAGATACCAGTGTATTGAGACTGAACGTTGCATAGGCCTCTCCTAGCTAAACGAACTCTGTGAGAACTGAATTTTTTGCATAATACCATTTAGCATAGTACCACAGTTGACCAAAGATGAATTGGCAGGCATGTGTTGATATGATGAGTTTGGCATTTGTCTGTCTTACCCCTTTTTGCAAAGGCCAGCCTTATACCCTTTGATCTAGGTTCATGAGCGGCTTGTAAAGACTTTGAATCTTGAGAACAGCTGGATTTGTCGACATCTATGAAGGCATTTAGGGGGGCCTATAGGGCTTTAGGCTAATCCCGTGGAGGTGGGAAAGCATGGAAGAGAGGAGGTGTGCCATGTACCTGACGTCACCTGAACATGTAGTGAGGAGTTAGGACAGTGGCTGCGCTTTTGTACCCTCAAGCCCAATGTTTAGCCCAGTATGAATTATCCCCCTTCCCTGGGGAGAACAGCACACAGGACAAGTTCCCATTGGGCTTTTGACATTATTCTCTGCGACGCAATCCCAGCGTCCAGCACTTGGGTGACTTGGAGGGGATAAGTGTCTTAACCTGCTGGAGTTTTATGCCATTACAGGGATCTGCGATCTGAAGAGGAGGGAGCTGAAGGGCAGAAATTGGACCGATGTGACTGGGCTGCAGATTTGCAACTAGACAGTTTATTACTGGAACCTGAACATAAAGGGGAACACCATACTGGTGGCTCCTCGTGGGTCCATGTATGATTCCTCAAATGAGACCCAAAGTTACAGCACTATGCCACCACAAATAGTTTCCCGACTCCTGGGATTCCCTCTCTAGGCGGCACAATGTCCTAAGCTACTCCCTGGGTAAACATGACTGGTCTGAAAATAACCTGGAAGGACTTCTGATGGTGCAGTGGTTTCCGTCATGATTTGCCAGAGGGAGTAGGCCACCCTGCTGATGCATATTATATAATAGACACTCAAGTGCAGTGAGGCATATATTTTGTGTGTGGCAGGAGGGCCTATAAGGACTGGAAAGTAACATGCTCCTTGAGCTTCCTCATGCCAAGCATCACAATGGTGCCACATATAGCTGCCCATGAACCTCTGAATCTGGGGAGCTTCGCATACCACTACAAGAGAGACACGCCTACATTGGCATCAAGACAGAATGTCTTTTTCAAGATCCTCTGTATGGACATCCCTGGATTCGGGGTATATCACTTAGAACAGGCAGTCTTTAACATCTGCGCAATACTGGCCAATGCCTTTAATGCCACAAAGGATGCCATTCAAGGGTTGCAGGTGGAGATTAACTCTGTAGCAGACATGCCGGTGCAAAACAGACTTGCCCATGATTTATTAACCTCCTAACAAGGTGGTATCTGTACCCTAATCAATGAAAGTTGCTGCTACTACATTAATAAGTCTGGAGATGTAGAAACTGATGTAGGCAGAAGAAAGTGAGCTTTGGCAGTATTCACAAAGGGGAGAGGCAGGCCAACTTCGAGGGTTCGGTATTTTTCTTGCTTATGGTCTTCACTGCCCACAATATTGATAAACAAGCATTGGCATAGCCAATAGGTCTCGCCTTTGGGACCTTATAAGTGTTTATCCATGCAACAGTTGATGTTGTTGCACCAAGGATATTGTGCTGGATAACTAAACACTTATAAAGACCCAAGGGCGAGACCTATTGTCTATGCCAATGCTTGTTTTGTGTTTGCAATTGTAATGGAAGCTTTTACGGGGACGGGTAAAAGCGCAGCATGTGGTATACGAACCACAACAAGCTGTTTTTATCGGCTAATTGACGACGCACAATAGATGGTGTGGTAGATTAGGTTAAGGAATTTGCCTCCTAGACAGTAAACAGTCTTGTAGGGCACGAGTGTGCTCTGTAAAAGTATGTTGCTAGGCAAAGGTTTATTAGGTGGTGCATTAGATATTACAGGTTGCACTACATATAATTATAAATTAAAGACAAAGAAAAAGGAAATAACAGGCGTACCCGCAGAGCAAGATCCAACTACACCAGTTGATTTAGTTAATTAAGGGTGCACAATTTGTGATGCGATACAAAAGATTATAAAATTAGGCTCCGAGACAGCAGAGATACTGCTGAAAGGTATATGTGTGCTCCGACTGTATATAACCAGCTAGAGTGTGGCTAGCACTAATGTACAATTAAGGGAAAAAGGGCTGTACCAATAACAGGCTGTTTTAGGGGAAGAAGTGAGCAAGTGAGTGGTACAAAAATTACTGTATGAAATAGTAGCGGCATGTATTAAAGTAGAAGGGGCCTGATAGAGACAGGCAGGGAGGGAGCGCGGGAGTAGAAGGTGTGGTATAATAAGGCGCTTTGGAAATTAGCGTGTATAATAGTAAAAAAAGTAATAAACGGCATGTGTGTAGGCATATAATGATGCAAAAGCGCGACATAATAAAAGCAAAAGAGGCCTGATGGAGACAGGAAACACGTATTGCGCAAGATAAAAAGCACGTAATAGCTGCATGTAATGAAAGCAAAAGGGACCTTATAGAGACAGAGAGGGAGGAAATGAGCGAGTAGCAGTTGGGTGATAGTAAGGCATTATTGTGCGCAAATGGGATGGTGCATAATTAAAAAAACCAGTAAGGCCCTGATGGAGAGAGGGAGGGAAGGAGCGCGTAAGATGGAAAGCAAATAGGAGCGGCATGTAGTTAAAGCAGAACGGGCTTTAGAAACAGGGAGGGAGCGAGGAAGCAGGAGGTGTGGTATGGTAAAGTGTTATTGCGTGTTAATGTGGGCAAAATTACATGGTGAACAATAAAAAAATGTGAAAGGGGATATGTATGGGCTTATAAAATAGTAAGGCGCTATTGTATGCGAAAAGGGAAAAATAAGCGTATACAAGAGGGAAAAAAATTAAAGGGCATCTGTGTGAATATTTAATAATGCAAATGAGCCGGCATTTAATAAAAAAACAGAATGGGCTTGTTGGAGACAGGGAGAGAGGAGCATGCAAGACGGAAAGCAAATAGCAGTGGCATGTAGGCAAAGCAGAACGGGCGCTATTGTGTGGTAATGCGGTTACAATTATACGGGTAACAATAAAAAAAAGTGGCAAAGGGGATGTGTATGAGTATATAAGATAGAAAGGCGCTACTGACTCTTTCTACTACGTGCATGTGTATGCAGTTGGTTCTGCTCATTGTGCCTGCCACAACCGGGAAAGGCCAAAGGCCTCCTAGCTGAAGTATTGCTTGGAATGGTAGAAATACAGCACAGGGCCCAAGTCAAGGGCAGGCTCCAAACTCTCTGTGAACTCCTAAAGAATGTTGGAGCCTGTCTTACTGTTACTCTTGTATGCACGACATGTATGATTTATGGTACCAACTGTCTATCTCCCGAACATTCTTGCCATGTATTCAATCTGTAAGAAAGTGTATAAATACCAGCTCAACGAAGGGCGCATTGTGACATGTTCTCTGAGCTCTGCTGAGGGCATCACACCGCATTGTACAATGCAAATAATCTCCTAACACATTGTCTTAGACACATGCTTGGTCTTAGTAATTAGGCCTTCCATGCAAAAGGTAGTGCTGAGGAGTTGCAACCTCCTTGGTCAGTTCCGCAACAGTTCTAAATCCTGGACGCATAGATGGAAAAGGCCTGCTGTCTTTCTTTTTTTTTGTACACTTCTTAGTCTGCAGTCTATTGGTGCCCTCACTGTGGGTATGCCGAGATCCAACAGAAATGGTGAGCTTGTCTGTAAGATAAGCTGGGGTGCTGGTCATGATAGCTTTGTAAATCATGCAGGTGGTTTTGAAGATGGTACCTGCTGGTAAAGAGAGTTACTTGAGTTCCATCAGGATCGGGTGATGCAATTATATTTTTTCAGACCTTGGATTAGAGGTGCTGCAGCATGTAGGGTGGCCTTAAGGGGTGCCAGTGTGGTGTCTGGGAGGCCATGAAGTAGGGCATTACCAACAACAGCCAGATACAAGAGTACAAAGGCTTGAGTAGCAGTTCTGAAATCACTTTCTGGAAGAAAGGGTCTCTTTTTTTAGAAGAGAGAGCTGGTACATGGCTGTCTTTGTTTTTGGGTAATGTGTTCCATGAGGGTGAGGTTGGTGTCCAGGGTGAATCCAAGTGGCTTGGCATTCGGTGAAAGTTGAGGTTTGAACCCATTCAGATTCATGTAATTGAGCCAGGTTTACGTTTATTTATTGTTTTTGGCACATACCAGGAATTCTGACTTGTTGTATTGAACTTCAGGTAGGCACTGGACATTCAGGTCTGGATGATGTGCAAGCAGTGTTTGAGGCATGGGATGTAGAAGAGGAGACTTTCATGTAGAATTATGTTTATTCTACATATTGGTGATCACTTAGTTTTCCCAAAACTTGTTGAAGGTTTTAGAAGGGTGCTGGTATCAGATGGCGAGTTGACAGGGTAAGTGATGAGTTTAAGCATTAGGTTGTCTATGGAGAAGCCTTTGAAGGATCTGAAGGTTTGGTCTTCTCGTGTGTTGACCTAGATTTTCTTGGTAGGAAGCTAAGCATGGAGATATGTATGGCAAATTGGTCCATACTGTCCAGGAGTATGAGTGGTTTGCATTGGATTGTTGGTGATATTGGGAAAACAAGGTTGAGGAGGTGGCCTTTTGAGTGTGTTAGTTGTGTGACATCCTGTACCACATTGAGTGTCCTGATGAGCCTGAAGAGTGTGTCTCTTGGTTATTTTGAGGTTGTGTTGTCTGAGAGGTTGAAGTCACCCAAGAGGGTGATGTGGGCATGTCAGTTGGACCAGATGGTGAGGAGATGGGGAAATTCGCCAAGGAAGTCCTTGTTCTACTGTGAAGGCCTGTAGATGAGATGGAAGTTTGTCATCTGAGTTGCAGTGAGAGGGAAATGGCAGGTCACCAGATCCAGGGAACTGAGTGTTACTTTCTTTTAGCCAATGTTTTTTTTTATATTGACAAGGGCTTGGCAGCTTCCCAAACAAATGTATTGCAACAGCCATGACAAAGCAAAAGGCTTGCAGCCAGACTTTGTCAATGGCTTGTTTAAAATACAGCTTCCATGGCAACTTTGTTTTATTTAATCACAGGTGCCCCTACAGACTCTTGGGCACCTGCACAGTTCTGCATCTGGGTTCAGATAGGTGAGCTAGCTATTTTTGCAACCCTTGCCTACCAACATTTTCCTGTCTTGGAGGTGGGGAGCTGCAAGAGAGTCATGTAGCATGCCCAGTGTCCCTTGGGAAACTCCTCTAGCAGTGAGGCTGAAAAGAAGCCTAGAGACTTCAGTGTGGTAAGAAGCTACCTCCTGTTAGTTCCACAGTTTTGCTGATGTAGAAGACGTTTCTAGGGTAGAATAGTTAATCATGCAGAGGGCTGCACTACTGTCCCTAGGGGAAACTGAGGTGAAAAGGATAACTTCAATAGAAAACTTAATCCTGCTTATGATCTCTCTTCAGCCGTGGGTACCATCAGACCCAAGGATCCTCCTGTAGGCATTTTAGATGCTAAGCACTAGGGGCTTGATGGAACTGAGTCATCTTGGCCCTGCTAATGGATTCCACTGGGGTGTTCTTTGATCTGCTACTTGGGCTAGCCCTAGTCAACTGGAGCTGCAGCTAAGGACTTCCTAGCCCAGAAAATGTGTTTAGGGTGTCCATCATCCTCCTTACATTCTCTGGCACCACTGCTTCTTCCTCCTTTAACTGCAGGCTCTGTACTTGCCCTTCTGCTTAGCCCTACTATCTCATCCTGGGGCTCTTCCTCACCAGCACACCACAGGTCCGCCACAGCAGGCAACCCTCTTTGTCTGCACTCTGCAGATAATCAAGCCTCATGCCTCTTGCAGTGCAACTGTGAGCAACTGCAAGATTGCACAGTGCCTATTCATCAAGGTCGTACATGAGGAACGGTTTGGAAGAAGAACTCAGAGCCCCTTTTCAGGGGTCTCAGTAAGTCAACTCTCCATTGGATCCGAGAGAGTTGATGCCACCAGCCAGGGAGGGAGTCCACAAATTAATGAGTAGGCGAACCTCCAAGTTTTTGCACAGATTACCATATTGTTAGTTTATCATTTGTCCTTTCTATGCTCCTTTTAATTTTTCCTTGCCTGTGCAAAGTTCTATGAAGGGAGATTGAGACTTCTGTGATTGATTGATGAGGTGCCATCCTAATCAGTTGGTGCCACATCATCTCTACAACCATTACTGTCTCCAAAGAAACTGGTCTACTTCCTATCCCACCCTGTTCAGCATTCTTTGTGACTTTCAAGATGGCAGCTGTATAAAAACAAATACACCTAATTCTCTGACCTAATCTCCACCCAAACAGATCTGTCCTCTTCCATCAAAAAAATGTAAGAGGTGCATCTGCAGAGCAGCAGAGGCAGCAGTCTGGTTCAGCTTCTTTGTAGCCAGTGAGATCTTTCCCTCCCCTTATTAACAGGCAGGTGTCGGTGAGTGCCTTGGAGATTTGAAATCTGCTTCTTCCTCCTGTAGAAGATCCTTAATGTCCCTGGAATGGCACTATTGTCTACTGAGACTTTTGATCTGCTAGGTAGCACAATACAGTTACCTACTCACTCAGTCAGGCAGCTCAAAGGGCACATTTCATTTTGGGATGGGTCAGAAAAATATGCTCCTACAAAGCTTTATTAAGGAATCCATAAAAGTTTAATACAACTTTAGGTATTTGGAACAGGAAACTATATTCATGATAGCATCCCTAGTCTTTGTACCATATTCCAATGCAAAGCTATAGTTGCAACACAGTATAAACATAAAGTACACAAAGTGTAACTTTACCCAACATACATTTGCCCAATACGAATGATGTAGTCCATTTCAGTCGCAAATAAAAATTGGAACAATTTTGACTTGGCACTATATGGCTTGCAGCATGCTACCTGTGCACAGATACCAGGCTGAGTCAAAAAACAGTATTACTCAATCATTCTTCAAGTATGCATATGCTTGTGACATGTGACTCATGCAACATGTTCAGAGCCCCTTACCCTATCTGTACACAGCAGTTGACCATATTTTAAATAATGGGCATGGAAGGTTGCAGCTCAAATCCATTTCAGACTGATCCTTGCAGTGGGTGAGACTCCATTAACAGGGTCTATCAACAGAGCATAGATCCAAAATCCAGAGGCTCAAATGCAGAAAATGTGGAGCTTTCACAGACACCCTCCACTTTACTACACTAGAGTATATACTCTCAAATCACATCAAGGCTTGTAAAATGTTCACTGTGTTTACTCTAATGGTCTAAATCCCACTTTCGTCCAATGCATCTGAGTGCTCATAGGTATACAAAATTGAATAATTATGGATGTATACAAAACACATTCACCCTATTCACAAAGAAATGAGTAAACCTACTCCTGAAGGTTTACTACTTTGATTGGGAATGGATTTACTAATTTTCACAATCCGCCAACATTTTCCATGTAGTGCCTGGAAAGTGCAACAGCTAGAGGTTTCCTGCTATACTCTCAGAACCACTTCATGAATTCCATTTTTGTATGCTAAAATAAACATGCAAATATTTTCACATGAGAAAATCCATTTCCTCACGCAAAGATTTATATGTGATTATACATATATGACCATGGTGGGGGAGTGGGCGGAGAGCGTACATTGGAGGGCGGGACAGCCACATGTATTTTGTGAACAGCCACATATTTACATGTTTGTGTGTATTCACAAACTCCTCTTTAACCCCTTCCCGTTCTAAAAAGATTCCAATAAACTGCTGACAAGTGTAAAGTAATACCAGCCAAATGACTGGGGATGAGGGGTAGACTAAGGGGTTTGTTTCACTGTAGGTAAAAATATTTTCCCCATTGAGAAAAAGAAAGCTAGCAATTGCATTTCCATTTGTGCTGTACATTTATGAATGTGAAACCAACCTTTATGATTCGGAAATGTAATTTTGCACTTGTAAATAAAGCTAGTTACACATGTGAGTCTGACTTAAATGCATGCATAGCTTTTCATATTAACATTTTTTGATCTAGCGGCTCACCTGTGGTGGCCTTTGAGTCAATTTTCAAATGACTGAATTGATAGGCGATGGGTGGGTGACTGAGTGTGTGGGTGGATTACAAATGGATGGATGGACTTTTAAAGTGAGAAAGCATTATTTGTTTTACCTAAAGCTGCTGGAGCACTGAACGTTAGAAATGATGAGGTTATAGCAATTTTACTTAAACTTAGGTGCTTGTCAATGTGGATATTACAGAGATAGAGTCCTGAAATAGGAAATCAGCAGGCACTTATTGCATTGTTTTTCTTGGAATCTTTAGTAGGTATTAGTTTTTAGAACGAAAGGAAGTTCTTTTTTTATATATTTGGCATAGTTTCCGTGGATAAACCTATAAACTAGACAAATGACCTCCTTGCGAGTGACCTGTTAATTGTGAAGAGGGCCAGGGCTGTAAGTGGGTAATTTCCCTCCGGGTCTCAGACCTGGTTGTAATTGAAAAACGAAATTGAAATGGGTCCTTATCGGGCCCTATATTCATGTCTTTAACTTTACTGACAAAAACATTGATCGATTTATGATCAATGAATGTAAAAAATGTAAAGAAAATCGAAGTCAGCAATTTAATTCGTTTATATGTCATATGTTATAGTAAATCTTGCATCCCCTAAGAGTGCTATCTATTCGCAGGATGTTGTGTTTCTGTTTTATTTTTGTTTAGCATAGTGCAAACTGAATCGCCTTCAGGTGTTTATACTGGGCCATGCTAGAGAGCTCTGGAGTTGAGGCTGAAGGCAGCTCGAGTTTCTCACAGTGACTATCAGTGGGTCACAAAGGTGTTCAGAGTACATGGCATTCAATCCTTGGCCTCTCTGCAAAGCCCACAGAGCAATGGTCATGTATTCCAGTTGCAAATGTGATTCAGCGCAAATGTGTGTGTGAAGAATGCACACAGTTGCCAAAATATTGTAAAGGCGAAAGTAGAAGAAAATGCAGTGATTTCTGATGATTGTGTGTTGTGTGTTTGGTGGGTAGAAAAGTGAAGAAGATGCAAGGAAGTGCATTCAGGCTAGAGTGAAAAGAGGGTGCTGAAGAGGAAAGAGATGAGGTGTAAGATAAGCAGATGGATGGCATATAGAGAGAAAAATGGAGAACCTGTCTAACATAGAGTAAATGTAACAGGAGTGATTGGGACACTGAAGACCACTACCCTTTCCACAGGCCTTAGTAATCATTAGTGCACAGTTTCACAATTTCAGAATTAAAACATATTCAATATTAATTACTTTTTTTTAACTCATTTTGCTTAAACAGCTAACAACCTCTGACAAAGTCAATAGTCCTGGCTCTGTTAAGGTCTTTGTCATTTGTGTTATATATCTGGATGAAATAACAGAAAGCTTAGAGAGGAACCAAAACACCGGTCGGGTGCCACACTATGGAAATCACAGAAATGCCGGGCCTGATTCACAGAACTAACTTACGTCAAAAACGTAAAGTTAGTACTTTTTGGTATTCACAGAATGCACTTACTCATTTTGGTATTCACAGAATGCACTTACTCATTTTGGTATTCACAGAATGCACTTACTCATACTAACTTTATGTCCGGAGATTCCGGCCCGGTGGCGGAGATTCCGGCCCGGAGGTGGAGATTCCGGCCCGGAGGTGGAGATTCCGGCCCGATGGTGGAGATTCCGGCCGGTTGTGGAGATTCCGGCCGTGGCAGAATGTTCGCCACCGGCCGGAATCTCCACAACCGGCCGGAATCTCCACCTCCGGGCCGGAATCTCCACCACCGGGCCGGAATCTCCGGCCCGAGTGCGGACATAAAGTTAGTATGAGTAAGTGCATTCTGTGAATACCAAAATGAGTAAGTGCATTCTGTGAATACCAAAATGAGTAAGTGCATTCTGTGAATACCAAAATGAGTAAGTGTATTCTGTGAATACCAAAAAGTACTAACTTTACGTTTTTGACGTAAGTTAGTTCTGTGAATCAGGCCCGTAGTTTACATGTTTAAGCCACACCATTAATTACATAGCCCACGCCCCTTTTAGAGACCCCCCTCTCACTTTTTCATCCCATTTAAAGCCCTGGATGGGGCAATTAACGCAAGTTACTGCCCCATCAGAATCCTAAGATTTCTCCTACCTCAAGGAGATTTCAGCTACTGAAAGCAGGCAAAATCTCCATGTGAAAGACTGGGGACAGTTAAAGAATGACTTGGGGAATCGAACACAGAATTACTGATCACATCATTTAATGGGGGACAAACAGAGTCCAACTTATAATGAGCCAGATTTTACAGGTCAATCGTAATGAGGAACAATGGACTGTTAAACATGGAACAAATAATCTTCCAACAGCTGTGATCTATCATTATGCAGTACTGTTCAGCACTGTTTGCAGCCAGACATCACTGATTCTTAACTCTCCTCTGAAATGTATATGTGCAGGATGCATATCTGTGCTGTCCATAAAGCCCATGCACTTTTCTGTGGCATGGTGGGACTCTGGTAGATGTGAGTTCAAGAAAAGTCATTATCCCTTTAGAGGAAGTTAGATTATTTTTGCCTCTTACAAAATAGGACGCTGGGAACAAGTAGCAGCCAGAGTAAGGATGGCAGAGCAAATGAAGTCAATGGAGAAGAGAAAAATGCTTTGTTCTGGGAAACCGAGAAGAATTCTTTCACTTTCTTTCACCTGTCCCTAACGGACCCTATCAGCCCCATCAGAGCTCTTCTTTAATATGAGTTGGGGATGCTGCCTAAGTCCATCCTCTGAATATCTGAGATGTAGCCTCTGACTTATCATGCAGTATTGAATGACCTGGCACCTCCCCGAATGGAGGGGTATGCTAGACTGCTTAGGTCATCAGGTCTTCAGCGGCTTGCCACCAGATACGTCACCTGCTTTGTAAGGCATCTGGACATACAATAGCAATGCCCTGCTGTATGAAGGGAGCAATCTGTGTGACTCATTTGAATTTAAAATAGAGATACCTGGCTGGCAACTGCTCAATGATATAAGGGCAACATCTGGCTTGCAGTGGAAACACCTGTACATACCATGTCATTATGTGGCATTTGGTAGGTGTACCTCTCCGGGCCTGTGACAGTAATAAATGACATGAGTATGTGGAGATTTGATAATAGTGCCTGGCATGTGAAGAGAGAAACTTGATAGATGATTAAATGCAATTGTTTAACATATGATGAATGTAACAAACTGGCCTTGTGATGGCCTTGAATGTGAATACATGGGCATATGATTGGCATGGCTGGCACGTGTTGTGATTGCTGCATTATGGGATGGCAATAAGTAATGGGAGAATTCATGATAATTTGTGTTTTAGTAAGGACATGTTGACACTGGCATGACAATATGGTGATGTAGTGGTGTAATGTAAAGTGTAATGGGATTATTTGGTTTCCTAACATTGTAAAAGTTGTAAACTGTGTTCATTCTACAACTATCAACAGCCCTGTCAAATTAAGCAGCTCCCCTGCAGACTCGTAAGTTTCCTTTTTACACTCTGGCTTGACGGCGCAGCTGTCACCAGACAATTATGTGAGCATCGCTACAGAGGTACTTTGTTGGGAGCCAGGAGTACATGTTTTGATTGGGCAGAAGTGCTTGCCCTCCACACAGCTGTGATCATTTTGTTTATTTAAATAGCTGCCTGAGCGTGAACTTTCAGGGGCACACATATGCACTTTAATGTTATTAAAGTGTTTTAGATATATAGATATTTTATGGTGTTTTTCTCGGACAACAACACAGATGGGCGGAGGGCAGTCATTAACCTACATGGATATTTAGGTCTTTCTTCAAGGTGCAACTGTCGTCTGACCTTTTATCCTAACCCTATATTATGCTACAGTTCTTTGCTTCCACACAAATATATATCCATTCCCATGCTATTTTCTTGCAGTGCTTCACAGGACCATACACCATTTCTTTAAAGGCAGACCTATTGGCATTGCCAGTGCTTGTTACATAAATGTGACCGCTGATTGTGTTTGCTCATGTATCTTGGGTGGCTTTGTTTGGTATGTTTTCTGGATCTGCCTCTACTTGTGGAAAGGTTTCCAACAATTTGTCGATTCTCATGTGTGCCCAGAAAATAAAATTGCCTCATATTCCTTGTAGATAATATGCAAACCTAAATCTTGCCATAATGAAGAACATGCTAATACTTGTCAAAAGTAATCCAAAGGCTTGGCTGATAACATTTGAAAAATAACTTGCCATAACATAGCGCTCAACCTTCCAAGGGTTTCAAGTTTCAAGTTTCTTTATTTTTGCATAGTTAACTAAAACCATTGCAATGTTAACACTTAAAAGAATAAAAAAAAATTAACCAAACATTCAGTGTGATTTCATCAACCATTACTGCCTATTTAGGCGCTGGAATTATAAAACAACAATCTTCTAATAAAACCAGTTAAAACCCAGAGGTAGGGAAAGTTCCTTACAGTCTAAAATCAGAATTGATAATGGTGGTATTAATAAATGTCCTTAATTCGCTGGGTTCTCCCAGAAGTAGGAAAGATGCCTTTCCATCTAAAATCTGAGTTAATGATATTAGTAAATGACCTTAGTTCACTGAGTGCAACAGTCACAGATTTTATTCACCCGCCGTGCTTGTCCATTGACCAGTATCATGTTCTCTTAAGGTCGGCCTGCGGCTTCAAAGCATTACGATTGATATTTCAAGCTTACGTTATTTTGGGCATTTTTTTTTCTGCCAGTGTAAGGAATTTTATAACTCTGCAATTCAATTGTGTGTTTTCCGGGTTTAAGCAGGCCAGCACTGCTTGTCTCCTGGTGCGGGTGCCTTTGTGCTTGAGTGGTGCTTTTAGGAGCTGTCACCGTTCTTGATGCAGTTCCTTGCATGAACAGATTAGATGTAAGATATCTCCTTGCCTGGTGTTACACAGCCTACACGTATCTTGTACTGTTGTCCTCAACCATGGTTGAAGATGCTGAGCACACGGAAAAATCCCCAATCTGTGCCGTAGAAAGTTCATTTTTATGGCTTTAGGATATCCCTGGTTGAAGAATGCTTGTGCGGCAAGTGATTTGTAGGAGTTCAAAGTCATCCAGGCATGAAATCTCTTTGAAAAGCTAGCCTTGTCCTCCACCAAGGAAATTTGTTTTATGGACTTCCAGACTAGTTTTTTGAAGGTTAAATTACCGAGTTGTGTGTCCCAGAGTCCCATAAGTTGGGTAGTTTCCAGGGCCAGCCGAAGGTAATTTCTAGCTTGGGAGTGCTCCCTATGCTGCATGTCATGCCACAGCAGATGATTTAACGTGTTTGTAGTGGCACTTCTTATCTTATGCCAGCAGATGATGTAAGAGCCGTACCTGGCTAAGACTTGTTGTAGTAGACCGAACTCTAACCTTATTTGAGCAGGTGATGTATAGGGCGGTAGGCTGAACATTGTTCTGTAAGCTTTGACCTGTGTGTTGTCCAGATCCTTAGCGTCTCTTCCCCTCATTGCCTCGCTGCCATAGGCAATTGAGGGGAGAAGTTTGGCCTGGACTACCTTCAGCAGCGGGGTCAGAGTCGGCCCCATCAATTTATTTGCAAGGTTTTTCATCGATAGGGCTATCAGCAGGCCTTTCCTTCTTATTTCCTCTTTCTGGCGCTTGAACGACCCTTCCTTGTCGATTATGACTCCTAGATACTTGTACTCATGAGCTGGGTCAAGTTTAGTACCACCCAGGAGCCAGTGTCTCTGCAGGTTTTTTTTTGTTATTTATTGACATCGTCCGAGTCTTACTCAGATTTATTTTTAAGTTGTTTTCTATAGCATAGTTCTGCATTTCTGTCAGTAAATGTTGGAGACCAACGTAAGTGTGACTGAGCAGAACTACGTCGTCTGCATACATGAGATTGGTTAATGTTTTCCCTCCTATTTTGGGTGAATGGGAGTTACAGGCATCGAGCGCCTTCGGGAGGTCGGCCATGAATAGATTGAACAGGGTTGGTGCGAGCACACAGCCCTGTTTCAGTCCTTTTGTTGTGGGAACTTTCGAGGAGAGGTGAGTGCCACCACCTAATTTCACCTGCACCCAGGTATCTGTGTGTAGAAGCGACAGAATGTTTAGAATGGGCTCTGGTATGCCCCATTTCGCCAGTTTCCCCCACAGTCTGCCCCTCTCTACGTTGTCGAATGCAGCGCTAAAGTCAATGTAACATAGGTGTAAAGGCAATTTAGAGGTTTTTGCTGCGTCGATCAATAGAGAGATTGTGAGGATATTTGTTGTTGTGCTGGCCATTTTGCGAAAACCAGTTTGGTTCAACGGTAGTATATGATTCGCCTCAGCCCAGGATGTGAGCTCCTCTAGTATAATGCCCGCAAAGTATTTTGCTTCATTATCTATCAGAGCTACTAGGCGGTAGTTGTTAGGCTCTGCCTTATCTCCTTTTTTATGGATTGGCACAATTGTCGAGCCCTTCCAAGATTCCGGTATTCTATTTAGCAGCCTGACTTCCAGAAAGAGAGGTTGTAGAATGTCAGCCCAGTCCTCTGCCTTTGCTTTGAACATTGCAGGTGGAATGCCATTCGGTCCCGGAGCCCTTCTTTCCTCCCTTTAGCAATCTGCTTTTAATTAGGAGTGGCAGGGGGCTGCTAGCTGCGCCTGATGATATATTTCCTGTAGCTGGTTGCTTCTGCTCTTTCGTCTTAGTAGTGCTTGCTCCAGCTTGTTCTTCTTGTATCCAGCTGTTAAGAATTTGTGCTCCGGCGCTTCCCGTTTGATTATTAAAGTGAGTAGAGAGAAATTTTACCCAATTTGCTTCACTGATTTTTGACGCGATGCCCTCATGTTGAGGGTTGATTATCCCGTTCACGGTTTTCCAGAAGCGAGCGCTGTCCTTGCAATTTATATCATGTAGGAGTTTTGCCCAGGTTGCATTCTCTTGGTCTCTGCTAATGTTCCATTTCAGTTTTTTCAGTGATGCCCTTTGGTCCTTCAAGAGGAATTGTGCGCTGTCATTTCCTGGGAGTCTTCTCAGCATACGTAGAGTTGTGTTTATTGATTTTTTGAGGGACTTAAGCTGTGTCCTTTGATATTTCGGAATTCTTTTTTTTTTATATTGTTTCTGGAAGTTTTCTTTTGTGGGGAATTTAACTGCGTGTTGTTCTAATAGTGTAGCAGTGAACTGTCCCCAATGGGCAATTTGATCTTCTTGACTGAGAACTTGAGTTCTATAAAGTTGAATTGCAGCTTCCGCCTGAAAATTTATGTTGTTTATTGTACATTTGATCCTTCTTAGGTTGTAGGTGAAAATAGGCCCCAAGGTTGAGTCTGGCCTAATGGAACTAGGTGCGGAGGCTGTTAGTTGAAGTTCCTGAGGGCGATGGTCGCTGTCGCCCTTGTCCCCCATTCTGAACCCAAGGATGTGTGGGAACAGAGAGAGGCTTACAAAGGTGTAGTCCAGTATGGAACTTGTTGTTGCGGAATAAAATGAATCGACTGGGGGTGAGTCGTCCGGGAATCTTCCATTTACTGCTCGGAGGTTTAGGTGCTCGGTTTAGGTGCTCGTCGAGAAGGCCGCTTTTGCAGCATTTTTTTCTTCCATGCTGTGGAGCACATTGTGTGGGAATATTGTAGATGCCGTTATGGATAGATGCCTCATCTCCTTCAGCTGATCCAATGAGATACTGGTTTAGGTCCCCAGCCAGGGTAAACATTGGTTTTTCCATCTCTGTAGCATACATAGCCACTTGATCAGTGAGTTTTTTTGAGTCTTTTGCTTTGCGTTTAGGATGAACGTATGAGTTGATTAGGCACACCTCCATTTCTTCGCCCTGGAGGGAGATAGTGATTGTGACTGCTATTGTTGCAGTTGACATCGAGCCCATGGGGGTTGCTGAAGGTATACTCGTCGTAGAAACGTAAGTGGCCAGCCCCCCTGAGGGATGACCAAACCTGCCGGTCCTTATTGCTGGTGTAGTAAAGCACATATAGCCCTGAATGTGCTGAGTATCCGTGTGCCAAGTTTCTTGCAGCAAGATTATGTCAAAGGATCTAACATAGCTCAGGAAATCTGGGTCGTCTATTTTTGTTGCTAAGCCATTGATATTCCAAGAGCATAGTCTAAGAGGAATCCCCTTTGCCTTGCTTTGGGCTTCATCCTGTAAGTAGCGTCAGTCGTCCTCTGTGCGTATGGTTAGAGTGCGGGATATTGCTCCCCTGTTAAAACCTTGGCTTTTCAGGGCGGGTACCCTCCGTGGTATTTCTTGTTGATCCCTCCGACTGCTAACACTCGATTGCCGGGATCTGCTCCGAGCACCTCTAAGTACACAGTTTGAGTGTACGTGGTGTGTTGTCGGTCCAGGGCTTGCATTGTTTAATAGTGGAAATGGATAGGCTGGTTTTTGGTAAGGGGTGATGTCAATGCCCCAATTGTGAAATATATTCAGTTTTGCTAGAATTGTCTCTGCAATTTTGCTTGTAGTCCAAGTTGTCATTGTGGCCTCTGGTCTTTGAGGGTTGGCGGTGTGTATGAACTCTATGGAGAGTAGATCCTATGACCTGATGCAGGCAAGATTTGGAATTGCCTTCATTAATCTTAATATATTACCTCGGTTTAGCGTATCCTGATGGCCCTTAGAAGTGTATAAGGGGTAGAATACCAGAGCCTCTATTTCTTGCTGCCTAGTACTTGGTGTTTTTGTTACCGGCTGATGTTGGTTTGCTTTGGCCGTTGGTACAGGTTGGTGTATAAAGCTGGTTTCTTCTTTAGGCTGGATTTTCACTTGTTTGCTTGATACTTCTGCCATAGAGTACCTTGGGTTTACCTTAGGTGTTGTTAACTTTGGAGGTATTTGTTTTGTACCTTGAGCCCTATCCTGAGGCCCTTTGTCCGGGAACCTCCAGCTGGGGCAATCATTGAGTGATATAATAGGCCGTTTAGACTCTCTGAGCAGTGGCTCCTGGTTTGAGCTGTCTATCTTTCCAGTGCATTCTCTTCTGGGCCCGTTGTTCGAGCTCATGTTGGTAACTTTTTTCTTTATTTCTGTCGGCCTTGGGGCCTCTGCAATACCCTCCTCTCCCCTTGGCTGTTGAAGGTATGCAGGTTTATTGGAAAAGACCCCTAACTCTCTCCTCGGATCTTGGCAGTATGTTAGTTGTTGACTATGGCCTCCAGCTGGATTAGATATTAACGAGATGGTTGTAATAGCTTGTCTTTCTTCTGTGTGTTCTGTGCTTGCCCCCGGTCGGGATACTTGTCCATTTTCTTCTCCAGTTTCCATGTATGCCAAAGCTGCAGGTGACTGTGTTAGGGTGCTTCCTTGCTCCGGAGAGTTTTTTGGGATGGTTGGAGACAGTTGTGCTTGATCTAGAGTGCTCGGGTCGTTTGTATCCCGTTTGTTGTGGGAACCTGAGAAGATTGGGAAATAAGCTATTGCATTTGTGGGGGGCTTTTGCTTACGTCCTTTCCTCTTCTGTTGGCGGCGTTGTTTAGCATTTAGTTTTGGTAATCCTCCATTACCAGGCCCTTCTAACATGTCAATGTTCGCATTGGAGTTGCCTGTATGTGTTTTACTATTTGGCTGTCCGTTAATTATTCCCTCCACGTTGTTGGAATTGTCCTGGCCTTTTGTTGTAATTCCCGCTGTTGCGCCTTTGAGATCCTTTAGCATGCTGCTTAACATTAGAGGCAAGGTGGATAACTTATCGACTATTTGCTCGCAGTTGCAGCTGAGATGTGTGTCGGATTGTGCTCTTTTTATCAAGCCATTCAGGTTTCCCAATTTCTCATCGATGCCTGCTGTGAAGACTGCCAATGTGTTCAGTAATGTCAACTGGATCTCCATCTTTTCTGACTGAAATTGCAGCGCTTCAACGGCCAGTTGTATTGTATTTAGTAAAGAAGACCAGGTGTCAGCTATTTGTTCCTTTGTTTGCGCACTCTCTTTTACATTATTTTTGGTCTGGTTTATACGAAGTGAATTCCGGAGAGGCTCATGGGTCGAGTGCACCCTTTGTGCCTGATCTGGTGAGTAGGCGGCGAGCATGTCTTCCCATTCTTGTGTGTTTAGGTAGGAAATAATTGCCCTCCCATCCTCTTTCTGCTTTGGGTCCAAGATCCCTGCGCTTGGGCCTCCTTGTTGAGCCAACGGGCTCCCTTGGGCAAAGAGTAGCGGGGTTGTTGGAGATTTTGTGTTTGTTGAAAGGGTTGTTTGGATCGGGGTGCTGTGAATACTGGTTGTCATGTTCGTTGTGGGGCTAAGATTAATTTCTATAATTTGTTCCCCGTTTCCTCTCCTTGTGGCTTCTGTATTCTCGCTCAGATCCTTGGTTTTTCTGGTTGCACAATCCCCATCCCTGACGCCGATTGTGGTGGTGGTGGTACAAAGGTTATTTGGGTCTTGTATTCCATGGTCGGAGACCCCTGTATGTAGCCCTCTTGGCTTATTTTTATTGGTGAGAGCCCTGAAAGCACGGGTGCTCCTGCGAGGACCACAGGGGATGTGCTGCCTGCTGCTTGCGCCCCCGTTGAGTGCGTTGGGAATTGAGGCTTGATTTGTGGTTGCTGGCCTTGTTGTTGTGCTGCCCTGGTATCCGGCTTGCCTTCATCTGAGGGCGATGTACTTGGGGCAGGTGCTTGCAGCTGTAGGGGTAGCAGTGGAGATTGCAGGCCTTTGAGAGTTGTGTTGCTGGAATAAAGGACTGAGCCTGCATCCCTTGGGAAGTTAAACTTTGTATAAATTTTGGGTTGATTAGAGCATGTGACTTTAGTAAGTCCTATCCGTGTTATTGACTCACTTTGGTCCTGGTCTGTTTCAATGAGTAGTGATTCAGCACTGTGCTGAGCGTTGGAGTTCTGTTTCTTTCCTTTTCTCCCCACTGTCCTGGGTGGCATGGCCGTTCTGGTTCTTCCTGACCTCATTAGCCTGATTGAGTTTGAGTTTGAGGAAGCAGATCAGCAACTGTGTCCGACAGAGTAGTATAGTGGCTTGTCTGATTGTTCTGCGTTATACTGTTGGGCGTTGTGTGCTCTCCTGCACGTTGTCCAGAGTGGCGTCCAGCCTCGCTTCAGACTGCGTTTCGTTGTTTCCGGTTATGGCCGAGTCCGTGCTGCAGCAATGTGACCCCGCTGCTGCTGCGCTGCTATTGCGCTTTAGCACGACCTCTGTGGCACGTTCTTTGTCATTGGCCGTTGCCCTGTCCCTGTCCCGTTCCTGTGGACACTGCTGGAGGTTGAGTGTGCTATGGGGTGGCCAGTGTCCCCTATGGAGCGGTAAGTGGGGGCTGTGTGAGGGGGAGGATGGCGAGTGGATTCAGCAAGCTAAGCACACGACTCGCTGGCTGCGCTGGCTGTTTGGCTGACTGTGCCAGCACCCTGTGCGTCAGGGACTTGCTCCGCTATGCTATGCTGTACGTTCACTACACCAGCACCCGCCCCTGCACCCTGCCCCTGCCCTTGGACCCACTTCCGCTGCGTGCTTTGTGCTTACTGCCACTCACTGTGCCACTGCCACTCACTTCTGGCGCGGCTCCGCCTGGATCTGGTGGTCTGGTGATCTTCAGCTCCAGCCGGGCACCAAACGACACACCTGGCTCTCCTGCTCCACCCCCTGCTTGTACCACAAAGGGTGCCACACGGGGGCTAGAAGGGCATCAGAAAGGAGCTCAGCTGGCTCAGACCGCCTGGTGCCTGCTCCTCTTCGCTCCCTGAAACCTGCTCCTCTCTGCTCCGTTGCCCTGGGCCCTGGAATCTGCCCTCTGTGCACTAGCCACAGAGCACACTCCAACCACGCCCCAGCTGAAACAGGCTCGATGCTCAGGTGCACAGGAGGAGTAGTGGAGCGGTGGAGCGGCGGTGTTAGCAGCGCCGGGGTGGAGGGCAAGCTGGAGGGAAAGCTGTTTGGAGTGCCAGAGAGTCGCGGGAGATCGCGGAGGTCTCGAAAGCGTTCTGGCCGCCGGTTGCTTGTTACCGATCCTCAGGGATCCTCAGGGTCCACAGGGTCGCAATTACCGGCCTCAATTACCAGCCTCGGGAGCCGCGGCGGCGGCAGCCTCTCTCCTCCACAAAATTCGCGCGTATGGAGCGTGACAGCGAGTCAGCGGAAAACCAGGACTGGATCAATCTCATTCTTAATGCTGTGCACGTTTCTGTTTCCCACTGAAAACTCACAATCAACAGTCACGAATCACGATCAAGTACAATGAAAGCAATACTTGGAAGTTTTTTAATGGATGTATTGCAAACTTATGAAGGCCTAAAAGGGCAAAGTAATGCTACTTCAGCGCAACTTATCCATCACCTTTTATTTCAATTTCTCCTTATTGGCACTTATTATTTATTTCAGTGGTGATCCACTCATAATGTAACAATCGCACATTAAGCATTACATATCGATCGATAGTGCTCTAAACGCAGTCATCGAGGACAAAAACAAAGAGTCTGCAGCATCAGTGACCTATATTATTGTTTTAGACCATATGTAACCATATAAAATCAGAACTGGAGTGTGCAGTGTTGTACTGTGCCATCATCAATCGTATGCACTACAAAAAGGATGATAGGAAGAACAATAAAGGGATAAACTCAGCATACCTTTGTGGAACAAACACAAATAGAAACTATCCCCATTTCCAAGACATGTTCAAGTACATAGCAACCATGCCTATAGCTCTCCAACATAGCCTGTACATATGGATTGTGCCCTCCGACTATAGTAAATGATGGAACTGCGGAACATATACAGAGATGTCGGCGTCAGTGGCAACAAATACGACAATAATCCATCACCCTCAACAGAGGTTTTATGAAAGTGTATAAGGTAAGAAAAGTAACATTGTGCCAGTGAATAAAAGTGCAATAATTGTGGTTAAGGATTCCAGTTTGAGTTTGGGCTAAAGTCGCACTTGTTTCTCCACTTTTTTCCGGTGTCACTTCGGCTACTTTTTATAGAGCACAGATCGTGCAGATTGTGTGGGATAAGGAAGTATTTGCTAAATCTCTGTACTCATCCAGTCATACCTAGCCTAGTCTTCTACCCTGCCTGATTGTGTTGATTTTTTTTATACTTAGAGTTGTTCAATTTTTAGAGCCATCTCAGTGGCACTTGAGTGGTCCGATCTCAAAATATTTGAGTAGTATTTGGCAACGACCCTTCCATGCTTGCACAAAAGGGCTTCAAGTCATTAACAGGACTTTAAATATAGGAGCAACACTCAAGTATTTTTTCAGAATCCTACATATGATGTCAATAGCCCAGCATGTGTTAAAAGACATTCTGTAAGAACTTTAAGTGATGTGCCCATTTTTATTGGCTGTTAGTACCTTCAGATTTAAAGATACACATTATTGTCCCTTATACAAAACATACAAAACATAAAGCTTGTGGGGCATATTTACAAGCCCCTTGCGCCACTTTTGCGTCACTTTTCCCATGTTAAAAATGACGCAAAAGTGGCGCAAGGGCCTTGTAAATAAGCCCCGGTGTTTTTTTTCTGTTTTAGGATGCCGATGCCATTTTCAAAGTAGAGAACACAAAACATGATAGCTGAATTATTCTAAGCCACTGGTAATCACTGTGTTATTTGTACCTTCTCTGTCAAAAGAAAAACTGGAAACACAAGTAATCTCAAACGGGTTGCAGTCTTATTGGCAGTCATCAGTGAGGTACAGTGTGATTCACATAGCACACAGTGCTAAGGCACAAGGGCTGCGTAGAGCCCTCCTTCTAAGACTGAGAGATTTACCCGAACTGCACAAAACAGTCCGAGGTAGCTTGATTTCCTGTCCAGAGGGCATCCGGGTTGGTACTTTAGGCTGAAATTCTCCTATAGGGGTTGAAGCAAATCTAATTAGCATAGGACTAGGCTCTGGCTGGAATACTGCCCAAGCGAGTGCCAGTGGCTGAAAAGTTTGCAAATATTCCATCTTTCCCCTTTGAATTTCAGGGTGAATCTTTAAGTGTGATGAGTAGACCAGACATGGGTCACATAGCCTCTGTACCACAGGACGTACGCTGCACCTCACAGATGAGGCCCAACAAATCTCAAAGTTGCCCAGTGCGTAATTTCCATTACATGGGCAAAATTTAGATTGATTACTAAATCTATCTTTACACAAAATGTGTGCAATCTTTAACAACGTGCCAAATGTAAAATTCCATGTAACTTTCTCCCATGGGAGATGGACAGAAAATTTGTTGTGAGAACATTAAAACTAACCAAGAAATATTATCTCCTTAAACCAGTCTACTGCCAGAATCTTGAATCAGCTCTGCATGTGAAGTACGTCCTCGCGTGCAATTTTCCTGTAAGCCATTGGCCAAACAAAGCATTTCAATCAATGTGTTTAATGTTTATGGAAATTAAGCATACTTTGCTTAATGAAATGGTGTTATTGGGGACTGTCAATGTTGTATTTCTTTGTGATGTCTTAACTACTATAAGAACACCCAGAAGTGATTCCCATGCTCATTGTGCGATAGTATATAAATATGACCTCAATGATAAAGTCCAACAAGAATGAACCCGGTCTAGAGTTACTGTGATCCCATTCAGAGGGGATCTGATCTGACCTGTCAGTTTATGTTTGACTGTTCCTGTTGCCGAAAGATGAAAGATGATTAGCATATGGCTGCACACACCATAACAGTGGCATTGTGGGAGAAATACAAGTGCCTGGAATGTGGCCCTGGGTGATTGTCAGTGGCTGAGACTTTTGTGAGCATTCCACCATTTTTCTTTGTGTTTCATTTACTCAGTAGGATACAGTGCATCAGGTAAGCACCACAGCCCATACGTCACAAATATTTGTTTGCTGTTACTTTTGCACTTATGTCTGATTTTAGAGATAGACGCATTTACGGCTTGCTGCTGCAGCAAAATAATGGACTGTGAATTGTCTGCAAATCCTCAACTATTGGCAAATTTCATGACCTTCTCTTTAAAACTGCCTGTAAGATTGATAGATTGTTAGCAAATATATTTCAAACTTGAGTTGTAGAATGTGCACATTGGTCCCATTTAAAATATATATATATATTCCAGAGTTATTGCCCTCATCAAAACTGCATAAGAAAACGATATTACTTTATCCAATTTCTCTGGAAAAATTGTCCCATGAAATGCACCACTTTGCCTAATTAATTATAAACTTTTGAAAGGGAAGACGTTCTGACAACCCCAATTCCAGGAATTTTCAGACTCATTCGCTGCACTCACTTGGTGCAATATGGCACTGCTTTATATAAGCCCCCCCTACTTCAAAGTGAACCCACTATCACTAATTTTTTTTATAAAAAAAGACATGATTTTAAATAGGGGCGTGAACAGTTATAATTCCACAAGGAAACATTGTGAAATTCAAAACCTTTAGATAAGTTTTGGTCTATCAGATCTGTAAAACTTCACTTTCAATGTGAAATGTCCTCCAAAAAAATACTCGAAGTAACCTTCTTGTGTGAGAATCCTGCAAAAAGTACATGTTGAAGATTTTTATCCATAAAGTCTACTTTTTTGTATTTTTTCACTGTAGTAGTTTTAGAAACTGGTTTTATGATAGAGGCACGCATGGCTAAACCACGCGTGCCTCTACCACGCAGCGTCAACCACAAATGCATCTTAACCACACATTCCTTTACCACGCAATTTCATGGTAAAGGCATGAATGGTAAAGGGGTATGCGTGGCTAAGGTCGAGACCCCCCTCCCCCGCCCTAAGCTACAACCTCCCCCCACCCCCTCCCTGCCCTGAGGTTCAAATACCCCGACCCCCTCCCAACCCCCACGCTGTCCCTAACCCTCAACAAACACTACCTCGACCCCCTCCTACCCCCTTGCGCTGTCCCTAAAACTACTAAAACTCCTTCCACTGCTCTTAGGCCTAAAAGCCAAACTGCTTTTTGGGTTGAGCTTAGAGAGCGCTTGCGCTGTCTGGAAGATCTGTTGTATGTACTTTGTGGGTTCTGGAGATCGCCCCTAGGACTTGTCTGCTTCCACCTTTGCTTAGGGACTTTTTTTTCTGTGCGACTGCCTCTATTTAACTGTCTTGATAGAAAACGACCAGTAGAGGTCAGTAAAATACCAGAATTGCTTTCTGCTTGTTCAACTGCCACTAATTAACTGTCTTGATAGAAAACGACCAGTAGGGGTCAGTAAAATACCAGAATTGCTTTCTACTTGTGGACTTTCATTTTTGATTTTTCGGCAACTGCCTCAATTTAACTTTTTTGATAGAAAATGACCTGCAGAGGTCAGTTAAATACCAGAATCACTTTAGCATTGCCTAGATTCCAGGCCATAGAAACCTGTATTGAACGAGCACCCGCAGACAATATTTATTTTTCAAATCTTGTATTTTTAGTGATATGACCACCAAAGGGGCTGATTTTATATTAAAAACAGAGCTTTGGACAATACAATTTCCCATTGATAGGCAGTATTTCTCTCCATGTGTTTCCATACCTGGCGTGTTCCGCAGTTTGGGGCATACTTTTCCTCCATGTTAAAGAACAGTAGATGTTCCAGCACCCAGGCTAATGTGCTGCATAGCCAAATACATATAAGGTCCCAAAGGCGAGACCAATTTCATTGCAAATGCTTGTTTAAAAAACTACCCAACGCCCCAAGCCCTAAACACTACCCGCCCTCCCCTAAGCTCAAAAAACTACTGTGACTATCCATTCCTCTCCCCCTGCCCTGAGGCCTAAAACCCTGTACCTTAACAAACACTATCCCAACCTCCTCCTACCCCGCACTGTCCCTAAAACTACCGCAATTCCTTCCACTGCCCTTAGGCCTTATACCCTACCTCTAATTAAAAAAACTCCCCCGATCCTCCACCAGCCCTCAAAACTAACCCTGACACCCCCCCAGCCCAGAAAACTAGCCACGAACCACCAGCTCAGAAAAATATCCCGAACCCCCAAGCCCAGAAAACTACCCCCGAATCCCACCGCCCAGAAAACTACCCCCAATCCCCCAGCCAAGAAAACTACCCTAACCCCCTAGCCCAGAAAACCACCCCGACCCCCAGCCCAGAAGACTACTCCCGCCCTCATCCCAGAAAACTACCCCCAACCCCTCCAGCCCAGAAAACTGCCCCCGACCACTCCAGCCCAGAAAACTACCCTGCCCAGCCCCACTTACCTCACCGCGGCTCTCTTCCTGGCAAGGTCTTCCTGCTTCCGTCCCTGCTGACTGCAGCAGCCAGCAGCTAGACCTCGCACTGCCTTAACCACGCATATGCGTAGTTAAGGCATATGCATGGTTAAGGCAAGCGTGGTTGAGCTTGCGTAGTCGGAATATGCGTAGTTAAGACTGCGGTGTTCCGACTGTTTCCCTTAGAAACTTCACCATCTTCATAAAATTGGTGAAGCTGGGTACACTGTTTTAAAAATATTCATAAAATTGATGAAGATCGCATCACTACCTTTCATATGGTTGCAGTTAAGTTTATTCTATAATGTCATATTACTGTGCTGATCAATCTGTCCAGTTTAAATGCACTTTCCTTGAGGTGAACAACTACTCTTCTTAGACAAAAGGGCCCTGTGGAAAACAACTACAGAAAAATAAGCATCATCATACTGGAAATTGCTTCGTTTTTATTGAATTTGTGTCTAATTGCATTTGAATGTATTTGTGATATGAATTGAGGTATACCTTGTTTTCCTATTGTAGCATTGAATTCCAGTTTTTGCTTCAAACATGGAAAGCACACAATTAAAGGAGGTATGTTCAAGGTTTTTGCAGCTGGCGTAAACAAAAGAGCCAATTTGTGCTTTAAGCTAAAAAGACAATTAATGGAATATGAAGGGAGGTCAAATCATACAGCGATGGAGGGCGAGGAAGAGAGGAGCACACCTGCATTGAGATTGTCAAGAACAGGTCTTAAATGACAGCACTCATTTTATTCACAAAACCTTTCATCCAGGGTGTACACTTCACTGCACTATATATAGCAAGTTACTTTTTCTAGATGTTTGTCAGTGAACTCCTGAAGCAAATGGCCATGTCTTATACGCCAGATAAAGATTTCAATTATGATCAGAGGTACGAGCCATATTAAGTCTGAATCTAAGCATTCGCTGTGGAATAATATGAAGCTTATGAAGATCTAGGTTTGAAGTAACTAAAATGTAATAGAAATTAAGACTTAGGGACAGATTTACAAAGACTTTGCACCTTTGCAAAGTCATGCAAAGCAGTGCTAAGTCTTGATGAAGAATTTATTTTCCAGTGCAAATATTTTTGCACTGAAATTTCCCCTTAATGGGATCAAATGCTGCATTGAACTGCTTTGCTCCATTTGGCATCAAGGCAGTGGTCTAAGGGTGATATTTGGACTTTCCAGCGCTATCACCAATGGAATTTGATTCAACGCTAGATCTACAAAGATTGGCAGACCTGACCTTGCTACTACCCAGGGATTTTGATGCAACACTAGAACCACAAAGATTGTAAGACCTGGCTTTGCATAAAAATGAAATGCATCCATGAGACAGACATTAAGAAGTAGAAATGTATGAATTTCTCCTAACATTTCACACACTGCATGTGTGTTGCATTGTATAGCACACATCCAATGTGTGAAATGTTTTAAAGTTTGTCTTAGCATAAGGATTTTGTGCAGGAAGAGTATCCTTCCAGTTCAAAACCAATGCTAGACACAACTCACGCACATTTGCAATTTGGTACAAGGCAGTATGTTTATGCACCAGCACACAGGAAGAGATCAGCAGCTAACTATATTTAGTAACTATGGCTCTTATCTGCTCTCTCTCCCTGTGCAATGCAGTGCAGGATCTTTGGGTGCTGCTCTGCATTGTGAAATCTACCTAATCGGATCTGTTTTAGAGGTGGGCTTAAATGTGTCAGCAATGGAGAAGGTAAGTCTTCCATTGGTTGCACTGCTGCTGTCATTTTGTAGTATGTAATGCAGCCGGAGAAAAATATTGTAGCAGACACAACAATAAGTGGCCAAGTTGAGATATCCCCAGAAACTGCAACTTTTCCATTACGGTAAATTTTTAAGTCAGTCCTCATAAAAATTCGATTAAGCTTGGTGTGCATAAAATTCACAAAATGTTTATTTAATTTAATATGCTTAATGTTCCTGAAAGTACTACCGAATTCCACATATTACATGAAATAATGTTGACTGGTATCTCACAAGAAAACTGCTTCTGAGGGAATATCTTACATGCAATGTTGATGCGTAGAGGAGTGCAGAAATTACTCCACCCCAAGAGATGCGTTAGGAGTGCATTATAATCACATGTAGTCTGCACTCACATGTATTCCGTGTGACTAATGTTGAAAATGACAGTGGGGGTGTTGCATATGTAAAGTATCCCTGAGAACTAATACAATATATGTGCTTAGAGCCGTAACGGATAGCATAGTGACTCTTTATGAAATTGTTTGGAGGAGTGTTCACAGATAAGTGAACATAGTGGTGTGTTTACTAAATGAAAGTTCATGTGCTCAGATGCTCTAACTCAATAATCATGTTATTTCTGTATTAATTCTAAAGCTAAATGTTGTGAAACTTTGATTTATTTGTGTGTAGAGAAGTGCACATAATGTAACCCATGCACATGTTAACTTAGCCAAACTTGTGAGCCTGAAATGTATTAGGATTTAAGCTCACGTTTCAGTTTAATGTTATTCTTGCTGTTTGTAGAAATGTTGCATGTATTTTGTGTTCCCACTGCAGGCGGGCAAGACTTTGTTAGTAAAGAGAAAATGGTCTTTGTTTTTAGTAGATAGTGAGGCATGTGAAGTGGCAACTGGTACGAAAAGAACGATAACAAGATGGGAGGCGAGTTCTCACGGGAGACAGAGACAAGACCAAGGATGGCCGTAGTAACGAGTTATGGGTACCGCAAGATGGTGTGAAGAATTCAATGTGTCCTGATAGTATGGAAATCTAACGAATACAGTTTGAGTGACGTCCTTTGGATACCACTAATGGTATGATACAATGTAGTATGGGATAGCTAGCATTCTGACTTAGGACACCTGGAGGTACAGACCTCTGCTTTGGATATTGTGGCTTTATGCTACTTGACCCATGTTAGAGTTCCTTTACAGAGGACCCTGATGGCTGACACCTTTCTCTATTTCCTTCCTCTTGCTTTAGTTTAGTGTTGCCACTTTAGGGTAGTATAGAGTAGGGACAGATAGAGGATTCATGCTAATTTTCAATAACAAGTTAATACAATCTGATGCAAACTTCTGTTTTCCTATTATTTACATAGCGATAATAGAATTAGTTGTTAGAAATTGGAATAAGCTTACTACCCGAGACTTGGTGTAGAACTGAGTCATTGTGTAACCTAAACTGGCTACACTGAAATTGGATATTGAATTGAAAGTGTCCTTCTCCTCACATGTCATGTCGCACAAAAAGATCGTCGATTGAGTGTTATTGTGCAAATGGGCCCAGACTCCATCATGCGCCATGCCAATAGGAGTCTAGCTGAAGAAGAAAAAGTCTAGTTCAAGGAGAAAATGTCTCTCAATGAGTCATTTGAGTTTCCGGTGTTCAAAAATCACCTGAAAAGGCAAACAGTTTGCTCATTTTGCTTTATACAAAATTTGTGAACTAGGCAATATTTCACCTGCAAAACAGAATGTCTCACAGGACTTACTACAGCAGTCATAAACTGGCATCACATTTCTGCCCTTTATATTTGGGGGCTTCTTTACAAGCCCCTTGCGACACTTTTGCGCCGCCATTGCATCACTTTTTGTGATGCAGCAGCAGCGTAAACAATGGGCCAGGTTGCGCCCTATTTACAAAGTCATGCATCTAGGCAGATGCGTCACCTTGTAGACCCCTACGTCACATTATACCTGCATCAGGTATAATGTATGCAGGGTGGGCGTTCCCACACCAGAAAGCCTCGTAGAAGTGATGCAGTGAAATCTACAAGATTTCACTGCGCCACTTCTAGGATGACACTACATCAAAACCTTACCTCTGCTTGGAGCAGCATAAGGAGTGACGCAGTGCAATAAGAATAGGCCTCCCCATGCATTGCTGGAGTTGCGTCAGGCTTACGACACAACTCCAGCAATGCGCGGGTTTTGTGCCGACAGATACGTCAGAATTTCTGACGCCTCTGTCAATCCTTGCGCCATGGTTCGCCGTATTGTAAATACGGCGCATTCATAGTGGCACAAGGGTTTCTCTTGCAGGCGCAAGAAAACTAGTGCATCACTGTTTTAACACAGCGATGCATCAGTTTTTTGTAAATAAGCCCAAAAGTGTTTATTAAATGATTGTGATACTTACAAAAGGAGAAGGGAACTCCCATAGAAGTTAGTATCATCATTTTTACATGTCCTTTAATTTTTATTAAGAAATGGTCACCCTCACCTATCCTCTGTGCCCTGAAGGCAATATCCTAGCTTGATTTCATAAAGTTACCACTAAATATTGGTGGTTCAGTAACAGGAGTACCCTGATAGGCAAATAAATACTTGCCACACAAGCAGTGTAATAAGAACTGGGGGAGAAAAGATGCCACAAACACCATCTTAAAAACAAGAATGTAAGCAATGATATGCTTACCCTACAGGGGTTGAAGTGCATTAAAAAAAAGCATGGGAACTGTTATGCTGCTTGCGATGGAGGCAGGGTCAGGGACTGTGGGGGCGGGGTCAAAGGTGTGCCAAAAAAACAAAATATTCTGTCTTTCACCATCAGGTAACTACATTTAAAATGAGGCTCAGCTGAGCTTAAATGAAAAATAAATACAAGTTAAGTTAATCAGTGGGAAATGCACCTTAGTACATTATGAGACATCTATTAGTTAATGCATTGCAGTGGTCTGAGGGAGGACCTGGACTGGAAGTTCGGGCTGGACTGTTCCTAAGTGGTGCAGGGTCAAGAATGGTTTGCATATGGCTGGCCCCAAACTGGGGTGGCCTGGTGAGCAAAAACATTATGGAATAAAACCAGATCTGTGATTGGGGGTCAATGTTTGATTTGTTCAGCATTCCGTGCATCATTTGTTCATTTTGCCTTTGTCACCCTAAGTGGGGAGGGTATTTCAAGAGGTGGGTCCCATGCTCACTGTGCCCCTGGATGATGAGGGGTGATACCCCGAAGACGGTCCCAGGATGCTTATTTCTGGTCCAGGGAGGACCTTGCCTGGTAGTTCGGGCTGAACTGTTCCCAGTGGGAGCACGGTCAAGACTGATTTGCATATGGCTGGGTCCAAACTGGGGTGGCGCGGTGAGCAAAGAAATGATGGATTAAACCCAGATCTGGGACTGGGGGTGACTGTTTGACTTGTTCAGCATTCCGTCCATCATTTGTTCCTTTTGTGTAACCAGAGAGCCACAAAATTAAGTGCCAGATTTATAATTATTTGATGCAGTGAATCTTGCTGCTCTGCGTCAAATGGATAGGGCAGGAATGTGCCATATTTACTAAAATATGGCACATTCCTGCTCTCCCAAAGCGCTAGCACACTGTGTGCTGCCTAGTGCCAACTCAGGCACCCTTGCTCCATGGAGCTACGGTGCCTATGTTGCAGGCAGGATTGTTTCTGTGCAAGAAGGGACACTTTCCTACACACAAATAATCTTTACAGGTGCTTTTCTCTTTCTGAGAGTGCTGCAGAATGCAGCACACTTAGAAAGAGGAAGCAACGAGGAGAAATAAAGATATTTCTCCTTGTTGCGTTTCTATCAGGAAGGCGAGCAAGTTTGATGCATTCCAAGGTTTATTACTCTTGGTAAAGCTGGGAATACCGTAAAAAATATGGGTGGATGCGTGGGAACACCCACTCTCCACCTATGTAACGCCTTCCCGGGGTAGAGTAACTCAAGGCAGTGACTTGCGCTGCCTTGCATTACTCCACATTTACAAAACCACGCAGGGCCAGGCAAGGTGCATTGCTTGGTAAATCTGACTTAAGGATTGCATTGCCCATGCGTCACCCTGAGTGATGCAAGGACAACACTATACTTTCATAAATCTAGACTTGAATCTTGTTTGGTGCAGTGGAGAATAGTGACTTGTGTATTTTTAGTGGTACGAGGTCTCAGCCTGTGACAGAAAGCACTGTGAATATGTAAGTCATTATTTTAAACTTGCATTGCACACAGTATAAGATAGCGTGCTACAAAATGTGCAAAAAGGTTTAAGATAAAAAGGTGTTTCCAATACATAGATTTTAGTAATACCCAGACTGTACGCAGTTTTTTTTATATAACTGTCCCTAAAAAGCTTGCACTTCACAGCTCAGATTGTAAATCCTTGCACTGCCTCTCAAAAAGAATAAATCTGTGTTATCAGGAAGCTTCAAATGATTCCATCAATTAAAGCCACAACTGGCTTCCAAGCACCCTTTACATTTGCAGATTAACTTGTTGCGCACATTTACATTTCTTTTAGGCAAGCACACCCCCTAGCAAGAAGGCTTGTTTCATGTTTAGCTGCCTTCCCCAACCTCGGTTCCACAGCACAGGATACTCCATGCATGACACGTCAGATGAAACATTTCAACTATCATAATTAACCGTCCCGGGACGGTCCTATTTTCACATAAAGTAGGGGAACTGTTTTACATGAATTAAAAAAGTATTTGCAAATTGTGCCTCTCAGATCCCGCCCACTTTGACCTCTGCTACCCTATAATATGCACAAATATTGTGTTAATTCAAAGCAACCAAATAAACATTGAAATGTTTTTGCACTAACAACTCAGTGATTTAATTTGGAAATGTTTGGTAAAACTCTTTTGCACAGTCCTTATGATTAGGAAGCAGTCTCAGAGAAGATTATAGCCTTATAGCCCGCTGCCGAGGGCTATACCAGCTGTTAAAGGCCCTGATCCCGAGTTATAGGCCCGAGCCGCAGGCGAGGGCCTATAACGAGGGAGAGGGCCTTTAACAACTGGTATAGCCTGAGGCAGAAGGGCTATAAGGCTATTAGAACATTCCACCCACTAAGGGTAGAATGTTCTAAATTAAAAATGGAGAAACAAAAAGACAAACATTGGAATGTTGGAGTGCTGGGCTTATACCAGCCATTATAAGCCCAGAGCTACTCCATTGTCTTCAATAGAGCTCCCAACATTCCAATGTTCTAATATAGCCTTATAGCCCGCTTCCGAGGGCTATACCAGTTGTTAAAGGCCCTGAACCCGAGTTATAGGCCCGAGCCGCAGGCGAGGGCCTATAACGAGGGAGAGGGCCTTTAACAACTGGTATAGCCTGAGGCAGAAGGGCTATAAGGCTATTAGAACATTCCACCCACTAAGGGTAGAATGTTCTAAATTAAAAATGGAGAAACAAAAAGAGTACTGGGTTTATACCAGCCATTATAAGCCCTGAGCTACTCCATTGTCTTCAATGGAGCTCCCAACATTCCAATGTTCTAATATTGTTTAATAAACATATGGATATCTGAATCCAAAGCTAGCGAATGAAAGAAGAGTACAGCTCTTCACTTCAGTAAACATCTATTCGTGTTTAAAAAGCTTTATTTCGAATAAAGGTAGTACAAATAACAAGAAACCAACAATACAAATTTACTGCAATCTGAGAGAAAAGAAAAACCTATCAAATAAGAGGTTTATGTAAAGAAGAAAAGAAAGCTATTTTAAATTTTGAAGGGAATAAGGGGGAGGGAAGGAGAAGGGGGAAAAGGAAGGTAAACATTTCAAAGCTAATAAATTAAAATTTAAGAAAATTGCATCTTACATCAGGATAAAAAAGATAAAACTAATCAATTTAATGTACATGGTGATCAAAGAACTGTAAAAGGTAAGGAATGAAGAAAATAAACGTTCAAGGAGGCTTGAAATTTTCAGCATTTAAACGAGTATTATCAGTTAATACTAAATGATCTAAATAAGTGACAAGAGGTAGCCAAAAGAGATCTCTATTGAGCACAGGTTTACAAGAGGAGGCGAAAGCAATATCAAGTCGATGCATATGACAGAGGCTGTTCCACCAGTGTTGAATGGAGAGTTTTGTTAGTGTTTTCCAATTGAGAGTAATGTGTTGGAAAGCCAAAGCGAGCATAAGGTCAAAGAGACCATTTTTATGAGAGAGAAGGTCTATGGAATCAGAGAGACTTCCAGAGAAGAGTAGGGGAAGGGAATAGGGAATAGAGATATTAAATAGGCGAGACACACAAGACCAAACCTTCTTCCAAAAAGAGGAGACTGAAGGGCAGAGAAAAAGAAGATGAAGAAGGTCGGCACTAGGGGAGCCACAGGTCCAACAGTTTGTATTAGTAGAGTGAGAAAATTTAGCAATAGATGTGGGAGTGTGATATAGTCTATGATAGAGAAAGAACATAGATTGAGTAAGAGAAGCGGAACGAGAGATTTTGAGAGAACGCAACCAAAGTTTGTCCCAAAAAATAATAGACCACTCACACCCCAGGTCAGATTCCCATGTAAGCTCCAACTTGGTTTTGATACGTTCTGGATTAGGAGCTGAGAAATATTTATATATAGGAGATGCTTTAGGTGCTAAGAGAAGAATTTTGAGAAGAGAATGAGAGGCAGGGGGAAAGGGTGAGGAAGGAAGAGAATAGAAAGTATCAAGGATGACCGTCATTAGAGCAGTAAATTTCTGTAGAAAGGAGCGGGGACATTGAAAAGTGTATTGAAACTGGGGAAATAAACAAGGAGTTAGACCATCAAAAAGGTCCCTGACCCAGGCTATACCCCGTGATCTCCAAGAGTGCCAAAAAATAGGTCTACCATTAATAGTAATGAGGAAGTTGTGCCAAATAGGAGATTCTAAAAAGGATTCTCTAGAGATAGGATTGGAATGTAATAAAGGTTTCAGTAGAGAACAGGTATGTTTAAACAATGGGAGAGAGGTAAGAGGAGTTTTGGCAGAAAAGGCCAAGACTTCCTTTAAAGAGAACAGTAATGACAGGGCTCGCTCAATGGAAAGCCATAAGGGAGTGAAGGGGGAGTAGACAGAGAGGAGCCCTTGGAGGCCTGTCGAAGGCAAAAAGACTTATGATATAAACGAAAGTTAGGAAAATTTACACCACCATTAGATTTTGTTCTACGAAGAGAAGAGAGAGAAATCCTTGATTTTTTATTTTGCCAAAGAAATTTAGTTAGACGAGAATCGATTTGTTTAAAATAGCAGGCGGGAATGTGAACAGGAAGCATAGAAAGAGTATAAAGCAAAATAGGAGTAATCATCATCTTGATTGAGTCCAACCGACCCCACCATGAAAGAAAGAGAGGATTCCAAGAGGAAAGTAATTTGTCAATCCGAGACAGGGTCGCAGTCATATTTAATTTAATAGAAGAGGCAATAGAATTGGAGAACCATATCCCTAGATATTTTATTTTGCAACTATTCCAAGCAAACCCAGTGGAAGAAAAGGAATGAGGAAGACAGAATTTAGTGAGGGGAAGAATTTCTGTTTTGTCAGAATTAATTTTATAACCAGAAACAAGAGAAAAGGAAGCAAATTCTTGTAATAAGGAGGGAATGGATTTGTCAGGATCAGAAATAAAGAGTAGGATGTCGTCTGCGTAAGCAGAGAGTTTTAAATGTTGGTCACCGTACGAAAAACCAGAAATAGAAGCATTGTTGCGGATTGAGGAAAGAAAGGGTTCAAGAGCAAGAACAAAAAGAAGAGGGGAAAGAGGACATCCCTGACGGACACCACGCTGGAGGTGAAAGTAGGAGGAGACACAACCGTTAACTAGTACTGACGCTCTGGGGGCTGAATATAACAAAGATATAAGAGAAATAAATTTGGGACCAAATCCATGCCATTTCAAGGATGTAAATAAAAATGACCAATCTACTCTGTCAAATGCTTTTTCAGCATCAACAGAAATGGCCGCTAAAGATGTGGAAAGAGAGGGGACTTTGTTTAAAACATTAAGAAAAAGACGAGAATTATCAGAGGTCAACCTACTTTTGACAAAACCACATTGCTCCTTACCAACCAAATGAGGTAAAAGAGGATCTAAACGTAAGGCAAGTGTCTTGGCAAAAAGTTTGTAATCGACATTAACCAAAGAGATCGGCCTATAATTTTTGCAAAACATAGGATCTCGTCCCTCTTTATGGATAAGGCAGATTGTGGCTTCTTGAAAGGTACCTTCTGTCTTGCCAGAGAGAAAAAAGAAATGAAAGAGATTTAAAATCTTAGGAAGGAGTAAGTTAGAGAAATGTAGGTAGAATTCAACAGAAAAACCATCAGGGCCAGGCGTTTTCCCTTTCTTTAGAACGGACAAAGCAGAGGAAAGTTCATTTAGAGTAAGGTCAACCTCAAGACCAGACAGATTTAGATGAGAACTGGATGAAGATGGTACTCCATCAAGATAGGATTGAATGAGGGAACTAGACGGAGGGGACTCCGGGGTGTATAAATCTTCATAGAACAATTTAAATTCGTTAAGGATATCTTGATCCTTATGAAGAAGAGAGCCGTCCGCAGAATAAACAGAATCAATCAGCGTACGATCTTTACGAGATTTAAGATAGTTTGCTAGGAGTTTTCCAACTTTATTACGACCACCATAATACCGAGCACTACTGCGGAGAAGTATGGAAGAAGCGTTGTCAGTCGAAGTTTTATTGAATGCCAATTTAGCGCGAATCAGGGCTGGAAGGACTGCGTTGTCCTATGCGGTATAGAATTTGTGTTCTAAAGCCTTGATGTGGGCCAGGGTGGCTTTATGTTGATGGAGAAAACGTTTCTTCTTTTTTGAGACGAAGTCTATAATGAAACCCCTTGCAGTAGCCTTAAAGGAGTCCCAAATTATATAAGGGGAGGAAGTAGAGACATTATTAATGTCAAAAAATTCGTCAGCAAAGGTGGTGAAAGAAGAAGAGAAAAAGGGTCAAGTAGAAGAGAGTTGTTGAAACGCCAACGGGAAGACCTGGGATGTGGTGGAAGTAGGTCAATTTCAGTTATGATTGGGGAGTGGTCAGAAATAACGATAGGTTCAATAGAAGAGGATAGCAAGTTTTGAGATAAGGATTGAGAAAGAAAGATATAGTCTAAGCGGGAGAGAGAGTTGTGGGGGGAGAGAAAAAAGAAAAGTCAAGAGAATCGGGGTGAGTGAGCCTCCAAGAGTCAACAAGATGTGTTTGGGAAATAGTGTCCAGAAATTGTTTATGAGATCTATGGGGTGTAAAGCGTGTCTGTGATTGGCGATCTAGGAAAGGGTCAACAACTTGGTTACAGTCACCTCCTAAAATGAAATTTTCATCTCTAAACTGAATACATTTTTGTGTGATCATAGGCCAAAAGGAACAATCAGGGTGGGTGGGGCCATAAACATTAAAAACGGTCAAAGAAATATTATTAATTAACAACTTAGCTAATATCCATCTACCCTCTGTATCGATTTCTTGCGAAATAATTTTGCAATTTAATTTCTTATGACATAGAATTATTACACCATTTTTCTTATTAGAAGTGGGAGAGAATAAAACTGATCCTACCCAGCTCCTCTTCAATTTTAAAGCCTCAATGTCTGTCAAATGGGTCTCTTGCAGAAAAACCAGATCAGGGTTATAAGAGGCAAGATGCGATAACATTTTCTGCCTCTTAATAGGGTTAATAAAACCCTTCACATTCCAAGAAATAACTCTGAATGTAGAACCGTCAAAAATATATGAGAATCAACAACAACAACAAAACGTGTAATATTAATAGAGATGCAATAAATACTGTACTTAAACTCACAATCCAAATATGAGTACAACATTAGAGAAAAGGGGGAAAGGGAAGGAAAAGGGAAGAAGAAAAAGGAGAAGGACTGAATAAAGGAAAAAGTGGAGAAAAAGACAGTAAGAAAAGACAGTACATGACAACCACTAATGCAATAAGGGAATGTAAATTGAAAAAAACAAGGAGGTTGACGACTGTGATACGTACCTTTTAGGGGAAGACAAAGAGAGAATACGAGGAGTGGCGACACGAGGAAGACGGCACAACTAACCGGGGAGGGAGCGTCACAGCGGAGAACATATGCGATAAACAGGAAACAGAGAGAAAGATGCGTTAGAGGATAAAAGAGTATCTATAAAACAAAGAAGGATGTAAAAGAAATGATGAAGAACCAAATAAGACAACATAATGTTACAATATAACTATGAACAGTAATCTTAAAAGATGAAAAACATTGAGTAAAACCAAGCTGAGTAAATCCAAAACAGTAGAGAAAAAAGTCAAGGTATAAAGGACGAAGAAGAGAGAGGGCCAGAAACATCCATCGACGATGTAGAAAGTGACTGGATGAAATTCTTCAGCTCTGCTGGTTCCTCAAAGGTCGAAGTTTTATTCTGATAGGTAACCTTGAATAAACATGGGTGAAAAAGTCCATATCGGGCTCCAAGCATGCGTAAAGGGGGTCGAAGATCCAAAAACTCTTTCCGCCGTTTAGCTGTTGCAGAGGAAACATCCTGAGATAAAAATAACTTAGTACCCGACCAGACAAGTTGTTTTTTGTGCTTAGCTGCATTTAAAACCAGCAGCAAGTCCGTGAACCTCAAAAACAGAAAAATCACACCTCGTGGCTTGGAGGGAGCAGCTGAAGAGGACAAACGAGGGCCTAGCCTGTGTGCTCTCTGTATATTCAGATTTGTAGAAGCAGGAAGGTCCAGAAGTTTTATGAGAAAGTTGTTAAAGAAGGGAACTGGATCATCACCTTCTAAGTTTTCCGGAAGGCCGTATAAGCGCAAGTTGTTGCGCCTATTTCTGTTTTCCAAGTCCTCCGCTGATTTCTTCAACCAAAGGACCTCCTTCTCAAGGACAATTAGTTTTGTAGAGACACTTTGAAGTTCATCAACCTGCTGTTCCACTGTGGAGATGCGAGTGTCCATAGAAGCCCACTTGGTGTCCATAGTCTGTAGGCGTGAATTAGTCTCCTCGATAAAGGGGCGCAAAGCGCGAATTTCCTCAAAGATAGTGTCAAGAGAAACCGGGGAAACAGGCTTTGGTGGAGAAGGAGGGTCCTGTTTGAGGCGTTTGTTAGCGGAAGATGAGGTCTGCGGTTTAATTGCTGCTGGTGACGCAGATGTCGACCTTGAAGAGCTGGATTGCGCCATAGTGGTAGTATTCCTAATTACAGGAGCAGAGGAAGAAGATACTGACACTGGAGATTGATTAGTGGATCTCTTCCGTGTAAGTAATAGCTTCTTGCTCCTGCCCATAGAGCAGGGAAGGAAAAAACTACGTGTAGTAGGAGGAAAACACCAGTGAGGAAATGAAATGTCTCACAGTATGTGAGGTAGGCTCCACAGGTGTATGCGCAAACAGTTCAAAAGTACAGCATTATTGTCACCAAAATTCAAAATATGTCTGGTCAGGTAAAAATTGATAGAGAGATTAATAAGTATCACCCATAAATCAGGAAAGCAGCATAGCAACTGAAGTAAAATGCGAGGAAAGCCTCACAGGGAAATCCAAAATGGCGGCCGCAGAGGAGTCAGAGCAATAAAGAGAGGTTTTACCTCAAAAAACAGAGAGGACACCCATATCAGGCATATGAGGCTGTTCAGGAACGGTTCCGATGTCTGAAACTCACTGTTTCGATGTCTAAAGGTAATTTTTTGCCGCGAAATTTACCGCGACATTTCCACCGCGACGCGGAGCTCCGGGGCTAGGCGGCCATCTTGTTTGGCGCCGCGCGCGCTCTCAGTAAACATCTATGACCCGAAGCATGTATCAATAGCATAAGAATTTACAAGTTACCTACATCTGTCCTAGTCACACTGTAGCATTTGTATTCTAATTCAGAAAATTAGCAAAGTGAGTAATAAGGGTGTTAATTCAGATACACTGCCAGTCATTACCAGTGGGCCTGTAATCCGGTGTAACATTTGTCACATCCCTAAAAATCAGACTCCGCTGGCTTGAAATTTATTGGGTGGGATTAAAAATCAACCAATCACAAGTTTTTCCAGATAAAGGGTATTAACATGTAGATGTTAACGATTTCAAAATGTATCCAGGGAATCCGACTTTTATCTACTGGAGTTACCACACCTAATGAATTTAACAGCCTACTGGTGATGTGGGCCAAGATGGGGTATAGCTGATGCAAAGAAGCAAATATCAGGAAAATTAGCATGTCTAATTTTGCAAGTGATTTATAGGGGACTGAGAATTATGCCAGGGAACTGCAATAAGGAAGAAGATGACTGATCCAGTGAATGGAATGTTATCAGAAGAGATGATTCTAAAATTGTTTTACACACAACTAAGTGGTTGTGCAGCACTCTGGTCCTTTGACCTAACATGCTACACCACTCCTTTTTGGAATCCACAGGAGGATTGTGATCTTTAGTATTAAATCACGTTATGCACAAATATGTTATGAGGTGCTGATATCTTTTGACTAATCACCTGAGACAGACTGAGATGCAAAATTCATGCTGAGAGCAGTAGGTACTAGGAATTTATCTGCAACTTGATTAAATTGGGAGATTAGATTGGGAGAGGATGTGGTCTGATGGCTAGAGCTGTCGACTTTGGTGCGGGAAACCAAGGTTCGAGCCTCTGGGTCACGCCCACATCCTGTGATTCTGGGCAAATCACTTAATCTTGCTGTGCCTACCAAAAAAAAAAAAATGAATGTGTCCTTGTGTAACGTAACCGGTGCTTATGTAAAGCGCTCCAATACCTTCGGGTCGAGTTTGTGCTATATAAATCTGCAATAGAATAGTTAATTACTGGCATGCTGCACACAGTTTCCATGTTTGCTCCATGCAAGATTTTATCTTCCACTATGGCCATTGTAGACAGATACCTTACGATGCCACCAAAAATGGCACAAGGGAGCTTATATTGATTGCATCAAATGCTTTAAATGTATACCCATTGACTGGGCTGTGCACAGATCGCCACACTCCAGCAACAGGGCACATGATGCATAAGGCATATCCCCACATATGTCATGCATGTGTGTACATATCACAAGTTTCCTGTGAGGTTGCACGCATGCGCAGTGACATATTCGGGGGTTTGTGCACTGCCGTAGATGAGACCTCAGTTTAGCGGAGGCTCTGGCTCCCGTTCTCCTGGTGAAAAACTGCCTGCCATATTTAGCGATCCCACCTGCCTGGCAGGGATTTCTAAAGCTTTCTGTCTAGCTGTCAGTGCAATTGAACTGGGACTGAAGGCACATATACTTGCCAATTGGGCACCACGTTTGTTTTGTCCATTCTGAAAGCAGTTTTTTTCCAAGCTGGGAGTTATTGGTGAAAAAATAAACAGCAGCTATAACATGCACAGAGATTTGTCCCTGTGGCCATTAATTTCTCTCCGTGCCTGGAACCACCATTCCTCAAAAGGCAGTCCCCAACATGGAAATCTAGCAACAGGGAGACCACCTTTATGACCTGGCTACCAACTGGCAATCCTGCAGTTCACACACGTCTAAATGGGAGAGGAACCATGAGTTTGGTGGGGCGGGTGAAACACACGTTTATGGAGGTTCAACTATTCAACACATTCTAAATGACTCCCTCAATCTCTTGGGTCCTTAAAATGTGAAGGTATCTGCAAAGCAGATGTTTATGACCCCACTTTATGTACATGATCTTGAATCGCTGTACAAGCCCCAATTCACAAGCAATGCTATTTGTCTTCTCAGCTAGGTTTGTTATATATATAATAATACGTTCATTGGAAATGACAAGCCTGTTTTTTCTCCGTTTTCTTTGCATTGTTCTTCCTCTAATCTATTATAGCTATTTGTTAATAAATTCACCTATATTTTTGTTATAACACTTATTGTCATCTCTATCACAAGGACATCATAGAAGTGCAAAAAAACATAAAACTACTTACAGAAAAATCAATATGATATATTCCATATCAAAACAGATCAAGATCTCCTTCTTACTTTGCAACCAATACAAACGTTTATTCACAATAGCCACAAAATGAAAACTGATAGACATTGATGCAGTATAAAGAGTGAAAGGAAACAAAACATAAAATGGAGGGTTAGCAAAACATCTTCACATTATGCATAGTTTGTTGAAAGAAGCTACACCCTCTGATGTTTCTAATATTTAATTGGTCCGCTCTTTGTGTTGCTCTATCCCTGCATTGCCCCAAACATTCTCCTCAGAATAAACCTTCAACCTCTGCCAATATTACCAAAAACAAAAGTACTTTTGAGAAATGTTTGGTAATTCTTTATAGAGTACATCTAATCAGGACACTATCAAAGGCCTTTACTAGTTTGGCCTGTCTCCACATTCAGTCTACCGTGTCTATATCTATTGCTCTTCTCCTTCTCATGAATTTTCTGTATTGAGCCTAGTGTTTCAGCAGTGGCACCCTCAAGGTCTAACCAAGGCAATGTCATGATTTCTGTCTATCTGATGGGCTCAGGAGGCAACAATTCAAGTGGATTCAGCTTGAGAAGGGGCTTATAGGCACAGACATCCTGGGCCTGTGGATTCCTAGACACAGAGTACGGCATAAATCCCTGATCAAAAAAAGTAGTTTGTTGCCTTGAGATCAGCCAGTAAACAAACAGAGTGGGAGGAGGAATTGAGTGAAAAACAAGAAGTGTCCCTTGAAAATCTCTTTTCAAGAACCAAGTTAAGCTCAGCATGGCACTACAAGTACGAAGAGCAAAGTAAAGCACACTGAGGAGTTACGCAAGTCCTACCTCCACAAAAGCTTGCAGTAGGCACATTTTGGAACATTGAAGTTTCGCTTGACAGGAGACCCTACAGTTGACTACTGATATTTCACTAGGTTAGAGTTAGATATGGAACGATCTTTGCCCCAGCCTAGTTCGAATTTGCATCTTCATTCCCCTCTCCTTCCTTTTATCCATAATCAAAATAGGGGGGGACTATATGTTGCCTATTGGACAAGCCAGTTTTATGTTGTTGAAATATTATGCTTTACTTTTCTCTTCATTCTTCTCAAGGGAAACATTTAAGCCTAACGACTTTTGTACTCATTTGAGCCTTAATTGAAATGTCAAGTTGTGTAGTCTCTGGGTTCCTTTATTCCACTCATGAGTGTCGCTCTTAGGAGTTTGCAGGTTTTCATTTTTTGTCGTCATCTTTCTTAAATGGCATTAGAGTATCTAGGTTCACTGAGCAATTACTATCTTCCCCTCTCTTTCTGTAGATATATTCCTGATGTCTCAGGGGCAACTTCCTCCTTGGGCCTGGAAGAAACAAAGCAGAGGCATTAGGAGTCGATTTTCAGTTTCCAGAGCAACTCCTAACTACCTTTCCCTGGAGTCCTTCTGAACACATTCCCCCCCCCCCCTAGAATTATCTGACTTATCTTGAAGAAATAAGGCAGAAGCACCATTGCTCCATTCCAGTTACCTGCTTAATGGCCAAGAAACTTAGAAGTGATTTTAGGGCTGGTGTGGCTCTTGACACTATCCCTTCTCTGTGTCCCTCCGATTGGCATAATCATTTTTGGTCTCAGCCCCTGTTTAAAACTTGGAGACAGATTGCCCAACTGTGACACAGGGGCTATGGTAAGCCACAGGATGCTGACTATTCTCATGCCTTCTCAATTGAGGGTAGGATCTAGCATATGTCCCAGCAAGTTCTGCTTCGTACCTCCACTGTTGATGGCGTTTTCCTTCAACAAAGTGGTAAAGTCCTGCAGGGATTTAGGGAACAGGACATTTTACCTGTTGTCCTCTGCTGAATTTGTAGACAGACCAGGACGGCCCCCTTCCCTTCCAACATGCTCATTCTACCTGCCACAGGGTTCCCAAGAAATTAGCAGCCCAGATAATTCTGTATCTGTGTGCATATAAGCCAGGGTCTCTTGGGTGTACTTTCCATATTTTGGGAGAACACAGGCCATTTCATCTATTAATTATTCAAATTCAATAGATATGGCATCTTTTCCAGTAAAGTTTTACACAAACTTTGAGGACATACCTACACAAGATTTGACCTTGGTATCCAACTTTATTTCGCCAGGGTAACATTTAACAATTGAATCTGTTACATACCTTTAATAAGGCTGCTTATTTCACCTCTGTGAAATTCAACTGACCATGCAATTCTACACAGCAGGGATGGTATTTGAATGTATAAAAACACATATTTGTTTTCTTTAAAGAGAAAAAAAATCCCCATGAAGGGAAGGGCTTCCCTTAGACCACCAACAATTCTGGGTGTGATCCCTTCTCCTTCCCGTTATGGGAGGGGAGTGACTCTAGCTCTTGGCTGATCATTTCCATGGTGAGAAAGGGATTTCAGTTTGCTAATGCGCACAAACCTACATGTTTGTGGCCAATCAGAGATTTACAAGGCAAACCACTACATGTAACACTCATTCACCCCCCTGCCCCCCCCCCGCCTCTCCCCTGAGTGTGGTTTACTACTGAGGATATTTCCACACTCATGATAAATAAATCTTCTGCAGTAAAAGCATTTTTCATTTTGTCAATTCCTGGCAAGCATAAACTGAGGCATTTTTTCACATCAATGTATGTTAATGGCTGAAAATATATTTTGGGAGTTGAGCCAAAATTAATTGAGAAAAATCCTTACTAGGAATTTAACTCGCCTGGTCTGATCCAGCTTTGATACAGCATAGCAGCAGATTCAGAAAAGACTTTTATAGATGGCAGTGGCTGCCTCAATCATTAATGGGTTCCGTTGTGTGCTTTCAGGCCCTTGACCTGTATTCTGCTATTGGCACACGTGAAAGAAGTACAAATGTCCTTGTACAAAAGAACACGCATTTCACAACCTTATTAGACTGCAATGAATATTCTAGGGTAGCAAATAAAGCAGACTTTATAGTCAGGTTTGGAGGCGTTGCACCAGTTTTATCCAACCAGGATATTTCTTTGTTTACAGGACCTGCAGCAAATTTAGAACGTAGGAACTTAGGAAACTTTTTGGAAACAATTCTGAATTGATTAGCAGCTTCAGCATTCCATGGCAAGTAAATCACAGGAATTAAAGCGCCAGGGGAATATTGGCACCACTGGTTCATCATATATACACATTTTGCTTGTTGGATGTATGCTGCCCAGGAACCAGCGCACATGAAATGTATTCCCGACCCCACCTTACTTTGCCCTCTGGGGATTCCCACTCAAAAGTAAAGTGCAGTCCGTGTCACAATAAGAGACTACCTAAATGTCACTCCCTGCACTCCATACCGTGAGAGGGCCTCTGGCCTCCTAACGAATGCAGACAGAGGTTGCCTGTGTGCAAACACTGATATTGCAGCACGAGCCGTGCTGTCAGTATCTGCCCTGGAGAAGATGACTGCTAAGGAGGACCCAGTAGGCCCCCTGAGGATGGTTTTAATTAAAAGCCCAAGACTGGAACAGGGAGGTGCACCTGGTGACATAGGTCACGTTGAGCCAGTGGCGTCATGAGGCCCCCACTCCACCAGCTTAAGCGGGGCTGGTTAACTCCTACCAAACACCTAGGGGTCGATTCCGATTCGGGCCGGAAAAAGCACCGACCGACTCTGAGCCGGAATTTATTCCGACCGACACGTACCTGTGGCACCCGACACGCCAAGTACGATGCAAGGCGTGCAAAATCCGACCGACACGTACTGAACCCAAGCCGAACGACCGAGCCGCACGGAAAACAGCAATCCGACCGGAAAAACACACGAATCGAACCGACCGACACGCACCCGGAACAAATCCAACCGAAACGTACACGCGAACTCCAAACCGCTAAGTACGATGCAAGGCGCGAAAACCACGACCGAGTCGAACGGAGGACAAGCCGTACGACCGACACGCATACAAAACCGAGCCGAAGTAACACAAAACACCGCGACCGACGCGTACGCAGCATAGAAAACTGCACAAACACAGCGTGAACGAAACGGAGAAGACCGTACGAGACAAATGCAGGGTCCGACTCGGTCACAAGAACGTTTCCAACATGCACAAAAAGTACTAAGGAAAAATACACAAAAAAAGGCCAAACAAGCAATTACAAAGCCAATAAATACTGGGGGGTGGGGACAGAGAACAAAGACACACCCACAACTCCACCCATATAAAGGACACAAATCCCAACCATGATCCTTTGCAAATGCCATTCTACTGCCAGCACTCAACAGACAGCAACCACACACCCACAGCTCATCCCTCACACAAGCCACACACCATCAGCACACCAACAAATAACTACCTCACATACACCCAGCAAAACACACACTCACACACCCTCACCTGCACACCAACACACACATCACTCACCATCAACACCCATCACCATGCCCCCCAAGAAGAATCACAAGTTCCTAGATTGTGAATTGGAAGTCCTGGTAGACGAGATCCTCAGGGTAGAGCCACAGCTGTTTGGCACACTGGTCCAACAGACACCCATCTCCCAGAAAACAAAGATGTGGGAGAGGATCATCAACAGGGTGAACGCACAATCACCATGTCTGCGCACAAAGACTGACATCCAGAACAGGTGGTATGATGTGCGCAGGAGGGTACGGGAGCTGCTCAAGAAGGACTACCTCCTGAGCCAATACACCGGCAGTGGCCCTCCTGCCAAGCCAGTATACCTCAGGCCCTGGGAGGAGAAGGTGCGGGCCATCCTTCCGCCAGTGAGCGTCTATGGACTAGAGAACATCCCAGAGCCTGGTGAGTACACAACAAATGTACACAATATTCTGCCACAATACACACACACATCACTGTCAAGGGGAGAGTCAAACCATGCACTCATAGCAATTACACAGCAACCAGAACAGAATCATCCCAAAATGTGTATGTCAGTCAGATAAACACAACACATGCCATCTCAAAGTTACATTTAACCGTGTCATCACATGTACAAACACAACTACAACTACAGCTAGGCAGTGGCACAAACAGAACTAACAAACACATCCAGACATGTAGCCACCACTACAACACCAACACACAGTGAAGACCACTGAAAGGAAGGAATTCTGTGTATGCTGGGCAAGTCAGTGTAGCCAATAGCATCATGGGAGTCGTAGTCACACATATTGCTCACCCCCACAACTGTCCCATCAACACCACCATGAACCATGCACACATCACAGGGAGTGGAAAAGGACTCACAAGATGGCTGACACTGGCTACTGCTGTGGGGAGCACAAGGCCCTGCTGGCAACTGTGCAACAACCAACAGCAGGACACCACTGACTGACATCCTGAGAGACAACTTCCACTCCCTGCAATGGAAGCACGTTCCATGGTGGGATATCTGGCTGGCTGGGTGGGAAGGAGGACTCGCAGCAATGACCATAGTCACAAGCACCTCCCCTCACACACCCCCTCAACACAAACTCCACAGAACCCACCTGGGAGAATGCAATGCCTCACATCCTAACTCAAGATCCCACAAAGAACCTCCACCCTGGGTAATGTTGTGTGAAGCACAGGGACACTCTTGGGACTTTTAGCCAAACAACTGCCAGGACAACACTCCCAGCCATCCTGTCAGCACAGGCAGCCCACCCCACAGGGAAGCAGAGTCAAAAGGAAGGAAGCATGGGCATGCTGGGAAGGGGGTGGAGGCAATAGCATGATGGGAATAGTAGGCACAGATATCGCTCAGCCTCACAACTGGCCCATCAACACCACCCTGAACCATGCTCACATCACAGGGAGTGGATAAGGACTCACAAGATGGCTGACACTGGCTACTGCTGTGGGGAGCACAAGGCCCTGCTGGGAACTGTGCACCAACAAACAGCACAACACCACTGCCTGACATCCTGAAAGCCAACTTGCACTCTCTGCAATGCAAGCACGTTCCATGGTGGGATATCTGGCTGGGTGGGAAGGAGGACTTGCAGCACTGACCATAGTCACAAGCACCTCCCCTCACACACCCCCTCAACACATACTCCACAGAACCCACCTGGGAGAATGCAATGCCTCACATCCTAACTGAAGATCCCACAAAGAACCACCACCCTGGGTTATGTTGTGTGAAGCACAGGGACACTCTTTGGACTTTTAGATGTCTGACACTGTTGCTGTGTCGTGGGGAGCACAAGGGCATGCTGGGAACTTAACACCAACCAACAGCAGGACACCACTGTCAGCCATCTTGCCATTGCTCTCACACCCACACACACTGAACTCCCCACAAAAGCAAGTAAGTATGGGAATGCTGGGAAGTGGGGTGGAGGCAATAGCATGATGGGAGTCATAGTCACAGACATAGCTCACCCCCACAACTGTCCCATCAACACCACCCTGAACCATGCTCACATCACAGGGAGTGGATAAGGACTGACAAGATGGCTGACACTGGCTACTGCTGTGGGGAGCACAAGGCCCTGCTGGCAACTGTGCAACAACCAACAGCAGGACACCACTGACTGACATCCTGAAAGACAACTTTCACTCCCTGCAATGCAAGCACAGTCCATGGTGGGATAACTGACTGGCTGGGTGGGAAGGAGGGCCGGCTGTCAACCAAATACAACCAATGCAGACCATGTTCACACCCCAACAAATACATAGAAATGCCCAAATAATGCAGGACAATGTGCTACACCAATATCAACCCCTGACTGTGACAACTTAGGACAATGCAATGTACAGGCCCGCACCCAGAGGCACAGTCACAACTGTCAGGTGTGTCAACCATTGATGCCTGCAGAAACATAACATACATTGTGTGTGTCTCCCAAAAACAGGTGATGATGGGGACACAGCAGCAGACGCTGAGGAGTCCCAGTCCCAGGCTCAAGAGGATGCGGAGCTCACTGGTGTCGTACAGCCTCTGCCCTCCTCGGACGAAGAAGACCAACCTGGCACATCCGGTGCAAGTCAACATGCAGCACCAGCAGGACCACCAGCTGCAGCACCAGCAGGACCACCAGCTGCACCCCCTGCACCCACCCCTCCAACGACTGTCACCACAAATACCATCCCTGCCGACATGGACAGAACAAGGAGCAACACCAGCACAGGGACCCTGGACCAACGTGGGGCCATGGACACCACCACCACCACCAACCCCCAAGGGGGACCAGGGTCACCTGTGCGTGCCACTGCACGCACTGCACATGTCGGCAGGGGTGGTGGGAGGGGTGGGAGACAGAGGTCGCTGCTTGCAGAGGTTGCTGGTGTGCATGATGACCCACAACTGGTACGCATAGCCGATGCGTACCAGTCCAGCACCGGAGATCTCAGCCAGGTAGTGGGGCTCCTCAGAGACATGAAACAGCAGCAGGCTGCCCATCATGCCCGCTTGGACTCACACATGTCCCGCGTGGAGTCCAAGTGGGACGCACTGCAAGAGATGACGGCGGTGCACAGGGACATATTACAATGCCTCCGCCAGATGAACAGCAACCAGTCCACACCTCCCTGTGTGCCAACAACATCTGGTGCTGAACAAACTGCAACTGCCACAGGGAGGGAGGATGACTCTGGCGGAGAGTCCCCTGCACCGCAGCAGCCTGTACTTGAGGGGCCCCCCTAAAGAAGAGGGGTCGTCCGAGGAGGGGCAAGTGAGAGGCCGATGGCCAAGTGCAACTCCCAGGAAGCCTGAACCTGTTCTGGATGTTCACCTTTGTGCACAAACTGTTCACCCTGTTGACGGCAACACAACTCCCACACATTACATGGGGAGTACAAGTTGGACCAATGTCTCAGACAACTGTGGCCCCGATACTGGGGATTTTGTCTACCAGGACTTTCAATTCACCTAGGAACTTCTGATTGCAAGATATATGTACAGCACTAACCATCCTATGCACTATTCACACAAATGTATCACAATAAACACACTAATACACCATACTTGCCTCTGTTGTGATTCCAACGTGGGTGCTGTCATGGGGATGATGAACTGCAAAATTACACTGTGTATGCGAACTGCAACAGCAAGTACAACACAGGCATGTGAGTAAAGGCAACGTGACACATATGAGGGAGACACACCACCAGGGCTACACAACACATACACACCTAGGCCATCTGACTCATTGCCTACACTGATGTTGCCAGGGAAGACGGTGCAATGCACAGACACCACACCTATTCCCAGTTGTAGTCAAGTAGCCCACAGGTGCAGTAAGCAAATGGCAGTCAAATGTGTGACCACAGACAACGCACATCACAAAGTGAAGCACAGGTTTATTACACAGTTGCAACATGTCGTAACCACTACAGATGCAAGGTAATCCCACCTGGCAGCGGGCACACAGTCAACAACTGTAGAAGGAAGGAAGTCCATGGGTGTGGCGCACATCACCTGTAGGGACACAACAGCTACCACCCTGGAAGTACAATCACGTCGTCGGTGGACACAGTTGACCAAACGAATCTGAAAGTACCCTGTGAAGGACAGAAATGACACACAGTCAAAAGCAATGGAGAACAGGACAGAACAGCAAAACTCATGCACAATACATGTTACAAGATACCCACCCAGAACCAAGTTAGCATGTCAACACTGTTGGGGAGTACAGACCACCTGTAAGCACACATCGCTACACACATCCAGTCAAGTAGCCCATGGACACACTCCAACAGCACCAGAGCACCACCTACACATATCATGCCAACTCACATCATTGACATGACACCTCAGGATACTCACATTCAGCTAAAGAAGTTGGTGATGAGCTGTGTGCGGACATCACCCTCATCATCATCATCACTGGCATCGTGGTCCAGGCCAGGATCCTCCACAGGTGGTGGATGTTGGTCATTGTCATCCTGGATGAGAGGCAACTCCTTCCGCACTGCCAGGTTGTGGAGCATGCAGCAGACGATGATGATAATCTTGCACACTTTCGCTGGGGCATATGGGAGGGACCCTCCTGTCTTGTCCAGGCAGTGGAAGCGGCTCTTCAGGAGACCAAATGTCCGCTCAATCACTCTCCTGGTCCGACCATGTGCCTCATTGTAGCGCATCTGGGCTGGTGTCACAGGGTTCCTGAGGGGTGTCAGCAACCACGGCATGTTGGGGTATCCCAAGTCACCTACGGACAGACAAGTGCACATTAGCTGACTTGGAAAAGTGGGCGGAATACTACAGATCAGATCACACACAATGGCACAAAGTCAGTACACACCGACAAGCCAGGCACGCTGGTTCTGCATCTGTGCCATCATCCTGGGGATGCGACTACTCCTCATCACAAAGGCATCGTGTGCTGAACCAGGGAAACGGGCACACACGTGTGTGATGGTCATATCTGCAAGACACACCACCAGTGCATTGACCGAGTGGTAGTGCTTGCGGTTACGGTAGGCCTGCTCCTGGGCCTGTGGTGGTACCAAAGCCACATGTGTCCCATCAATGGAGCCAATGACATGCGGCATCCTCCCCAGGGCATAGAAGTCACTCTTCACGTCAGTGAGTCGTTGCAGTCTAGGGAAATAGATGTACCGGTTCAGGAATAGCAACATTGCCTCCAAAACATCGCGGAGCACACGGCTCAACATGGTCTGTGACATCCCACCAGCAGTCGCCACAGTATGTTGGAAGGTACCGGTGGCAAAGAAGTGTAGGGCTGCCATCACCTTCACCTTGGGGGTCAGCGCTGTAGGATACGGCCGGCCAGGCTGCAAATGTGGGGCCAACTGCACTGCCAAATCTTCAATCAGCTGCCTGGTGAAGCAGTACCGTCGGATGCTGTCCCGTTCCACCATCGTTGCCAGGTCTGGGAATGGTCGATGGACAGCAGGAGCCCTGCAGTGCAGAGGAGAAGAAAGCAAGATTGTCAGTCACCCCACATATGCGGCATTGAACACACTCAATATCACAACATACATCATTATGAGGCACAACTACATGAAGTGTGCAGTTCCGTAAGGACATGTATGGTACATACATGGCCAACATCTGTCATCACGGTTCAACAAGTGGCATCAATAAGTCCCAGGTTGGCCCATTGGATATCATGAGGCCGTGTCACAGTTCCCATCTCCTGCTGCCGTGTCACAATCACTCCCCACAGTGACATGTGAGGACAGATGTGCCCCAGGCATCACAGCTCAATGACAGGTACATTCCCAGGGACCCTGTATTGCCACATGGACACTGGCATTACATGGAGTATCATGTATACACCACAGCAAAACAACCATGACCCCCACAGGTAGTGGTCCCACTTGCCACTGCAGGACAGACATGGACGTCTGTGACACACACACGCACAACATCAAAGTCCATGCACACACAACGTGGATGTGGAGACTGTCTCCCATTGTGCACATGAAATCAGAGACATTGTAAACACTACATGCACACAGACTGTGGAGGACCATCACTATTGTGCCACTGGGACACCCTGGCTCAAACATACCGTCCCACATGGGACTCACGGGGTATGTGACATGACATACACATACACCACCGTGAAATGTGACCATGGCACATGCACAGATATGAACAGTTGCACATCACAGTGGTCATGTACACGTAACACCCAGGATCCTGTCCCCATGAACACGTGCACAGCCTGGGGGTGGCTGCCCCCAGGTGACACCCTCAGGACAACATGTACACCAACATACACACAATAGGAAATGCAGCCTTACATGCCTTATGATACAGTTTGGACAGGCTGTCGTGTTGTAGGTGTGCCCCTCACTCCCTGGGAGCTATCTGTGGCTGGCATATGTTCATCTGAGACAGGCATGGTGACATATGCCAGTCACTTGTACAGGGATGCGTTGAACAGCAATGGACCGATCAGTGCCCCCGGCCGGCCCATTGCATACAATGTGTGCGGGTACGCGTTGTACCCCTGTACGCGTTGTAACGCAATGGACCGATCGGTGCCCCCGGCCGGCCCATTGCATTCAATGTGTGCGGGTACGCGTTGTACCCCTGTACGCGTTGAACAGCAATGGACCGATCGGTGCCCCCGGCCGGCCCATTGCATTCAATGTGTGCGGGTACGTGTTGTACCCCTGTATAGCGTTGTACCGCAATGGACCGATCGGTGCCCCGGCCGGCCCATTGCATTCAATGTGTGCGGGTACGCATTGTACCCCTGTACGCGTTGAACAGCAATGGACCGATCGGTGCCCCGGCCAGCCCATTGCATTCAATGTGTGTGGGTACGCATTGTACCCCTGTACGCCGTAGTACCGCAATGGACCGATCGGTGCCCCCGGCCGGCCCATTGCATTCAATGTGTGCGGGTACGCGTTGTACCCCTGTACGCGTTGAACAGCAATGGACTGATCGGTGCCCCCGGCCGGCCCATTGCATTCAATGTGTGCGGGTACGCGTTGTACCCCTGTACGCGTTGTACCGCAATGGACCGATCGGTGCCCCCGGCCGGCCCATTGCATTCAATGTGTGCGGGTACGCGTTGTACCCTGTACGCGTTGAACAGCAATGGACCGATCGGTGCACCCGGCCGGCCCATTGCATTCAATGTGTCGCGGGTACGCGTTGTACCCCTGTACGCGTTGTACCGCAATGGACCGATCGGTGCCCCCGGCCGGCCCATTGCATTCAATGTGCGCGGGTACGCGTTGTACTCCTGTACGCGTTAGTACCGCAATGGACCGATCGGTGCCCCCGGCCGGCCCATTGCATTCAATGTGTGCGGGTACGCGTTGTACCCCTGTACGCATTGTACCGCAATGGACCGATCGGTGCCCCCGGCCGGCCCATTGCATTCAATGTGTGCGGGTACGCGTTGTACCCCTGTACGCGTTGTACCGCAATGGACCGATCGGTGCCCCGGCCGGCCCATTGCATTCAATGTGTGCGGGTACGCGTTGTACCCCTGTACGCGCTATGTACCGCAATGGACCGATCGGTGCCCCCGGCCGGCCCATTGCATTCAATGTGTGCGGGTACGCGTTGTACCCCTGTACGCGTTGTACCGCAATGGACCGATCAGTGCCCCGGCCGGCCCATTGCATTCAATGTGTGCGGGTACGCGTTGTACCCCTGTATGCGTTGTACCGCAATGGACCGATCGGTGCCTCGGCCGGCCCATTGCATTCAATGTGTGCGGGTACGCGTTGTACCCCTGTGCGCGTTGAACAACAATGGACCGATCAGTGCGCACCCATTGACAATGGCCTAGCCTGGCAACGGACGCGTTATCGAAATTCGAACGAGTCGGTTGCTGGAAATTCAGTTGGTCACCCACAACAATGTTGCAAAATCATGTATGTCATGAAGTTGAAGATTTGAAGGATGCTGTGGGCGTGTATTGGTGCTGCTATTCCATGGATTGGCCAGATTCAGAAGATGCAAACGACTTGGACCTATCACTTTGGACACATGGGACAGTATCTGCCTCTCCAGCACATATATATTGCTGGCTGTTCCCCTGAGAGCTCACTTGCCTGCACTACATGCTCCAGGACGACATCTGCCACTGCACTGCTGCTGTCTCTGCCCCTCTGGACCCTGCAATGGCACGTACTGTGGAGAGAGCCCCAGCCTTCAGCCTTGAGGAGAACCAGGCCCTGCTGGACAGCCTACTTCCACAGTACAGCAAGCTGTATGGGACACCAGGGGAGCAGGTGAGTGTTCTGTGCACTGCCTTTCTGAATGTGCATTTTGTCTGACTAGCAAGGCTGAAAGTCTGCACGCCACTGGCTAGCAGGCTCACTGAGTAGTTGTCACCCCCCATAGTGTGTAGTGACATGCACTGGACAGGTATGGTGCAGTGACAGTGCATTTGAACAAGGTTTTACTTCCCATGCAATGATACCATGTAGTGACGTCTGGCAAACTGTCCATAGGCAGCTTTGCACTGCCTGTGTACATCATGTGCCCCTGTGATTGAGACATGTATATACAACTGTGTCATGCACGGATATGTTGCATGTGTAGTAATGGCCTTTTCACTTTGTCATCCTGACAGGTTAATGCCCATCGGAAGCAGGAGATCTGGAAGGACATCGTCCGGGCTGTCCGGTCCGTGGGGGTCTACAAGCGCCGGATCCGCAACTGCCAGAAGAGGTGGCAGGACCTTCGGGGCTGGACCCGGAGGATTGCACGGGTCCAGCTGAAGCTGTCGCCTCCTCGCAGGAGGGGCGGAACACGGACCCTGACCCCCACATGCTTCAGATCCTGGCGGTGGTGTATCCAGACCTGGATGGGCAGCTGACGGCCAGACAGCAGCAAGGAGGGGGTGAGTCAAAGACTGCACTGTGAACTCTGTATTACATGCTATGTGCCCTCCTCTGGCCTGGTTAAACTGCCACAGTACAGCAGTCATGTTGTCCAGGAGCCATGTCCCTCTATTGTGCACTGCCCACTCCTCATCTGATACCCAGGTGTGGCCCTTACATTCAGGGAATTGTGTCACTTGGGACTGTGTCTTTGCAGTTTGCTTCACTAAAGGTGGGGGACAGCATCTATTTCCCTAACTCTGTAGTGGGCATCATGGGTGGGTCCATTGTTCACACAACGCCTGTGTTCGGACATGTAATCTGCGTGTTGCTTTGATATGCGGTCCACTTGCTGAGCTGAGCCACCACATGTGCCTGGGGTATGTGGCACACACCCATGCAGCGGGTGGGAACAATGTTTGGGCCCCAGGAGTGTGCAGATTACGTGTGTCACACATACATAGCCAGCTATCCACTGTCCAGGGCTCATCCCTCATTCATGTGGGGCAGGACAGTCATGCCTACTCCAGGCCATGCAATGCACTCTGTACTCCCACTCCCGTGTATCAGCTGACACATTGTGCGCAGTGATTTGACCCCTCAGGTGTCTGCCTCTGTGTCAGTGTGCTGTGGATTTGTTGCCAGGACTGCTGGGGTGTTTCTCGGTAGGGGCGCAGCATGCCACTGGAGATGTGACCATAGGAGATGATACTTGTGTGTCACATAGGTGTTTGATCAGCTGCCCGTGCAGACTGGGGTATGCGAATGTGAAGTTCAGGCAGCTGTTTCCCATTCACAGCAGATTGTGAGGGGCTCAGGTTCAGAGGGTAGTGTCACAGGTCTCCCATATGTCCAATCGGTATGACCTGGACAGATGAGGGTTAAGATGATGTGTTGTGTGGGGGATGTACATGTGCACTTGTGCAGCTCCAGGACTTGCATTCCCCATGACCTACTATTGTGACACAGTGCAGAGTGTTGTTGTCTGGCTGCCAAGTCATACATCACTGAGACAGTGATGTATGACTTAGCAGTCATGCCTCCGCCATGGCATGTGTCTACTTATTGGTGATCCTGCAGGGGAGTGACATGTGCTACATGCACACCATTGTGGCGATGGCTATCAGGACATGGGTGCATCATGGTGTCTGTCGCTGGTATGCATCACATGCATTTCCTATTTGACTCTGGGCATCCCTTTCATCCGGAAACCTGTACTGACTCAGTGGCAAGAGTTGTGATGTGTGCATGTCCACATGCTACACCGTGTCCTCTGCACTGTCCAACTACTGTGTAGGTGGTGCATGTGTCCACACTGGGGTGTTGCTATCCAACAGACACCAGACAGATGGGTGCAAGGCCATGTGGGATGTGAGTGCCATGGTTGGCATCAGACTGACAATTGGCTTCTCCTGTTCAGTTAGGGCACTTTTAGCAATGTTCAACTAATGATGCCAGGGCTTGCTCTGTAATGTGCTGTGCTCACAGTGGTGTGTGCATTTGGTGCAGGTGACTGATGTCTGTCTGTTTCCCCATTGTTTGCAGATACATCCACGGCCACAGAAGGGGACAGCTCCACGGACCAGGAGGAGCCGGAGAGCCAGACTGGGTCAGCAGCCGAGAAGTGGTCGGAGGGACCCAGTGGCACGGAGGGCGAGGGGAGCCACACCGAGGAGTCCTCAGCACCATCCACCTCAGCTGAGGACCAGAGCAACTCGGAGGATGACTCCCTTATGGAGGCGGGTGTCAGCAGCCACCACACCCCAGCTAGTGTTGCTGTCCCCGCCACCACCAGCACCACCACCGCCCTCCCATCGGCTCCCATTCCCCAGGTCCGTGGAGGCTCCCATGTTCGGGAGCGTGTCTCCTTTGGGCCAGGCACCGCACCCCCTGCCCCTTTGTCCCCTGCTGCCCTGAGTGAGGAGTCTGTGTAACTCCTTCGCCAGCTCCATGTAGGGCAGACAGCCATGCTGAGTGTCCTGAATGCGCACACCGCTCTGTTGACTCAGCTGGTGTCGTTCATGGAGGGCATCTCATCGGGCATGTCTGACCTACAGAGGGGCAATAGGTCCATGGACTCCTCCCTGACGGCAGCAGTGTCCCTCCTCAGACAGTCCCTCACCCCTCCTGCCTCTGCTCCATCCACACTCCCCAGCACCTTACCCGTCCCAAGCACACACACACCAGCACAGGCACACACCAGCACACAAACGTCCAGCACACAGACACACACACCACAAACAAAACGCACACGCACGCACAGTCAGGGGACTGAAACCAGACTCACAGGGGATGGGGCCCTGGAACACACACACGCATCCACGAGCACTGTGCAGTCCTCAGTTGCCTCTCCCTCCAAAGCACCCTCCCTTGCCTCACCTGCAACCCCAAAGACCCAGCGGCTCTTCCTCAGTGACCTCGGCCTCTTCCCCTCCGATCCAGCTGATACAGCATTCAGGGGGAAGAGGAAGCCCCCCCACATGGAGCAGAGTGCCCCTCGCCCCCGGACACCCTCCCCCAGGTGCAGACAGACTGAGGCCCCCACCCGCAAGTCCCCCCGGAGTCGTAAGAGCAAGACCCCTACGCCGCCCTGCAGCTCAGGCACCAGGTCTCCTTCCTCCATCCCTCAGGCCCCCACTCCACAGGTGCCCCCACCACACCCTGCCCCAGGTTCCCCCACCCACAGATATACCATCCCCAAGAGGATCCGGCCTTCTCCCCTGCCACTTGCTCTCCCGGCACCACACCCCCGCTGCGCTTGTCTGTGCCACTGATGTGGTGAGGGTGTCCTCCCCCTCTGTCCAGCCCACCTTGCCTGTTCCCCATTCTCCTCCCCTGGTGGTAGGCACTGCAGTGGAGTCCACTACCACCCTGTCTGACTTGGGCACTGCAGTGGCGGACCTGTCCACTCCATCTGCAGGGTCCACTGCAGTCGTGCCGGCACCCACAACATCTGAGTCATGCCCCCAGTTGTGCCGGCACACACCATGTCAGACACCTCCACTGCAGTTGTCAGTGGCTCTCCAGCACCCACCACCCCTTCCCTGCTTCCTCCTGGTGAGCCCTGATCCTGTCCCTGCGGTGCCTGGCCTGCCCCCCGGTTGCCCCTCCTAGTGGATTGTCCCTGGTTTTGTGCAGTGCAGGCATGCGTAGGGTGACATCTGCCACTGTCACCCTGTTTGGACTTTGACAATGGACTGGCCATTGGCCTTTGTGTTTTTTCTGGACTTTCAGTTTTCAATACACACATATGCTGAATAAAGCAACTTTCTGTTCTCTAGTGCTTATGCTTCTGATGTACATGTTGTTGATGATGCTAACCATGCCCTTGCTGCAGTGATGGTGATATTTGGTCTCATGATAATGAAGTGTTACTGTGCAGGAACCCATGTGGTCCAGGGGGAATGTGTCCTATCCTGTGGTGTATCCATGTCATCCATAGCAGCATCTGAGGGTGTCATGTGTTCAGTATTTGGCAATGGGATTTCCTACTTACATTAGCAATTTCACATCTGTGGCTTCCACCCCTGCACATCTGTTGTGCCTGCCATTGTTCAATTCGTCTACTTCCCTGACCGTGTGGCCATCTCCACTGGACATGCAGGTTTGGGCATCAATGGGGAAGGACTCATCTGTGTTGTCAGTGCAACATTGCTATACAAGTGTGTTGGATCTGTGCTGATGATTTCGTTGGCACTTCCATGACCAGGCTGATGTGACAGGAGCCTTCATTTGGTGCTAATTGTTGATTGTGTGACCAAGTGCTCAGCTGACATGATGGGGCCCTACTGAGGCAACATATGGCATAGCTTTCCTCACACAGGAGTGGAGTCCCCTCATGGCAGTGTGTACTCCTGTGACATTGCCTGCGCCCAAGGTGTGTGTTGTATGAGCATGTCTGTGTGTTCACTTCCGTTTAGCTGTGCATGCTGTGATCCCTAGTGTTGTACCTGTTTGTGATGCTTGCTGAGTTGACCTATGTTCCCCCAAAGTCTTCTCCCTGGGTTCTCTGTGATGTGGGTGCATGGCACATTACTGGTCATCAGGGTGTCACCCATAGGTGTGTTTGCTGTCAGGGCTGAGTTTGTGTGCAGACGCAGATGGGTCACAGTCAGGTTTCCCCTTGGCACTTGTTGTTTGCCCCTGTCATGTGATTTCCAGTTTGTGTTATCTTTCAGTGATTGTGACACGTTGTGTGTGTGACTGCTGGCACTCCTCAGGGTCCGGGCTGCAATGTTGGTTGTTGTCTATGTGTGTTCTTTGTGGGTGACCTTGGCTTCTTCATTGGTGTGTGACTGTGGCTGGGATCCCATTGGTTGGTGTGGCATTGCCGTCATGTCCATGTACAGCGTAGTGTGCAGTGTGTCAGACATTCAGGAGTCTTGTTGAGTGGCCATGTGTGATGTGTTTCTGCACCTTGGTTCCCACCCACCACCCTGGAATAGTCATGGGTGCATGTGCAATGTCACCAGTGCATGTGTGCTTCACTGCTGCACATTGTTGGAGGTCGAGGGGTGTGGTGTTGAGTGTGTGCAGATGAGAGTTGTTGCCCGGCTAGGCCCCTGCCTCCATGTTGGCCTTGGCTTACTGGCCGTGCTGATTGATTTGTGCTTGTGTAGGTGTGATGGTAGTTTGTTGCTCAGGACACATGACTGTGGTTCACAGTGTGAACGACATTTAGCTTTGTCATCACAGTGGGATTGTAATGCAGCCCAGGGTCACCACATTGTGGGGGCCCTGGGGGTAGTGCTGTGGTGTGTCTGTGTCTTGCTGTGTCAGTTGCTGTTCCTACGTGCCTGTGTGACATGTGTGATTTGTGCTCCCTCTCATCTGACAATGCCTGCTTGCCCACATAGGGGATTTGGATCCATGAGTTACCTTTGTGTGGCACTGTATGCACATCTGTATGATTGGTATTCAGGTCTCCTCATGTGTTGTGTGGTTGCCTGGGGACACTGGCACCCCCCTCACCTGTTGTGTATGATGTGCAGTGTGGGTCTGCCTGTTTGTGTTTGTGCATCTGCACCACTGCATTGGCATATCTTGGGTGTGCCATTGGCTGTATGTAGTTTGGTGGGTTTCCCCTGCTGTCCCTGGGACTCCTAGGTCATCGGTCAGCACAATGATCATGGTTTGTGTGTCCCATTGCTGCCATGGTATGGTATCTGTTCACCTCACATCTACAGTCTCCACAGGGTATCTGCATTTGTGTGCCCATTGGTGCAAATATGTGGGTCTGCATTCTGATGGTCACTTCTGTCATTGTGTCATTGATGAATGTTGACAGTGTCAGCCCCCATGGGTGTTGTTTGTCTGCACATGGCCAAAGGCATGTCTTATTTGCACTGCAGTATTTGCCTCCCCCAATTTATGTTGCAATGGGACACATGCACTACTTTGCCACTGATGTGTTTTATGTTCTGTGACCAGGAATCATCCATGCAGTTTGGCAGTTGCAGCTTTTTCTTTGTCAACACTTACATTTTGGTCACTGTGATGATGGGGGTTTGGACCCCATTGCCACAATGTTCAAAATGTGCTTCAGCTATGGACCCCACACTTACATTTTGGTCACTGTGATGATGGGGGTTTGGACCCCATTGCCACAATGTTCAAAATGTGCTTCAGCTATGGACCCCACACTTACATTTTGGTCACTGTGATGATGGGGGTTTGGACCCCATTGCCACACTGTTCAAAATGTGCTTCAGCTATGGACCCCACCCTTACATTTTGGTCACTGTGATGATGGGGGTTTGGACCCCATTGCCACACTGTTCAAAATGTGCTTCAGCTATGGACCCCACACTTACATTTTGGTCACTGTGATGATGGGGGTTTGGACCCCATTGCCACAATGGTCATGGCCTGCTTGCATTGTGGGGGCCACACACATATATGTGTGGCACATGTGATAGGGGGTCATATTGTATGTTCAAAGTCATGTTCAGTGTTGTAGGCATTTGACACAGTCTACACACGCTTGTCATGGTGTTGGGGGAAGTCTTTTTCTTGCATTCCCTAGGTTGTGGTGTGCTGGTTGTGTCATGCATTGTCCATCCTATGAGTGGGGGTGGTGTTGGTGGTAGGCATCCAGCCCCCATGGGTAGAGGTGGTAGTAGTGACAGGCATCCAGCCCCCTGGGTAAGGGTGGTAGTAGTGGTAGGCATCTGGCACCCCTGGGTAAGGGTGGTAGTGGTGGTGGGCATCTGGCACCCCCTGGCTAAGGGTGGTAGTAGTGGTAGGCATCCAGCCCCCCTGGGTAAGGGTGGTAGTAGTGGTAGGCATCTGGCACCCCTGGGTAAGGGTGGTAGTAGTGGTAGGCATCCAGCCCCCCTGGGTAAGGGTGGTAGTAGTGGTAGGCATCTGGCACCCCTGGGTAAGGGTGGTAGTAGTGGTAGGCATCCAGCCCACCCTGGGTAAGGGTGGTAGTGGTGGTAGGCATCTGGCACCCCCTGGCTAAGGGTGGTAGTAGTGGTAGGCATCCAGCCCCCTGGGTAAGGGTGGTAGTGGGCATCTGGCACCCCCTGGCTAAGGGTGGTAGTAGTGGTAGGCATCCAGCCCCCCTGGGTAAGGGTGGTAGTAGTGGTAGGCATCTGGCACCCCCTGGCTAAGGGTGGTAGTAGTGGTAGGCATCCAGCCCCCTGGCTAAGGGTGGTAGTAGTGGTAGGCATCCAGCCCCCTGGGTAAGGGTGGTAGTAGTGGTAGGCATCTGGCACCCCCATGGCTAAGGGTGGTAGTAGTGGTAGGCATCCAGCCCCCTGGGTAAGGGTGGTAGTGGTGGTGGGCATCTGGCACCCCCTGGCTAAGGGTGGTAGTAGTGGTAGGCATCCAGGCCCCCTGGGTAAGGGTGGTAGTAGTGGTAGGCATCTGGCACCCCTGGGTAAGGGTGGTAGTAGTGGTAGGCATACAGCCCCCTGGGTAAGGGTGGTAGTAGTGGTAGGCATCTGGCACCCCTGGGTAAGGGTGGTAGTAGTGGTAGGCATCCAGCCCCCCTGGGTAAGGGTGGTAGTGGTGGTAGGCATCTGGCACCCCCTGGCTAAGGGTGGTAGTAGTGGTAGGCATCCAGCCCCCTGGCTTAGGGTGGTAGTAGTGGTAGGCATCCAGCCCCCTGGCTTAGGGTGGTAGTAGTGGTAGGCATCTGGCACCCCCATGGCTAAGGGTGGTAGTAGTGGTAGGCATCCAGCCCCCTGGGTAAGGGTGGTAGTGGTGGTGGGCATCTGGCACCCCCCTGGCTAAGGGTGGTAGTAGTGGTAGGCATCCAGCCCCCCCTGGGTAAGGGTGGTAGTAGTTGTAGGCATCTGGCACCCCCCTGGCTACGGGTGGTAGTAGTGATAGGCATCCAGCCCCCCTGGCTAAGGGTGGTAGTAGTGGTAGGCATTCAGCCCCCCCGGGTAAGGGTGGTAGTAGTGGTAGGCATCTTGCACCCCCATGGCTAAGGGTGGTAGTAGTGGTAGGCATCCAGCCCCCCTGGGTAAGGGTGGTAGTGGTGGTGGGCATCTGGCGCCCCCTGGCTAAGGGTGGTAGTAGTGGTAGGCATCCAGCCCCCTGGGTAAGGGTGGTAGTAGTGGTAGGCATCTGGCACCCCCTGGCTAAGGGTGGTAGTAGTGGTAGGCATCCAGCCCCCCCTGGGTAAGGGTGGTAGTAGTGGTAGGCATCTGGCACCCCCCTGGCTACGGGTGGTAGTAGTGGTAGGCTTCCAGCCCCCTGGGTAAGGGTGGTAGTGGTGGTGGGCATCTGGCACCCCCTGGCTAAGGGTGGTAGTGGTGGTTGGCATCCGGCCCCCCCTGGGTAGGGGTGGTGGTGCGCATTCAGGCCCCTGTGTGCATATGTGGCATTGGTGATGGGCATCCCGCCCCTATGGTGCTGCTGTTGCTGGTGTAAGTAAATTCTGCATCCCTCTGTGTGTGTGTGTGATGTGTCGTGTACGTGTTGTATGTGTTTTGTGGTTGGTGTCTGACTTACCTTCTGCGCCGTACGCGTCCGTGCCTGTTCCGGTAGTAAATGTAGAATATTGGTATGATCGGGACAAAGGGATTCATGGTTGGTTCGTGTCGTTCGTCTTTCTCGTCGCTTCGCGTCGTCCTCGTCGCTGGCGTGTTCACCTCGTAGGCGTGGATCGTGTTGTGGCGCGAATCGGAGCTTATGTGCGCCTCTCCCGGATGCTTTGACGTGCCGTGCGTAGCGACGGGTTCGGCGCGTACAGAAATCGCATCGTACTTGTCCGGCCGGACAGGGCTGCATTTTCCCTTCCGTGCGACTCGATTCTGCGTTTCCGGATTCGCCTCGGTCGGAGAACAGGACCTGGATTGGGTGAGTACGACTCGGCCGGATTCTGTGCTGTTGTGCGCATCGTACTTACTCGTTCGGTATGCTGTACGGATCGGTCGGGAAACAGGCATTCGCATGGCTTTTTTCCCGAGCGAATGGTATTGGGTGCGCCTCCGACTGAGATCGGAATCGGCCCCCTAGTGTGGTAACAGACAGAGAGGACCAGGCACCGGACTGAGCAACACTGCCAGTGAAAATTAGGGTCACACCTCTGGAGTGGCTGGAGACCCACTGCTTTATAGGAGCTGTAATCCACAAGCAGAGCAACATTCTCCAGAGTTCCTTTTATGAGTGGGGGTGCAGCAGTGGCTCGCACTCGTTTGCCACATTACATGCCACTCCACACTGGATGTGAGCAACACTCATTTGTCCAATGTTTTCTCTTGTTTGGATCAAAATTAAAACATAATTATTGGCATAACTAAATGTACATCTACTGCTGCAAATCTGTACCCCTTCATATATATAGATGAATTACAGTAAACGGTTATTTTTTCTTTTTTCCTGGTTGTGCAGTTGTAAGTTAAATGCCCAGCAGATTGTTGAACTTTGCTGTGCAAGCCCGTTACCAGAAAGTAATTTGGTTCTTGAATACCCAAATTCCCCTTCAACAGCTCTCTGCCTTGAACAATTAACAAAGTAAAGATATTGGTCTTCAAAGATCGTTTAACCCAGGGGGGCAGATTTACAAGCCCCTTGCGACACTTTTGCGTCACTTTTAACATGGGAAAAGTGACGCAAAAGTGGCGCAAGGGGCTTGTAAATCTGCCCCAGGGTATTTAGTTACTGATATGTATCGAATAACAATTTCATGTACACTGGTTGTTGCATTTTAAACTTGTAAAAAAGAAAAATACAAAAACGGCAGTGGATGATACCAGATTAGATGTGTGATCTGGGTAAATTGATTATATGCGCCACTTGGTTGTTTTGAAGTTATAGGCATCGCTACTTTCTTGGAAGGAACCCACAAAAAACGTGTGGAAGGTGAGCTTTAGTAAGCAGACTAAGGGGCATATTAGCAAGAACCTCGTTAAAATTATCGCCGTTTTAGCGGCAGGAAACTGCCGCTAAAACGGCGATAATGGGCTTGCTGATATGCGTTATGGATTTCCAATAGAAGCCCAGGTTAGATGTCCTGCACATCTAACCTGGGCTTCTATTGGAATTCTATTACGCATATTACGTTTTAGCGGCAGTTTCCTGCCGCTAAAACGGCGATAATTTTACCGCCGGTCTTGCTAATATGCCCCTAAATTCTTTGCCACTCCTCGAGAAATATGTGGAAAACGTGAAGCTTTTCTTTCTAAATTCTTCAATAAGTATACTTTACAAAGCCCATCCCCTTGTAATTCCCCTGATAAATTTGGGCAAACGTTGGTCAAAGTGGGCGGTAATTTTTTTTTCTGGCTACTCCTCTGCGTTGAACAACTATTTAGAACCATGTCATCTTCAAACCTGGAACATGATTGTTTTTAGGGGATCTAAGTGTGTATTGTCATATAAAGTTACAATATTTATGTCAGTAGCTGGGCTGGTCCTAAATCGTATTGACTGGGAGTGCGCCCTGGGCGGTAAGAAAATTTGATATTTGTTGGGTGGGGGGTTGGTGCGGTGTGGCAGCAGGAAGTGTGTGGAAGATGGTAGGAGGGCCGGGGGTTGATGGGGTGCTAACAATTAAGCTGAGGTACGTTAAGGGCTTATTACAAAGTCTTTAATGGGACCTGATTGAGACCAAGTTGGATGGAGGAGCTGCTATTTGCACAACATTAAGTCAGGCGGCTCTCTGCTGCGCCCCTCGGAATATCGACGCCCCGGGCCTAGGCCCAGCTCGCCCATGCCCAAGGCCGACCCTGGTCAGTGGCTTCCAGTGATGGTCACCCTTTTTGGTGCCGGGAACTTCGTTTTCATCCTCAGACTTTGAACCAGAACAAGAGATAGAAATGCAGCAAAGTGGGATAGAAGGATTAAGAGAAATATAGAATAAGAGTTAGTAATGGAGAAAGAGGAGATAAAAAAGCTAAAGAGACAAGAAGTGTAGGGTCTTGACAGAGTCATGATGTTTAATAGCCAGTCTTGGTGTTTGGCGCCTTAGAAAAACTTTGGGTCCCACAATTTTTTTTCAAATTAAACATTACAGCAGTATGTGGGAAAACAAACAAAAACAATAAAAGAAAGCCTCCCTGTCTCCCACGGCTTGATTTAAATATCCTGCCTTACAGATGTATTCTGAAAACGTTCGCCACAGGGACTCAGATTTATTTTCTCTTTAAATCAATCACCGAATCATATAATTAATGCCGCAGGTGTTCCATCCATCAGCCCTTTTAAAAAGACCCGTAAAAGGCAGAACAGTTTGGTAGCTGACATTTCATTTAACCTTCGCAATTTTGCGGTTCACACTGTTTAATTGTACATGTTTCCACTGTCTTTTAATATTTATAAGAATCCCTTCTGTGCCGCTTTCTGCGGAGCGAGAGGGAGGAAGATGCTTATCCGTCATGTATTATTTATGCCGCCACATGCTTTGGGGGGGCCGCTGTACACATTCATGTTTACTTGATGTTTCCGGAGACCGGATCCTGGACTCTGCAGCCATCGCCCTGGAATTCGCAGATTCGCTGACTCCTCTGCTGACTGCAGTTTAAAGGTCTTGTTTTTGTCACTTGGGGTTAGGTATGGGCATCAGTCAGGCGTCCCTAAAATTGAGATTTAAAAGCTACTTTGGCAAAAAAATATGACACTAATGAGAGGTTTTGACGCAACGGAAGGACATTGGAGTCCGCATTTATCAGCACACACTGACAGTGAGATTGCAAAATCAGCAGACGGGGGCTGAGGGGACTCCATTTTCTGGCAGCTAACTGTCAGTCATTGCTACAAACTCCCACTTAAAATATATCATTCACAGAGGGAGGGCAGTATTCTCCGGTGTGCTGCGATAATATTTTTTCCACCTTTATCAGGTGTATTTCTATTGCGTTTCGAGCTCTGTACAGGAATATAAATCGTTTGAAGGGCGTGAATCAATATTAGGTAATTATAACAGCCAATAAAGGGGGTAAAAAAGAATATTAGTCACAAAGCGCATTCAGTCATTATCCTTTTTTCCCATTTACAAGAACATCGTAAAGGTACAATATATACACAACACATTGACAGTCAAATCATCAAAAAACAACAAAGAGCATTCGGCATAAAACAAAATGAACAAAATACATTATAAATCTTACAAGAATGTTTAATACTGTTGGCAGGGATAGAATCGCCTAAAAACGTAGGGGCAGATTTACAAGCCCCTTGCGCCGCCATTGCGTCAATTTTTTTGACGCAACAGTGGCGCAAACAATGCGGCCAATTTACAACGTGACACATCTGGGGAGATGCGTCACATTGTAAAGCCCTGTGTCACATCATACCTGCGTCAGGTATAATGTATGCAGGGTGGGCGTTCCCACGCAAAAAGCCATGTAGAACTGAGGCAGTGATATTTACATTTCACTGCGTCACTCTTCGCCTTCACTGCGTCAAAATCCCTACGCCTGCTCAGACCAGGCGTAAGGAATGATGCAGGGCTTTTTGAATGGGACTCACCTATCTATTGTGGCGCATTGCTGGAGTTGCGTCACTTTCATGAGCAACTCCAGCAATGCTTCACTTTTGGGACAACAGATGTGTCAGAATTTCTGATGCATCTGTTAATCCTTGCGCCATGGAGCACTGTATTGTAAATACAGCGCATCCATGGTGGCGCAAGGACATTAAGCGCTGGCGCAAGGAAACTGACGCATCTATGCAGATGCGCCTGTTCCTTGTAAATCTGCCCTGTAATATGTTTATTAGGAATCTTACTGAAATAGATACCATAACACTGGAATCAGGTCTATTAAGAGTTCATGGTGAGCCTTAGTTTGACGAATCTCTTTAAAAAATCGCCACAGAAAAACAAGCATGCTCATTTAGGGAGTAGTTGCAAGAACATAAAGGTTGGTCTGCCGACTAAATTTAGAATTCTTTAGAAGTGGAACAATAAATTTAGCCCTCAAATGGGCATAACATTTACAAAAACTATAAAGGGCATACTGTGTTGATCTGAAAATGAATCACTTGGGCAAGCCCGTTGAGCTGCCGGTACGTCACTTTTCCCCATATTAAAAGTGGCGCAACGACGGTGCAAGGGGTTTGTGAATAAGCCCCTCAGGTGCCAATCTCTTGGAATCATGAGTAAAAACGTGTGCTTTTGAGAAAACATAACTTGTATTAGGAATGGAAACTGTCAACAACAAAAGCAACACTTTTAATTTGTGTGTGTCCAGAAATGCTTAGGGGCATATTTACAAGCCACTTTTAGTGACGTTCCTGTGGCGATAGGTGCATCGCCTTATTTATAAGGCACTCAACGTGGCTTAACGCTGCCTTGTAAATAAGGCCCCCTTTCACGCTATACTTAGCCTGAAAGGGGTGGGTAATAGGTGTTTCGGTGGGCGTTCTACCGAAACACCCATTGATTATGACTCTGCCCCATATTTACAAGAGCGACGGTAATATGGGGCAGTGCCAAAATTAAGACCAGGGAAAACCTGGTCTTAAACAGGTGCAACGAGGAGAAATGTTTAATTTCTCCTCGTTTTTGCTGTTTCCATGTGTGCAGTGCACATAGAAACAGCAAAAGGTCTTTGATTGTTTATATGCAGGATGGTGTCTCTTCCTGCACATAAACAATCAATAAATAAAATGACGTTTTGCAACTTCTAAGTGTGCTGCCTTAAGCAGCACACATAGAAGTTTCAAAACACCATTTAAAGATTATGTGCAGGAAGGGACACCTTCCGGCACATAAACAATCTTCCCCTCAACGCAGACACCCTTGCACCATGGTGCAAGGGTGCCTGCACTGGAGCTATGCTGCTAAATTCAGTGCCAGCGCAGGGGGAAACTCAGGGCTGCACCATATTCTTGTAAATCTGGTGCAGCCCTGCATTTCAGAAGTGGCGGAGCATGGCGTTAAGCCAAGGAGGCTAACGCCACGCTCTGCCACCTTTATAGTAAATAAGCCCCTTAGTGTCTGTTGCAAAGTCATCCTGTGCCCTGGGCACCCCCCAACATTTTGCTGACTGGTACTGGTGGTACTGACTCTGACTGACCCTGGGCTTTGCCTAACCAGGCCCAGGGCCAGTGCTATGCTCAGAACACTTAGAATACAGTGAAAACACCTACATAAACTAGGGTACTCTATGGGTTGGGGTACCCCTGTGATTGGCATGACCTACCCTATAAGACCCTAGTACATAATAGGGCAGGGGGATTGAAACTACCTATCAGTCCCTAGTATATAGTAGGGCATGGCGGTTTAAAGGCCAGCAGCCTTTTCTGCACTTGCATGTGTGCACTGCTGAAGCCTGAGGTCAGCTTAAAAGCAGCCCTGGGTTCCATGACTGCTTTTAAAAGTAAATTGTGCCCAAACTCGACTTTGGTGTTTGGGGCACTTACAAATGGATAACCTACAATGTTTTGGCATATTAGGAACCCTCGGGTCTCCCCTAGGTGTCCCAGGGTGGGGGTCAGGTATTTATAAGGTGGACCCTTATAAAATGAGTTTTATATGCCCTGGGTTAAGTGAAAGTTCACATTTCACTCCCCACATTGTGTTAAAGTGTTGCCCAAATTTGACTTTGATGCTAGGAGCACTGTGGAGGGAGGATCTGCAATATTTCTACAGATTCAGAACCCCTAAAATCTCCCCTAGGTGGTCCATGGGGTGGGGGTCCTGTAGATATAGGCGGAGTACTTATAAAATATGTTTTTGTAAGTCCTGGTGCTGGAAAAATGGCCCAAGTCATTTTTCCCATTGCAAATCCCATGCCACATAGGTTAACATGGCAAGAAGTTATTAACTATTAACTCCTGACAGGAGAATGATAGAACTTCCATTCAAAGACTTCCCAGAATGGTAGTGATAAATCCAACAGTATGATACTGTTTGAATTTCTCCTAAAATGTACAGACAAGATGTTATAAGACTTTCTTGTTTGTAGGTCTAGATTCAGCCCTCCAGTGGTCTGTCCTGATTGGTCAGAGTTAAGTGGATTAGCCAGGCTGCCTTGAAGAGGTGATAAAGAGCCCCTGGGGTTAACCAGCTCTGCTGGGAGGGCAGTGTGCTGCTACACAGGAAAGCCTGATCAGGGGGAGGAGTCGTAAACCATGGTCTTCAAAGGGAAGGGGAAGGCCTCAGTGTCATTTACAACTCTACTCTTTTGACCCCAAGCCAGAGCTAGGATTAAGGCAAGAATGAGCAGATGCATGGGGGAGAGTCTATGGAAAGTAGCCATCCTGGGGGTGTGTTTAGCCAGCTCTTACATCCCTGCTGGAAAATCAGCCATTATGAATTTGGAAGATTTGGTGCACTCTGGGACAAAATAATGCCACACTCTACAGGATGTGGTCATATCCTTGGGGAGTTGCCCTGCTCCCATTGGTCAGGAGTGACCTCCTGCTTGACCCAGAGAACTTGGAATACGTATCTGAGAAGGGCAGAGCCCCTCAGATCTGCTGCTTGAAACTTAAGAAAGCAAGACGTTGTGCCATGCTAAGAAGTTGGATGTGCAATTGCTAAGGCCTGCCCTCTGAGGACTGCACCATCTGGAACTACAGCCCTGTGGACTACCTTGCTGTGAAAAAGAGTAAAGAGTGGACTCCTGCAAGCTACTGGTTAACAGAGCTCACCTGGATCATCACCACCAAGAATCCGCAACCTGGAAAACTACCAGTGGATTTGTAAGGGTTTTGTCCAAGTGGATTGTGGGAACTGAAGTCCTCAACTTTCAAGGACCATCTTGGAGCTTCCAGACCCTTGGAGTGAGTTTGAGACACTTTGGGACCCTTTGTGGACCTTCAGGAAGAAGTTCCAGGAGTTTGGAGAACTTTGGAGCAACTTTGGAAAAAAGCTCTATTGGGGGACCGACTCAACCTGGTAGGCCAAGCCTTCCAGGTTCTTCCCCCTGAAAGCTCCGTTGGTCCGACTTCCAGAGTTTGACCGGGAGTAGAAGAAATCCGAGGCCGGCGAACCCTCACCGAATCCGGCCTGGTGAAGAGCATCGAGGAACCCCACGAGAAAAGGCTCCAGAAAAGTTTCTAAGTCCGAAGGTAAAAACTGATACCCGGGACCTACCGCGAGGAGTAGCCGCTCAGGGCTCCATCGCGGTCGGCCTGAAACTTTGACTTTGAGCTGGTCTATCGCTTCCAGATATCCCAAATAGGTGCTATAGGTTTCTAAGTGCTATAAAGTGATAAATCTTTAAAAATTCACATCTCGGGTTCCCCGCATTGGATTTTTGTCGTTTAGGTGTCATTTTAAAGATAAAAATATTTCCTATTTTTATAAATTGGTGTTGGATTTTTATTATGCATTGTGTCTTAATTATTTACTGAATTGGTGTTTTTAAATGCTTTACATACCTGTCTTTGAAGTTAAGCCTGCCTGCTTGCAGCCAAGCTACCAAGGGTTGAGCATGGGAATAATTTTCTAAGACCTATGCTGAGTCCTATCATGTGTTAGTGGCCTTATTGCCAGTGGCAGACCTACATTTGCCCCTACCAATATTCCACTTTCCAACAGTGTCTCTTCCACGGATAGAAAAAAAGACCATCAAACACTGCTCAAAGTGCAAAAAGCATCTCACTCAAAGAGATTTGGCCAGGTTTACTATTTTTTCATGTAGTGCAGAAACCAACTTTGCTGTGCTATATTGATCAAATCGAATAAACACAGCGCAGCGCCATACATACTCAGATTCTCCCACTGATGATGTCGTCCCCTCCATTGTCGCACAAACTGGTTGCTTTGCGAGGCTCACAGTCTTGCACCTTTATACAAAGGTGAGTGTGCACTGTCTAGGATATGATTTATACTGAAAGCATACATTTTCAAAAAAAAGTCCTATGCCTAGACAAACTCAGAAGAATCCCATGCATTGGATGTGTGGTGTGTACAGTGGCACACATGCACTGTGAGTTTTTATTTCAGAAATAAACCCATTTCCCCTTGTTACCTCCTGTTTCATCGAGGCATTTCTTTTTGATGAAAAGCTAAGTCTGTCTATCTTAATACATTGGACTTTGAGTCACAATCTCTGGGTGTATGTGCTGATACTCATCAGGAATGCACAGAAATTCCCCCTTGATTTATGTAATGCAGTGCAAAAGTGTTCTTGTACTGAGAAAAGGGCATATTTACTGCTCAAAACACATTTTGTTCTGGATACTAAATACCATTGGGAGACTTTGCTCCACTTTGCATCACTTTGCACTAAGGCAAAGCTTTAGTTAGTCTGTGCCAGTGTCCCAGGTAGGGATGTAAAGCTGCAGGACTTGGCTTACACACATTTTATTCTCTGTCTCTCTCTTAGCCTATGAACAGCCGTTATGCATGTGAAGAGCTACTGCCTGTTTCTGTTCTTCATGAGAAACTCCTTTTATGCTTACTTACTGAATGTAAGAAATTGGGTTATTAGTTGCGAAGGAGGTGAGCACTTCACAAGAAATGAATTCACAATTATCTTTTTACTGGGAGTCAAGTACCCTATTATAGCACTTCACTTTCTCCAGGCAGCGAAGCAGAGTTGTTCTAGGTCAACACAGGGGAGGTGGTGTGGGCTAGTAACCGGTATGCAACAACAACTTTCAATAAATTGTTGTCCAGTCAGTCCTTTTTCTGTTAAAAAGGAAAACTACTTTTATTGCACATACATTATTTAATATTAGGCAATAACATACAAATATATACATTCAGATAGATGGAAATACCTTTGGTGATACCTTCATATAATATTACACCGCTAGTGTGTCCTGAGTCCTATTTCCACAATACACTCCACCTACACTAGGTGCAACACCACAAGATAATGAGGTGGCATTATCAAAGAGGCAGGCCTGCTGACTTTGTCAGTGTGTCACAACGGTAGGAAAAGCAGGCACAACCTCCTCTTGTTCCATAATGGAGAACCCAAATATTCAGTAGTAACTAATCATATTTATATCACACAACCTTGCTGATACAGTAACATAACGGGTGCAGCCAAATATTTAAGACTTAAAGCTCTAAGATAATAGAGGCATTGATGTCAAATGGCATTGTATATTAAATGTTATGTAATATTAGGCAAGTTGTATTACTGTGTTTCACAGCATTGAATAACCTAAAAATCTAAGAAAATAATTTGAAATGGAATAATAAAGCAAGCTGCAATAAATGTTATGATCCACCATTGAAGTCAATAGGTGTAGCCAGGTCTGGTGGCTCAGTGGACTAATGCATCCAATGCAAGGGCCTGTGTTCTACCTCATGGTCACAGGTTCACATTCTGGTGGGTCCACTCAGTCTTACATCCATCTGAGGTCAATAAAATGAGTACTGTTGGTTAAAAATAAACATTTGTTATTCAGCGCCAAGATACCCCATTAGGGGTGAACTTGCGCTTTACAAATACACATGTTAGTACCAACAATAAATACTAGTAGTCTACTACTGAAATCATAGGACCATCCAATAGAAATCCTTGCACTCCAGAACCCCTGTAACAAAACTATAGGCTCATGGAGAGTATTAGAACTGTCAACCTTAGGATGGTCTTCCCCCAACGTTTTGCCTTGCGCCTACATTTTTGTACTAGTCTTGTTTTTTCTGGCCTTAGGACTCTGTGCACTTTACCAATGCTAACCAGTTCTAAAGTGCTTTTGCTCTCTCCTCTAAACATGGTAGCATTGGCTTATACCCAATTGGCATATTTAATTTGCTTATAAGTTCCTGGTAAAGTGTCACTACATGTGCCCAGGGCTTGTAAATTAAATGCTACAAGTGGACCTGCAGGTATAAACTTCAAGAGGTAACCCGTAAACCCAGTTGAGACCTGGGTGATAAGTGTATTCAACAAATAACAATATCTCAACAGGTAATACTTTAAGGCAATTATTTAAAAACATGCACAACAGTTGCAAAAAGGAAGGAAACACGGAGGCATCAATGATTTTCGCAATAATTGCTAAGAGAAGTTTGTATTCCAAATGGATTAGGAAAATAGCACTATATTACATTGAATGTACATGTACCCTGTACAAACCTGTGCATAATTGTGCTCATGAAAGAAGTGAACGACGCACAGTGACAAGTGAAACCAGCGAGAGGCGGTGCAAGAAAACAGTGATGTCAATATTTGCAGAAGAACATTTTTGGTGGTTCAAATTCATGTAATAAAAACTTAAAGTCAGTCAATTAGTTAATGAACCAAAAGAAAAATGAGCCAAATAACGACGTTTCGACCTGATATCAAATTAGGTCATCATCAGGACCAGGTCGCAAAATGTTTTGAAGTGCTGAGGAGAGGAGAGAGAATAGGAGAGGATGTAATCAAGGTAGTATAGAGGGCTAGCATAGCCACAAAGGTAGGTGTGATGGGAAAGCAGTACCTGCGTAGTATCGGGATAACAACTTCCGATGGAAACAGCAAGGAGGGCACCCAACTGGCGTGCCAGGAGAGGCAAGGCGAATAAATTGCCTAATAGGTCCACTTGGAGACCTGCGATGGGGAGAGGCTGCTGTCAGAAAGGAAACTACAATAAAATTAAACAATGGTAAAACTGGGCGCAGAAATAAACTAATAAACGTCAGTGGTGGAAAGCCAGATTGAGCAGTCACAGGTGTAATGATAATTGGCAGTAGAAACTCACCCAATTGGTCATAAAGGTCAAATTGTTAGATGGACCATGAGGAGGAAGAGTGAATGATGAGTAGGTCCGTGGCAAGTACTGACCGGCTGATGAGGGTTGACTGAGGGTACTTATGGGCCAGCGTCTGGAATGATAGGCGTCTGGTAGAGGTGTCTGTGTATAGGGACAAGGCACGTGGTTAATATAAGAAGAGCCGAAAACTGCCCAGAATTAAAAAAGGAGATTGTGTATCTATAGTTACACTCACCTTAGGAAACGGTCAATCAGATAACAATTATAAGCAACTGAGGACTGTCAGAAGCGGCTGGATCCTCTGTAAGCCTCCGTAGCAACGGCATGAATCCTTGCTGGCTCGGGAACCTCGGGCTGAGTTGAATGCGGAAGAGAGAGGACGCTGGCAGTGCATTGTGACGATATACATGAGAACCGGGGCGGGCCATATGGGGAAATTAAAGGGCCAAAAGAGGCAGATCGAGGACAGAATATTGAAATTGTAGGGAGCGAGCATAAAAAGCTGTTCCATGGTTAGAAATGTAGAAATAGATAAGGAAAAGTGGTGAGAGGCATGAATTACAGAGGTAATGACTTTGAGGAATGGGAAGGTCAACAGTTGAAGCGATTCATGGATAATCTAGTGAAAAACATTTCAAAGAAAAAGAAAAGAGTAGACATGAAATAGCAATTTGAAATGGTATTGTACATGTAGAATTATAGGAATAAATATTTTCGATCCACAAATAAATTGTGCCATTAGCATGAACATGCAATCATAGAATAATCAATGTAAGGTAAATATAGGCATTATACAAAAAACTGGTGATATTTCCGGGATGGTGAGCCACACGGAGGTTGATATAATAAGGGGCCATGAATTGGAAAATGTAACAGCGACATCGGGAAGAGGCCATGGGGAGAAAGGAGTAAAAAATGCTACTGGGTGGAACAGTATAGTTGCAATAGTGTATGTGTGCATCACTATTCAAAAGAAATAGACAAGATCATGTAAGGGATAATTAGACAGTAATGGTGTTGTTCTATTCATCTAAGGTGTTGAGTCCATGGTTTACTGAGTCACATCGAGTGATCCATCTGCACTCACATTTATTCAGAAGTTGTTGTAAATTGCCACCTCGTGGGGGTAGAGTAGGTTGATCAATGGCTTTCCAGGTCAAATCTATCTTGCAGTGGCCTTTCTCAAGATAGTGTGCGACCAAGGGAGCGTTCTCCACCCTGCAGCGGATACGGCACTTGTGTTGAATGATGCGATTTTTTACCATTTCTGTGGTTTGACCTATATATACTAGGTTTCACGGGAAATATATGGCATAATTTACATTGGTAGAGCCACAGTTGGTGAAGGTCTTCAATTTGTAGGAATGATCATTCACCTTGAATTCTTTAGTATTGACCGTTAAAGGACAAACAACACAGTTATGATATTTGTGGTGTCCCACTAGGGGTGGAAGGCCCCATGTAGATGTAATGGAGTTATCATTGTCCATTTTTTTGGGCCAAGTGATGGCGTGTACAAGATGGTCTGCCAAATTTTGACCTCTTTTGTAGGAGAATCAAGGTGGTTGTGTAAAGGCCTCATGGGTCCGTAGAATGTTCCAGTTTGTTTTGCTGATTTTGCTTACTTTGTTGCTGCAACGACTAAAAGTAGAGACAAATGGAATGCAACTGTTTTTGCATTTCTCTTTGGGTGTGAGTAGGATGTCTCTCTGATTGTACCAAGCGTGCTTGCGGGCCCTTGAGATCAAGTGGCGAGGATAGCCACGTCCAATAGGTTTTTCTATGAGGATGGCTGCCTCATGGAAATAATCTTTTCTCCATTTGCAGTTCCTGCGGATGAGGAGGAGTTGTCCATCAGGAAGCCCATCTCGGTGTCCCCAGGGGTGATGACTGGAGTAAAGAAGTAAGATGTTCCTTTCTGAGGGTTTGCGGAATAGGGCAGTGCCTATTTGGTCGTTTTCAACTTGAAGAATGAGGTCCAGAAATGGTAGATTGTTCTTTCGAGGGTCCGAGGAAAATTTGAGGTGAGGTTGGCAATTGTTGAGCCATTCCACAAAGGAATGTACTGTGTCCACACTACCGTGCCATAGTAACAGGATATCGTCAATATAGCGTTGCCAAAACCCTATATGTTCAAAGAAAGCATTCAAGGGTGTCAAAATATGGGTGTTTTTAAGATTATGTACATTAAGAATTGCAAAGTTTGGAGCAAAATATGCTCCCATGCATACACCTTTGATTTGTAGGTAAAATCTGTCTTTGGACAAGAAATAGTTGTTGCTAAGAGCAATCCGGAGTAGGTCCATGATAAATTCTGTTGGGATATGGATAGGTTTGGGTCTGGTTTCCAAGAGATTCTGTAAAATCAGAAGTCCCTCATCGGGAGGAATGTTGGCATATAAAGTCTCCATGTCGAGACCAACCATCAGGTTGGTCTCAGTATCAAATGGTATGTCTTCAATTAGATTTATGAGATCCATACTATCACAAACAAATGTGTCTGTGCAAGGAACAAATTCTTTTATCACAGCATCAATGTATTTACCCACTGTTTCTAGGATGGAACCACAGCCGGAGACTATTGGTCGTCCAGGTGGGTTTATGGTGTCTTTATGTATTTTGGGGAGTACATAAATGACGGGGTGCGAGGATGTGGATTATTTAGAAAGGCTAGTTCTTTTTCTGTAATGATGTTATGGGTTCTGGCTAGATTGGTCACAGTTTGTATTTTAGATCTAATGTCAGGTACGGGATCTGTAGTCAGAATCTGATAGTGAGAAATATTGGATAACTGTCTCATTACTTCTATATCATATTTTTCAGTGTCCATGATGACAATGCCTCTGCCTTTGTCAGCAGATTTGATGGCAACATTTTTATTTTCTTTGAGATTCAGCAATGCCTCCTTTTCAGCAAGGGTCAGATTATACGGTACAAATCAAAATCCTTTTTAATCCCTGTGACTTCATGAAGCACAAGTCTCTCGAATGTCAATATTTTGGGTGGCATAGTGACAGCTTGTGGGTAAAATGTGGATGAAAGGGAGAATAGGGAATATGGTCATGTGTGGGTTTGTCATCGAAGAATTGTTTTAATCCGATACATCGAAAGAACTGTATCAAACTTTCCTGGAGAGCAAAGTGATTACTTTGGGCCATGGGGACGAAGGAAAGACCTTTGCTCAAGAGAGTGATCTCCTGGGAGGATAGATTGTGGTGGACCCCATTGATAGAATTTGCGGTGCGTCTGCTGTTCCCCTGCGTATTGGTATTGATAGTTGGTTCTGGTTATGCCTCGTCCGCGGTTCCCACCTAAAAAACGGGTGGGCAAGAGTGTGGGGGTGGGTCTGTTCTGGCCTTTAATTTCCCCCGTTGCTTCCTGGCATTTGGCCAAACCCAGGGCCGGACTGGGAGCCGAAACCGGCCCTGGCAAACTGCTCGGCTGCTCCCCCCTGGGGATAGGGGGGGTGCAGCCGAGCTGTTTGCGAGGGACGGTTTCGGCCGATTTTGTTACAGGGGGCCGATATTGCTGACCGCCGGTAACAAAAACGGCCCCCAGGGCCCAAAACCAGCCGCCACCCTAGCGGCCCACCGGGGAAACGCTCGGTGCCCACTACGGCCAGTCTGGCCCTGGCCCCACCCCCTGTTCACACGTATATCGTCATGACGCACTGCCGGCATCCTTTCTTCCGCATTCAACTCAGTCAGAGTTTCCAGAGCCAGCACGGACTCACTCCATTGCAACGGAGGCTCACAGAGGATCCAGCTACTTCCGGGGGTCCTCAGTTGCTTATAATTGTTATCTGATTGACCATTCTCTAGAGTGAGTGTAACTATAGATGCACAATCTCTGTTTTAATTCAGGGTGATTTTCGACTCTTCTTACATTAACCACGCGTCTTGTCCCTATACTGAGACGCTCTACCGGTCGCCTATAATTCCAGAAGACCGGCCCATAAGTACCCTCACTCGACCCTCATCAGCCGGTCCGTACTTGCCATGGACCTACTCATCATTCACCCTGCCTCCTCATGGTCACATCTAACAATTTTACCTTTATGACCAATTGGGTGAGTTTCTACTGCCTATTTTCATTACACCTGTCACTGCTCAATCTGGCTTTCCACCACTGACGTTTATTAGTTTACTTCTGCGCCCAGTTTTACCATTGTTTAATTTTATTGTAGTTTCCTTTCTGACAGCAGCCTCTCCCCTTCGCAGGTCTCGAAGTGGACCTATTAGATGATTTATCTGCCTCGCCTCTCCTGGCATGCCAGTTGTGTGCCCTCCTTGCTGTTTCCATTGGAAGTTGTTATCCTGATACTACGCAGGTACCGCTTTCCCATCTCACCTACCTTTGTGGCTAGGCTAGCCCTCTATACTACCTTGATTACATCCTCTCTTATTCTATCTCGTCTCCCCAGCACTTCAAAAAATGTTGTAACCTGGTCCTGATGATGACCTGAATTGATATCAGGTCGAAATGCATTCGACCTCCTAGTGCAATTATTTGGCGCATTTTTCTTTTGGTTCATTAACTAATTGACTCACTTTAAGTTTTTATTAAATGAATTTGAACCACCAAAAATGTTCTTCTGTAAATATTGACTTCACTTTTTTCTTGCGCTGCCTCTCGCTGGTTTCACTTGTCACTTTGCACCATTCACTTATTTCACGAGAACAATTATGCACAAGTTTGTACAGGTTACATTTACATTCAGTGTAATATAGTGCTTTTTTCCTAATCCATTTTGAATACAAACTGCTCTTAGCAATTATTGCGAAAATCATTGATGCCTCCCTGTTTCCTTTCTTTTTGCAACTTTTGTGCATGTTTTAAAAAAATTGCATTTGAGGATTATCTGTTGAGACATAGTTATTTGTTGTATACACTAGTGGGTGTGCAGCACTAATTGTTCCACCCACTTAAGTAGCCCTTTAATCAGGTCTCGGGCCTGCCATTGCAGAGCCTGTGTGTGCAGTTTTAAACTGCCATTTCAACCTGGCAAAATAAATCTTTTTCTAGGCCCAAACGTTTTTTTTTAATACATATAAGTCACCCCAAGGGTAGGTCCTGGACAGCCCAGAGGTCAGAATGTAATGTATTTAAAAAGCAGAACATGGGGGCGTGGCCAAGTCACGAATGGACTAGGACACGCATTTGTGGAGCTCCGCTCCTCCACGGGCCGGATCACTGACAGAATATCGACGACAGGAATATCGACCTACACAAACATCGTGTTCAAAATATCGATGTCAAGAATATCGACATCCTATCTTTACAATGGTTAGTACAAAAATATCGAAACAAAAATATCGTTGTTAAAAATATCGTTGTTCAAAATATCGTTTTTTGAAAATCACTAATAAATAATTTTAAATAAATTAAATAATACATATAATTAATAAAAACATAGAATTATTCAATTTAATTTTTTTTTATAAATAATAAATGTATAGTAAAAATAAATTAAACATACATATATGAAAATTATTATATATATATTTACTTAATAATATGAATAAATAATTATTATAATAAATTATAAAATGTTAGAAACATAATACAAATTATAAATACATATATATATATACATTCACCTGTAACATAAACATAAAAATAAAATATATATATAATAAATTAAAATATTAAAATAATTTTTTAATTTTAAAACAACAATTTACACTACATTAACTGAAACAGTAGGGAAAATGTTGGATAGCGTAGGGGATAACATTACTATTCCCACTCCAGTAAATGCAAGAGTAGGGAAAGTGTTGGATAGCGGAGGGAATAAAATTACTATTCCCACTCCAGCGAGTGCAACAGTAGGGAAAGTGTTGGATAGCGGAGGGGATAAAATTACTATTCCCACTCCAAATAGTGCAACAGTAGGGAAAGTATTGGATAGCGGAGGGAATAAAATTACTATTCCGACTCCAGCGAGTGCAGCAATAGAGAAAGTGTTGGATTGCGTAGGGGAATAATTTACTATTCCCACTCCAGAGATTGCAACAGTAGGGAAAGTGTTGGATAGCGTAGGGGATAAAATTACTATTCCCACTCCAACGAGTGCAACAGTAGGGAAAGTGTTGGATAGCGGAGGTGATAAAATTACTATTCCCACTCCAAATAGTGCAACAGTAGGGAAAGTATTGGATAGCCGAGGGAATAAAATTACTATTCTGACTACAGCGAGTGCAACAATAAAGAAAGTGTTGGATAGCGGAGGGGTTAAAATTTTCTATTCCCACTCCAGATAGTGCAACAGTAGGGAAATTGTTGGATAGCAGAGGAGATAAAATTACTATTCCCACTCCAGCGAGTGCAACAGTAGGAAAAGTGTTGGATAGCGGAGGGGTAAAAATTACTATTCCCACTCCAGCAAGTGCAACAGTATGAAAGTGTTGGATAGCGGAGGGGAATGATTTACTATTCCCACTCCAGCAAGTGCAACAGTAGGGAAAGTGTTGGATAGCGGAGGGGAATCATTTACTATTCCCACTCCAGGGAGTACAACAGTAGGGAAAGTGTTGGATAGCGGAGGGAATAAAATTACTATTCCCACACCAGCGAGTGCAACAGTAGGGAAAGTGTTGGATAGCGGAGGGGATAAAATTACTATTCACACACCAGATAGTGCAACAGTAGGGAAAGTGTTGGATAGCGGAGGGGATAAAATTACTTTTCACACTCCAGCGAGTGCAACAGGAGGGAAAGTGTTGGATAGCGGTGGGGTTAAAATTACTATTCCCACTCCAGCAAGTGCAACAGTAGGAAAGTGTTAGATAGCGGAGGGGAATAATTTACTATTCCCACTCCAGCAAGTGCAACAGTAGGGAAAGTGTTGGATAGCGGAGGGGAATAATTTACTATTCCCACTCCAGGGAGTGCAACAGTAGGGAAAGTGTTGGATAGCGGAGGGGATAAAATTACTATTCCCACTCCAGCAAGTGCAACAATAGGGAAAGTGTTGGACAGCGGAGGGGATTAATTTACTATTCCCACTCCAGCAAAATAATGAACATTAACAAATAATTAACTAATAAAAAATAATTTACCTCCCACCATATTCCCCTATAAATAATCCCACCAATGTTGTAAAACATAACACAATTAACATAATAAATTAACAATTAATTAATTAACTAATAACAATTAACAAGCAAATTAAAAACAATCAGTAATAAATTAATTCACAGAATTAACACTATTAAATAAAATAAAATAAATAATATATAAAAAATATTTAAAAAAATATTAAAATGTAATTACTTCCCACCCTACTCCCCTATCATCCCACAACATGCTCTTAAAAAAAAGACACAATTAACATAATTCATAATTAATTAATAATTATTAATGACCAATTTATAACTAAATAATAACAAATTAATAACCACATTTAACAATATAACATATTAAATAAATACATATTAATTAATAAAAATTATTAATTAATTAATTATAATTGAATTACTTCCTACCCTACTCCCCTATAAACCCACAAGCCACTCCTAAAAAAATAACACAATTAACATATGTACCAATTAATTATTAATAATTGATAACCAATTAATACCTAATTAACAAATTAATCATCGCAATTAACATAAAATATTAAATACATAAATATTAATTGTTTAAAAACATTAATTAATTAATTATAATTAATTCACTTCCCACCCTATTGCCCTATAAACCCACAACCCGCTCCTAAAAAAATGACACAATTAACATATTAACCAATTCATAATTAATAACCAATTATTAACTAATTAATAACAATTAAATTATCACAATTAACAATATAAAATATTAAATACATAAATATTAATTAATAAAACATATTAATTAATTAATTATAATTAAATTACTTCCCACCCTATTCCCCTATAAACCCACAACCCGCTACGGAACTAAAACGCTAAATGTAATTTAAAAAAATTAATAACTTCAAAAAATTATTAATAAATGTATTCTAATTAAATTACTTCCCACCCTATTCCCCTATAAACCCACAACCCTCTACGGAACTAAAATACACAAAAATTAGTTAACATAAAATTAATTACTTCTAAAAATTTCACACATACATTAAAAAAATAAGCTATACTTATACAAAATAATTACATCACATACTTTAAACACACATAGTAAAATACAAAACACTAAAATAAATGCCGATATTATTAACAACGATATTTTTACTAACGATATTACTAACTTCGATATTAAAAAAACGATATTTCTTACCTTCATGTCGATATTCTGGTCAACGATATTCTTGCATGTCGATCTTGTGCCACCTCGATATTAAAAACTCGATATTCTGGCACATCGATATTCCAACATCGATATTCTGTCTGTGCACCCCGCAGGCCATTACAGCCTCTACGCCACATACTCTAGCGGCTGACAGGCTTGACAGTGGGGGTGGGGCCCCGCGAACACGCCGGGGGGCTCCTGCAGCCCCATAAAATTGCGAAAAGCCTTCCTGGAGGCTCCCAGCCTCTAGGGGTGAAGCGGCCACACCCAGAGCAGCCGCCATCATGGGGCCGCTGGGAGGCCTAGCACCGGCGGTCTGCTTTTTCTTGCTCTGGCGGCTCTGGGGGTGCCCATCCGAGGGCGGCGCTGCAGCAAGGGGGCAACCCCCCCTGCCGGTGGTCCCAGAGGCTTGTTACATGGGACGGAGAGGCGGATCTGGCCTCGGGGACCCATTGGCATATATATAGACGGTGAGCAGCCTGTGCTCTCCCCCCGCTGCGTAGGGGTGCTCTGGTGGCCAGTCCCCGGGGAGGATGGCGGCGCTTGACTGGGGCGGATGCCTCTTGCCCTTCCCCGCCTGCTGCGTTGGCTGCTGACCGCTGCTGCGAGAGAGAGGGACCGGCTGCGGTGATCCCCAGCTGTCGGGCCTTCCTGGTACCCCCTCGTCACTGGCTTCTTGCTTGGGAATGGCTCTTTTTCCTACCTGGGACCCTCTCTCCTGCCTATGACTCCTGTGCTGTGCTGTGCACCTTGGGCCTACGCAACTGGGACAACTTAGGGAGAGACCTGAGCCCGGGTGTCACTGGGGGAAGAGGCTGGAATCTACCATCACACTCTGCGACGACAGGGGGCGACGACTGGCTGTCTACAGGTATCGAGATCGGCTGCAGAAACCGTGCAGCGGTGGGCCTCTATCTCCCTTCCCCCTCCTGCTGGGCACGTGGTGTTACCCCCGGGCCCCAAACACTGATCACTTTGCTCTTCCCACAGGGCTCACATTGACCCCTGCCTAGCTATCTTACTGGCTACCTAAGTACTGAAATGCCCTGGGGGAGCTTCCCGAATTTGGCTTATGCCCTGCAGATTGTGGGCCGGGCATGGAACTCTAGTCAGGCACATACCATTGCGGCATCTTCAAGTTCTTGGCCGCAGCATGCAGCGAGAGCCCATGTGCGGCTCCTGCCTTTGCCTCCCCACATCTGGTCTAGTGCCCGCTACCGGCTGAGATTGGCGCCCCCTGGGCTGGTTGTTGCTGGCGACCCCTGGGTCGGTGGACCACAGACGACGTTGTCTCTCTTGAGGGCTGGAGGGATCAGCTGTGGGGACTGCACAGTGGGACCCCATGTGTGGTGGGACCCCCCTCGAGGCCTAAACACCTGGATTTCTTGGCAGCACTGGGGGGTGAACATCGCGAGGGCTGACAGGGACCCGGTGCTGAGCTTAAGGGCCTCCCCTATACCTACATGCACCCACCGCTGACTTGGGCTCTTAATCTCTTCCTTTGGGCTGAAATCTAACGAGGCCTCACAACTGAACTTGCACCCTTAGGGCCGGCGCGCCTCCATACTTACGCTTTACCCTCTAACTCCCGAACTGGGGAACTCATCTGTGGGACCCGCCTATTGACTCTGTCCATTCCTCCTTCCTCCTTTTACAGCAGTCTGGTGCCCTTCGCTCGGGTCTTCCCCTGGATCTCCCGGGTTTACCATTGACGTAAATGTGGATGGCTTCCAGCCAGTTTACAGTGCCCAAGATCTCTCGCTGACACTGCGAGGGTCTCAATCCACAGCTACCCTACCACAGCCGGACCGTAACATACAGGCCACAAAGCCAGCACTTCTTCCCCTGTCTTCCTGGAATTCCCCCTGTGGATTGTGACACTAAGGAAAAGGTGTCCTCCACCATGCCGCGACCCAAGGCGGGCAAAGATTCCGCACCTACCCCAGCTAAGGATAATCCTGTGGCTTCCCCATGGCTGAAATCCACACTCCAACTGAAGCCTACCTTGGACCTACCGAATACCTCTTCAATTGAAGACTCTACGGCAGCCCTGATTACGCAGGCTTTCATGACCTGTTTTCTGCATGAAATCAAGGCTGAAATCGGATCGCTTAAGAGTGACTTTAAATCCTGCTTACGAGAGATCCAACAGGATGTCACGGAAACTGGGGGCCCTGTGGATGACCTCGAGCGCATGATGGACACCCGCACAGAAGACTATGAGAGCCTTTGGCGCAGAATGGCCAAATTGAAAGATCAGCACATAAATCTACAGCTGAAGCAAGAAGATTTGGAAAATAGAAGTCAACCAAATAATATCCGCATCAGGGGAGTCCCGCGAGGGGAGGAGGGCCAAGATATTATGGCCTTCACCGCTGACCTTCTACACACAATCAGGGCAGACCCTCCAGCCCTCGACCGGGCACATAGAGTTGCTAGCCCTATAGATCGCCCGGGCTTCGTCCCAGATATCCTCACCCGAGTACATTTCTTTGTAGAAAAAGAAGCTATCCTCCAGAAGATACGGGTGAAACAAATCTGACGTACAAAGGCCACACCATTCAAGTGTTCCAAGACATTGCCCCGGCCACTCTCCTTTGCCACAAAGAATTCCAACCCATCACAGACAAGCTACAGGATCTTCAAATCAAATATCAATGGGGCCATCCTTTCGCACTGATTTTTTCATGGGAAGGCCAGCGCCAAGTTCTCCGCTCGCTAAATGAAGTGAAAAGACTCCTTCAAATTCCATCGGACGATAAGGGACACTCTCAACCGGGGTCTCCCCGCAGGGAGGCGATGCGACCGGAATGGTCCACTGTCCCGGCCCCCAAACGCAGGTCACGAGCCAGGGAAAAGATCTCCTCCCAAACAAAGCAACAAATCATTACCCACCTCCGCACCATGAGCGTTCCTCATTCATCGTCCCACAATGCGAGGCCTCAGACAGCAACAATAACACCAAGGTGCCAACTATGCCCTGATCTACTCTTGGAGGCCCTCTGCTAAGCGAACTTCTATGACACTCACTTTAACTACTGTACTCCAAATAATACTTTTCTCACCTGTGTAAATGACTCAGAGTGCCTTTCCTGACTCATTCCGCCTAGAAGTGACTCTAGCTCTCCTCTACACTACTACACAAACACTTTGTCACCTGGCATACTCTTTTACACCCCCATTGGACCACAGTGGGCCATAGAGGCCACCCGCCTGCCCCTGTTGACAACCCCATCAGTTCTTCTCCCTGACAGCTAATAGCTCAGCGTTTTCAACTGCCATTCTAACCCTGGCCGTGGAGCACGGAGCCCGCGCTATCCACATTTACTCTTAATATGCCCCCCACACATGTAGTGCCTATCGGAGAAGTGACATCCTTGGAATGGCTGCTGTCTCGACTTCCGAACCATTCCAGAAATGGCAGTACACCCTATAGGCCCTGTTGGCCGCCACCTGTTATTTCCCCATCTGTTGTTTCTTTCCTACACTGGGGGCAGAGCGACCCCGACACAACAATCCTCTCACGCTTTATCATGCATGGTCTCTCCACTGGGAATGCCCATCACCTGTCTCGCAAGCTCCATCTCCTTACCCTAGAAGTGCACCAATCTCCCAACCATGGCTACAATAATACCCCCGGATACACCCCATGACGCTATGATCACAAATCCGTCAATTAAGATTCTTACTCTCAATGTCAAGGGTCTCCTAATAAAAGGCGACAGATCTGTAGATACCTACTCCTCCAAGACCCCGACATTATCTTTCTCCAGGAAACCCATTTACTTTCTACAGATACTCAAGTCATGGCCCACCCGAAATACTCTTGCCAATACCGGGCATCAGCCGCTTCCAAAACAGCAGGGGTTGCCATACTAATTAGATCCAGACTGGGAGGGGCGACTTCTCGAGTAACACGGGACGCTGAGGGCCGATATGTGAAACTTGAAATCCAACTGGGAGTGCAGCCTTTGACCCTTATCAACATCTATGCGCCTGACCAGGCGCAAGATGCCTTTCTCAGATCCTTCTTGAAAGACCACTTGCACTCTACAGAGGGCTTGGTGATTCTTGGGGGCGACCTCAATATGGTATGGGACCCTATACTGGACCGTAGTGCAATATCAGCTGCTTTGAAGAGGGATCTTACAGAGGCTGGCCTGACGGACGCCTGGAGATATCATTCCCCAGGCGTACACGATTATACCTTCTTCTCTCATGTCCATTGTTCTTACTCAAGAATTGATTATTGTTTCCTCTCACATTCTCTGATTAAATCCCTAGACTCAGTAGAGATCTCAGACATATCTATATCAGATCACGCCCATGTGATGGTGACCTTCCGAGTCCCGGGTAGACGATATGATGCCCCCTGTAGATGGCGTCTTCCTCCTCATGTTCTATGGGACCCAGTAGACTTGGCGGAAGTCCGTGAGGAGATCTCGGTTTACTTTGAGGCGAACATGCCCCCAGAACCGCCTGCAGCCATAAGGTGGGATGCTTTTAAATCAACCACCTGAGGCGTCATCTCCTCTATAGCCATTACCCGTTCCCGAGAATCCTGTCTGGTCGAGCACAACTTAACCAATGACATTAAGGCCTTGGAATGCAAAGATCATGCCACACCTTCGAGAACACAAAAGGAGCTCCTTGCCATGCTCCAGGGCCAATGAGACTACTTCGCACTAATAAGGCAGAAAATGCTCTTATGTCATTTAAACAGAGATTCTTAGAGGGGGGACAAGGTAGGGGCTATCCTAGAACGTTGCATCCGGGTTGCAAGTCGCCAAATCTCATGTCTCCAAAATCAAACGTGTAGACAATACCTGGGCCACATCTAAGCGGGGCAAGGGTCAGGTCTTTGCCACATTCTACACTGAGCTGTACACCGCAGCTGCCCACTTGCCCAACGAAACTTCCTCTTTTCTCAATGCATGCCCCTGGGACCCCCTGGACTCTCAACACGCGAAACTACTGGAAGACCCAATTACTTTAGAAGAAATCCATAGAGCATTGAAACAACTCCCAATGAATAAAACTCCAGGAACTGATGGCCTCCCGGTTACCTTTTTCAGTGTCTTTCTCCCTCAACACCAGGACCACTTGCTTCACCTTTTTAATATGTTCTCTGACAAAACGGGACTTACCCCCTAGATGTCAGAAGCTGAAGGAGTGCTCATACCAAAACCGGGAAAAGACCCCTCTTTATGCACCTCCTACCGACCTATTGCGCTACTCAATACTAATGCCAAAATATACACTAAGATTCTAGCGAACCGCCTCAAGCCTTATCTCCCAGGACTGATCGACCCTGATCAGGTGGGGTTCAACCGCCACCGCCAGGGGCCTGACAACGTTCGGCAAATTGCCCACCTTATTGAAAAGGTCTAAAAGCACGACATCCCGGCCTGTCTGCTATCCCTCGATGCGGAGAAGGCCTTCGATCGTGTTGACTGGCAGTTTCTCCATGCAGTACTCCATAAAATAGGCCTTGGGCCAACAATGATCTCTAAACTAATGGCCCCTTACACTTCCCCTGGTGCGCGATTCCGAATCAATGGTCAACTTACACCCCCAAACTCAATTCACAGGGGTACCAGTCAGGGTTGCCCACTCTCCCATCTCTTGTTTGCTTTGTCAGTGGAACCCTTAGCTATTGCTATCCGCCATTCGCCGGACATAATGGGCATACCCTTTGGGAGTCATGATCATAAAGTATCCCTGTTTGCAGACGACCTAATACTCTCACTTACTGATCCGGATACGTCTATTCCAGCCTTAGCCTCGCTTCTCCACTCCTTTAAAATAGCTTCGGGCTTTAAGATCCACATGTCCAAATCCCACGCATTGAATCTCACCATTCCTACTCCGGACATAATGGGCATACCCTTTGGGAGTCATGATCATAAAGTATCCCTGTTTGCAGATGACCTAATACTCTCACTTACTGATCCGGATACGTCTATTCCAGCCTTAGCCTCGCTTCTCCACTCCTTTAAAATAGCTTCGGGATTTAAGATCCACATGTCCAAATCCCACGCATTGAATCTCACCATTCCTACTCCGGACTTGCAGAGACTTCAGCTCCTTACCCCCATACACTGGGCAGGTCACTCAATTCGCTATTTGGGCCTCAACTTGACCCCGTCCCTCTCTACCTTGACCCAGGCCAACTGGTCAGCCTGTCATAGAGAAATGCGAGAAGAATTACGACGCTGGAAAAACTCCCTATCTCCTGGTTGGGTCGCCTCATTGCGGTAAAAATGACACTTCTCCCTAAAATTCTTTACCTCTTCCAAAACGTACCTACCCCAATTACTCAGGTAGACATCCAAAGCATGCAGCGTGACCTAACTTCCTTTATTTGGGGTAAGGGCCACCCTCGCTTCTCGAATAAAGTGCTTATGCTGCCCCGAGACCACAGAGGCCTTGCGTGCCCTAATCTCCTGGAATATTATTGGGCAGCCCACCTTCGATATATATCTGAATGGGTGGGTCGGTAGAGTGAAAAACATTGGTTCCACATGGATCGGGCAGTCGCTTGCAGACCCCTGTGGGACCTGGCATGGCTCTCCAGAATGGCTAGACCCGCAGGGCGTACGTTGCAACCCCCACGAAAACAGTTCTTGAGATGTGGCACGGGATTGCGGTCCCTAGAGGTCTGACGACCTTCCCCTCACCTAACACACCCATCGCCCGGAATCCCTTGTTCCCTCTGGCTTTACAACCACATACATTCCCCGAGTGGAGTCAGGTGGAGTGCTGAGTTATCCAGCACCTCTTTGAAGGCGATAAATTCAAATCTTTTGACCAATGCAAACAATCCTTCCATGTCACTGAGGCCAGCAGACTTCAATATTATCAACTTCGCCACTGGTTGCTTACCCCCATATACACTCAGGAAGCCACCAGACCTCTTACGTCCTTTGAGTCACTGGTACAAACGTTTGAAGGCACACGCGGTCTAATTTCTCACACTTACCAAGTGTTACAACACTCGCAACCCCACCGTCTCCAAACATACCAAAAACAATGGCTCATGGACATAGAAGAGGAGCCCTCCCAGCAGAACTGGGAACAACTATGGCGCAACATACCTAGGATTTATAGGAGCACTACTAAGCGTGAATCAGCATATAAGCTAATGACTCGCCGGTATTACACCCCCGCACTTCTACAGAAAATCCTTCCTGCCCTTTTCTCCCTCTGCTGGAGATGCCAGTCGGCAACAGGAGACTTCCTCCATATCTGGTGGGCATGCCCACTTGTGATGGTGTTCTGGAAAGAGGTTCTAAGCCACATCAAAGACACTGTGGGGTTCCCTAGCCCAAACTCCCCCTTGGTATCCCTACTAGGCATGAGACCAGCACAACTCAAAGCCATTACGCACTCCGATTAGCGCCTTATCATGCAGATGTTGGGAGCTGTGAAACAAACTATAGCCCTTCATTGGAAGACACTTCCTCCCCCAATATCTGCCTGGTTCTTACGCCTATGGCATATCATGGCGATGGAACTTCTGACAGCTCGCCTCACCCGCAGAGATACCAAACTCAAACACAGTTGGCAACCACTTATATCTCATCTCTCCCAAATGGCACATGCCCACTACACCACCCCCCCCCCCCAGGCTGTGAGCTCTTCAACTTTTCGAGGATTCCCTACTCCCATACTCTAGAGAGATCACCCAACGAGACCCCTTGACGTGAGAGGCAGATGATGGACCCCCCTCTTAACAAACAACATACATGGGTGTAAAGGATTACTCCTGATCCCCCTTTCACTAAAACTGACTCGCCCTCCCTCAAACCCTGTATATTTCTGGTTCCCCCTGGTTCTTCTTTATTATTTTAAATGTTTTTGTGTTTCATTCTCGTACATGGTACATCAAACGGAAGCAGCCGACGCTACTCTGGTCTCACCAGGTCCTTCTTCGACTTTTTACGCACTTTGGCCTTACACTACAGATCTTGATTGCCCTATTTCACTTGCACACTGGCATTGTATGAGATATGTCCCTAATCTTCATAGCACTGAACACTTCCTTCAGCGGCCCATTGCTGGACTATATTCAATGTTTGCAATTTTATATGCTCTCTTGCACACTATGGCGAACTGGTCTATACCTGAAAGGAAAAGTTTAGTTCAGCACCTTTAAAATGTACTTATCCCTTTGCAACTTGCTGTCATCCGCGATGTGCCGCTTGCAGCTTAATAGCTAAAGGCTACTTGTAAGGCATATATTGATTAATGCCATGTTTAACTACGCTGCTCTCCAACTACCTTATATTATACGAGATGATGTATGTACAATTATTGTTTATAAAAACAAAATGTTTTGATTTTTCTTCTAATAAACAGAGTTGAAACAAAAAACAGGACATGTGCTTTTAAGTTTGACATGTCCAGGTAGTAAGAAACTCTTACATTTTTTTTTCAATACTGCAATCTCTCCCTTAGGGTAACATTGGAGTTGCCTTATTACATTTTATAAGTGTCATTTTCTAATAGGAAGTTATAACCAGCTCAGGTCTGGGGCCTCTGGAGTCACAATTTAAAATCCTTACTTATGGTGAAGTCGGATTTTAAATTGCAATACTGAAAATGCCACGTTTAGAAAGTTGGCATTTTGTTGCCTTAGGCATTTAGTGCCTGTAGTTTGTCTCTGGTCACATATCTGGGTGTAGCTGACAGTTGAACGTTGTGTATTCCTCCTTGACAGCACACACAATAGGGAGCTTAAGTGTGCCTGGCTGGGTCATCAATAGTAGGATTGGAGGGAGGAGCTGGGCTCAGCCCCACTATCATCTGAATAGGCTGTTTCCTGCCTCCACACAAAGGGCTGCATAACCTCTGTAGTTAGTCCGGAGCCAGGACAGGGAAAGCAGGATGCTTGGGGACTTTAAAGTGATACCTCTAGATGCTTCTCCCCCACTTCAAAGACACAAGTGGGTATAAAAGAAGGACCTCAGACACCAGCTCTTCAGTACACTTCTGGAGCTGTGGATACTCTGCCAGGAAGAGGGAATGCTGTGCTGCTACAGGGACTGCCATTCTGCTGGACTGCTTCTCCAAAGGAACTGCTGCTCCGCTGTGCTGACTTGCTGGCTGCTGCCCTCTTGTCTAGGGAAGAGGAACTGGACCTGTACCTTCATCTTGAACTCAGCCACCAGAGTGATTCAAAGGGCTTGTCTGCTGGCCTCCTGATCTGAGCCTCAGGGATATAAAAAGCTCCTCAAAGGCTCCTAGACCCATCTTCAGTGAGTTCCTGACCTCCAAGTGGTGCCTCTCAGGCCCTGGACCCTTAGTGTGGTTCACAGGCTCTTTAAATCAAGCTTTTCAGCTCTTTGCGACCTCAAACAGGTTTGTTCACACCAAAACCAGGCCGCTCACATCAAAATCTAGTACGAGCAGCCAACAGCCCATATCTTTGCACATCACCATCGACAGCCCTCGGGTTGTGCTAACACAAAGCTCCAGCCACCAGTCTGCGACACTCAGCCTGCTCTTCTTACCACACAAACTGCCGCTCGCGACACTCTCCTTGCTAACCTCTCCAATGTGAACCGGACTCTTGATGCAAAACTTGAGAAGGTAAAACTTCAGCTGGACTAATCTGGGACTGTGTCCGACGAGTGCTCCATCAAGGTGAGCCTGAACATTTGGTTTAAACTGGTCCAGCGCGACCCTATGGCCAAGATTGGCACTTTTAGGTGCTATTTTACAGTTTATTCTTTTAAAATTCATAACCCGGTTTCTATTGATGGAATTTTGTCAATTTAGTCTTGTTTTGTTTATTAAATTAAGCTCTATTTTTCCAACCTGGTGTGCAATCTGTTTGCATGGTGCGACCCTATAGCCACGGTTGGCCCTTTTAGGTGCTATTTTACAGTTTATTCTTTAAAAATTCATAACCTGATTTCTTTTGATGGATTTTTGTCATTTTGGTCTTGTTTTGTTTATTAAATTAAGCTTTATTTTTCCAACCTGGTGTGCAATCTGTGTGCGTTGTTTTTTTCACTGCTGTACTGTTTGTAGAATTGCTCAAATACTTTCTACATTGGCTCTAAGTTAAGACTGACTGCTCCATGCCGAACTACCAGGGGGTTGAACATAGGTTAATTTTGGGTTTGCTTGTGCCTTACCCTGACAAAGATTGTGGTTCTTGCTTGACGAGGACTCAAACCACAGTCAACCAGTAACCCAATTTCTTACAGAGAGTTTTAAATCTTTGGAAACCCCCCCATTGAGACATAGCAACTTTTAAGAAGCATTTCTAGGGGGTTGCTGCACTCTCAGCAACCCCCTTGACACATTTGCAGAATGTTGGTGGTGCCCCTGTCCTCTGTAAGACACCATAAGGAAGCCGGATTTCCCTAGTAAATATCCTTGCAAGGGCTTACGGGATGCTCCCAGCCCGGGTTGTGAATGCATAAGTAGCTGCTTTTTGGAAGCGGCCTCACTGCTTTCCTTTCCTTTTTCCCTTCCTTTTTAGGTGTCGCCTAGGCAGCGCTTGCGCTGTCTCTTCAAGACATGCTGTATTCAGGATATGTGCATAAATCTCCGCCCACTTTCCTCCCATCTTTTTAATTGGCTTCTCTCCCTGTCCTTTGTAAATGGTTGCTTTTCATTGGTCAATAGGCTTAGTAGTCCGTCCTTAGTAACCGCCTTGTCTCTTCTTGTAACCTCCCATAAGAACACCCTCTGTTACATGTGTTGTTCCTCCCTAGGTCTTAATTACAGCCTCAACGGACTATTTTCTAAAATGGCTTCAGGCAGGACGTACACCTGGTACTAAGCTAGGCGGGGGGGGTGTGCTTACTTTACTCACTAGCACATCTCACATTCATATGAGACCTTCTATTAATTTCCCTTCATCAGCTCCACACAGAGTAAAACCTAATCCGGAATTAATATAATATTTTTTTTTGTCACATTTCAAAGCTACTAATTTTATATATGGACATAGCTAGTTGAATGTACTTGTGGTACTGTCTTGCATGCAATGCATTATGGGTAGGGTGGATTTACCACATCTTCTGCAGGGTGCAGTATCATATGCGGCCAAAAGAGGTCCCCTGAGACCCCCTTTGGCCACATATGGTACTGCACCCTGTAACATGGCTGGGTAAAAAACATTGGCATTTATAATGCCAATAACTCCAACTTTGCAGGGTGCAGTACTATATGTGGCCAAAAGAGGGCCCATGGGACCTCTTTTGGCCACATATGGTACTGCACCCTGCAACATGGCTAGGTAAAAAAAGACATTGGCATTTGCCAATAACTCCAACTCCAACAAATGCGAGACCAATTGCATTTTCAAGGCAATAGGTCTCGCATTTGAGCTGTTGGCATTGAAAATGACAGTGCTTTTTACTTTTGCTTTTTTATACTATTGACAATAGTGCTATGCAAATATAATAATTCCACTGCAAATAAAAACAAAATGAAACTTTCTGCCTCATCTTTTAAATTGGCTCCTGTCCCTATCCTTTGTAAATAGTGGTTTTTCATTGATCAATAGGCTTAGTAGTCCCTCCTTAGTATCACCTTGTCTCTTCTTGTAACCTCTCCTGAGAACCCTTCCTTGTACGTGTGTTGTTACTCCCTAAGTTTTAATTACAGCCTCAGAGCACCTCTTTCTGAAAGGGCTTCACACAGGACACAAGCGTTGTTCTCTGTAAAACTGGCAGTGGTTACTTTACTCACTAGTACATATCACATTTATATGAGACCTTCTATTAATTTCCCTTCATCAGCTCCACACAGAGTAGAACCTAACCCGGAATTAATGTAATAATTCTTTGGTCACATTTCAAAGCTACTAATTTTATATATGGACATAGCTAGTTGAATGTACTCGTGGTACTGTCTTGCATGCAATGCATTATGGGTAGGGTGGATTTACCATATCTACCGCAGGGTGCAGTACCATATGTGGCCAAAAGAGGTCCCATGGTACCTCTTTTGGCCACATATGGTACTGCACCCTCTAACATGGCTAGGTAAAAAACATTGGCATTTATAATGCCAATAACTCCAACTTTGCAGGATGCAGTACTATATGTGGCCAAAAGAGGTCCAAGGGACATAGGGTTGTCCCTTTTCTCATATGCCGATGACACCTAGATTGTGTTCTCCCTCTCTGCGGATGGAGCTCTCAATCCTTCCTTACTTCAGGCCGGCTTGAGGAATATTGCAGGTTGGATGCATACCAACCTGTTGAAACTTAACGGCGAGAAAACAGAAGTGCTGATTGTGGGCCGAAATAAAGACCTGTGGGGCCCCCAGCACTGGCCCACTGAAATGGGTCCTTTGCCCCAGCCTAAACATCAAGTTCAAAACCTGGGTGTCTTAATTGATGACCAACTGTCCATGAAGCAGCAAGCAGTGAGAGTAGCCTCGACTTGCTTCACAATCCTTAGATGGCTAAAAAAATCTTATGGATGTTGCCTTCCTCTACCCAACGTACGGTGGTCCAGGCTCTTATCACCTCAAGACTGGACTACAGCAACATCTTGTATCTGGGTGCCACCAAGGAGGTGTTACGCAAGCTACAGCTAGCGCAGAATGCTGCTGCGAGGTTGCTTTGCAAGATACCTAAAACTGCTTCCATTTCCAGTTCACTTCGTGATCTTCATTGGCTCAGGATTGAAAGCCGCATTAAGTTTAAGGCACTGAGTCTTATGTTTAAGATAAAATCTGGAAAGGCACCTCCTTACTTGAAGACTCTTGTTCATCCTTATGTGCCATCTCGTGCTCTGCGTTCAGTCACCCAGGCCAAGTTTATTGTTCCTAGGACGAGACTAGTGCGCATGGGCGATCGTTCTTTCTCACATCTGGGCCCCTCCTTATGGAACTCCCTTCCGATTGATCTTTGAATTGAACCTTCGTATGAGAACTTCCGAAGGGGCTTAAAAACCTGGCTATTCAACATGTAGATCCCTTCTGTCTGCGTTGGCTCCTTTCAGGCGGCACCGGGAAACCCTAGGGTAGCTGTGCGCCTTATAAAATTAAAATAACATAACATAACATGGTACTGCACCCTGCAACATGGCTAGGTAAAACAAGCATTTGCAATTCAATAGGTCTCGCATTACGCGAGTTTGAGCTATTGGCATTGTAAATTACAATGCCTTCTATTTATGTTTTGTTTTTAAAACATAAATAAAAGGCATTGTCATTTACAATGCCAATAGCTCAAACTTGCGTAAATGCGAGACCTGTTGCATTGCAAATGGTTGTTAAATCTCTGCTGCTTGTGCACATGGGCCACCCAGCTGCAGTCATTTTTGTTGGTGGGGGCAGCACAGGAGGCAGACATGCCCTGCCCAGGAGACTCGCTGCTTACCTGGTTGCTGTGCTAGAGAAGGAGCTGGCAGCTGAACTCTCCTGCCCATGTACTCACGGGTAAGCAGTGATGGTGTGGTGTGCACCGCTCCCCCAGACACAGCCATGAGGAACCGGGGCTATACACTCCAAAACTGAACTGCGCAAACATTATGTGATATTGATTATTTTTATGGACTGTCATTAAATTACCATTTTAGTTGTGTAACCTGACATGCAGTATTTCTAAAGTGTCACTTCTCAGAAAGGTTTTCAAAGCCTTTGTTCATTTAATCAAGATTAAATTTGGGTACATCAATTCATTTCGGAATTCACTTTCCTGAATGAGGATAATATTGTTTTACAATGCATTTTTAAAGCACTGTACAACACCATCTTAACCACATTAGATAGCTTATCTTTCTATTGTAGGTTTTCAGCATTGTTACCATTATTGCAGCAAAATATATTTTCCTGTAGGGTAGCCAGATTATTTCATGGGACTCCTCATTAAGCACTTCAACCTATTAATACACTAACAATACTATTCTGTTTTAATTTTATTTTGATTAATACCATATTATAAATGTTGTCTCCACCAGCCTGGTTCCCTCACCTGATAAACTTCCCATTACTGAGCTCAACTCTTTCAAATGATGGTTCACTTATATGAATCTTTGTCATAATAGTAGTTTTATCAGTGTCATTTTACATGGTTTATATATTACATTATGCTGATTATCATAGTCTTTTTATGCAAAATGCACATAATTATTGTGGGCAATAGGTTCTGACCCATTTACCCCACCTAGATTTGTTTTTGCTTTTTGGTCCACCTGTTTTTGGATCTCTGCCATGAATGAGTCTGAGTAAGGGAGTCCCACTCGTAAGCTTTGGTAGCAATGGATTTGAATACTAACTGCCAGCGCTTGCCTTTGAAAATGAGGTCCTCTGATACACAGCCAAGGTAAGAGGCTCTGGACTAGTAGATGCTTATATGGGAACATGAACGTTCACAGATGGGTGGGCCAGTGCCTGGGACTACTTTCTAATGCAGCCCAGAATCTTCTCACAAGTAGCCTGTGAGAGATGGGACCCTTAATACATTGTTTATGGCCTGTGCAGGTCACATACTCTAGTTGGGCATTGAAGCCTGTAGTGTTTTACTTAAAGTTAGCAGTACCTATGGGTATTAACAGGGTAGATGAAAAGTGCTTAAAGAATAATTTTGCATTGGCTGGTCCTAGAAAGATGTGCAATGTGCGCTTCTGTAGGTAAACATGGGTCTTGAGTGCAAATATACCATTAATGCGAGTCTATTTAGACTGCTTCATGTAAGTTATGTTTCTCTGAGACAGCCTTTAATTAGATTTAAACTTTCAACTACCCTGCAGGGTCAAGTTAATTATTCTGCTGGCTCCCAGTTAGAGCAAAGCCTATGCCACCCAATAGAGCCACCTGGAAGGGTTTAAGCAGCCTGTTCTTGGGAGAAGAAGAGGATTGGGGGCTTTAAGTCTTATGTTCCTGGGTGCAGGTTTCTTAGTTTTTAGTTTCTGAGGTTTTTCTACATTGGCTTTGAAAGTAGAAGAATAGATTTATACAATGCATATTGGTGAATGTTTTAAATAATGATAATATAGAACTATATTTAATATCAGTGTTAATATTAAATCAATGTATGTTTGAAAGTTGGTACTCTCCTGAGCTGTTTTAATATTGATTGCACAGGGTTTGACCTTCTTGCTCTGCTTTTAACTATTGTGCTGACACTCTGACTGACAGAACCCAGACCACTAGCCAGACATTTCTCCTGTGGAAGGTGGAAACGACACAGATCTGCAGCAGCTTCCTTTTCCCAATTCCACTTTCAAAGTGTTAGTCTCCATTGAAGACCACACAGAGGAACTGATTAGTAAGATAAGGGAAAAGGGTGGAATTATAGAAGAAAAGAAAGGTGACCTCTAACATTGTTTCGAAAGTCTGGTGTCTTCTGAGGTCGCTAACTCTGGCGTTGCATCTGCTTGGATTCAAATATAGAGTTAGTTAAACAGCAGATTTTATCCTGCTCTCTTCTACTTAACCCTTTGATTTTTTTTTCTTTTGTGATCTATCACTATACCAAACTCTCAACCTTTTCCCACTATTTCTGTGTTGTGTTGTTCTCCTTCCATCTCAGTGATAGAAATAGGAAGGAGTTTACTATTGGAACTTTTCTCTAATCATCGAAGCATCTACTAGCTACTACTGTTCCTCACATTTTACATGATTGTATTTTCACTGCAGTTTTTCTATTTCATTGAACCCTGAATGCTTGTGGATTATGGAACTACTTGTTGAGCTTTTTATCTTTAAAGCTTCTGTTGCACATTTTTTGGATATTATAGAATAAATTGTTAAGTTTAATCAAAAGGTTGCATTCTCTTAAATGTAACTGTTCCACAATTGCACTTTCTCAAATGTTGTCAACATCCATTGCACATTCTCAAAATGTTACTGTAAGCAAAGCGTTTTCTCTTAGGGGGTTATTTATGAGAGCCTTGCATCACTTTTGCATTATGTGGTACATGCGTGACACAGGGCTCTGAATCAGATTTATGAAGGCACGCAAAGCCACCATGTGCAAAGCCACACAAATCATTGCGCCGCCTTACTCTGTGCTCGGGAGGCGTTCCATGGGTGTTCCGATGAGTGTTCCACACAACACCCATGGATTTTGACGCTGCTCCAGATTTCCAAAATCATGTACACCTGGGGAAGTGCCAAATACTCATGCCTCCCGAGGTGAGGTGTAACAAGGAGAAATATGTTTCTTTTTGTACATTATGCAGCACACATAGAAAGAGGAAATGCCTCTTAGAATTCAATTCAAAATGTCCTTTATTTCGGCTCTTGGAAAGCCGTAAAAGACATCATACATACATTCATATCAAAAAATGACATATAATCAAATTATCACAAATAGCATTATTTAAAAAAACTTACATCATTAAAACATTTTAAACCAGTTCTTTATGAGAATTTTAAAAGATCAGATACACAATTTAAAACATGAGTCTAATAGAAAGGGTACTCATTATAATAAATTAATCATCATCTCTGGGCAAGGGCTTTGGGCCTAATATACCATATTGCTGTTAAAATAAAGTTTACAATTGAGAACACGACTGGGCCGCTGGTGTTGGTTTTACATGCCCTCAAGGCTAGCTGACGATCCCTAAAGCCCAACAATTTACAAAGGGGTTTTATCCAACGGGAACGTTGTCTATTATAGGCCATGCAAAAGAATAAAACATGTTTGATGGACTCCACTTCATCACATCCCACCGGGCAGATATTTGAGATGCACTGCTTATTGTTCCATGAGCAAGTAAAAGCTGCCAATGATAAATTAGCAGCCTAATCTTGATGTAAAGTGCTCATGCAAATGGTTAGATACCATATCTAAATAAAGATAGAATTCAAATGAGCATTTAAATGATAGGAAAAAGTCTGCCAGGCTACCTGCAGCTACTCTTGAGGTTTTTCACCTAAGACAGAATTCCAATAGGCCAATTTTAATTTTTAATGTGCGTTACAAGGGAGCTCAGCAGGATGTAGCCAAAACTCCCCAAGGCCTATCTTGAACAGCCAACTCTGTATATGAAAACACCAAGGAATCTTATCAACATGGGAGCCATCCATTAAACCCTGGATCCATTTCCTATAGAGTGCCAGGTCTTCAATTGGCCACAATCTTATCCAGTATAGGATAGGTCTCAGCGTCACTAAATCTGAGATAGATATCAAGTTTAAATCTATACTGTTGGGTAAAGTTGGAGCACTAGAGTCATTTTTGCAACTATAAAGATATGGAATGTATGCATTAATACAGAAAAGAAAGAGATTTGGGGACAAAACACATCCTTGGCAGACACCTCGTCTGTATACAATTTCTGTATCAAAGTCAGCAGTCCCCTTGGTACCCCAATCCCAGAAAGTACCTTCCTTAGTTTAGCTCTTGGGACAAGTATGAATGTGGATCTAAGATCCACGAAAGCCACAAACAACCTCCCCTTTTCAATGTCAACAGTTCTCCATTTGATGGCCAGAAATCATATAATTTGGTCGACAGTGCTACTTTTTTGTCTAAACCCTGCCTGTAGATTGGACAGCACCTTGCTTTCAGTCATCCAGTCCCATAGTCTGGCCATTACTTGTGAACAAAACACTCTGGATTTTATCGAACAGACTTATGGATCTGTAATTTTTGGATTAAGTCTATCTCCATTTTTATGAATCAGATTATTGCTCCTTTCAATGCATAGGGCATCTGGCCCCCTGCGATCAAGGCATTTGACAAGGAATTTATGTAAGGGCTGCAGATCTGTGGTTCGCTCCGATAGAGATCTGTTGGAATCATGTCTAAGCCAGGGGCTTTGCCAGGTTTCTGGGCATGTATGGCTGCAATAGTCCCTTTAAGCAAAAAATCAATTTGCCCCTTTTTCCTGGCTTTTAGGTTGTATATCAACAGATTATCATCCTTAACAAAAGTCAGATCATTTTCCTCATAAAGACACCTGAAAATGCGCAGACCAATCCTCAGGGCAAATGTGACATTCTGGACGTGAGGCGTCAGTGCGGTCATTATGAGTTACTAGCTAGTAACCTTTTACTATCTTTGCTTTTGGTTACTACTAACAAGTCTTCCCAGACTTCCTCTTCCCCGAGGGCCTTACTGGCCTTAATGGCCCTAGAATACTCCTGTCTTGCTGTGATAATATCCATTCTTTCCTTGAATTTTAGGGCTTTGATAAGCACTCCCTTAGCTCTTTTGCATTCCTTATTAAACCACTCATTTGTCCTCTCAACCCTAGGACCCATTTCCCCGTTGCGATTTTTACAAACAGGTTCCCAAATCTAAAGAAGAAACTGTTGTGGGTTTGCACTTTCTGGGCTGAGGTCACTTCATTTAGGATAAAAAGGCTAAATTCTTCTGGTACTAATTTGTACAATTTTTCTAATGATTCCTTGGATTTGGAGAAGGCATCCCACTTGACCTTGCGCTTATTGTTACTGACCACCACCGGATTTACAAGGTCATGAATAACTGGAGAATCACCCCCCTATTCAGCATCTTATCCCTCAGTAATAAAATTGGGAAATGATCACTATCATATCGATCAACTACAGCCAAATCTGATATTTCATGCTAGACATATAAGTAAAACAAAATCAATGTGGCTATTGTAATTCCCTCTGGTAAAAGTGCGCTTTGCACAGCTGTCTGAAGGGAATCAACCATTACCAGGTCTAAGACCATGTGAAACCATGATGTCTATACCCTGAAGGGCCACTGCACTCATTTTAAATGGCTTTTGTACAGTACTAAAGGGAGGCATTCCCCAGGAGAGATCCTCTTCTTTACTCACTTCCAGATATGGAGAATAGGGTTCTAAACATGATTTAAAATCTCTGGAAACATCACAATAATGATAAGAGCCTGGTCTGCTAGCAAACCATTTACATTTTTTTAAAATATGAGATGAATGAGCAAACTGCATTGATCTGTTGTAGATATTGATCTCTAGGTAGGGGAGGCCTGCCCTTTGATGTTATACTAAGAGTTAATAGGTCATGAGAATCTACGTTAATCTTTCTAATGAAATTGTAGCCCATACTGTGTGCCCCCCTGAAGGTCTACCTGCAATTGACATGATAGCCTCAATACTGTATGATGTAAAACCCTGTCTATGCAATTGAGTGATGGCCCACGTCTCCTGAAATAAGCACAGGTCAAAGTTGTCTAAATATTCCCCATTCAGCGTCCTCCATTTTAGCCCTCAAGCCTGCGATGTTCCAAGAGATAAAAAGAAAAAGTCAACCAGAAATGTTCCATAGAATATGATCTTTTGACTTTGAAGAGGTTTCCTGATCCAGGGCTTTTATGGGGCCAAATCCATTTGATATTTTTGTTCTATCTTGGAAATTTGTCAAATGCCACTGAATTGGCGTCAATGAAATAGTACTTTTAACTTTTTATAGGGCACAGGTGTTTACAAGCGGAGGAGGCACAAAAGATTTGATAAGTCAGTCCAATTCTGATATGCCCCTTTCCCAAGTACTGCTACACTACAAACTATTATTCCCGCATCGTTGGCCCGCTACGTTTGAGGGAGCCTCTTTTTCTGACCCACCCTCTCTCACAGGTTTAAAGGCTTCAAAATGTAGCAGAGTCATCTTAAAGCAAATGTTTGAGCCGGTTATTGGCGAAGAATGAGCGTCCAAAGAGATCAAACCATTTACCAGCTCCAAAGTAATTACATTTATTTCAATCGAGTCCCATGGCTCGGCCAGCGTTGTTAGACGTTTAACTGAGAGAATGTCAGAATAAACAATGGACCAACAGTACCTCTCATGTCTAATCCATTGCATGACTTTATTCTTTAATGAGTAATTGTCCTTGTAGGAATCAGGACACAATTTCAGGACTTTGGTCATCAAGATTTTATGGCCTGCTGGCTTTAAATTGTTTTATACTGATAAATAGGAAATATTTGACTTGGTACTGTTGGTTGATTGGTGATATGAGCCATGTGGCCAAGACTGTATGGTGATAAATAGGGTCAGCTTACTTGTACGATTAATGCTGGCTCCTGCGTTCTAGCAACTAGGGGCCCCCTTTCAGCATGGGTCCTTTGACCCATTATTGGCTCTGGATTTTTATCTAAGGCAAGATTCGGTTCCAAAGTCATAGTAGTAGTGTGCTTAAATACTTGCTCTGGTGAGGCTTCTTAAGGATTTTTACAACATCCAACAGGATACCCTTTAAGGAGGCATTTCTCAAGTACCGAATTAAACTCACAGCTTCTTCAAGTGAATGGGTGTCTTCCTCCAATGCTGCTGACAAGGAAGTTCTCATTATCGTTATTTCTGGCAAGACTGTTGATGTGTGTGCATCTTGTAAAACAGAAAAATGATTTGAGCACACAACTTCTATATGAGGGTGGGCGGCCTCCTCAGTTTGCTGTGAGCACGGATCCAGGGCTTTAAGTGGGCCGAGTCTGTCCGGCAGTTTTTTTAAGGGGGCCTCGAAACGGGTCTCTATCGGGCTCTGTTTTCGGGCCTCGCACAGACAGTCCATTTTTTTCTGGACTGCAGTGAAAGCATGTACATCCATGTGCGCATGCTCATTTTGCTCACTTCTGAGTAGTGGAGGTCACGGCATGATGTCATGCCAGGGGAGCGTTGTAGGAGGAAGAGAAATCCTTTAAAGAGAGCCATTTTCTCTCAGGATTTCCCTTCTCTTTTTTGCAGCGCAGGAGCAACATCGTCGCCATGGTACACCGAAACAGCTTGTATCACTTAATGCTCTCTTTACATGTAAATATAATTAATGTTAATTTTACCTTCGTGTAGACTAATTGTGTACTAAATTGGAAAGTGTTTGGCAGCTGATTATTATCCGTTAGTGTGAAGTTGGGGCAAGGATTCCCTAAACTGACTCTCGCATTTCTCCCTCCACTTTCTGCAAGCAGGTTCTTCCAATGACTGCTCTACTCAATCACTCTAACCAGGAGCCTTGAGAGGCAGAGGCTGACGCCCTAATTAAATGCTGATCGATTTGGTAATCAGTCAAATAAGTTCACTGTAGTTTTTCCTCGTTACCAGAATTTCTCTTTTTTTGCGCTCTTCATCTGCTTCGTTTTTATTGCTCACCTAAGAAAAAAACTGATATGGTGGATGAAAGAGCAAAATATAAACTTGGCAAATGAAGAGGTTCAGTGTTAGAAAAAAAAAAACATAATGGTTTGCTACAATGCCCTTTGGTATGCGGTCTTTTATCGGACCTTTGCAAATTCACTGGGCCCGGGGGACGGAGGAGGGTCGGAAGAGGGGGTGATGCTGATCTTCCTGTGCAAAAGGGTCAAAGCAAGCTCATAGTTTTCAAAGAAGGGTACAATTCTACGTAAAAGCGTAAGAATGGGAGGTCAGATAAGAAAGCAAACTAACTCATCCAAAATAAATTCACTTTATATAATTTCCTAAAAGTAATAGCTTTATTGACAGTCTTCATCTAGCACAAACAGGGAGCTGTGAAAGAGACAGGATCACTGAAAAGCACTTACTTTACCACTGGGTCTAAAATAACATTAATAATGTCTCTCTCTCTCCGGAGATTTAAGAACCAGATCAAAGCAAAGGATACATGGCCACAAAAGCATTGCTTCTATTCTTGGTTTACTCTACCTTAACTTAGACCTGTCAAAATATTTTCACAGTGTGAGAGGGTGCGGGACCTTAAAGGAGGCAATGCTTTGAGCCAGGCACTGACTTAGCAGCAATTGAGGGGTGTCTTAGTGGGTGAGACTAGGAGACTTGGCGTTCATAGAGGACAGCACTACTTGAACCAGCACTCCTCCAAAAATTTCTATCTAAGGGTTCTGGGCCTGCCACCCGTTTCCCAGGGAGGTTGCAAAACACCTAATGGTCCTCAGCTAAGCAAAACCTTCACACACAGTGGGGCTGGTATCTTGTTAAAGGCTCATGAAAATTGAAAGGAGCCTCTTGATTAAGACCACGACCCTACGTGAATAGGCCACACCCCTTTACGAGGTTTGCCACGCCCCTTTTAGAGCACCCCCAGTTTTTTTTCCTACTTAAAGCCCTGCTCCGATCCATGCCTAGTTCCGGCTCCACCTGTTCGGGGGTTTTCAAAGCTGTATTTCTTGGGGCTTGCTTCCTCTTTGGTCTTGTTTTAAACAAATCCGGGACCCTCCAACACTTTTTCACTGCACCTGATCCCATATCCTTTCCTTTAAAAAAAAGTCTCTATTTCCTCTATTAGCGTGTCAATTTCATTTAAGACACAGTTGGATGCCATGGTTATAGACTGCTTGGAGATTTTTGATTTAGCAGCCCCGCCTACAGGACCAGTTTGGTCCTTGCATTTTCTCATTATTTATAGGAACAGGATTCGAAAGAGCCAAGCAGGGGCAGCTTTAAAATGCAAAGAAAACAAATATAAAATCAGAACCTGAAGTAAAAAGGGGCTCTGACAGGCGTGGATGAGCCCACTCTTGGCCTGGGCTTTGCCCAGGTGCGTTCCGCACACTTCCAGTGCTGCGGCACTGGCAGGTGCCTTAAATGCACCACTGCAGATCAGTTGGTGATGATTGGATGCAGGGAGTTGTGGGACATTGAGTCCCCAGTGGCTGCGGGGTGGGTGCAGCGGCTCCCCCCTGTCGAAACAGCGATGCTAGACCCAGATGGTGATGGTCCTGTTTGAAACAGCCTCTGCAGGAAATCTCAAAATGGTGCAGCAGTCAGGCAAAGGTACGGGATAACAGCACCCAACACTGCGGGACTGACAGGTGCCCTAAGTGTGCCACTGCAGATCAGGTGGTGATGCTTGGATGCAGTGGGTTGTGGGACATTGAGTCCCCAGCGGCTACGGAGTGGTAACAGTGGCTCCCCCTTGTCGAAACAGTGATGCTGGTCCTAGATGGTGACAGTACTGTTTGAAACAATCTCTTTAGGAAATACCAATGTTGTGGCAGCCAGGCAAAGTTACGGGATATCAGTCACCCTCTTAGGATTGTTTCTGCGCAGGAAGGTGCCCCATGGTGCAAGGGTGCCTACGTTGGCGCTAGGCTGCCAAAATGGTGCCAGCGCAGTAGGAAACAACAGGAATGCACCGTATTGCATAAATACGGTGCATTCCTGCCCTTTCACTTTGGCGTAGGGCAACACAGCTAACTGACTTTCTGCACTGCCCTACACGAAAATCCTGTAAATGAGGTCCTTAGTATTGTAGACATATTTGCGCACAAAGCCTTTCATAAGTTCCTCAGCCACAACATTCACTAAGCACAATACCTCTGTACCAAAGTTGTATTCCAAAAAAGGCTCAGATGAACAATTACTACAATAATGCAATGTCTCTTTTTTTGTTGCAAGGCTGTGAGGCGCTGTCATGTGGATAGTGCAGAAAAGACTTCATTACAATCCTCTTGAGTTGAGCATGAATGTGAGTTTGGGCGGGGGCACCTTACCTTCACAAACAGGGTTTAAGTATTTGCCTTACTAATTCTCCTCTTCTTTCTTTTCAGTGGGAGGCAGGCTCCACCCAACAGATGTGGAGATTCTCTAAGGAGATAGGAAAACTAGTGCTTGAAACAGAAGTTAGAAAGCGGAGGCACATACAAGCTCCATCCTCAGCAGAGTCCTCCATAACAAATGAGGACACACCTCCATGGCTGTGGCTTAAATAACTTGGCCACTCCAAAGATTTTGCTGGTTTCCAAGCGCTTTCATGCCCAGCAAAGAAGGCAAAATATTCATTCATGCACGCATCATCAGCAAGCATATTTACATAGATCACACCTACCTTAATGCTACAGTGCCTGCTTACCACCTTAGCGCTATAATGCTTCACTTAAATTAATAAATCTTTTCGGAAAGGGCCAATGCCCATCCTCAAAGGCCCTTTGGTTGTGATGAGGAAGCCTGACACTGACCAAACCAGTAGGTCTGACTTTTACTGACTGCAACCAGTGAATTGTGTTAAGCACATAGGGGGAACATTGTGGCTTAGGGTTCAGGACTGGCTGGTGAACAGACTTTCATAGATGTCTCCAGGAGAAGAAGGTGCATATAGGGCATTATCTGACTGGTGAGACTTGTCTGTAGTGTGTGCCCTTTGTTGCTTGTGAAGCCCTTTAGTGGGTGTCACCATGAATGAATGATGGGATTTTTAAAGTGTAACATGTACTTCAAGGATTGTCCCGGCGCTCAGCAAAGACTCACAAATTTCACCCTTTCACTCACAAATTAATGAGATATAAATAGATGTATTTTAAGAGCCTTCTTGAATAGTCTCCCATTATTAATGCAACACAGCTTCATTGTAGAGCGACTAAAACTATACCGCTATCGGGCAGTCGGACCACCATACACTGTTGCAGCGGTCAGGAGACCGCCCAACAAGCAATCGGCAATCTGACCTCCCAATTATGATATGATCACTGTGGTGGTGGTCGGAAAGTGCTCATGAAAAGGGCCGCAGCGCTAGCCACGGTGTAAATGAGCACTTTGTGCACATCCATGTGCTGTGTGCCGTGCATCATTTGGTGCATGGCACACGGTGCATGGATGGACAGTGGCCCTGTTTGGGGCCCCATAAGTCCCTGTCTGTCAGCCTTTTCATGGTGGTGGCACTGCCATGAAAAGGCTGTCAGAAAGGGACATCGAAATCCCGACAGCAGTGCCTGCCTCAGCACCGCTTTTTGTCAGGACTATGAGTCCGACCGCCACGCATTGGGATGAGATGATCCTGTTGGAGGCGGTGGACTTGCCCCCGACCTCTGCGGTCCGACCGCCTGCATTGTAATGTAGTGATCAAACTGATGGCCTGTCTGTTGGGCAGACCGCCACCGACGGCCTGTCAGTGGTGGTCCACCCGACATCATAATCATGCCCTAGGTGTCTGAGTGAGCAAGGACTTTGAAGATCTGAGAGGTCTAGCTGGTTAATAGTGAACAACCCAGTTAGAAAGGTATTTTGGTCTCAATTTGCAGAAAGCCCAATAAACAATATGCGTTTCTACATCCCGGACCATACATATTAGTACATTTGTTGCGTAGTATTTAGCAGTGTGTGTGTGTTAAAGTACCTTTCAGCCCGTATATGTTTTTTAGCTGCCCGCCGCCTTGACTTTACTGCCTGCACTACCGGTGACTGCATTCCCCATACTCCAACGCGCCAGGAGGCGCCAGCGTCACGTCATCTGCGCTGGGGGGCGCATAAAGGCGGTATCGGGCCACTTCAGCGCGGGAGCCCGTATTTGTTTTTTACCTGCCTGCCACCTTGACTTTACTGCCTGCACTACCTGGGACTGCATTCCCCATACTCCAACGCGCCAGGAGGCACCAGCGTCATGTCATCTGCGCCGGGGGCACATAAAGGCGGTATAGTGCCCCCGCAGCGCGGGAGCCCGTATTTGTTTTTTACCTGCCCGCCGCCTTGACTTTACTGCCTGCACTACAGGGGACTGCATTCCCCATACTCCAACGCGCCAGGAGGCGCCAGCGTCACGTCATCTGCGCCGGGGGCGCATAAAGTGGTATCGGGCCCCCACAGCGCGGGAGCCCGTATTTGTTTTTTACCTGCCCGCCGCCTTGACTTTACTGCCTGCACTACCGGGGACTGCATTCCCCATACTCCAACGCGCCAGGAGGCCCCAGCGTCACGTCATCTACGCCGGGGGGCGCATAAAGGCAGTATCGGGCCCCCGCAGTGCGGGAGCCCGTATTTGTTTTTTACCTGCCCGCCGCTTTGACTTTACTGCCTGCACTACCGGGGACTGCATTCCCCATACTCCAACATGCCAGGAGGCGCCAGCGTCACGTCATCTGCGCCAGGGGGCACATAAAGGTGGTATCGGGCCCCTCCAGCGCGGGACGCCCAGAGGAGCCCGGAGGAGGCTGGGCCTACTCTCTTGGCTCTCATTTGTGGGTGTATCATTCCAGCATCTGAGAGACTTGGAGGCACGTCGTAGTTTGTTGGTGAATTCTGGCCAAGTAAGTTTTAGGTGGTTTTTAGGAATAAGTCAAATTACTCTCTGTGGGGTTGAGATTGTCCGCCAATGGCCAAACGGAAACAAATGGGTGATAGGGAGGGCACACCCAGGCCCCTTCAAAACTCCACACTTGACTGCTTCTTGACTCGTGCTGCAAGAGCCCTGGACAAAGAAATCCTAGGGGTCGAACGCCGATTGTCCATGGAGGGTGGATCACTCACCGCTCTGAATTTGGATCATACTTCGAAAAGAGTGCTTGGGGATATAGTTTCGGAAATTCCGGCCAGTACACTGACAATAGTTGAACAAACAACCCTTGCCGAACCCTCATCTCCACCCAATATTATTACATTTTCGACAATCGAAGTGCCAGCTAAAAGAAAGAGGAAAATAAAAAACCAGGATCCTCCGTCGGGAGCAAGTACTAGATCAAAAAATAAAACCAAGGTACTGCTACATGAGGGGACTAAGAGCACTCCAAATATAATTATTCAAACAGTGCCAGGATCTTATCCTATGCCACCAGCCTCAAAAGCCCTATCTGAGCAAGACATACAGACTTTAATAAAGCATTTTGATAATATACTCCTAAAAAATCTTGCACCAATTTTGGCTAGACTGGACAAACTTGAGGCAAACGTGGGTGTTATCCAAAAAAGTGTAAATAATTTGATGGTTGGGGTTGGAGCAGCTGAGTCTAGAGGATCAGATTACCCTATTATTGGGGGGACATGAATCTGTTAGACAGTCTAATGTGGCAGTAAGACACTGTAGTAAAATTATTCAACCTCCTCTTGCAGTTAGTACAAGGGCAAATGCTAACGATCATTTGGAGGGTACATCTAAAGACATGACTTTAAGACAAACTGATCATCTAATTGGAGGTGGGAAATTGGGAAGTAGTCTTAAAGCATGTCAAGCTATACATAGTGTTAATGATTCTGTACCCATTGGACAGCCAAATGTGAAAATGCATGAAGCCCCAAATATGGTTCCATCCCTACCTGAGACTAATTTGGACCTCCCACCAGAATCTTGCCCTTATGTCGCAATACTAACTAATGTCCCCTTGCTACAGGGCAAAACTGTAGAAACCATGAGTCAATTGAACAATAAGGTCTGCCATTGGTTATCTTTTTAACTCTGACTATACAAACTCTAACTATGGCGACATTTTGCTAGTTAGAAGAGTGAGCTGTATTGGTCCTCTACGTAAGTCTATTCGTGGAGATTGTGTGGTAATTAATTGCAGGTCTCCTGCCCTTCCAGGAAAATTGATTAGAGGCAGGAGAGGACACACAGGGAGGGGTCACGACCAAGAGATTGGCATTATGCCATTGGGTTTTTTCTATAGGCACCTCAAGCCCAATGGTAAGATCAGTGGTACAAATTTGAATACAACCCTCTTTCCTCTGGGACCAAAGGAACACTTCTCCTTTCAAACCAGTAATAGATTCCAGGTTCTCTCTGGATTAGATATCCCTGACTGACTAAAGTCAAGTAGTAGTAAAATGACGCCACCCCATGAGGCAGCTCTCCCTGGCATTTCAAGAAGGGACACTAATAAAAGCAACCCGAGAGAAAAAAAGATTGGAAATTCAGTTATGCCCACTGGTTTTCATGCATCTTCCCAAGGATGTGAAGTAGTAAATTTAATAGAAGGACCACAGACACAAGGAAGTACTCTTGAGGGCCAGTACTTAAATATTATCCCATGGAACATCACAGGGATTAAGTCAAAACTAAATAACCAGGAATGGGGCAAGTTTGTGGACAGTAGTCATATATGTCTGCTCCAAGAGACCTGGGCAACTGAGCAGCACTACAGGGTGGGGTATACCACATTCAGTATTGAAGCTAGACACTCGATAGCTGGTAGACCTGCAGGAGGATTGCTAATTTGGGTCAAGACAACTTTGAGTTGTAAAATAAAACGGCTAAACATAGAATCACAGGAGGTTCTTGGTCTAGATTTAATTTCATCAAAAGGGAACATTCACTTGAGAATTACAAAGGTTGGACAGCAAGTACTGTCTTTTACACTTGCTTATGGGGTTCGCGCCTGTAACGGGCGGACACCCTCAGATGTGGAGGCCAAATCAACGTTTAAAAGGGGTAGTGTCAAGAGTAGAATTGATTTTATCATGGTAGATCTTGACCCTTGGTCAAATATTAATGACATGACTGTCTTAGATAGAGAGGACAGTGATCATATTGCATTGCTTCTGAAGCTATCTGGTATTATCTTCCCGCAGCTTCAAACAAATCTGGTGACGGCCCCTGTTATTACATCTAATAATAATAGGGGAATAAAATGGCCTCAGATAATCACTGATGAGACGCTGCTACCGAAAATCTATAAAGACATGACTCATACTCTTAATGTATTGGGCACTCAGGATATAAACAATGAAAGCATTATGTCTACTTTCCTACATTTATCTTCTAACATTAAGGCTCTCTTTAGTAGACAGTGCAACCCAAAAATAGTTATTAATAACGCTGCTCCATGGTATAATGAGGATTGTAAGCTTACCAGAATAGCTCTATCTCTGGCAGTCAAAAAAGGAATAAGGGCTGATAAAACAAATCTAAGAAGAGCCTATAAGAGAGTACAGGGTGAGGAAAAAGGGGCTTGGGAGGAAGAAAATTGCACACACTAGTGGAGGCATCTAGAAAGAAGGATTCCCAGACATTCTGGCATCTATTATCTAAAGGGGTAAAACAGCCAGTTAGTGAAACGGATTTTTATTTACATCCCCAAGTGTGGGAAGAGCATTTTCAGAGATTGTTCTCTGGGGTAGTACCCATGGTGGAGGGTGAGGCAGTTGTGATAGGTAGGGATACCCACATAGAGCCCCCAGTAGAAGAAGTAAACTTTTCCCTAGAAGAAACAGTAAATGCGAATACTTCACTGCAGTCTGGGAAAGCACCAGGGTTAGATAGACTACCAGGTGATCTATATCGATCTGAGCCCAGTATATGGGGCCCTTTGCTCCATATAGTTTTTTCTGCTATCACACGTGGTGGTGATATCCCTGAGTCATGGAAAGGCGCTGAAATAATACCTATATTTAAAAAAGGAGATAAGGTAGACCCAGGAAATTATAGGCCTATCAGCCTTATAGATGTCTCGCAGAAAGTATTCACTAAAATGATTTTAACGCACCTCCAGTGTTGGATGGAGGATTTCTGTATACTTTCTCATCTGCAGGCTTGTTTTAGAACTGCCACTGGATTCAAGCTAGCCTGGCTGATGAGGGCTGTTAGCCCGAAACTGGTCCCAGGATGCTTGTTTACGGTCCAGGGAACACATGGCTTGGCAGTTTGGGTTGGACTGTTCCCATGAGGCACAGGATCAAGACTGATTTGCATATAGCTGTGTCTGAACTGGGGTGGCGAAGTGAGCTAAAGAACGATGATGGATTCAACCCAGATCTGTGACTGGGGGTGAGTGTCTGAAAAATTTCAGCGCTCCGTCCATCATCTCCTTGTGTTTGCTTGGTTTTAGAACATCCACGAGTACCTTAGACCAGGTATTTCGGTTCTTGCTGCTTAGCTGGAAGGAGGTAACTATTATGAAGGGTCACTTGTATGTCGTGTTTGTTGACCTTAAAATGGCATTTGACTATATCGATCACACCAAGCTCTGGGTTGCCCTAAGGGATCTTGGTCTTCCTGGGGGGATGCTCCAACTCCTGGTTCGGCTGTCTCACGTCTCTCGTGCACAGTAAAGAGAGACGGACAGCAGCAGGTAAAGCAGGCACGTCTTTATTCTCGCTCTTACATTTCTGTACTGCCCTGCCTTTTCCTTTCCGATTCCCCGCTTCCTGTCATGCCTGGCCTTAGCGACACGGCGCCAGGTCAGGCATGACGACACTACATCTCCCCCTTTTTTTTTTAATGTTCAATTCTTACTTGCTCAGAGTTCTTCTATAAGCCGGGTAGGTCGCCTGATAGTCCTCTGCGGTCGGCGAGAGGGGCGCTCTTCTCTTGACTCTCTCGGACTCACTGCGATTTCAGGTTCTTCCTGATCCTCAGCTTCTCGGCTTGAATCATCTGTGTCACATTCTGGTTCCTCTGCTTGGGTGTACACTGCAGGATTACACTTCTTGAAATGCGACACATTTCGTGTGGTTCTCTTAGTCTCAGATGCAGCTGTGATCATAGTTCCTTTCCGTCTTGTCACTTGTAGTGGTTGGGCACAGTAACAACTGTCAGCCTTTGCCTTTTGTTCTTGCTTGACTAGCACCCAATCTCCTTCTTGAATGTCAGACACCTTGGCATGTTTGCGACCGCCGCATACTCTTTCATTTTCGCCTTCTTGATTTTGTCAAGACTCACTAATGTTTCGTGATCCGAGGTTGATGACCTGGAATGTATAGCGACATCTGCAGTTGGTATTCTGGTGCGTGGAGTTCTTCCGAGCATCAGAGTAGCTGGACACTTGTTAGTGGTGCTATGTGGCGTGGTTCTGTATGCTCGTAGTACCTCGTTGAGTGTGAGTTGAATGTCACGTTGGGTCAGTTTGGCTTGTTGTATGGTTTTCTTTACGGTGGCCATGAACTTTTCAACCATCCCATTGGCTTGAGGCCACATGGGAGTGATCTTTCTATGTCGGAAGTTCAGGTGTCTTGCGAACTCAGTGAAATCATGTCCGTTGAATGGTGGGCCGTTGTCCATTTTCACTACTGTGTGGATTCCCCACGCAGCAAATGCTTCGTCGATGACAGGTATAACAGTGGCCGCTCTTGTGGATGGGACTTGTTGTGCAATGGGGAATCTGGAGTACTCATCCATGATGACCATAATGTACTTCCCGGGCTTCAACGGACCAAAGAAGTCAATCGCCACGTGTTGCCACACGCTGTCTGGGAGGTCAGACATTTGAAGCGGGGGTGGTGGTTCTTCTCGCCCTACTAGTTGGCATTGAGGGCAGTCTTGGAGTGTGGTTTCTACCATTTGGTCAAGGGATGGGAACCAGACTCGCTCCCGTAGCGCTTTCTTCGTTGCCACCACACCTCTGTGTCCTTCATGAGCTAGGTTGACAGTTCCTTGTCTCAGTTGTTGGGGAATAACAATTCGCCTGTCTCTTAGTAGCAGTCCATTAGCGCTGATTGTGAGATCGTCTTTGACATGTCTGAAAGACGCAAGTTCTTGCATGTTGACAATTGTGTCACTCGGTGAGTTCTCCAGATGACTCCACGAGTTTGTGCGAATACGATGTATTATGTTCTGACATGTGGCGTCCTTTGTAGTGGCTTCTATGATGGCTTTTAGTGGGACAGCAGGCGGTCTTGCCTGATCAATGACAAAATGGAGATATTCTTCTGCCAACGAGCACCTTGTCGTGTTGAAACCTGGGGGTGTCGCGACATGTAGTCCGCTGGGTTCTCCGCCTTCCCCGGTTTGTGAACAATGGTGTACATGTATTCTTGAAGGCGAATACCCCACCGTTCAATCCGTGGTGGCATCTTTGCTCGGGGATTGCCGAAGATCGTTATGAGAGCCTGGTGATCGGTGATTAATGTGAAATGCTTTCCATAGATGAAGAAATGGAAGTGCTCATACGCCCACACAACTGCCAGACTCTCTTTTTCGGGCTGAGAGTAGGCCCTTTAAGTGTCAGTGAGACTACGACTAGCGTACGCTACGATATGGAGCTGTTCTCCTTCATCATCATATTGAGCTAGGATAGCTCCAAGTCCCACAGGGCTTGCATCAACTGTGATTTCTGTCTTCTTGCGAGGGTTGAAATATGCCAGGTTGATGGCGGAACTCACTGCTGTCTTGATTTGGTTGAATGCTCGCTCGCACTTGGCGGACCACTGAAAGATGTGGCCTTGTTTGGTGAGTTCTCGCAGGGGATAACTGATGGTGGCGTAGTCCTGAATGTAACGAGCACAGTAGCTAGCCATGCCCAGGAAGGATCGTACATCACTGACATCTCGGGGACATGGCGTGTCGGATAATTCTGATACTTTTTCAGGATCGGGTCGCATTCCGTCCTGGGAGAAAATGTGACCGTAGAATTTTAATGTAGACTTGTGAAATTCGCATTTGTCACGATTGAGCGTGAGGTTGGCATTTAGAAGGGCGTGACATACTCGATCAAGAGCTTTGTTGTGTTCCTTGCAAGTTTCACCGAACACCAAGATATTATCACTGTAGTTGAATGAGTTTGGAATGTGCTGGATGACTCGCCGCACTGCCTCTTGAAATATTTCCGCAGCCGAGGAAATTCCAAAGTTAAGGCGCTTGTAACTGAAGAGCCCTTGGTGTGTGGTGAAAGTGGTGATGTACCTTCATGGAGCTAAGGTTGATGATACCCTTTGTTTAGGTCTAATTTCGAAAAGACATTGGCTCCGTTCAGGCGAGTGATCATGTCGCTGATGTGGGGTCCCGGATGCCGCTCACGTTCAATAGCCGTATTTGGAGATCGCATGTCCACGCAGAGGCGCACTTTGTTTTCTACTCCTCGTTTGGGTACGACCAGCACTGGTGATACCCACGGAGTGGGTCCAGTTGATCTCTCTATGATGTCTGCTCGCAGTAAATCCTGCAGCTCTTCGTCCACCGCTTGCTGAAGGGGAAACGGTACTTTCCGGTGGTGTTGGGCCACTGGTGTCACTTGTTCATTTATATGCAGCTGAACTTTGAAGTGAGCTAATTTTCCTAGCCCAGAGAACAGTTTTGGAAATTTGCTGATGATGTCAGGCGTGTCATCAACTTTGTACAGAATTTCCACTGATTTCAGGTGCTCCGCTGTTGGTAGACTGAGGAGACAGTCCGCCGCTTCAGGGCCTTCTATGACGTGAATTTGCACCTGAACGGTTCTGTCTTCATATGTCAGAGACGTACGGAATTGTCCTAGGCATGGCAACGGTTCTTTGGACATCCACGTGTAAACGCGCACAGCAGCCGGTTGCAATTTAGGTTTCGGATTCATCCTCTTGTATTCGGTCGTGCATATGTGATTGAGTGACGCTCCAGTATCTAGAACAAACTTCGCGGGGTGATTTCCCATTTGAATGTGCAGCCTGGGGTATTTCTTTAGTCGGTCAGGGTCCGCTACCATGCATACATACTCATCGCTGTCATGGGAAATGGGAGTGAGGGCTGACGATTCCCTTGATGACGATCGTTGGGATCGATAGGAGAAGTGTGACCGAGTACTGGATCTTGATGAGCTAGCTGATCGATCCCTTCTCTCCCGGACTGCTCTTGCGTGATGACGAGACCCCGGGTTTCGTTTGGCCACTGTAGACTCCTTGCGATGTGTTTGGCACACTGTTTCGAAATGATTGTCTTTCCCACAGCGGTGGCACTGTTGTCCCATGGCTGGGCACGGACCTGTGTGAGGGTAATCTTGGCCGCAGCGATAGCACTGCAACTGTTGTCTCCGGGTGTTACTGTGCTTGTTCCCGCTGCGAGCTTGGCTCGTGGGTTTTGAGGGTTTCCGATGCTCCGACTGGGGCCGTGAGTCTGTCTGAGAATGTAGTCGAAAAGCTTGTTCACATTATTGAATTCACAGTATCGAGCTAGACATTTAAGGCGTGTAATGAAATCACCCATCGCTTCATCTTTTTCTTGGGACGCTAAGTTGAAGGTGTAACGTTCGTAATCCAGATTTCGCTTGTGGAGGAATTTTCTGTTTAGTGCCTCTCTTACATCTGGGTAGGAAGCGGATGTGGCCGGTGGTAGTTCTTTAATGATTTGTCCCACGTCTTTGCCCACCAGATTAAGCAAGGTGATAAGCTGTTAGTTGGGGTCATTTACTCTCGATCCTTTCATGTAGTCCTCGAAGTCTTCCAACCAACTTTGCCATAGGCCTGGGCGTCAAATTCTGCTCCGCTCGCTGAATTTGCGGAATTTAGGCAATTTTGCGTTCTGCGGAGAACGCGGAATTGCCAACAATTCCGCGATCCGCGGTGTAGCGGAACTATTTTCTTGTTCGCGCTTTAAAAATGCGTTCTAGCGCACGCTATAGCGACTTACCGGAATTCCTGCATTCGCCGACGAGTTTTCCTATCCGTTCGCGTGCGCCACGAGATTTCGGTAGCCGGCCGCGCGATCCCGCGAGAGTTTGCGATCGTGAACACGTCATTCGCCGCGCCATCGGACACCGCGAGAGTGTGCGATCGTGAACATGTCATTCGCCGCACCATCGTGCACCGCGAGAGAGATTGCGATCGCGAACACGTCATTCGGGCACGCCATCGGACATCCGGCGGAATGTTAGTAAAGCTCGCGATCCCGAACACGCAAAATTTTCAATCTGGAGAAGAATAATATCTCGAGCAGCATAAAACCTTCTATAAAATGATGATTTGGATGAAAAAAAACCTCAGATTGATATTTGGCTGTCCTTTTTTGTCAAATTTTTTGGGGGGAGAGGGAGGAAGTGCCACAGAGTCTCCTACTTCCTGTTCCTGTCCAGCAGGCTCCTCCCAGTGCTTTGTCCATCTCCTGTTCATTTTTCACTTGGATTTGAGCTGGAAGGATCACTCTTTGTGTCTGCTGCATCATTATCATTGGATTTGAGGACTTTTGGATTTGAGATTTTACAAGTAAGTTGGTGTTGTTTGATTGGGGCATTGCAGTTGCTGCAACTACAATTTTGGTACTTTTCATCATTTTTAAAAATAAATAGTTGTGGGTAGCCAGTAGGCCCAGAGCTAGTCATGGGTGGGTGCATGATGAAACAACTGTTCCTTTGCTGTGTGATGTATTTATTTATTTCAAACATCATTTAGGGCACATGGATGGCATTGGATTGAATTGCAAAATGTGTATTTTTGGGTGCATTTCAGTTTTTTTGGGTGTGTGTTAAATAAATGCCTTAGTTGTGTGTGGTGTGTTGCAGGCCTTGTTTAGCCCTGTGGATTTTCGTTTTTGCATTTTATTGCATTACAGGCAAAGCAGTGTGGTTAAGCATGCAGCCTTTGCCTGGCTATTATAGGCCTCTTTTCATTACATTGTTTTCCAGGCCTCCTGCTTGTTGCTTGTGATTTGTGAGTGTCCATGTGGCTGGTAGCCATTTCTGGTGGGAGTTATAAGTGTGCTGCTTTTGCCATATAGGCCTGCATGTGTTTCCTTTGTGGCCTAGGCTTCTTGTTGTGGTCCTGGCCATGAGGCTGGCGGCCATTTTGAAGCCAGGCAGTGTGCTTTTTGCCATAGGCCTGCATTGTCTGTCTTCAGTTTCTTGTTGTTGTGGGCCTGGCCATGAGGCTGGAGGCCATTTTGAAGCCAGGCAGTGTGCTTTTTGCCATAGGCCTGCATTGTCTGTCTTCAGTTTCTTGTTGTGGTGGGCCTGGCCATGAGGCTGGAGGCCATTTTGAAGCAAGGCAGTGTGCTTTTTGCCATAGGCCTGCATTGTCTGTCTTCAGTTTCTTGTTGTTGTGGGCCTGGCCATGTGGCTGGTGGCCATTTTGAAGCCCGGTAGTGTGCTTTTATCCATAGGCCTGCAAGCTTTTGGCCTAGTCTGCCAACAGGCCTTTCATCCAGTAGGCTCAGAGGTAGTCAGGGGTGCATGAAACAACTGTTTCTGTGTGTTCTGTTGAATTTAAACATCATTTAGGGCATGGATGGCATTGGATTGAATTGCGAAATGTGTATTTTTGGGTGTATTTCAGTTTTTTTGGGTGTGTGTTAAATACATGCCTTAGTTGTGTGTGGTATGTTGCAGCTCTTGTTTAGCCCTGTGGATTTTTGTTTTTGCATTTTATTGCATTACAGGCAAAGCAGTGTGTTTAGCATGCAGCCTTTGCCTGGCTATTATAGGACTGTTTTCAGTACATTGTTTTCCAGGCCTCCTGCTTGTTGCTTGTGATTTGTGAGTGTCCATGTGGCTGGTGGCCATTTCTGGTGGGAGTTATAAGTGTGCTGCTTTTGCCATTTAGGCCTGCATGGTTTTCCTCTTGGCTTACTGCTTCCATCCATCCCCTTTGCCAGCTGCAGCTCCCTGAATGATGTGATGAGCAAATAATTTAATGCCAAACAGGGTCCACTTCCAATACATTTGTATTTTTGTTGTTGTTCCTCTTCTTTCCTATCCTTCCTGAGAGTGTACACAGTATACCATGAAAGCCCTTGTTGACAAAGTCTCACAAATGGCTACACTAAGTTATATATTTTATTTGTTTGTTTGTACTAGTAGTAATTGAACCACAACAACAAATGCAACATTTCACTGATGTTCTTCTCCTGGCTTCTTTTCTTTTAGGTGCACAAAAAGACAGAGGAGAAGGTGTCATCATCATCACCCGTTGTACTGCCAGACAGAAGTCCTGCTGCGCACCACATCACGTCCACGTGTGACCACAGACATCTCTGTAACTTGTGCACCTGCGTCCTGCTGACATCTGAAGAAGATGGCCCCAAAGAAAGGTACCAGGTCCTCCAGTACCAAGAAAGTTGCCAGTGAGAAGAAGGAACAGAAGAAGGAAGTGGCACTTGCCAAGACTGGTGTGCCGCCCAATGTGTTTTTTGGGGGAAAAAAACTTACGCCTGCAGCAGCGGTGTCCTACGGGGACCAAGCTGGGAGCAGCACCTCCGCATCAGCGGGCCCACCCCACCAACCTAGGCCCAAGCCCATGAGTGTGGCAGAGGTAGCCAGTCTACTAACGAGCAGTGATGTTGAAATGTCATTATCGCAAAGTAGTACCCAATCCACGCACTCGCAGGTGGAAACTCAGCAGATAAGTGGGCAACCACAGCCGCAGCTGCAACCACAGCCGCAACCGCAGCCCCAACCGCAGCCCCAGCCGCAACCCCAGCCCCAACCACAGCCCCAACCACAGCCCCAACCACAGCCGCAACCACAGCCGCAACCACAGCCGCAGCCGCAGCCGGAACCACAGCCGCAACCACAGCCCCAACCACAGCCGCAACTACAGCCGCAACCACAGCCGCAGCCGCAACCACAGCCGCAACCACAGCCCACAATAGTAGTTGTTCCACCTGAAGTAGGGGCAGTTCAGGAAATCGAGCTTTTTGCAGACGAAGAGGAGCAAGCCACTGTTTCAGAAGATCCATTGTCTTCCAGACCACCAGCAAGGAAAAGGAGGGTTAGTCCATCAACTTCTTCTTCAAGCCCCGCTTCTGATGATCTAGATGCCACTTGGAAGCCACCAGCTCAGTCTGAGAGTGATGCACGCCACAAGACAAGGCTAGTGAAAAGGAAGGTTCCAGAAAGCCTTAGAGTTATGGAGGTAGATGTAGACGAGGGGGGTGATGATGATGAAGAGCCAGTCATCATAAACATCACTCCCGGGCCAGAGGAGATGGAGACCAACATTATTAGACTATCCAAAATCGCTGCGAGGGATGTAGCACGGATACCACCAACACAGGTAACACCAACACAACCTCCAGCTTCCATATTTGCCTTTGCAAAGGCCCGGCAGGGACCTACATCCAGCTCAACCACCACCTCAGTAGGTAGTGGTAATGTAACTGCACAGAGTCAAATTCCAGGCACACCCTCCAGTTCATCTGGTATTGAAAGTGGCACCTCCAGCAGCGCCAGAAAGTTCTCCTCCCCAGTTTGGGACTTCTTTTCGGTTAGCAGTAAGGAGGAGAACATTGCTATATGCTCAATTTGTCGGCAGGCTGTTAGGCGGGGTAAGCTTGGTACAAACTATGGTACCGGAGGACAAACAAGTCATCTCAAAAAACACCACAGTATCAAGTTGGAGGCTCACCTACTTCACTTAGAAAAAAGTAAAACTGGACCCATTGCTGTTGTTGGGGATGAAGAAGTAGGGGAAGATATGATCGCGGTGGAAGGTCAACAAGAGGGAGACATTTCTAGCCCTATCCCCAGCAGTGTAGTGGTACCGCCCACATCCTCAGCAACATCTCAGTGGCACCGTAGTAAGAGTCAGCCTGAGACACCAAGGCAACCGAGTACTGCATTGAGAAAAAGTGCGGCGTCGTTGAGCCTAACTGGGTTCAAGAAGACAGCTGCACCACAAAGGAAAATATTCCAGCCTACCATTGACAGCATGCTTAGGTCGGAGGGGCAGTACCAACGCAACCACCCAACGGCACGGTTGTACAATGCGAAGCTGGCTAAAATGTTAGCGCTGGACCTTCTCCCTTTTTCATTTGTGGAAGGGGTGGGTTTCCTTGAATTTGTGTCAGCCATCTGCCCTAAATGGAAGGTTCCTAGCCGGTCCTATTTCGCCAGAGTTGCTGTTCCAGCACTACATCGCGATGTGCTGGAATTGGTTGGACAAGCTTTGCAGCAGAGTGCTGTTCACAAAATCCACCTGACAACAGACATGTGGACCAGTTGCCAAGCCACTGATTAAATGTGCATCACTGCACACTGGGTCTCATTTGTGGGGGTTAGAGAAAAGCTATCTGAAGTAGGTGCTGTTGACACAGCTGAGATTTTTAATGCTACTTGGAAACATGCAACTGTAGCCATGTTCGCCATGGAGAAATCTCATACTGCTGCAAACATTTTGGAAGAGTTTAACAGCAAGGTCTTTGAATGGCTGCGCCCAAGAGGGCTTAACATTGGTTTTGTTGCCACGGATAATGGCAGTAATGTACTTAAGGCCATGGAGGTTGGTGCCTATTTCAGGGTCCCGTGTTTGGCGCACTGCATTAACATTATAGTTCAAGACTTTCTGAAAAAAGAACCCATAGTCAGCAACTTACTGACCACCTGCCGCAGAATATGCACTCATTTCAGCCATTCTTATAAAGCCCGGAAGCAGCTGAGGATCATTCAACGTGACTATAGAATGCCAGTCAAAGCACTCATCCAGGAGGTGGCAACACGTTGGAACTCAACGTATTACATGCTTGACCGTCTGTTTGAGCAGTACAGACCAATCAATGAATATGTCATGCTACTGTGAAAGGCATGACCCTTCAGATGGACCAATGGTGCCTAGTTAAATGCCTGACAGAGATGCTTCTTCCTTTCGAGGTCTTCACACGTGAAGTCAGCAAGGAGGACTGTACTATGGGCCAAGCTATCCCATTGTTGCACATGCTAGAGCAACAGCTGAAGGAGGTGTCTGAAGCGTACATAGGTGTGGAGGAAAAAAAAGAAGCATATGAGTTGGTGGAGAGCTTATCATGTCGCTTAGCTGAAAATGCAAGGGTGCAAACTAAGATTTTGTCACAAGAACATTACATTTGTGCCACAATTCTGGATCCACGGTACAAATCGGCACTGAACAGTAAGACATTACTCCCTTTTTCAGAAGTGGATGTTGCCCGGTACAAAACTTGGATAGCTGAGGCAGCCAGTAAATTGGAAAATGAACGGCTGGTAATTAAAGGCCCGCTACTCAAACCCACAACAAGTACTGCAGCAGGGCATCCGGCGTCAAGTTCAACTTCAGAGCCTGAGGGCAGTGCATTTGGTTCACAGCTGTCACCAACACTAACACTATCGACAACAGCAAGAACCGGATCATCAGCCCCAGTAAAAACGGCACAGGATTGGTATTTACAGCAAGGACTTGCTAGGTCCAGTGCTGATGCAAAAACAAAAGAGGCCGAACAAAGTGTAGCACCCCTGAAAATTTACCGGATGGTCCAGGCCTACCTGGATGACCCAACAGAGGTCTACATTGATAAAAACCCATTGCGGTATTGGTATGGCAAAAGGGGCCAATGGCCAGTGCTCAGCAGGCTGGCGATAAACTATCTGGCTTGCCCTATCGCAAGTGTCTCTTCTGAACGTGTTTTCAGTGCTGCTGGTTCCATTGTAACAGTGAAAAGGACCAGTCTCTCACCCAAAAACGTGGAGAGGTTAACCATGATCAAAATGAATCAGCAATTTATACCACCGAATTACACAATACATGAATCAACGCAGGAAGATGAGGACAGCGGCTCAGGTGACGGAAGTAGCGTGTTAGATGCTGATTACCTACTTCTGGTTGAACCCCCAGAGTTTGAGGACGAGCTATACTTCCCTGACAACTAGGCTTCCACTTCTTACTGTTGTCCTCCCTTATTTACTTTTATTTGTGTGTCTGTCTTTCTGGTTGGAAACTTCAAATCACAACAAATCCATCACCACCGTCTTCGTCTTTTATTGCCAAATATGAGTTTCAGCTGTCTGCATTTCAGTCCACTCCTCCGAGTCCTGCTCCTCCATCCTCCTGAATCGCCCTAAATCTATTGCCCTCAAGCCAGATGATGATTGGATGTAGCATAGTCGAAGAAAAAGAAAATCTTGCCTCGTTGAGTCTCTCCAAAAGAAGTGGAACATGATGATGACTACTATAGCTATCCTCCTTTCCGAGCCGAGAGAGACTGCCCATTAACTGAAGATGAGAAGGAACAGGTAATGAATGATGACATGCATTGGACGCTGACTGAGTGATTTGTGTGTTGTTGTTTGTAGTGCATGAAGTTAATTCATTGTGTACTATTATCTAATCTACACACTAAAAGTAACTCAATGCAATGTTTGTTTCCATTCTTGTTTTTTAATAACAAATTTCTACTTCTACTGCAGGCCGATCCATTGCATTTTGAATATGGAAAGGGGACTCAATCTGTACACTGCACACTGAGTTGGACAACTCACCATGATGATGACCACAGTGACATAATATCTTCGCAGTCACTCAGTACGATCCGAGATGATTGATGGAATAACTCAGGGCGTTTCATGAGTAAACAAGTCAACAACAACCACTGCAGACCTACATGTCTGTGTAGTGGTGGAGTCGAGTGGGGTGGTATGACTGACAGCGGTGCATTGATTTAGTCACTTAATTTGTAAAATGCTATGTTGCTGTATATCTGCTTTGTCTGCCTCTGTCAAAAAATGTACGCTAAATGGAGGATGGGTCACGGGTGCCGTGGGCCTGCTCTGTCCTGTTGTTGTTGGAGGTTAATGCTGGAAACAGACTAGAGTAGACATGATGTATCCATGCCGCCTCTGAAAGTGTTCTTGTTGCACTCCACCGTAATTTATGCATTTTTTTCTACTTGATTTTTCAATATCCCTTTTGTTTTTCCATCTACAATTACAGGCCGGCCCTTACCCTGTGCTATACTGGGAAAAACAACTCACACTTACCTTACCAATGAATCTACATCTGCCAGGCAGGCAGTGGCGTCACCCAAGATTGATGGCCGGAGCGTCCATGGAAGGGAGGACCAAGAGGAATGCCGAGATGCAACTCCCCATTTTGACCAGGATAACATACAGTAACAGTATCAACTTACATCATCTTTTAAATAATTTGATTCATTTTTTGTCTTCAATCAATACTACTGTGTGTTGTTGTTATTATTATGTTTGCTCTCTGCTTATAATTCAATTCATCCCTACAGCTATTTTTGAATTTTCTTTGCTATCTTTAATAGTAAGCCCGGGCCGGTACAACAGAACAGAAACTGTATGTAATTCGGGTCTCTCGGAGGGCAGACAAGCAAGGCAAATTGCATAATATACTGCTGCCCTGTACTGTCTAATTGTCTAGTAGTAGTTAGTAAGTACTACTTATCATTAACCATCAAGTTATCATCATCATGCATGCATTTCCTTTTTCTCCCTTAACAGATTTATGGGTATGGTCGTCTGCCAAGATTGTGTTTTGTTGTTGTCCATGCGTACTGTTTTTCTTTGTCAAACCTTTCCCCAAACCCACCTTCCCAACCATTCATCAAACCCTAACCCTCTTCCCCCGGGCTGTGTGACTTATTGAGGTGTGACTAAATTAAATGTACACCAATAATTTATCACACGCTTGCTGGGGCGGATGTGGCAAAAGCAACACTAATTCAATTTCAAGGCAGGGCGAGGATCTTCTTCTGCTTGCCCACCCATGAGCAGTATATTTGCGAGATAATTTTTTTACCAAAGGAACCTAATCCATCAGCATTAATTGCCGGCATCGATTGGATTTGTTGTCATCCTCCTACACAGCACTAACGGTTACGCTTGTGTTAAGTGTACTGTAGGCCTAGTCGAGTGACTCGACACAGCTAGAGTTTGTAACTCTATGTACTAGGCTATCCCCGCCACCATTATATTTTATTGTATTTTGGCATATTATTGTTTGGCAGTAAGTTCCGTACTGTACTTCGTTCTACTACTCCTCCCACAGTCTCTCTCAGGCGACTGTCTCATTTTCTTTTTTTTGCAAATGCTACTGCCAGGGTCTACTACTACTACCACCACAACCATGGCATGTTGGGAAAGAAAACCATCATCACCATGCAGCTATCGCCGTGCCTAAGTTAAACATCAAGCACAGGTAAGAGAAGAAGTTTGGGGGAGGCATAATTAATAATGGAAATTTTTTCATTCATTCTATTTCACACACCCCTTTGAGTCCAGTTGCAGAATGCATAGACTGGGAGGAGAGACTGACAGTACTAGTAGGACAAGTCCCTCAGTGAGGGGTACCGCATCTATCTGTTTGTGTCTTACTAAGTCAGCCAATTATTTAAATCAAACACTGGCTGTGGCCCTGCACCAGCAAGGAAACAGTGTGACGTAAAACAGTAACCCCACCCACAAAACATTAACAACATCGTATGTAAAGTATAAATATATAATTTAATCCCCTAACAAAAATAAACTATGTAAAACAAAAACCCACAATAATACCTGACCCACCCTCTCCCTAACCCCAACCAATGTCCATTGTCCGGAACGAAAAAGTCCAACAAATTAAATGTACAATTGTCCAAAAGTGAAAACCCCAACGCCCGATTCCCACCCTCCAAAATAAGCAATAAAAAAGGGGCAATCAACAGGGTCTGTTCATCGGCGGGCTCGCCTCTCCAGGACACGAATATGCTCCTCTAGGCGGGCCACGCGGCGCTTCAATGCGCGGCAATTGCATCCACGGGGGGGCAGCAGTGCTATTAAATGAAGTGCGGTGGTGGGCGGCTGCCAGACGGTGGCGCCGTAACACTGGAGGGGGGTGGCTGGGGCCCGGGGCATTGGAGGAGGCTGCAGCTGCTGCCGCCTCCTCCTCCTCCTCCAGAACCACCAGCCGCCGGTATTCCTTTTGTATGGCCTCCAGCTTCTGGCGCCAGGCCTTGGCTGCCAACTCCTTCCTGTCTACTTTCACTTTGGAAGAAGTAGCTATATCAAGAAGAAAAAACAAGACTATTATAAAATATACTCTTAGCAAAGCAGTAAGAAAAATTAATTCTACACATAGTGGCACAGTAGCACTAGCAAGCACAGTACATACCATTTGTGGTATGTATCTATCCTCCCACTACCTCGGCCTCTAACATTTGTGGGAGTTTCAGGCATTCCACCACCCATGCATCTGATTCCTATCAGCCACCTATGCATGCATCCCACGTATCCTTCTCTACCAGTCATAAATATTAAATCTCGTCCGTCCTTCCTCCTTCCACCCTTCTTTCCCTTTTCTTTCAACCCATCCATCAAGGTCATCTGATCTGACTTTTAGTCTTCTCCATAAAACTTTCACAGCTGAGTTGAAGTCAGATAGAAGAGGCCATTGGTTACTCAACAGTACACTCCCGCCGCTAATGCTATTGCTAATGCTAAGTAAAGGGTGTCTTCTTCAACCGTTCACAACAACTTCTTACTTAAGTCTCAACAGTACAGTATACATTACACCCTTGCAGCGAGTGTAATGTCAATAAGTAAGGATTAGGAATATAACTTACCACCGCCCGCCACTGCTGCTGGCTCACCCCCTGCAGCTCCTCCTGCAACTGCCGCATCTCCTCCTGCACCCTCAGCGGCCCCGTCACCTTCGCCGCTGGCCACGGTACTGGTGGTCGGTAGTACGCCTAGAAAAAACATTACACATTTTTTAGATGCCATATACACCTCCCCCTATTTTGCACTAGCAAGATTGAAAAAAAAGTTAATACATACATAATACATATACAACATACATCACTAGTACAATTCAGGTAGTAGAGTAGACATTAGTAGTGTTATATGGTCCCTAGGGTCATTCTAGTCTTTGCTAAGTTACCCCGAGCCATGCAACCATTTTAGCTTTGTGTCTTTTATTTTTGCGCAAGTTACCTCGCAGCTTGTTGTGTAAGACGCCTTTGAGCCCACATGAGCTCATACTGCTACTGTCTGAGCGCTGCGTACAAGGTCGAAAAACAAGCCACTTTGTTATGGAGTTCTGGTGTTAGTCCATATTGCTTATCCATAAAAATACTACACTTTTTGGCACGACTGAGAAATGCTTGCACTATACTAACGTGCATCATTTTTCTCATAACAGACGGAAGATTCCCTTCTACGAACCAGAGCTTTGCAGAGCTTATGATGTAACCAGTACTAGGTTCTTCTAAGGTGAGGGGTCCCCAGAATTCGCTCGGAGATCTTCATTTATAATTTTATATAAACTATATTCCTACCAAGGGGAGGGTGGTTCTTCCACCACTGTTCAGTTATCATGATTTCGCCTTTTGTCTTCTATGGACTTGTAGTTGTAAGTGTAACTAAGTGTAACAATGTTTAGTGTTTTAATCTTATGCATTTTGCTGTTGCTGCTGCATTATAGAACAACGTACAGAGCTTGTCAGTTGAAAATAAACCTTTTGAACTTACATAGACTCGGTGGTATTTGGTGTGGACTTACACGAGTGAGTGAGCGAAAGGGTGTGCATTGCTTCCGCGACTGAGAGGTCGGGAGTGTTATGTTCTGGGTTGTCTACTCATTGGGTATCTTGGGGAGGGGTTCGGAGAGCTAAGGAGACACTATAACTAGTCGGTCAGGGGATTGTGGTGGCTTCTGATTGAGGTGTGAGGAAGGTCCAACCTCCCATCACCAACGTCCTATTTTCTTGTGCAAAGTTCTGTATGTGCAGAATCCCTACAACAGTAGTAGTATGTCCTAACCTATCAAAAATAGTAAAATCTGGTTGGACATTTTGTTGGTGGGAATTGTCGAAAAGCCTCAAGATTAAGAAGACTAGAAGTAGTAGAAGAGGACAACCCAAAGGACTGGACTCAATGGCTAGAGCTATTGGTGAATCTGAGTTTTATTTAAAACCTTTTAAATAAAGAGTGGCCAACTGGGCAAGCTTAGCTACAGACAGACTAATAGTAGTAGTACAGAGAGTCATAGCAGACACAGTTAGAGGCAGGGATAACAAGAATTTAGAAACAGATAGTCTAGATCGAAGAAGAATTTGTAAAAAATAGAATTAGGAAACCGAAATCATAGTTCGGAAAAAATAAGGTGCAGGATAAGTTAGGGAAATACAATTATTAATATTAACCACTGGAGGACTTACTGGAGCCAGCAGCAGAGCCCTTGGTAGAGGAGTGGTCCTTGCCCTGGGAGGCATGTTGTTCTTCTGGTTCCGCCAACTCAGACCCCGTCTTCTTGCCCCTCGGTGCTGATCATGTAAGATTTCATAAAGAAAGAGACAAAAATTAAAGTTTGGTGTGAAACAAATAAAATATTTTAAAATACGCTCCAAAAACATTTTTGTGAACAACAATTGCAATAAAATTGACCTATCTAATCTGATCGACTAGTAGTATTGCGAGATTCACGGACCGTCTAGTAAGCCTAAGTACCACCTGACCTAGCCCACCGATTCCAGACGGGCCAATTGTTCACTAAGTCTGCATTTCCATTTATTTTAGTCCTCAAAAATGCATAGATGGAGGACACATGCATACATTTTTGCATACACCAAATTGTTGGTTGGTTGCTGCTGATGTTCTGCTAGTGATGATATAAGCCTATTAACACTCACTAAACAAACTACAAAAGGTTCTACTAAGGACTGGGGTAAGCAGCACTCAGCAGCCCGTGACGTGACAGAGGATGCGTCACGCACACCACTTAAAAATTACCAACTAATACTAATAAGTAACTAAACCTATCAATCCACCACTATCCCTTCTTAGTGGTAGGAGGACAAAGGAAGGACTAGAGTCTCTCTAGCATTACCTAACTTAAGTTCTCTAAAGTAAACTCTTACATAATCAGGCCAAGCGAGCGCAAAGTTGCAAACAAGTAAGATTAGTAGCGCCGAGCACCTGTGTCATAACAATCACAGAAGATTTTTAAACGTAATTTACCTGCAATGTAAGCAGCAGCATTCTTGCTGGTCGGAAAAAAAAAATATTCGCAATATATAACACAGAGCAGAAGAACACAAAGAAGTAATATTAAATAGCTACTCACCAAGCCCCGGGACCTCCACTCCTAGCAGGTCCAGCAGGTCCTGCTCCAGGTCCAGAATATGGGACCACCGGTGCGTCAGCTGGTTATTGGTGTGCCGGACACCAGAGCAGCGAAACACTGCCCGACGCACCTTGCCCCACCGCTGCCGACGCTCCCGGAGCCCGTACCCGGACCCAGGCCTGCCGCCTGCTGCCAGGGTTAAGGGGAGGTGGCGCTGCACAAAAAAAACCAGTGCGACCCCCTCCGCCTCACCAAATAAGGCCCATGCCTGCACCCCTTTTTGGCGCCGCCTTCCGCAAGGAAGGTAGTCGCGGCTCTGGCTACGGCTACGAGCCCTGTGGCCCTTTGCCATGGTTCTGGGTAGGCGAGGGGGCGGAAAAGAAAAGGTAGGAATTAAAAAAGTAAGTAAAAGAAATGAAAAAGCAGGTAATAGAAAAAGAGTGAAAAAGTAGTGAAAAACACACAAAAAGTAGAAAAAAACTCAAAATATAGAATCAGGAAAATAGAGAGATAGATAATAAATAAAAAAGATTAAAAAAAAGTTTCCAGAAACAAAGGATTGAAAAGATAGAGGGAGGATTGAAAAACACGCCCAGAACCATAGCAATAGAGTGAAAAACAAGATGGCCGAGCCCATTGCGACCGCATGGGCAAGTTCGCGCGATATTTCCCCCCCGAGCACGCAAAAAGCGTCACAAACACGTAATACGCGTTCCCGAACAGGAAATACTTATCGCGAACGGGCAAGAGCATGCAATACGCGACCCGGAACAGGAAATAAGCATCACGAGCGGGCGGGAGCATGCAATACGCGACCCAGAACAGGAAATAACCATCGCGAGAGGGCGGGACAAGTGAAAAACAAGATGGCTGCGCCCATTAGCGACCGCATGGGCAAGTTAGCGATATATTTCCCCGTGAGCACGCAAAAACACATCGCGAACGGGCGGGACAAGCAATTCCGCGTCTTCGCGGAATTTCTGCGTGCTCGCAGAGATTTTTAACAATTTCGCAGAGATTTGCGTAACACGACTACGCAAATTCCGCCCACCAAGTTTGCCATCTAGGGCCCATGCTATTTCCAGATGTTAGTGTCAGGGGTTCTGGGGGGCGCAGGAACGATGCCCCCAGCAGCACTGGACCGGGCTGTGCGATTTGCGCGGGACCTGGTTGCGCATTCTGCGAGGAGTCTGGGGGCGTAGACATGATGGCATGTAAACGACTCTGTTTGCTCTTTCCGACTCAGCGGTGTGTTTGAGCAGCGTCTGGTAAGGTGAGGGTGCAAGTGGGCAGCAGTGACGCTCAGGAATATCTTCACATTTCACTCTCTGGGCAGATGCAATGGTATTTTCTTCTTTGCCTGACTCTAAGATGGCCGCCGGAATGGTGGCAGGGTCTCTCTAATGCTGTGGGCCTGACTTCAATATGGCCGCCAGGCAGGACAGACATGTGCAGGCTGCAGGCACGTGGGGATAAGACTTACCCCAACTCGATGTGGCACTAGTAATTTTAGCTTTCTGGGGTCGGTGCACACTTTAGGCAGCTGCCAATGTGGGCCGCAGCGTCATAACCGGTAGGCACCCGACTCTGACGCAGTTCCCCTCACAGCAGGCATTCGTGTCGTCGGAGGAACTCAGCCTTGCAGCAAGTGACGTGGCGCATCATTTGGGTGTATGCAGGTTGGAGGGTCCCTCCGGATCCCACCCTTGTCGCCAGTTTTCACGTCTCTCGTGCACAGTAAAGAGAGACGGAGAGCAGCAGGTAAAGCAGGCACGCCTTTATTCTCGCTCTTACATTTCTGTACTGCCCCGCCTTTTCCTTTCCGATTCCCCGCTTCCTGTTCCTGTCATACCTGGCCTTAGCAAAGCGGCGCCAGGTCAGGCATGACGACACTACAGGCTGCACTCTGGAAATTATGCTAAAGTTAGGTGGAACTCCGATGGTAGCCTAACTAACAGCATCTCTTTTCTAAAGGGGGTGCGCCAGGGTTGCGTCCTAGCGCCAACTTTGTTCACATTATACATGAATGGGCTTATTAAAGATCTTTATGACTGTGGAGGAGATCCACCAAAATTTGCAAGCAAGCAAATCCCTTGTCTTTTATTTACAGACGATACGTTGCTCATTTCAAAAACCCCAATGGGCATCCAGAAAGTTTTAACCAAGTTTGCAAATGCCTGTAAAGTACAGGGTTTAGAAATCAACTGTTCAAAAACTAAGTTTATGGTTTTTAACTCGTACAAGTCATCTAAGGGGAAATTGAGGCTAGATGCACAATGCCTAGATCAGGTTAAGGCTTTTGACTATTTGGGAGTCGGAATTAGTGAGAATTTGACATGGACCCCCAAATTCAGAAGAGTGTCCTTTCATTGCAACATGCAGACTGTGCTATAGTAAAGAAAGTTAAAAGTTCTCCTTTTCTCCCAATCTCACCAATCTTAGAAATACATCGGGCTAAAGGGAGGGGAGCAGCCTTATATGGGGCCGAACTGTGGGGGCTGGAACAACTGAACCAACTAGAAGTAGCTGAAAATAAATTTCTACGAGCAATTTTAAACCTACCAAGGAATACGCCATTAATACCCCTTTGCCTAGATCTTGGACTAAGGTCTATTGTCCATTCAGCTGTCTTAAAGGTGCTTATGTTTTGGACCAGACTTTGGACCAGCAAGACACAGATCCCTGTAAAGGAGGCAACGGAGGAATTGTTAGCGCTCCACAGTCAAACAGGGCGCTTGGTCTGGTTTAAAAAATAAGGCAATGGTTCTATAAATTGAGATTGGGATTCATGTGGGATGATCCCAAATCTATGACTAAAAGAATGGGGTCCCAGTTAAAAAAGAGGTATTTTGAGTTTATTGATTCCTCATGCACTGAAGTTAGGATATTCAGGGGCATATTAGCAAGACCCACGTTAAAACTTATCGCCGTTTTAGCGGCAGGAAACTGCCGCTAAAACGGCGATAATGGGCTTGCTAATATGCGTTATGGAATTCCAATAGAAGCCCAGGTTAGATGTGCAGGATATCTAACCTGGGCTTCTATTGGAATTCCATAACGCATTTTAGCAAGCCCATTATCGCCGTTTTAGCAGCAGTTTCCTGCCGCTAAAACGGCGATAATTTTAACGTGGGTCTTGCTAATATGCCCCTCAGTTCCCTAACAACCCGTTTTTGACATATTAAAAGCTGCTTCAAGTTTGACCCCTATGTGGATGATGTCGAACCCCCCCCCCCATGCACGTGCACTCTATATACAGTTCAGAACTGGGGTCCTCCCATTGAATGCGATGAAATGTAATTGGAAGAATGTGTCTGGAACCTTGCTGTGCCCCTTGTGCAATGCTAGTCCTGAAACATTAGAGCACTTTATTTTCTTTTGTCCATTCTACGCTAATTTGAGGAAAACCTGGATTATTCCGGCCTGTCAGGTGCTGTCTTTTTCACGCCCCATAGATGCCCTTTGTGTTTTTAGATCAGATACAACTAGGTGGCTTGTTTTTACATGATCAAGATACTTGCTTCACGCATGGTGGCGAAGGTCTAAAACCGGAATAAGCCCATGTCGTAAGAGTTTGGCTACTACTGGGGAAGCAAGTATCAAGGCCCCACTGACGGTCGGTAATGCCATTTGATGTCTGTGACTTAACCTGATAGCTCTGGTCTTTTTTCCCTTTTCTCCCTCTTATCTAATTTTATTGGTACATGATTTTAAAGTATTTTGTAAGCTTTTATTATATTGCTATATTAGAACAACGTTAGGGAATATGAAACTGATGTCTATTCCTTAATTGTATGCTCCAAGCTCAAATTGAATTATGCATGTAAAGGAGTATGAAGATGTTGTTTTACTTTTTAATTGGTTCTTATGTTTTAATATGAATCTGTATGTATTATGAGAATATTTTTATGTATGATCATGCTATTGATCGAAATAAACTACTAGTACCTTTCATTTTTATAAGCCAAATACAAAACATTCTTATCATTTATTAAGTATTGCTTTCTGAGGGCTGAATCTTTACCCGAAAGTAAGCCTTGAACTTCTCTACCTCACTAGCCTGGGAACTAAAAAGGGGTGCTTGGTTCCCAGTAAAAGGCTCTGCAGTATGGGGTTTCCAGGAAACCAGTGTATCCCTTTGCCTGTCCTGGAACTCATCAACCCAGATTCCTTACAATTATCATATTCATATATGCAGTGATTAATTTGTAAAAAGTTAAGTGCCAGGGCTCTTCTCGGGAGGCCACTGCAGCCTGCACCACCCATTGCTCCTACCAGCGCTGCCAAAAACAGTGCTAACACAACTACTAACCATCGCACTCTTACCAGCGTGACAATTCAGACTATTTCAGACCACTCAAAGCTATACTAATGGCGTGAGTGGCAGGTATTATTCATTTTTAATGTATACTGATGTATTAAACACTGTTTTTGTTCTCATGCCAAAATTAGACGGCACCACCATGTGATGGACTGTCATTAGAGCAGGTGCTGATGGTTAAGTGTCGGCCCGAGCACCGGAAACCACCAACTCAAATTAAGCACTGCATGTATGCCTTTTGGAGACATAGATTCACGTTTTTCAGAACAAAGCATTTTTTCTCTGAATGTTTTTCTTCTTCTGTTTCTTACTCTTTCCACAATTGGAGCATGATTTCACTATTGCTGTGGTGATATTGTTTCAAGTGTCCGCATACTTGTGAAGTCATACTCATTGTTCTGAATTCTTATTCTTGTTTCTTCCAGCTAGGTTATTTTTTTCAAGTACAGTGTTCAACATTTATTTTGCTACAAACATAATCTGATGAGGTATGCAATGTATTCACTGTCAAATGTATGGCAATCTTTTATCTACATTATCTATCCCAATGTTGCTGAAATACATTGAGTGCTTTAATTCTATTACCAGAATTATTGTATCCTAGGCACAATCACATTTTTAATAGTTGATGTTTGGTTTTGTGCTATAATAAAACTGCTTTGATTGATTCAGCTTTGAAATTTTGACCCCTCTATACTGTGGATGTTGGTAACCTAGGAGATACAGATTCTAACTGTAATAACGTCCAGTGCTTTGTAAACCTCTCAAGATTTCTATTGGGTCGAATACTGAGTTATAAACATACATTTCTCAACCTGATATTTTTGTATTGCTAGCCTTATTTTATATTGTTTGTTGAGTCATATAAAATATCATCATCATATCATCTTTCTTTATTTTTTAGTATTTTTTTTCTAAAATGTATCAAGACTTGACAGAAATACAGCTTATCCCACACAGAGACCTCCAGGCTACAATAAAAAAACAGAATCAACTAGAAAAATACCACAGATAAATCCAGGCATCTGGCATAAAGGTTTGCTCTCCATTTCCTTTACAAAGTATTTTAAAAAATCCAACATGGGTTTCCAGATCTTTTGAAGATTTTGTCATTTGTTATCATGATTAATAATAGCCATTTCCATACCCACCAAGTCCATAAATTGATACCACCATTCTTTTACATCAGGCAGGTTACAGTCCTGCCATAGTCTTGCAATCTGTAATCTTGCGAGAACAACAGCGGCAAAGATAATACCTTACATTTTACCGGAATATTTTTGGAATACCCCCAACAATATTACTACAGGTAACATGACAATATCTATTTTCTTTCGTTCTACCTGTTGCTGGTAGGTCTGTACAGCCTGGCATGTAATAAGCATGTGGACTTTGCCAGCATTATTGATATGATATCTAGAACATTTTGACTCTGCCCGATTCCCCCATTTATACATCCTCTCTGGAGTATAGGAAATGTCCTGTATACATTTATAGTGGTGAAGTTTAAGCCTGGAAACATTTAAGAGTCTATGACTTAAGTTAATATTAAATTGAACCTGTGTGAGTAAAATTGATTTTGAAAGCTTCCTGGACCATCAATCCACAACTTTTTGGCTCCTGTTAGGTTTTTTTCTTGAAACAAAGTTCATACACTTTGCCCATAAAGCCTTTACGTCTGAAAGACAGAAAATATTCTAAAAATGTAATAGGGTTCTGATTGGCCTCTAAATTACTCCCTGATCTGTAAATACTTAAAATATCCTGAACCTGGAATTTGATAAATTGATGACAATGTCTAAAAGTAGAGAATTATCTCTGAATAATTGGCCCACTGTCTGCAGTTTTGTGCAAGACCAGGCATGGACTAAACTATCTAAAGAAAGACTAAGGGGCAGATGTATCAAGGATTGCATTTACGATTCCTTAATAGCGAATTTTAGCGAATTGCTATTAAGGAATCTCAAAATGCTATGTATGTAGGAATCGCAATAATAATTGCGATTCCTTAATATTCCTTAATTGCGAATTGCAAATTGCGATTCGCAATTAAGGAATACCTTCCCATTCATTCCTATGGGCGTAGAGGCCCACAGGAATGAATGGGAAGACATTCTCAATTTGCGAATCGCAATTAGAGAATCGCAAATTGAGAATGCAATTTCAAGGGTGCCAGGGTGTCCTTTTGACACCTTGTTGCACCCCTGAAATATGTATGTGTGCACATGGGGCGCACATACATGCCCTAAGGGCATGTATATGCGCCACATGGCACTTTGAAAAATGCTAAAAAGTGCATTATTCAAAGAAATCGCATATTACCACCAACTTGAAGTTGGTGGTAATTTGCGATTCCTTAAGGCCAAATTGCACTTTTTTGGTGCTTCTTACATTGGATTTAAGGAATCACAATTTGCGATTCCTTAAATGCAATCGCAAAATAGGGAATCGCAAATTTTGCGATTCCTTATTTTGCGAGGCAGTTTTGCCTTAATACATACCACTAAGCAAAATTGCGTTATGAAACGCTCGAAATTCTGCGAATTTCGGCGTTTGCAACCAATTTTGCTTGATAAATCTGGCCCTAAGAAAGCATGACTTCTGCGATAAAGCAATATATTTGTTAATTCTAGGGATCTGCAACTTATTAGCTACAGCATGCTAGACTCACACAGATACCTGCAGGTTTTTAAATCTTGTTCTTTTAAAAAAGGAAGGGTAAAAAAATCCAAGCACTGACATTAATTCACAATAGAGATCCCTAAGAGGTCAGGTGGTTGCAGAAAAAGTCAGGAACTTGTAAGAACCTCATTGAGAACCTAGCCTAAAAAAACCTCAAGCATAGAAGTGCCCATCCCCTTTGCTTAATGCATATTGCAACTGAGAAAGGGCTCTCCTTGGTTTCCCGTTTTGCCATATGAATTGGGACCATATTCTGTCCATCTTAATATAGAATTAATTTGAGATCCAGACAGATAAAGCCTGAAACCCCCCAAAGTTTTGGGTAAAACTAACATCTTAATGACGTTGCGTCGACCTTGAATACCAATAGGTACATTTTTCCATTTGATGGAAAGGTAACAATATTGTTCATCAGGTGGATATCATTTAGGGCAAATACCTCACCAATATTAGGTGTAATATGAACCCCGAGATATGTAGTAGTGGTTACAAAACAAGAGCCTCTAAGAGGATGTTTGCCAAACTTGAGTCTTACCTATGTTTAGCGCACAGCCAGACAATGCGCCATATTTCCAAGCTTTGTAGTCTATTGCTAGTAATGCCATGTCTGGATCAGATATAAAAATTGCCACGTTGTCAGCTTAAGTGACAACTTTCCTAATTTATTCATTTAGAGCTACAGACGGGATATGCGTGGATTGAGATAACATCCTGATATAGGGTCCATGTATCAAATAAGCAATTTGGGGTGATAGGGGTCAACCTTGATGCATACCCTGAATAATTGTGAACTTATCAGATTGCATGCTGTTAGAAATGGGGGTCTCTAGTTGGCCAGGGTTTGCAACTCTGTCCAAGTAGGGACCGTCCTTCTATTCAGGATAAGGGAGTTACACTCCTAAAATAACCCATGCTCACCCCCTTGGTAGCTTGGCACGAGCAGTCAGGCTTATCTTAGAGGCAGTGCGTAAAGCATTCGCACATAACCAACAGTAATATAGTGTAAGCACTACAAAAGGACACCGCACCAGTTTAGAAAAATATCCAATATTTTTATATACTTAAGACAAGACCAAAAACGATAAAAATCCACAATACAGTACTTAGAAATCTCCAGTTATCAAAATAACCTTGAAATACAGTTCCTTGAAATTGATAGCTCTGTCCGGGGCTATCACGGCGTCATGAACAAACAAATTCAAACAGTTCTGGCTGACTGCGGCATCGCGGGCCAACTACGGTGTCGGGAAGACCCGCAAAACAGTACCTTCAGAAATGCAGGGCGTCGGTTGCCTCTCGTTGAGCTCTAAAAGCACGGTGTCCGCAGGCGTCGGTTCCGGAGGCCGGTGCAGGAGTCGTCGGGCCCTTGAAGTCACACGCGATGCAGATCGAACTCCTCGCGGTTGAAGTCAGGAGCGCTGGCGCCGGTAGGCGTTGGGTGCTGCGGTGCGAAGTGAGGCGGTGCGGCGTTTGATGCCCTCAGGTCACGGTGCGAGCAGCGGCTCGGTGGCGGCATCAGATGGCGTCGTCGGTGAGACCAGGGTCGCGGTGCGAAGTGATGCGGTGCTCGTCGCGGTGCTGGCAGGTCACGGTGCAAGCAGTGGCGTTGTGGTTGCTGAAGCCCTGTCGTCAGCTGACGAACTGGAGTCGATGGTGCCGGCATCGGTAGGCCAAGGCTGCGGTGCGGGATGAGGGCGGTGCGTCATGTAACTTTACGAGTGGTGCCCTCGAACCACGGTGCAAGCAGCGGCGTCGATGTCGGCGTGAAGCGGCATCGTCGGGGATACCAAGGCGGCGTCGTGAAGCGAGCCGGTGCGAGCAACAGCTCGGTGGCGGCATCAGATGGCGGCGTCGGTGAGACCAGGGTCGTGGTGCGACGTTGCGGCAGTGCCCTCTGCGGTGCTTTCAGGACATGGAGTTGGCAGCGACGTCGTACATGGCGTCAGGTTGCTTTTTCTTCTGTTGCAGCACAAAACACACAGTCCCCAGTGCTGAGGGCAGAAGAACTTGAAGTCTTTACTGTTCCTGAGACTTCTTGAACAGGGGGCAAGTTCTACCTCAAGCCCTTGGAGATACTCACAGAAAGAAGTTGTAGAAAGTTCAGTCCAGTCCTTTCACTGCCCAAGACAGAAGCAGCCACTGCAGGCCAACACAGCAAAGCACTCAGCAAAGTGGTAGTTCCTCCTCACAGCTTCTCCAGCTCTTCTTCTTGGTCCATAAGAGTTCTAAACTTTAGAGGTTTGGGCCCCACTTTTTATAGCCCAAAATCCTTTGTCCTCTCAGGCAGAGAGTGTCTGTGCTTAGTCCAAACCAGTTTGGTCCTCTCTGGCCCAGCTTCCCAGCAGGAGGCAGAGACAGCATTGTCCAAGGCAGACAGGGCCTATTCAGGTGCTAGTGACAACTCCTCCCACTACTCTGAATGCAGCTCAGGTCTATTCAGCCCATCCCTGACCCATCTAGACTCTCTGGAGTCACTGCTCCTTCCCAGCCCCTGTCACTCCAAAGTCAGACAGTCAATACACATCCTAGCAGAGGCACACAGGATGGCTAAGCAAGAAAATAGCTACTTTCTAAAAGTGGTATTTTCAAACACAGAATGTAAAAATCACCTTTACTAAAAGATGCATCTTTAGATTCTGAGTTCAGGCATACTAAACTTTATTTTCCTATCTGGTCCCAATGGGAAGATATATTTATAAGATGCTATAAATTAACTCCCGTTCTTTCCTATGGGACAGATAGCCTTTCCATAGTGAAAAACTAAATGCACTGTAATTCACAACCAGGACATGTCACACACACCAGTACATGTCCTACCTTTAATATACACTACACCCTGCCCACAGGGGTACCTTGGGCCTACCTTAGGGGTGACTGATATGTAAGAAAAGGGAAGGTTAGGGCCTGGCAAGTGGGTAAACTTACCAAGTCGACATGGCAGTTACAAACTGTGCACAGACTCTGCAGTCGCAGGTCTGAGTTAACTTTTCAGGGCTACTCATGTGGGTGGCACAATCAGTGCTGCAGGCCCACTAGTAGCATTTTATTTACAGGCCCTGGCACACTCAGTGCGCTTTACTAGGGGCTGACTAGTAAATCAAATATGCCAATCATGGAAACACCAATCCATGACACAATTTACAGAGAGAGCATAGGCACTTTAGCACTGATCAGCAGTGGTAAAGTGCCCAGAGTCCTAAAACCAACAACAGCAAGTTAGGAAGAAATAGGAGGAAGAAGCAAAAAGTTTGGGGATAACCCTGCAAAAAGGGCCATTTCCAACACAACCCCCTTCCAGCCTAAAGCCAGGGTAGACCAATCAATACCTCGATGGGCTTCCCTGCTTGGGGCGATAGAACATGGAAACTGGCCCGCAACAGCAGGGGTCTAGTTCCGTTCTATGCCTTCCTGAACCTAGTCGGATCCCTCTTTCCATACTCTCAGGGCCCACTAAGCTGACCCATGGGGAACCCTTCGCCTTACCTGTGGACCCTATCTGTGCAGCGCCTAGACTTACTTGGCTCACAGATGTGTCCCAACAGGCAGACAGTACCCACATGGCCAACACGGTGGTGTGGCCCAGTTCACCCCGGGGTGTGACTCCTGGCCCCCTCCCGGGGCAACTCTGTCCACCAGGACAGCAAGCCACAGTGGTCACTGATAGCTGTTAGTGATGAGAGTCAGGCCTTATGCCTTTCAGGCCTCTTTAACCTCTGTGGCATCAGACAGTGGGGGGGCGGTAGCCCCAGGTGCCTGGCACCCTTTCTCCAATCTCCCTCCAGCCAAGTCAGGTATGACATCCTGACACTGGACCACCAGCCCAGGGTCTGTACCCTGCGGCTGGACAGGAGACTGGGGTGGGATCTCCCACACCCTGTCCCCCTCTCCGGGGCTCTGCATCCCCCCACCGGGAGCAGTCCCCTTCGAATCCAGAATTGTCAGGGCATCTGTGGCATGTGTTCTGCACAATTCTCCAGCCAGTTCAGGGGTGCTATCCTGCAACTGGTCCACCAGCCCAGGGTCTGTACCCTGAGGCTGGACCCAGGACTGGGGTGGCCTCTCCCACACCCGGTCCTCCTCTCTGGGGCTCTGTACCCTCCCACCTGGAGCAGCACCCCCAGAAGACAAACTGGGAGGGACACTGTTAGCAGTCGCCCCTTCCTCCAGGTCAGGGGGGACACCCTGAACCTGGTCCTCCAACCCAGGGTCTGTACCCCTAGGCTGGACCTGTGCCTGGCAACCCAGGACTTCCGGGGGAGTACACCAACCTCCCCCAAGGGAAACACACTCCTCATGAGCTGTGCCAGAGTCTGCCTGGTGCAGGTCTCCAGCCACCTGTCCACCCGACAGAGCATGAAGACCCCCCCAGGCCAGAAGTGGCCTCACCAGGGTCAGTCCTGGGGTGCTCTGACCTCAGAGCTGGCAACCCGTGACCCACTAGTCCTTCCACTGGAGACAGCGTCCCCCCTCACCCTTTTCTCTGGACTCATGCATCCTCCTAACTGGAGCATTGCTGCCAGACACCAGGACCGGTGGGATGCTTGTTACAGCAGTCCCCCCCAGTTCCCCAGACACTAAGGTATCCCCCTCAATGGGTGGCCTTCCAGTACAGCCTAGGCTCCCCACCTGATGTTCCCTCACGGAACCACCCAGGCTCTGGGACCGGGTTTCAGGCACCTTGGGCCACAGCCCATTCCCACTCCTTCTCCGTGGAGACAGGACGTGAGTCCCTACACCCTTCCCACGACACCGGGACCTATCTGGGCTACCATGAACCTTTCTCACCACCCTCGGTTGGGAAATAACTGAGCCACCTCCTGCAGGATCACCCCCAGATGCTTCTCTAGACCCTCTGGAATCCACCAAAAGGTCTGCCTCCAGTGCAAGCTCAGTGGGGTCAGAGAACTCACACTCCACCGGGTGTTGGCATTGCTCTGGAAAACAGGGACTTAAAATATGCTCTCCAACAATTGAATCACACAGCCCCACACAGGTGTTAACCAAACTACCCTTCACCCAACCATCCAGTGCCTCAGGAAAGTACCCCACATCATTCTCGCAAGACTGGTGAGACAGTGTCTGACTGTTGCTGTCCCTCAACCCATACTCTTCTGGCTGGTCTCCATACTCACTTACCAGGGTTTCTACCATGGGGGAACCCCTCTCCCTGCAACTCTCAACTAGAGTCAGTAGAGTGTCCCTCCCACCCCTAGGAATATGATCCCCTGTGTCAGTTCCCCAATCCACCTCAGGGACACTGTGCACCACTAAAGTAACCTCACAATCCTGAACCCCCTGGTGTATGTTAACCCCCTCCTTGAAGCAGGGCACCAAGTCTGTATGTGTGTGTATCTCATCCTCAGTACTGGACCTAATACTTTTGCTGCCACCATCTAGGCTGGGCCTAGCTCTACTGGATTCCCAGTCCAGCTCTCTCATTTTAAACTCATGGTCTAACATCATCCTTTTCTCCTCCATGGCTAACTTAAGCTTCTCCAGTTCCATTGCAACTCTCCTTGCTTCCCGCCTGTCCTCCAGCTTCTCTGGTGACAAGCCACTGCTGCCTGGTTTAGAGGGTGCTCCCCCCCAAAAGCACATCCACCATTGGAATAGGCTCCCCTGCCTCCATGCCAAGATCCCCAGACAGCTCACTAGCACTTCTGGCTGCTACCCAGGCCCTCAGCGCCTTTTGTAGCTTCTCTTTTCTGGTGAGGCCCCTGATTTGGACTTTGAGGTTTTTGCAGATCGCCTTCAATTCCTTAACATTGTAGGTTTCTAAACTCTCCTACTCAAAGGCCACTTCCAAGGATGCAGCAGAGGATGCAATTGATTCAGGCATGTTGTACTGGAAAATTCAAGTTTAAGACCAATGGAAAGGCAAAAATAGACCAAACAAACAGTATCTGGTACGTAATGGTCTGCGATATGGTAGTAGTGCACACCAATCACTGTAAGTCAAGTGCAAATGTAAGTCCTATCCTCACCGCTGACAACCAATGTTAGAAATGGGGGTTTCTAGTTGGCAAGGGTTTGCACCTCTGTCCAAGTAGGGACCCTTCCTTCTAGTCAAAATAAGGGAGTTACACTCCTAAAATAACCCCTGCTCACCCCCTTGGTAGCTTGGAACGAGCAGCCAGGCTTATCATAGAGGCAGTGTGTAAAGCATTCGCACATAACCAACAGTAATACAGTGTAAGCACTACAAAAGGACACCACACCAGTTTAGAAAAATATCCAATATTTTTATATACTTAAGACAAGACCAAAAACGATAAAAATCCACAATACAGTACTTAGAAATCTTCAGTTATCAAAATAACATTGAAATACAGTTCCTTGAAGTCGATAGCTCCGCCCGGGGCTATCACGGCATCGTGAACAATCAAATCCAAACAGTTCTGGCTGACCGCGGCGTCGCGGCCCAACTACGGTGTCGGGAAGACCCGCAAAACTGTACCTTTCGAAATGCAGGGCATCGGCGGCCTCTCGCTGAGCTCCGAAAGCACGGTATCCGCAGGCATCGGTTCCGGAGGTCGGTGCAGGAGGCGTCAGGCCCTTGAAGTCACATGCGTTACAGGTTGAACTCCTTGAGGTAGAAGTCAGGAGCGCTGGCGCCAGCGGGCATCGGGTGCTGTGGTGCGAAGTGCAGCAGTGCGGCGTGCGATGCCCTCAGGTTGCGGTGCGAGGAGCGGCTCGGTGGCGGCATCAGATGGCATCGTCGGTGAGACCAGGGTCGTGGTACGAAGTGATGAGGTGTTCGTCGCGGTGCTGGCAGGTCATGGTGCAGGCAGCGGCGTTGTTGTTGCTGAAGCGCTGTCGTCGGCTGACGAACTGGAGTCGATGGCACCGGCGTCGGTAGGCTAAGGCTGCGGTGCGGGATGAGGGCGGTGCATTGTGTAACTTTACGAGCGGTGCCCTCGAACCACGGTGCAAGGAGCGGAGTCAATGTCGGCGTGAAGCAGCATCGTCGGGATACCAAGGCGGCGTCGTGAAGCGAGGCGGTATGGAGTGCAGTGCCCACATGTTGCGGTGCGAGCAGCAGCTCGGTGGCGGCATCAGATGGCATCGTCGGTGAGACCAGGGTCGCGGTGCGGCATTGCGGCGGTGCCTTCAGGACACGGAGTCGGCAGCGGCATCGTAGACGGCGTTTGGTTGCTTTTTCTTCTGTTGCAGCACAAAACACACAGTCCCCAGTGCTGAGGGCAGAAGAACTTGAAGTCTTTGCTGTTTTTGAGACTTCTTGAACAGGGGGCAAGTTCTACCTCAAGCCCTTGGAGATACTCAAAGAAAGAAGTTGTAGAAAGTTCAGTACAGTCCTTTCACTGCCCAAGACAGAAGCAGCCACTGCAGGCCAACACAGCAAATCACTCAGCAAAGTGGTAGTTCCTCCTCACAGCTTCTCCAGCTCTTCTTCTTGGCAGTCTTCTTGGTCCAAAAGAGTTCTAAAGTTTAGAGGTTTGGGACCCACTTTTTATAGCCCAAAATCCTTTGTCCTCTCAGGCAGAGAGTGTCTGTGCTTAGTCCAAACCAGTTTGGTCCTCTCTGGCACAGCTTCTCAGCAGGAGGCGGAGACGGCATTGTCCAAGGCAGACAGGGCCTATTCAGGTGCTAGTGACAACTCCTCCCACTACTCTGAATGCAGCCCAGGTCTATTCAGCCCATCCCTGACCCATCTAGACTCTCTGGAGTCACTGCTCCTCCCCAGCCCCTGTCACTCCAAATCCAGACAGTCAATACACATCCTAGCAGAGGCACACAGGATGGCTAAGCAAGAAAATAGCTACTTTCTAAAAGTGGTATTTTCAAACACAGAATGTAAAAATCACGTTTACTAAAAGATGCATCTTTAGATTCTGAGTTCAGGCATACTAAACTTTATTTTCCTATCTGGTCCCAATGGGAAGATATATTTATAAGGTGTTATAAATTAACTCCCATGCTTTACTATGGGACAGATAGCCTTTCAATAGTGAAAAACGAAATGCACTGTAATTCACTACCAGGACATGTCACACACACCAGTACATGTCCTACCTTTAATATAGACTGCACCGTGCCCACAGGGGTACCTTGGGCCTAACTTAGGGGTGAATGATATGTAAGAAAAGGGAAGGTTAGGGCCCGGCAAGTGGGTACACTTGCCAAGTCGACATGGCAGTTACAAACTGCGCACAGACTCTGCAGTGGCAGGTCTGAGTTAACTTTTCAGGGCTACTCATGTGGGTGGCACAATCAGTGCTGCAGGCCCACTAGTAGCATTTGATTTACAGGCCCTGGCACACTCAGTGCGCTTTACTAGGGGCTGACTAGTAAATCAAATATGCCAATCATGAAAACACCAATCCATAACACAATTTACAGAGAGAGCATATGCACTTTAGCACTGATCAGCAGTGGTAAAGTGCCCAGAGTCCTAAAACCAACAACAGCAGGTCAGGAAAAAATAGGAGGAAGAAGCACAAAGTTTGGGGATAACCCTGCAAAAAGGGCCATTGCCAACACATACCCATAGGCACTACTCTTTTCGAGAGGTTTTAACAAATTTCTTGTATTCTTTGCATCAACTTTGGTCCAAACCCGAAACTTTTAAGGATACACCAGAGAAAAGACCAGGAGACCATGTTAAATGCTGTTTTTTTCAACGTCTAACAGTACCATCCCAGCCGACACTCCAAGTTCTACAGCCACATTGAAAACAGCAATGGCTAGGTTTGTGTGGAGAGTGGTATTCCTCATAGGGATAAAGCATTGGTGTAAGTGGTCTACCCAACTATTAATCCAAGGTTGAAATAAATTGGCCAAAATTTTAGAATACAGTTTTGAATCAGCGATAACAAGTGATATTGGTTGAAACGACCCACAATTGACAGGATATTTGTTTTGCTTTATGAAGAAATCTATATTAGTTTCTTTCCAAGAGTGAGGGATCAAATTACTTGTATCAATATAGTGTAGTACATTCATAAAAAGCAGGGTAAGAATAGTAATAAACCTGGCATAAAATTCTGCAGGAATGCAATCTGGTTCACTCACCTTGCCAGCTGGAAAGTTGCCAATCGCCTTTGTGAGTTCCATCAATGTAATAGGGGCTTCTAACAAATCCTATTGCCAGGTGGTAATTCGCTGAATCTTGGTCTCTTCTAGATAGATGCAAAAAGAACAATTGATGGATGTCTTTTGCTTTCTCGCCCTAAGTGTGCCGGGTATGCCCAGACGTGGGTCCTGGGCTCACTGTGCCACTGGATTCAAGCTAGCCTGGCTGATGAGGGGTGATGCCCCGAAACCGGTCCCAGGATGCTTGTTTCTGGTCCAGAGAGGACCTGGCTTGGCAGTTCGGTCTGGACTGTTCCCATGAGGCACAGGGTCAAGGCTGATTTGATTAAAGCTATGTCTGAACTGGGGTGGCAAAGTGAGCTAAAGAACGATGATGGATTCAACCCAGATCTGTGACTGGGGGTGAGTGTCTGAAAAGTTTTAGCACTTGGTCACTGTCCATATTTTTGCCAAAGCCGAATGAAGTGATTTGGTTCAGTAAAGGAAGGCTGGCAAATGTGTAGTCGATCAGGGAGGCCCCAGTGTTGGTTAGATATGAAAGACCAGATGGCTTGTCGGGGTGAAATCAGCCATTAAGGGCTCTCAATCCAAGATATTCCAGGTTTACTTGGAGGGCCTGTCCTCTTAGGTCATCTTTATTCCATCCGGGACGGTCCTGAGGTGGATTTGCTCAATCACCTTCTTGTGTCATTATTTTTATTTGCAGGGTGATCGGTCATTAGCCACATGTTGAAGTCTCCTGTAATTATTATATCTGTGCTCGGATTTTCTGATCTGAGATTTAGAATCATGCTGATCAATTTCTTGGAGAGGGCTGTCCTTGAGCCTGCGTTGGGGCGGATGTAAACATTTATTTATGAGAGTTAGACTCTTTACCAGGCCATTGGCAGTTGTAAGTAAAGTGCCTACTTCTTGCAGCCATGAGGTGTCGCTCTCTTGTTCCCAAGAATGAATTGCACTGTTAGCCGACACATAAATTGCAAGGCTTACACTGCTGCAGCCAAAATTCTGTTGTTTAAATGCAGGTATGTAGTGGTTTATTTATCCTTCTAGTAGAAATGCTGTCTGTAACTAAGTCTCTTGAAGTAGGATGATTTCAAAGGAGTGCAAATAGGATGTAGTGACTCGGTCGCCCAATTTGCTAGCCAGTCCATTGATATTCCAGGAGCATATCTTGAGTGGGCTTTCCAAATGTGCGTTATGGAGGCTGCTTTGTCACCTTAACAGTCAGGTTGAGTTCAAAGACCCTGGCAGCCATGCCCAATTTTCTGCTCCTTCAGAGCCAACGGTTTGGGTTTTGTGGCCACCCTTTGTATCCCATGTCCGGAATGCTGGTGTTTTGCTTTGAGCGCCTCTGAGAACCGAGTAAACCAGTCTTGGCTGGGCTGTTAGACTGAACGCGTCCGACGAACTACCAAGGATGTGTGGGTAACCCACTTCCTTGACGGGAGTGATGGAGATCCCCCACTGTTTGAAGATGTCCACGTACCCAAGGATTTTCCTGGCTAAATCTGTTGAGGCAGAGTTGATGAAGCAGGTCCCGCAGGAGCCAGAGGAGCCGAGGCCGCTATGAGGCAGATGTGAAGCGGGGCAGGTAAAAGGAGGAGTGAGTGATGTGTACCAACAGCCAGGAGAGGGGCCAGAGATGCCAGCAACAGCGGACTCCCAGACATAAAGCCTCACCCCGAACACAGAATCAGAATGGGAACTTCCAAACCTGCCGCAGCATGACCCTGCAAGTGTCTGCCACATACCAGGTAAAGCGCCCTTCAATCATTGGTTCTAGCGTGCAGTGATTTGAGGCATCTCTCTCCTGCCAAAGGCTCCCCATCTCCTTCCTAGGTTACACCCGCTCAGCCTACCGACGCCATCTTGACAAGACTCCATCATCATATCATCTTTCTACAAGTTGTTGCATTAATATTTCTTGATGTTTTTTAGATGTTTTTCCTTTGAAGTGATGCCTTTTAATCACTGATTTTGAATGTATACTTGGCCTGCAATAGTGCCACATTGATGAAAGATCTTCATGTTCAAAACTGTGTTGCAGCCTGTAGGCTTTCATAGGAGTGTAGTTCCAAATGTTTGATCAACCAATTACATTTTAACAATCAGACATTTCAGCAGGGGCAATCCAATGTTTAAATAAAATTGTATGCATTCCTTAATATTATTAAATTCAGCAAAATACTCATGTTCTCCTTTTTTTATACCCCACAAGTACTGAACGTAGTGCTCCCCAAAGTGGTACTAGTTGTTTAACAGATTCTGAAACCCACACTGTTGTGTGTCAAAATTAAGAACAAAGACCCTTTTTTCACCAATATTCTCGTGTTGTAGCAGCAGTCATTCACCTGATTCTAGTCCTTCTAAATGTATTATGGAGGTGTATTGACTTTTTACATACAGCATAAATAGAATAACCGTTGTATTTTGATATGCCATATATGTTGCTAGAAGTCATCTGTGTCCTTTAATGTATGTCCCATTATTTTCTCCCACTGGTTTTGTAATTTGATCAAAATACTTTGCCAATGGCTGTAATGATGACTTCATTCATGAGATTATGGGGAGTTCCGGAGGTTAGTGAATATTTTTATGAATTTTATATGCAAGGTAGTTTGTGGTGCGTAATCAATAGTTCATTCTTGGTTTTGGTAGGCATCTTTTTTTTCTCTATTGCTTTGTCCAATATCCTCATTCCATATTGAATAAACTACAATGTAGGGTCATATTCTAATTGTAACTATGTATCCTTTATTTTTCAGTTGTCCTTCTGTTTTTTCTGTATAATACTGGTATTGCTGTGCCTTCACTGGCAACTACGTAGTTTCTTTCCCTTCTATCCACATACATCTTACAAATGTTAAATTCACTCCATCTTACATTCAGGCAGTTATTCTTTTGTAAGATATTTTTAAGATATTTTAATATCAAAGATCCAGTATGGCAAAATGTAATTTTATAACCAATGCATAGAATGTATATTCTTTTTTAATTTTTTGATTTATAGTATTATATATTTTTATTTGTACATAAAAGTACTATCACAGAAGGGAGCCATCTTATGAATTTAAAGATATAAATTTTAATCAGAAAAATGTTGTTGAAGTTGTTGCTTGATGGCCCAAAGTAACAGATGTCTAACAAAAAACAATAGCTCATCCAAAAGAGTGCATACAAAACATATTTGGATCACTGGCATAATATCGAGACTGTTATCTCGTATACGAGCATAAAAAAACATGAATTGGCATTTTCCAAATAAGGACATAACTGAAAAAATAAATTAAATGAAGCTAAAACAACCAATAATACCAAACTATACAAGACTATAACCAATAAAATAGCTTAACCAAGTAAACAAAAATATAAAAGCCACAGTAATGTAACCAAAAAATCGGTTAAAAAACGCCAAAGATTTGAAGAAGAGGAAACTGTGCCAGATTTTCCCTGCAAAAAAGAAGCCTGCAACATATACAACCATACATCCACTTCTCCAAGTATGTAATAACTATATTTAAAATATGAAGTTAAATAATTTTAACTTTAAAAAACAATTCGTAACGAAAAATTACTAACACTGTTTTTAACGTTTATCCTTTTCTACAGATTATTCAACCTTCAACTAAACTCCATCGTCAAGCACACATCAAAGACCAAAAAAGTAAGCATACTGTTAGACCTGGCATCCTTGATGTGATTTCCCCAGTCTTTTGCCTCTACCGCCTGTATTTTTGATGTTATGCTGGACTTCGTTTTTGGCTGTTTATATACTCTGGGCATTTTACCACTGCTGATCAGTGCTAAAGAGCAAGTGCTCCGTGTGAAAATTGTAATTCTGATTGTTTCTCTGTGATTGGCATATTTGTTTCACTGGTAAGTCCCTATTAAAGTGCACTGTGTGTGCCCAGGACCTGTAAATCAAATGCTACTAGTGGGCCTGCAGCACTGATTGTGCCACCCACATGAGTAGCCCTGTAAATTTGTCTCAGGCCTGCCATTGCAGTGTCCGTGAGTGCACTTTTAAACTACCATGTCGACCATGTCGACCTGGCAAGTGCACCCACTTGACAGGCCCTAACATTTTCTTCTACTACATGTAAGGCACCTCTGAGGGAAACTCACGGCACCCCCATGGGCAGGGTGCAGTGTATGTGAAAGGTAGAACATATACTGGTGTGTTTTACATGTCTTGATAGTGAAATACTGCCAATTTCATTTTTATCTATTGCAAGGACTAGCTCTCCTATAGGCTATCATTGAAGCTGCCTTGTAACATTTTACAAGTGTAACTTTCAATTTGGAAAAGATAGAGATTTGGAGTTTGGGATCTCTGAGCTGAGCATTTGAAAACACATCTTTTTAGTAAAGGTGGTTTTTAATTGCTTGTTTGAAAATGCTGCTTTTACAAAGTGGGCATTTTCTTGTTTAACCATCCTATGGCTCTGCCTGACTGTGGAATCAAACATGTGGTTTAGACTGACAGGGGCCTGTTTGTGCATTCACTCTAAACAGCGTAGCATGTGGTGTTGATTCCATAAGAGGCTATCAGGGAGATGAGGAAGCCATATAGATATTATAAAGCGCAGGACTGAGTGACGAGCCCAGTGGGACTCCCAAAGTAACTGATCTCTCTACTGAAGAGAATTGTTCTAATACTACCGTTTGCCATCTGTCAGTCAGGAAAGATCTGTTCCAGGAAAGTGCCTTGTGGGAGATGCCGATTTCTTGGATCTGCTGCAAATGTATGATGTGGGAGATGGTATCAAATGCTACCAAGAGATCAAGCAATATCAGCACCACATTGTTACCATCGCCAAGGTCATTTTAACAGTTTCTGATACATCCAGTAATGCTGACTCAGTAGAGTACTTTGGTATAAAATTAGATTGTTGAGTGTGTAATAAATTGGAGTTTTCTAGAAATGAGATAAGTTGACCATTTACAAGTTTTTCAAGCATTTTGGACAGCAAGGGAGGTAGGGAGATGGGTCTGAGGTTCGACAGTATTGTGGGGTCCGCAGAGGGCTTTTTTTGTAGGGGTTTCTCGGCTGCCAGTTTCCAGGCTGTAGGGACTTCAGCCATAGATAATGATGTGTTGAGTATCTGGTTGATTAGTGGGTTGAATGTATCGATGGCCATGCGTAGGATAGCTGGGGGGCATGGGTCATAGGGTGGCCCATACTTACAGGAAAGAATGGCTTGGTGAGATTGTGAGAGTGAAATCTCCTGGAAAGTGGCCAATCTCACATTTATGACATTGGGTGGGCTATCTGGGAGATGGTCAGTTGCGGGGTAGGATGTTGAAAAGCCCTGTTCTATGATCTGAATGTTGTCCTAAACAAGAAGGATATTTGGACACATAGTGCCTGGGAAGGGGGTATTTCCCTAGAAAGGGCTTTAGGCTGTAGGAACAATTTGGAAACTTTAAATATTTTTTGGGGTCGAACTTGGACTGCTCGATTTGGGTGGCGAAGTGCACTTTCTTGGCTTCCTTAACCAGTTTGCAGTAGACTTTCTGGGCACACCTGAAATGAGACATGACCTTATTGCCACACACTTGTGTTCGATGATGGTGTTTTCCAAACTGTAGGGACCTGTCTCTTGTGAGTGGCATATCAGCAGGACCGGTCTATGTCCCACCCTTAGCTCCAATGGCTTTATTCCCTTGGTCTACAGTAAAGTCTTCAACTTACATGTCTATACCCATCTTGTACCATGAAGACATCCATGCAGCTCAGCTACTAGACCAAGAATTTCAGTGGTGTTAATCCGAAGTAGAAAGGGAAACCATTAGCATCGGTGGTCAAGTGCACTTAACCAGAGATTCACGTGAACCGGAAAAGCCAGAGCCTACCATTTCATGCAGTTCAGTTGTTGCTACCACCCTAAGTTCAGACAATGGTGATGTAGTGCCTTTATGACAACACCTCAAATGGCGTGATTAAGGTTCTACTTGTTCCACTACATTACAGAAGCTGAGCACCATCTGCTGTATCACTCAAAAGAGATGCAGCACATGAATTGCAAATGCCCCTTAGATTGGTCAACATGCACTTCCTACCACTGGCATATTCCAGTAGGGAAGTTGAGAACATCCTATTCACGTATTCACTAGGTGGGTATGCACAGGAATTACACAGCAAGCATCAGAAAGCCTCCACTGTGACCAATGTCTCCTGGGAAACATTATGGGTGGCCAACAGGACTACATTCAGAACAGGGTTGCCACTTTGAGACCAGGGTGATAAGGTCCGTGCTGGCTTTGATAGCAGCGATGAAGACTCGGACATCCTCCTATCGTCCCTAATGGAATATTCAGATGGCGTGTTTCTATAGGGCATTGCTAGTCATGCTAGGCACATGGGAACCACACCAGAAGGCCAAATGAAACCAGATTGTGACAGGCAGGAGCATGCCTGCAATTTCACGAGAAATAATTCCACTGGGTTAATTGCCTTCTACTTGTGTTTCTGGAGGAACGCCACCCCTCCTGCAGACATCGGCATTAGTGAGACAGACCAGATTTGACAGTGGGCCGGAGATAGGCCCACAATATGTGAAAGGCCCTGAAAAGCAAATGAAGTTAAAGCAGCTGACCTCTGATGTCCACGTCAAAAAATGCTAAGGAGAACAAGGTCTCCTTCGACTCGATCGTCTGTATTTATTGTAGGGTCGGGGCTACATGCATCCAGAAATAACGTTTTCTTTGGCCCTCTAAACTGTCAGATCCTCCCCTCTCTCTTCTCCTCCCCTGGTAGGATCTCTCCTAACGAGATCTGCACCTTCATTTCCCATACTGTAGAGCTGCTCAGACTGCTTGCTGCCTTCCCAGCCTCTCCGTATAAAAAGCCTAGATGACAAATCTCTGACTAGATACAGCAGGCAGGCATTTCTAACATTAAAGCCCTTCTTAAATGGCCTTCTTTAAAAAGAAAAATAACAGCGCAACTGCCGTGTGGATATTTCAACAGGGATCTCGCTGGTACTAACACCAAATCCTCTTTTAACTTGCATGCCACACTGAACAGACAAGCAGCCTCTGAAGACACTCGTGTGATCATTTTAGTTCCAACACCTACAGATAACATTAAACAAACACCTTTTTCAGTTGCTATAGCGGAAAGAACAAAGCAATGCGTACAGAGGATTTTTAAGATATATGTATACCTTGGTTTACCGATTCTTGTATACCATTGAGAGGTTCCACTCTTTCATTAATACCACTTACCGTTGCTTGCAACACCGGGGATGTTATTTACTCCTCAAGTGTATTCTATATTTAATTGTACCAAAAACAATGCAGTGATTAAATTATAGGCATGACTGTGTGCAAGGCAAATTCTAAAAACACATGGCCGTCTGCCAACCTGTCATGAAAACTTCTGGTATTTGTCCTCCTCACACTAAACTGCTGCAATTGCATGCTGCACTTCAATTAAACACACATGAAAACGTATGCTTCTTGTTTATATTGTGATAGTATGCCATTGGGCATCAATACTGTACATTGTTTTCTCTTTTAGTGTAAATTAAAACACAAGCACCTGAAACACCTATGAACAACATGAAAATATTATCTTTATTACGTTCAGCAATAGATCAATGGGTTAACCACTCGCTGCTGACTACAATCTTTATACCAGCAAGATGGATCAATCAGTTAAGCACCAGCTTAGTTAATGTACTTTTCACCGCTTCTGGGCTTTATAGAAAAAACATTGATAAGTTATCTGAAATACTTACATAAAAAATGAAAATATAATACCAATACCAGATTATAAACTATGCCAGAGCCAGACTGAGAAGCAAAGCAGAAAGACAACCACAAAAAAGGTCCATGACTAAAGAAAATCGAGACAAGATTGAATAAAAGTGCTCAGAGGCAACTTAGGGCTTTATTTCGAGTTTGTTGGTCCTCCTGTTAGCCGGCCACCTCCGCACTGACAGGAGGACTGCCAAGCCCGTAGTGTGCTCTCTTACCAGATTACGAGTGTGATCCATGGCAGGCAGGTGGTGCTGTGGCGGTCTCACAGCGGTGGTCTGTAAGGCTCATAGGAGAGCCTTAACAGCAGACCGCTGCTGTGACAGCGCCTGCAGCACAAAGTCAAAATTTATTATGATTTGGAGCTCACAGAGGTCCACATAAAATGTACACAAATGTTTATAACACAATTCACACAGTATACAGTATACAAATAAAATATATGAAAATATCATTTAACGTATAAATATACTCTGCTTTGTTAAAAGCGCATAAATATACTCCACTTTGTAAAAAAAAAAAAAAAGATGGACTAATAAAGTGCTAATGCGCAATTAAATCATTAAAAAGCAGCTCATAACGATACAGGAAACTATCCAAACATAAAAAATGTAACAAGTAAATAGTGCAAAATTTTATACAATACAACCCTAATACAGTACTTGTATTTAATATATGCAATCAGCTTTATAGAATAATACAAATACTGTAAATCTATTTATACTGTGCAAAATCTTATGACCTTAAAAGCCAAATTCAATAAATGCAGAGCCAAGTGCAACTGACATAACAAAAAAATGTTTAAGAATTATTTTTAAAAATATGAAAAAATTAAACAGACTACTTGTGGGGTGGTGCAAAAAAACATTTCTGGGCCTCTGCTACCTTTTATACTTTAAAAACAATTGTCTTATCAGTTGACGTCGTAATGAATGTGGAAAGGACAAACAAATAACACATGATTTAAATCTTGAACATAATTCCCACAGAGGTCACAAAGCCTCTCGTCCATAGGTAATCCTTCCAATGCTCCAGTAATAATTCATAGTGGAAACAAATTCAGCCTTAATAACTATGGGGCATATCAGCAAGGCGAGGCGATAACATTATCGCCGCTTTAGCGTCCGTTTTCGGACGAAAAGCGGCGATAATTTTATCGCCCTATCAGCATGGACACGCTAACGCGTGAATCCATGCCTTAGTGCCGGTTTACTGAACACCCAGCTTTGCATCTCTAATGAGATGCAAAGTGGGCGTTCCTTCCGAAATAACTGGAGAAATGTCGCTAACCGACATTTCTCCAATTATCAAGGGAATCGCTAACAAGCATAGCGATAAGAAAAGTAGCGCTAACCACGGTTATCGCTACTTTCCTTACGCATGCTTTAATTCTGACTTAGCCATGTAATCCAATGGGAGGTGGATTACATGGCTAAGACCACCCTGCCCTATCAGCAAGGTATCGCCGGTCACAGTGCGATTATCGCTGGTTTCCCAGCGATAATCACACTGTTTTCCAGCTATCGCTTGCATTTCTATCGCTTTGGAGATAAGCGTTGCTGATAGCACGCTATCTCCGCGATAGAAAGCAGCGATAGCCGGCGATAATTATCCTAGCGCTAAGTGCGCTTAGCGATAATTATCGCCGGCCCTTGCTGATATGCCCCTAAATAGTTCTACATACACCATGAGGGAAGTTCCATAGAACATACTTTGAGGATTTTTGCAGATGCTACTCTCTACTACTATGCCATTTCTGGCATGCTGAGTACACAGTACAGTTTCCCTTTTCCGACCAACTTCATAAAATAGATTTTTTAATCACATTTTTCAGAATAAGCTTTGGGGGGAGAGTGACATCTCACTCTGTCCAATTCCAAAGCTTTCATATATCATTTGAAAAGACGGCACTTCTTTCCTTCAAGCAATGAAAGATTTCATGTTTTAATGCAGCCCAGATAGAACTCAAGTCACTATTCAGTATGTTATTCCCCCACCTTATAACTGCTGACATAGCAAACACATTCGTAGAGATGAGCCTGAATTTAAGCCGAAGACCCGAAGGAACAGTTGAAAAATTCAAATTACATATTAGGCACCAAATGCGCCCTTCGACCTTCTCAAAAAAGGACCAATGCCGCTCTTCCATTACTTCACCGGCATAACTAATTTAAGGTGGAAATTTAATCTTATTTACCGCCAGAACATGGGAAAAATGTCTTTGCCCACAACAGTTATATAGCCCGTTAATGGCTGAAGCCTGGGATAATGCCTTACTTCTGCACTGACTAATACGATCATTATTTAAGCAATTTCTAGAAATAATTTTATCTAGATATGGGTACATCTTCACCACTTCCAACTTATCTTTCCTCAAAAACCAGTGCAAATCTTTCCTAACTCTGCACCCCGAGAACTAAAAAACATAACTTTGCTCTTAAAAATATTTATTTTTAAGAAATGTTCCTCAGCATAGTTTCCCAGCTCAGAAAGATGCCTCTGTAGTCCTGTCAGGGTTAAATCTAGCAAAATAACATCATCAGCATAGAGAAGACAACCAACATTCATTAATCCTAGTTTAGGTGGGCCCACCTACGCTGTCCAATTCTGCTAGGTAAGTTATGAATATTAAGAGAAAAGAGAAAGGGCACAAATAAGCACCCCTGCTCCAACCCATTGTGTGTCTCTACTTTACTGGACAAACCCTGTTTCCCTCCCAACAGGACCTGAGTCCAAGTAGAAGGGTGCAAATCGACAATTAACCTAAGAAAGTGCCCGGGGATCCCTAATACAACCAATTTCCTCCACAGAGTCCCACGATCAATCCTGTCAAACGCTGTGGAGGAATCTATAAAGGCAGAATATAAAGCCAAACCCTTACCCACAGGATACTTTTCAATCAGTGTTTGGAGGGCCGTGATATTAGCTAGGGTACCGCAATGCTTACGAAATCCAGCCTGCTCCACCGGGACAAGGTTATTACCAAATGCTCAATCCTAAAGGTGAAGAAGAATACTCTTGGCGAACAATTTCCCAATCACATCCAATAATGTAATCTGCCTAAAGCTGGTGGGAGAGGTTTTAGGCACCACCACACTTCCTTTGCAAGAAGACTGTATAGTACCATATGAGTAACAAAAGAGATATCGGGAGCTCATCCGGGCCCATCGACCCAGAATACCCAGCACCCTTAATAAAGCTCTCTATCTTCTCATTTGAAGGACGGCCATTACATTCAATGAGGGAGACGCATCATTCGACTCCAACAGGAACCTGTGACTTGAATTAAATACATATAGCTGCGAGATATATTGGGTCCACTCTACGTGTCACCGGAAAACGCAACTTCTCTCAGCTTAATCCATTTCTGATCCTTCTTCCTCCTACATTCAGACACCTTCAGTCTTGTTCTCATCCGCTACAACCAGTAGATTTCCTTTTGCCTCAGTAGTGACAGCTGATTAAATTGTTCCCTTACTAGGGAATTTAACTCACGATTTACCTTTTTTACCTTACAGGGAGTAACCACCAAGGGTTTAATACTGGTAGCTCATTTCTTACTCCCACAAGATTGAAACAGAGACAGCTGCTTTTTAATCAAGCAATAGGATGCCTTCGTGAAGGGCCTAAACTTGCTGTTTTAACATGTCCAGCCAAATTCATCATATTATTTGACCAAAAAGTGGGCCCATTTGTTGTATTATAAACAATAGTAAAATTCTGGAATTACAAGACTCAAGTGTCTTAAGTTCTAAATCAATGACCACCGAGCAAGTACTGATCACTCAAATCCATCATCAGTACCTCAAACTGTGTACAAACACCAAACATTTGGTAGGATAACACCATATAATCAATTAAGGATTGCCCTCGAGAGAAGTGGAGAGTGAAAGAGGCTGGAGAATCCTCTGAGAACCTGCCATTTAAAGCAACAAGGTCATTGGTAAGCCTGGGCGTAGTTCGCGAAGTAGCGCTACGCGAAGCTACGCAAAGTGCAGTTCGCACTACGCGAGCTACGCGTAGCACTACGCGAACTGCGTGGTGCACTGTTCGCAATGATTGCACAGTGCCAGATGCTTGTCCGCACTGTGCAATCATTGAAATCGGCATCTTGGACAGTGCGAGCTGTCTTTTACTGCCGCTCGAGTAGATTTTACTCGAGCGGCAGCTCTCAACGCGGACTGGTAGTTTCTCATCGCGAGCGGTCGCGAGCATACGCGACCACTCGCAATGAGAAACCTGACCTCCCCGCGTTGAGAATCTCGCCGGGAGGTTTATTTTCCACGCTCGCGATCGGCAACTTGATGTTGCTGATCGCGAACGAAGAAAAAGTCTCGCCGGGATGTCGTTTTGCTTGCTCGCGGTCGCCAACTTGACGTTGAGGACCGCGAGCAAGCAAAAATGACCGCTGCACTACGCTACGCTACGCTACGCGTGTTTGCACTGTGCTACGTGCAATTCGCGTTGTGCGAAGTAGCGCAAACTTCGCAAACTACGCGAGCGTAGCGTAGTGCTTTGCCAGGGTTAGTCATTGGTTCTCATGCAGTCTAAAAAAACATAAACCATGCCTATCTGATCTAATATTACCAGGTAAAATTACCTCCGGGACACTCCACACCTCATCCAACTCCAAGTTTCCAAAGGTTAAAGAGGAACAATTTGAAATTTTAGCATTAAAATGTCCCGCCATAATTATCAGTGTGCATTCTTCCCAACGCTAGCATTATGTACAAAGGAAACATGGACTCGACTAAGGAGTCAGATGACCTCCCTGGGGGAATATAAACATTTACCAAAAGTAAAGATAAATATAATCCTCCTATTACATTGCACAGTGCTAACTTTACACAAATGCAAAGATTTGAAGGATGGACAAACACCATATGATTCCAATTTATGCTGCTAATAAGTAAAATAGCTATACCTCTGCTGGCGTGACCTTTTGCCGTAGGTTTTGCTGCACAAGAAAAAATAAAATAATTCTCATATTTAAAATGAAAATAAATTTAAGTTTCCTGTAAGCAAATTATCATTGGACAAAAACACATTAAAAAGTTTAGTTTGGAATTGGACTGTCCTAAGCCCGCCATATTCCAGGTTAGAATTTTACCCGGGGGCTACCTCTGCAACATTGGAAGTTTTATGATTTTTTTGGGAGGCATTCAATGCACCTGCTACCCAACCCCAGGGAGCTAACTCATCTCCCTTTCCAGATTCTCTGACCATCTGATCCTCATGTCCTACAATATTTATTACTCTCCTCCCCGTGTTTCTACCAACAGAGATTGTGATATCCTTCAGATTTGCAACCCCCCTGCTATTGCATACATCTATAATGGCCTCCTGAATGACCAATCTATGACTATCTAACTTGAAAGTCAGTGGTCACTTCAAATGGGAAAACATCAATACTTTTGGGCCCAATTCGTTATCAAACAAGGAAACAAAATTCAAGGTATTATAAAAATGGAAGGAACCAAGTCCTTCGACTGGATTATTATTCTGCCTTGGCCCAGCCCCTGATTTAAGCAGCTGTGCTGATGGAAAAAACAGAGACGCCTCCCCATCCTCACAAGTTTGGGAGCAGTACATGCAGAGAAATAATCCCCACAAGAGGAAATTGTGGAAAATCTTTCAGAGATCCACCCAGCCTCTTGGGAAACTCCATGACCCTCTACACCTGTGCTCAACGAATCAACAATCCCATCCCCAGCATCACCCTTCTATTTAAATGCTCGAACCACCCCAGTTATCATCGAAAATTACCCCAACATCCGTGAGCCCATTCTCTGACCGATGGCAGCCTAGAGTAGGTACTTCTGGTATATTAAGACCAGGGGGCATACTAATCACTTCTTGGGACTCCAACTCCGCCCTATATGAGGAACAGCATTCGTCAGCTCTCATACTTTTTGAGGCTGAATAATGGGAGCAGACTCTTCAAGGGCATTAGAAAATCTACGTTTTTTAGACCTACTCTTCATAAAGTGCCGAATCCTTTTCTTTTTCTCCCTCTGACATTTTGCCTTATTACAGCTCGGGGAGAAGCCCCCTTCACAGGAGAAACAGCATCTTGTTTAGCCCTTGATAGTTTAGCGCTTAGAGGGTCATCTTGCAAAACTACAGCCACAGGGGTAATGGGACCCCCTTTTTTGAATATATCAGAAAAATGGGAAGAGTGTTCTCAAATACAGATATATTTGCCCTTTGGGCTGCATGGCATTGACCTCCAGATGCATGGATTGGGAAGGAGGAACAGGGCATGTTGACAATCTCCTTAGTGGCCTCAGAAATATCATTGGATTGCCCAAAAAAGTGGCCCCAAATCCATCATAGTCACCCACCTGAATTTCAACTTCTACCACCCCATTTATTGCCACTATATTAGTCTGGGAAGCCTGCGATTTCATTTCAATGCCCCTCTCTTTCTTTCTTGGACGTAAGCCAAGAGAAGTGAGGTGCTGCACCCCCATGAAAATAAAGGAAAGCACATTCAATCTGTGATCAGAATTAGCAGCTGATTTATCCAACAAGGCCAAACTCGAGGAAAGGACCTCCTCTACAGAAAATAAGATGTTAGAGTGTGCCCTTCCCTCCGCCCCTCCCTTTTCAAGTTCAATGACGGTAGGAGGACTTGAGCCCCTGTGGATGCAAGATCACAATTCAGTGAGTCCATTAAACCCAGTAGAGACCCTTGAAGATGGTGTTCTGCTATACAAAGCCGGTAATGGAGGACTGTTAGTTAGGCAGTCCAAGGGCAGGCTCATAACTATGTCAGAGGCTATAGGTGATTTTAAATTAGCCTCCCTAATTCGATTTTTCTCATCGAGAGAGGCCATGTCTGGCAAAAAATAATCCTCCAATGCACCGGGGTAACCGCGACACACATCGTCACAGAGATCACCATGTATCACTCAAGAGGTCACTTTAGACAGCGACAATCCTGACACAGGAGCAACATTTTGACCACCAGATGTGGCCACTGAACTTTTAGGGTCAAACTCGGAATCTAACTTGATATCAACAATATTCATCTCAGGAACAGCCTCTATGTCCTCTACATCCATTTCTTTCACTGTTTCCACTGGGCAATGACTAATCTGGTGTGAAACGATGCCCTGGAACAAAACAGTAACTAAGCTCACCTCATCTTTTTTTGCACCTAAAGACATTTCCAATTCCTTATTTGCCGCGCCTGTCCCACTCTTTGAGAACAGGGATACCACGGAGGGATGAGACTGCAGAAGAGACAAATGGGACAACTGGGATTGGGACTTCTTGTGCTGAATAGTTTTTTTTAGCTTTGAAAAGTTTGGGAGAGTTAATGCGGTTAGCAGTTGGGCAAGTTGGGCCTGAAGAAATAATTAAGCGACCAGAGCCCAGGCACCTAGATGGCATCTTATAAAACACTTGGCCACAGATGCCAGGAACACCCAATGTTTGCTTTCCTACTTATCCTTTCCCTGCAACTCATTGAATTAGCGTTGCCACCCTTCTACAAAGTGAATGTGAAGCAAGGGCATACTCAGGGCACAGGGCATACAAAGAGCATGCAAAGCATATAATAAACGAGCATGCAGGGAGCATGCTCCCCACCTGAGGCACAAGCTGCACCAGCCTAATGCTGGCTGCCTCCGCACCACCAAGGAGGTCTGAGGCCTAGGCCTCCCAACACACTACGCACAGTGGGCACTCAGCCTTGCAAGCCTCCAATATTCAAAACCACCAGTTACTCCAATACTGAAGGTGCGTGTTAAGGGAATCTCCTTGCACTTTTATGATGTCTTGTGTCTGACAAAGAGCATGCTGAGGGACCAGGTCCCACCCCAGCAAGGTAAATACAACCAGGCAGCCAGACAGGAATCCAATATGGGCCTCAAATTGCCCAGTTACACACAGTCTCCTGGCTTATTAGTGAAGTGTGGCTGTTCACTGCTTGCTTTCTGTTTGCCCCTTCTCCTCTGTCCTCAGGCGAGCAAAGCAACTAACTCTATGACTTAGGCCCCTTTTTTGCAGGCCCTATTTTAGCAGGCTTGGTCCTAAAACTAGGCAGGACTACTGCACTGGACCACTTCCAAGACTTGCTGAACCGCTAGGCCGCTTGGGCCACTCCTGGAGCTATTAGGGTAGCAGGGAACAAAGGAACACCACTCGGCACCACACCATGCCAGCACCAGTGCCGACACCTCACTGGCATGCTGCCCACTACTCACTGCCATGTGCCTGCGCCTGTGTCGAGTCCTGCCACACCATACGTCCAGGCGCGTGGGGTCCGGCGCTCAGTATCGGGGATCAGGAACCACTTCAGGAACCACTACAGGGGCTGCAACAGGGGTCCTGCTACCACAGACTCAGCCACAACCTCAGCAGTCTCCATAGTCTCATGGAGCTCCTTGCTCCTCTCCGCGATCACCGCTTTCAGATGCGTCAGTTCCGTCCACCGTCAGGAAGTCGGAGCCTGAGGCATGTTCCTGCATGGTGTGGCATGCACTATGTTGTGCATTCCATACCCTGCAGGACTGGGGGTGTAATTCCAGTGGCACACACATGTGCCCCCCTGCATGCACCCTCAGGCCCAGAGGCACCAGGTGGGCCCTGTCACAGCCCCATTACTTCCATTTCCGTGACCCTTTTCATGGTGGGCTCACCGCCATGAAAAGGGTGGTGGAAATGAATGTCAAAACAAGCTTGGCAGTGCTGCACCAGCACGACCAGCATATTTCTGCCCATTTCCAGACCACTGGCGCAGGAGGATCCTTGATCCCGGCGGAGCCGGTGGTCTCGTGGTGGTCCGACTGGCACACTCATAATACGGCTGGCGGACCGCCAGTGTGGCAGTGGTCGGACCGCCACCATGAGTAAGGCGTTCCACCGGACTGCTGTACTCGTAAAAAGGCCCTAAGGGCCAGATGTATCAACATTGGATTTTGCAAGTCTATAATAGCGAATTTTACAGATTCACTATTATAGACTAGCAAATGCAATGTATGTAGGTTTTTGCAAACATTTTGCAATTCCTACATATTCCTTAATAGCGAATCGCACATTGTGATATGCTATTAAGGAATGGCTTTTCATTCAAGATATTCGCAATTTGCGAGTACCAAATATGTACTCGCAAATTGCGCATGCAATTTCAAGGGTGCAAGGGGGCGAAAAAGGCCACCCTGATGCACCCCTGAAATATGCATGTGTGCACATGTGTCGCACATACATGCCCTATGGGCATGTATGTGCGCCACATGGCACTTAGAAAAATGCTAAAAAGTGCATTTTTCAAGGACTTTGCAAATTACCACCAACTAGAAGTTGGTGGTAATTTGCAATTCCTTAATGCTAATTCGCAATTTGCGAATGCTACAAGAATTGCATTTAGGGGATCACAAATTGCCACTCCCTAACTGCAGTCGCAATTTAGGTAATCGCAAATAAATGCGATTACCCATATTGCGATTTAAAAATGTTTCATACATTGCAAAACGCATTTTTGCTATCGGAAAGGGCCCGATTCTGCGAATCGGCCCGTTTGCGATCGCAAAAAGCGTTGATACATCTGGCCCTAAGTCTCCCGGGAGCTTGCTATGTATAACGATTCCAAATTTTCATTCAATCGCTCACTTTACCAATTTCAGCCTGGGCGGAATTTCAGTTATGCCAGAGTAATCCGAGTAAATTTGTTAAGTCCATGTTACTCTTTAATGTGGAATTACCGATGTGACACCACATTTAACAATTTATTAATGTTCCTCTGCATTTACCACTATTTCTTAGTGCAAAAATGCATCCTTGTGCCCATTTTGAAAACAAGGGTGCATTTTGCGCTAAGAAAATAGCACTAAATGAGTAAATTGGGGAAAAATCCCAAGAGCACATTTAGTGACTGTAAGTGGCTGCATGGCTTGCTACTCATGTTCTGTTTCATTTAGAGCTATTTCTTAGCGCAAAATGCATCCTCACGTCCATTGTGGATGCACAGGGGCATAAACGTAGAATTGTGGCAAAAGTAGGTTATTCCCTTTGTAAAATGATTTTTACCCTAATATCTTACGTGTATGTCATCAACTACACACTCAACCACAGAATCCAACACAATAAACGTAGAATTACCTCTAAGCACCTCTCAGTATTGTGTACTTGTTCTGATACAGGTTATAATACTGGAAAGAACACTGGGAGATGCTTCTATTAAAGGTTTGTGGACTCTGCTTTGAGTAAGGAGCCCTGGTGACCTTGTGTATGAGCTCCTCTCTTTTTCCATGAGTAATACGGGCACAGAGGTCATGAATCAGAGGAACCTACTTTTAATCACTTTACTTGATGCTCAAAGCTTAAAGAATTATTCAGGTTCTACAGGGCATAACTTAATAACCTCTGTTAACACCGGGCATTAAGATTCGACCTACTTAGCAAATTTGGAAAAACACCCATCAGTTGACATTGGGATCAACAGAAATGTTTTCTCAATTTGTTTCGTTTTTTTCTTTAGGTTGTGTCTGATTTTTGGTACTTGAAGTATGCTAGCACGTAAACATAGGAGTATCGCCCTCTTCCTTACATTGCCGCTCCTTGTCGAGTTTGCATCTTCTATTCACCTACATCCTCATCTTTAGCGGCGCCTTCTTGGTGCTAATAATGAAAACAGAAGCTTCCTTTGAGGGAAGGTTGTAATTGTTAGACAAAGGTGTATGCAACCCGTTAATTTACCCATGATTTGTAAATTATAAATGCTCTGTTTTGAGTAGAAATTTAAGTAATGTAAGACAACACAATTTTTTAACTAAAATACATTGAAAAAAAATCTCAAGACGATAGAAGCCGTACCCGTCACGCTCAAGAATGTATGTTCGTTCATCTGTCTGTGCACATGCTCTAAACTGGCTCGTCTATAAACAGCGTGAGATTATGCTCGCTCGGCTTTAACACACAGATGGAACCTGCTAGAATACATTTTTACGCCCCTTCTGGAAAATGCTCAAGTTAAAACAGAGACTTTCTTTCTTCTTCTGCAGCAGGAATCAAAACTGCATCAGAAGCGTGACAGATGGACTAGGATTCGTGGCAGACTTTTTAATCACTAGAACTCGGTGACTATCTAGGCAGCCTCGCGCCTCGCTCTCTCTTGGTTTATCGTATCTTCCAGACCTCGGGAAATGAAAATAATCGAATGGTTAAATACATGCCATCTGTTGCTCACTATTTATCTTGTGCAGTACATGATCTGTATGGCCTACTGGTATTTATCTAGCCTGTTTAAAGGGCATTTACATTACAGAAGGCGTATGCCCTTCAGTTCTCCTTCCAGCAGAGATTTTCAGAGCAGTTCAAAGGCCAACGAGATCTTGTAGGAAAAGTTGCAAGACATTTTGTTTTTGAAGTTCTAGGGCGATGGACAATGGTTTTAAAACTACTTCATGAATGTCTACTCTACTGCATGATCCTGACCAACGAAATTGGCAGTAGCACACACGCACGAAGATGGTGGAGTCCGGGAGCATTCATTTAAAAGAGCAATGAAGTAGTTAAAGACAAATAAACGTCTCCTTTTAGAGGTATGTGTATCAGAATTAGTTTTTTAAGTTTAACAAGCTTTACTGAATAAATGTTACACATAAAACATAGGCCAAAAGGCAACATGTTAATAATTAATACATGAGATACAAATAGGCAACAAAATATAGCAGAAAGCTGTTTACATTTTAAGGGTTATATAGGAAAGGGGGGAGAGGAAGGGAGGGAGAAAGGGAAAGATAAAATATAAAATACTTTGCAACTAAGAAACAAATAATAATAATACTCTAAAGAACAAGAAGGGTATAGTAACCTATTTACATTTAAATAATACACTTCTAAAGGTTAGAAAGAAAGAGAAAAAAGGAAAAGAAAAAGAAATCATGGAGGTCGGAAATTTTTAGAACAATTGCGAGAAATTTGACTGATTGAAACCTTACTTAAATTAATAGTTAGCGGTAACCAAAATTGACCTCTATTTACATGTGGATTACAATAAGAAGCGAAAGCAATATCCAATCTATGATAGTGGTATACAGTGTTCCACCAAGATTTGATTGAGAGCTTTGTTGAGCATTTCCAATTTATTGTAATTTGTTGAAAGGCTAAGGCTAACATCAGATCAAACAATCCTTTTTCGTGAGATGATAAACCTAAAGAGTCTGATAAACTCCCCATAAAAGAAGAGCATTTGATATAGGAATACGTAAATTAAAAATGGTTGAGAGACGGGACCAAATTTGTGACCAAAAGGAAGCTACGGGAGGACATAAAAACAAAAGGTGTGACAAGTCGGCCAAGGGAAAATCACAGGACCAACAAGTCATATTATTAGTGTGTGCAAAATTAGCTATAGAGATGGGAGTGAAATACAATCTGTGATATAGAAAAACATAGATTGAGTGGTGGATGGAGATCTAGAGATTCTTAACGATCTAGCCCAGATCCTATTCCATAGATCAATACTCAAATCACAACCCAAATCCATTTCCCAAGCGAGTTCCATCTTAGTCATAGAACGTTCTGGATTGGCGGAGAAAAAGTATTTATAAACCAAGGAGGCTTTTGGAAGTAACAACAAAATTCTAAGAAGTGGATCTTGTGTAGATAAGGAGTCATCAGGAGGAAGGGAGTAAAAAACATCCAGAATCACTTCCATAAGTATCGAAACATTTTGTAAAAACGAGCGAGGACAATTAAATGTGGCTTGGAATTGGGGGAAGGAACAAGGAGATATACCGTCAAACATATCTTGAACCGAGATAATGCCTTTAGTCCTCCAGGAGTTCCAAAACAAAGGTCTATTATTGATAGTAATAAGGCGGTTATACCAAAGAGGAGAGCGTAAATAATTATTTTTAGTTATTATGTTTGGTTGACAATAAGGCCTTAATAATGAGCACGTATGTTTAAACAGTGGGAGAGATGTAAGAATGGTCTTGCCAGTAAATGCAAGAATCTCTTTGATACAAAATGGGGCAAATGAACAGCGTTCAATAGTGACCCATAAAGGCGCAAAGGAAGAAGCATCCGTAAGAAGCCAGAAAGAGGCTTGTTTAAGACAAAAAGCTTTATGATATAAGCGAAAGTCTGGAAAATGTAGGCCTCCGGTAGATTTTGGCTTTCTAAGATGAGACAAAGAAATTCTAGGTTTTTTATTGTTCCACAGAAATTTGGAGAGAAGGGAATCAATTTTTTTTAAATAGATGAAAGGGACGTGAACCGGAATCATTGAAAAGAAATATAGTAAAATTGGAGTGATCATCATTTTGATAGAATCAAGGCGACCCCACCATGAAAGGAAAAGGGGATTCCAGGAAGAGAGAAGTTCGGAAATGCGATCTAAAGCTTCCTTCATATTTATTTTGACCGAATCTAAAATGGAGTTAGTGAACCAAATACCGAGATATTTAATTCTAGAGCTATTCCAGCAAAAACCAGTTATGTCAAAATGTTCCTTAAGGCAAAATTTGGAAATATGAAGGATATCCGTTTTGTCAGAATTAATTTTATAACCTGACACCGCTGAAAAATCCGAGACTTTTTGTAGCAATGGGGGAATAGAGGTTTCTGGGTTTGAGATAAAGAGTAGGATACCGTCTGCATAGGCAGAAAGTTTCAAGTGATGATCACCGTAAAGAAAACCAGAAATAGAGGTATTATAACGAATATGAGATAGGAAAGGTTCAAGGGATAAGATAAATAAAAGAAGAGATAAGGGGCAAACCTGTCGGACACCACGATGAAGTGAAAAACGTTGTGAAACAAGGCCATTAACTATGGTGGATGTAGTAGGTGCAGAATAGAGTAAAGAGACAAGAGAAATGTACCTAGAACCAAAACCATGCCAACGAAGTGCCTTAAAAAGGAAAGGCCAATCTACCCTATCAAAGGCCTTTTCTGCATCAATAGAGATCGCGGCTAAAGAATAAGATAAAGAAGATGCCTTGTTTAAAACATTAAAAAATAGCCGAGAATTGTCAGTAGTTAATCTGCCTTTGACAAAACCACACTGTTCTGAGCCAATTAAATGTGGAAGGAAAGACTCAAGACGGAGTGCCAATAGTTTAGGGAAAATTTTATAGTCTACATTTATCGAGGATATAGGGCGATAATTTTTGCAGAATTTGGGATCTTTTCCTTCTTTATGAATAAGACATATAGAGGCTTCCAAGAAAGTGCCACTCGCCGAACCAGTAGTACAAAAATATTGGAAAAGTTAAAAAAGTTTAGGGAGTAACAGATTTGAAAAATACAGGTAGATTTCTACCGAAAACCCATCAGTGCCAGGGGATTTATTTTTCTTCAGGGAATTAAGGGAAGTAGTAATTTCCTGGATCGAAAGGTCAGTATCAAGAGAAGTAAAATCAAGATCTTTAGAAGAGGGGGGAGGGATATTGCTAAGGTAAGTGTCAATAAGAGAATCCGATGTGGGTGTTTCTGGAGTATATAAATTTGTATAAAACTTGGTGAATTCATCTAGAATGTCTTGATCTTTAAATAGATGTTTACCATCTGTTGACTGAATGGAATCTATCAGTACTCTTTCCTTTCTAGATTTGAGATAGTTAGCCAAGAGTGAACCAACCTTGTTTCGTCCGCCATAATATCGGGCGCTGCTTCGAAGTAAAGTAGAGGAAGCTTTATCAGTAGATATTTTATTAAAGTCCAACTTAGCACGAATAAGCTTCTGCAGGATGGAATCTGAGGAGGAAGTATAAAATTGATGTTCCAAACGTTTGATGTTGGTTAACAGGGCTTTATGTTGATTAAGAGTTAATTTATTTTTCCTAGATACAAAATCGATGATAAAGCCCCGAGCAGTGGCCTTAAAGGTATCCCATACTACAGCAGGAGAAATTGAAGGACTTTCATTGAGAGAAAAGAATTCTTCAGCAAAGGAAGTGAAGGAGGAGGAAAAACTTGGGTCTTGTAAGAGGAAATTATTGAATCTCCATCTAGAGGACTTGGGTTGCGAGCGGAGCAAATCAAAATCGGCAATCACCGGAGCATGATCCAAGATCAAAGTGGGCTCAATCGAAGAAGAAATTAGATTTTGAGCTAAGGGTTTGGAGAGGAAAATATAATCTAATCGGGTTAGGGAACCGTGTGGAGGGGAGAAAAAAGAAAATTCTGTCTGATCAGGGTTACATAGTCTCCAGGCGTCTACGAGGTGTGTTTGCCTAATTGTACTATGGAATTGTTTGTGTGTTTTGTGGGGAATAAAACGTACCTGGGATTTGTGGTCAATAAAGGAGTCCATAACCTGGTTACAATCGCCTCCAAGTATAAAAAATTCATCTTTGTGATGGATACACTTATTTGTAATAGTAGGCCAAAAAGTATAATCTGGTTGAGTTGGATCATATATATTGAAAATAGTTAAAGAAATGTTATTAATAAGTAACTTAACCAAAATCCATCTACCCTCAGCATCTATGTCTTGTGTAACAACAGTGTTACAGCAAACAAATGATGGACGGAATGCTGACAATGCAAACATTCTCCCCCAGTCAAAAGATCTGGGTTAAATCCATCGTTCTTTTGCCCACTACGCCACCCCCGTTTGGACCCAGCCATATGCAAATCAGTCTTGACCCTGTGCCCCATGGGAACAGTCCAGACCGAACTGCCAGGCCAGGTCCTCCCTGGACCGGAAACAAGCATCCTGGGACCGGTTTCAGGGTATGTCACCCTTCTTCAGCCAGGCTAGCTTGAATCCAGTGGCGCAGTGAGCAAGGGTCCCACGTCTGGCATACACATCTGTAACAACAGAGCATTTCAATTTTTTATGGCATAAATTAATGACACCATTCTTTTATGTATTTGTGGGGGAGATGAGAACTGAACCAACCCAATTACGTTTAAGCTTAAGGGCCTCAGTCTCTGTCAAATGGGTCTCTTCTAATAAGACTAAATCAGGATTGTAAGAAGCTAAATGGGAAATAATTCTTTGCCTTTTTATAGGATTAATAAAACCCTTTACATTTCATGTAACAACTCTGAATGGAAAAAAATAACATTATATATGCAACAATAAGGTTAACAATAATATAGGAGCATAAGGAAATTAATAGGCACAGTGAGAATAAAGAAGAGAGATAGAAAAAGAGCCATAGGAAACAGATTATAAAAAAGGTATTAGCAATGAGAGAGAAAAGTAGAATGAGAAAGAATTGCAATACCATAAAGAAAAGATGAGGGAAAACATCACTGAGAGGAAAGAAGAAGAGGAGAAAGAAAAGAAGAAACAAGGAGAGACAGAAAATGTCAGAAATCTGACGACTGTAATACATACCTTTACAGGGGAACATAAGGTAAAATGAGGAGTGGCAACGGACAAAACAAGGACAGCACACCCGACAGGGAGGGCAACGCATCACATCGGGATGCCATAATTAACATAGATAAAGCAGGAACATAAGGCGGGTACACAATGAAGTCCACGGAATCTGTAAAAACAACAATAATAACAATAGCAACAATGAGAAGGCAAAATAACTAAAAAAACTATTAATCAAAGGAACATCTTTCAATAAGATCAAAAAAGATCAAATGTAACAGAAAGCATAAAATGTTAAAGTTCAAGTGTGAGATGAAGGACCAGCAATCTCCATCGAAGATGAGGAGTGGGAATGGATGAATTGCCTGAGATATGCAGGGTTCTCAAAAGAAGAAGTCTTGTTCAAGAAGGTGACCTTAAACAGGCAAGGGTGAAAAAAGCCATAGCGTGCACCGAGAGAACAAAGAGAAGGACATAGGGTCCAGGAATTCCTTTCGACGTTTGGCAGTGGCCGATGAAACATCTTGAGAAATAAAGAGACTTGCACCAGACCAAGAGAGCTGTTTTTTAAGTTTGGCTGCATTTAAGACTTTTAGAAGGTCAGTGAATTCCAAAAATAAAAGAATTACTCCACGAGGTTTGGAGGGAGCAGAGGAGGAAGATAGGCGCGGACCTAATCGATGTGCATGTTGAATGTTTAATTTAGACGACGTGGAAAGGTCTAGAAGCTGTGGGAGGAAAGTGGTGAAGAAAGCAACAGGGTCATCGCCTTCAAGGCCTTCAGGAAGACCATATAAGTGGAGGTTGTTGCGTCGGTTTCTATTTTCAAGATCTTCGGAGGATTCTTTAAGTTGCAACACCTTTTTCTCCAAACAAGTAATTCTGGCCGATGAGTCCTGTACTTACGTTGCTCCACAGAAGATAGACGAAAATCCATATCCGACCATTTGTTATCCAAAGTCTGTAAACAGAAATTGGTATCTTCAATGAAAGGTCGCAACGCACGTATCTCCTCCAAAACAATATCCAATGAAACAGGGGACATAGATTTAGGTGGGGTAGGTGGATCCTGTTTGATTCTCTTGTTAGTAGATGAGGGCAGTTGTGCCTTAGATGCATTGGTAGGCGAAGCTGAAAAACGAGAAGACACCAACTGCGCCATTCCCTCAAACGACTGTGAGGAATTATATACGGAAATAGTAGAGCAAGATACTGGTTTGTTGGGAGAGTGACTCTTGGTAAAGCATAACAATCCCTTGCTCCTTCCCATGAACCAGCACAACAAGCTGTCAAAGATTCCTTATGTAGCAATGTAAATTAAGCAGCGTAAAGCACTACGTCAGAAACTCCCACAGATAAATAAATACTCCTTTCAGTATAAAAATACCATTCATGAGCAAAAAATGAGGAGAAAGTCCATAAAAATTGAGAGAGGGAGGGTGTGGCTTCGCGAGCCAAGATGGCGGTCGCACCTTGAGTGTGCTCCCAGACCCCTCCGCTATCCGCCCGTAATCCGCCCATTCCAGGACCCATCCTACCTTGAATCTTGCTGCCGCTGCCTTGCTGTACCCCTGGCAGGGATCCTGGCCGTGGGGAGTTCGGGGACCCGGTGTTTCACCGCACTCCGCAGGCCTGCCGGGTGCCCTCCTCTAAGATGGCGGCCTCCTTGTTCTGAACTGGGATCCCTGCGTTCCTCGGGCCAGGCTCCCGCGTCCCGTTCCCGGACTTCTGTGCTGGCGGAGCCGACCCCTGAGGCTGCAGCGACTTGTGGAGAACTGTGGGTTCCCCTGGCGAGACGCCCGCCACGTTCTCGTTCTCCCCCCCCCGCCGGCTGGGATTCCACTCAAACAGCTGCTGCCGAGGGTTCCTGCCTGCCAGTGCTGGGGCTGGCGCACCTGAACAGAGGCTGAGGCTGCTGGCTGCGGCGGCAACCCGGCTCCCCTGCGGTGTTGCCGCGGTGCCGGCCGCCATTTCTGGGTGGCGGGAGACCATGATCGGCGGCGGCTGGGGGCCGGCTGCCGCTCTCTGGGCCGTGTGATCAGAGGTCTGACGCGCGGCAGCCCCGAAGGCTTGGTGAGTGATGAAGGCGAGGGGGGGGCTGGGACTGAGTTGTGAGAGGCCCCCCCACACACACAGACTGCCGCTTTGGGAGTGACTTGGGCCTTGAGAGCTGCGCATTGGGATTTGGCCCGCTGCTTCCCCCCCACCTGCTGTGACCCGCTGCGGCCGTGCCGGCCTAACGAGCTCCTGGAGCTGCTTCTGTGCCTCTCCCTTGGGACCCTGATCATCCTTCTGACGACACGAAGCCCTGAGCCGAGTGGGCCCGACCGTGCCATTGGGCGGTGCAAGATCCCTGGGAGGGGCCCTCTGCCAACCCCCTGCTCCAGCTCGCCTCGATACCTCTGGTGCTGTCTTTGGGCCCTCTGCTGATGCGGCGACTCTCCTGTTGCCCTTGCTGCCCTTAGATTTGAGCTGCGGCTGTGCTGTCTCCTGGGTGCTGTGGCGCGGGGGAGTGGGTGCCCGGCCACATCCATCGAGCGGCGTGAGGTCCTAGGTGGGGCCTCCACCACCCACCCCCCCTGCCCCTCCGCGTTGCTTTTGCCTCCTACTGCGTCGCCTCTGGTTGGTAGTGCGCCCTGGAGAGGAGGACTCGGCCGCACGTAGCAGACGGCGTGGGGTCCTGGAGGGAGCCTCATCTGCCATCCCCCTGCTCCCGAACTGTTCTTGAGGCACCTGGAGTAATCTGAGGATCCTGGTGCTGAGGCCCTGCTGCGGACCCTGGGATCGGTCCTCTGTGCTGTTGCTTCTGGTGTGGGGTCTTGCCAGGAGAGGTGGAACCGGCCGCGTGTACAGAGCGGCGTGAGGTATTGAAAGGACCTCCTCCACTGCCCCCTGCGGCTGTCTTGCTCTGAGGCCTCTGAGGCTGGCCGTGGGCCCCCGCTGCTGAGACCGTTGTGGGAGGTACGTCTGGGCCTCCTGCCCTGTTGGGTGGCGGCCATGGGTCATGACAAGCCTACCAAAACCCCGGCTACCCAGACTAAAATGGATCATTTCACCACCACGGACTCCGGGGCGACTGGGGAAGGAGCGGACCTCTCTGCCATCCTTCAAGCTATTCATGCCTCACAGTCCTCTAAGGAGGGCAAGATTGCTGAGTTCCGGGGGGATGTAACTCTCATCCGGCAAGACCTTCGGAACGCCATGGCCCGGATTAAAGAAACAGACTCCCGAATCTCAACCGTGGAGGACGACGTTCAGCAACTCAAGGAACAGGTCGCTCGTCTCCAATCTCACACCCAGGAGCTGCACCGGCGGGCAGAGGATGCAGAAAACAGGTCCCGCCGCAACAACCTTTGCCTGGTGGGATTTCTGGAGGGGGCAGAACGAGGCCGTACGGCGGACTTTGTGGAGAAGTGGCTGCGCTCCTGGATCCCCGAGGGCTCCCTCTCCCCGTGGTTCGCGATCGAGCGGGTGCACCGCTCCCTTGCTCCTAAGCCGCCCCCGGGGGCACCCCCCAGGCCTGTCATAATGCGAATCCTCAATTTTAAGGACCGTGACTCTGTCCTGGCCGAGGCCCGCAAGCAGCAACACATCAAATATGACAATCATGCAATAATGATCTTCCCTGACTACACTCGCGTGTCAGGGAAGATCCAGGGTCCAGGGTCAGCGCCGCTCATTTGGGGAGGTCAAGCAGAAGCTCCGCGCTCTTAACATACAGTACAGGCTCCTCTTCCCGGCGCACTTGCGAGTGGTGTTTTCCAACCAGACCCTGTTCTTTGACACCCCTGAGGAGGCTTGGACTTGGGCTACAGAGGAGCGCCCCCTACGAGACAGTGACCGCAATTCTTCACCTAGGGGTGCGGCTGGCGGAGGTGTTAGACAAGCGACTCCTGCCCCCGGCCTCAGCACAACCGCTCACGTAGCTGCCGTGGCTAGAGGCGGGCCCACTCGGATTCCCCGCTGGGCCCCGCTCAACAGCCGACGCTGCCCTCTGGAGACCCCCTGGTCGTGCGGCGGTCTGGCTCCTCTGGCTGCCTGGACCCTGGGGGATGCTTCGCCTCGACCATCGCTGTTGGACCTACCGGATACAGATCTCTCACGTAGCCCGACGCTTCTCATGGGGCCCGCATGAGTTCGTCTCTGCCTGTCGGGCATGACTCCGCGGCCGGAGGCAGCACATCGGCTCACCACTACTTCAATTCCTGATGGACTTGATTCTGCACATCCTGATATGAGGAGGGGTCCTCCACGCTTCCCCATTCCCAAGCGTTCTAGTTTGGTCTTTTGTTAGTTTCTTACTGTTAGGGCGACAGATGCTTCCGTTCCTGAAGTATAGGATGGGGGGTGGGGGCTGGGTTGGGGAGGGGGGGCCGTTGTCCCGAGTTTTATTGTCTGTTTTTTCTTATTTTTTGCACCAGCGCTTCTGCTTCGCTGTGAAACGACCATACAGTGATCGACATTGTGTTTCTATGCCTGTTACCCCACACACTTGTACTACCATGCTCCCTGCCCGTGCCGGGTGCTCAACTGCTTGCCCAGCCTCCCCATGCCTGACGATCGTTCCGAATTGGCATCTCTTCATGTTATCTCCTGGAATGTTAATGGCCTCTTAGATAAGGTCAAGCGCACTGCGGTCCTGCGTTATGACCAGCGACACAATGTAGACATATTGCTGCTTCAGGAGACCCACCTAGTAGGCAACCACTGTCCCTTTCTGGCGCGCTATGGCTACGGTGGGATTTGCACTCTGGTTTTACCCGTGGATCTCGGGGGGGTGGCGGTCCTGATGCGCCGCGCTCTTCCATTTGTGGTGCGTAAAGTAGTACATGATCCGGGAGGCTGCTTTGTTATTCTGGAAGGGAACATTGGGAACCAATCCCTGAATTTGGTCACTGTGTATTCCCCCCCTCTCTGCTGCATTCCACACTCCCGCGTCTTGCTCCACTAGTGGCTGCCCTGCCCCCGGGGATGACTGTTGTTGGGGGGGACTTCAATGCGGTTATGGATCCGGGCCTTGATTCTGCCGCGGTCCCTTCCGCCTCTCGGGTTTCCCAATCCGCGCTCCTTTCGAACTGGGCTGCGACTCTGGGCCTCGGAGGCGCCTGGCGGCTCTGGCACCCGACTACTCGTATGTTGACTCACACATCGGCCTCCCATCACACACATGCCAGACTGGACTATCTCTTCCTTCCGGCCCTGGACTGTCGGTCAATCCAGGCCATCACCATCCTTCCCAGGGGCCTATCGGATCACTCCCCAGTCTCTATGCAGCTGGGTAGCCTCCTGGCGTCTTCGCGCCCGATTTGGCTGCTAAACGCCTGGTTTCTCCAAGACAAGGACTTCCGGAACCACATAGGGGACTAACGTTTCTGAGGGACGAGATCAAACAGGCCTCCATGGAGTCCGCTAAGCTGCTATGGATGTCCTCTGTGGCGTGAGTGTAGGGATGGGGAGATAAAAATGGGAAGCTCCTGCACCGCTTAGCCACTTATCCTATGGCTAACCGTATTATCCCTGAAGTGACTGACTCCCACGTGGAGACCCATCAGACCACAAAGGCATTGGCCCAGTGCTTTGCCTCGTATTATGCCTCTCTATACTCTGCCCAGCATCCAGGCCTCACACTCTCGGAGCTTCTCCGGCGTGAAAGGTTCCCCCTCCCGCGGCTCAGTGACACTGAGCGGAGGACCTGGATCTCCCGATTGCTCCGGAAGAAATTAACGATGGTATCTCCCACATGGTGGCGGGTAAGACACTGGGACCAGATGGACTCCCGCAGGAATTTTACGCGTCCTACCGGGACACGCTGGTTCCCCACCTCCTAGCAATATATCATGAGGCGGCCGACCGAGGCTCCTTTCGTCCTGAAACAGACCTGGCCACTATCGTAGTGATTCCCAAGTCTCAGCCTCCTTCGGCCCACTGCTCCGATTATCGCCCCATCTCCCTCATTAATTCGGAACTCAAAATATTTGCCTCAGTCCTGGCAAACCGCATACGCCCTTACTTGGATAAGTTGGTCCAGATGGACCAATGTGGATTCATACCCTCCCGGGGAACCAGGCACTGCCTCAGACGGCTCCACCTCGCTTTGGCGAATCAACACCAACTGACCCCCTATCTCTCTCTGCTCCTCGTGGGCTTTGAGAAAGCATTTGATTCAGTTGATTGGCATTATCTGGAGGCCGTGTTGTTGGAGATGGGATTTGGGACCCCCTTTCGTAACTTGGTCAAGACACTTTATTGCAAGCCGCGAGCCCAGGTGATGATCAATGGCGCCCTTTCACGCCCCTTCCCCATTGGAAGGGGCACGAGGCAGGGTTGCCCCCTTTAGCCCCTCCTTTTCGCGTTAGCGATGGAGCCCTTTGCTTCTCTTATCCGCACTGATCCGCTTCTCACGGGATGGCAGTGGCCCGGTCTGGCAGAGGATTGCCCTCTACGTTGATGACGTTCTGATCTTTTTGTCAGACCCAGCTCGGTCAGGACCTCGATGTCTCCGAGCCCTGCGCCTCTTTGAGCGAGTCTCCGGCCTCCGCTTGAACGCAGCCAAGTTGGTCCTGGTCTCCCTCCATCTATCGAGAGAGTGTTTTGATTGGCAGTCCTCGATCCCTCTTCGGCGACAGTCGTTCAAGTATTTGGGGATCTGGGTGGCCCTCCTTCCCGATCTCGCCTGGTCTCTCAACGTCACTCCTCTGGTGAAACGGGTTCGTGCTGATCTCCTTCGATCTCCTGCCACTAAACCCTATGGGCAGAATAGCCCTTTTTAAGATGATGGTCCTGCTCCGTTTTCTCTATATGCTCCAGAACACACCCCTCTCCTTCTCACGGTCCTGGTTCCGGGAGATGGATGGTTTGGCCACTAAATTCCTGTGCGGTGGTCGGAGACCGAGGTTGGCCCTCACCCAGTGCAGGATTCCGCCCTTTGACGGTGGATTGGGTATGACGAACCTGTATTTATATTATTTGGCGACTAGGCTCCTCACCGTGCATGACTGGTTTAATGGTGGCTGGTCGGACCCGGCCTACCGCCTAGAGCTACATAATTTGGGTTTCTCCAATATTCAGGGGATGCTCTACGGAACAGCTGACTCCCATTCTCTGCCTGAGGTCACGCACGGAGTGCTTTTGGCCTGGCGGGCATCCCTGCACCACACCCACTGGTCGGGCAAACTCACCCAATATACCCCTTTGTGGTGCGGAATGTGGCTCAGGGACATCACTGCTCTTTCTGGCATCAGAGCCTGGGACCTCATCGGGATTTCACAGCTTGGGGATGTCTGGAGCGGGAGCCACAAACGCGATTTCCCAGACTTGCAGGCTCGGTTCTCCCTCCACACCTCCCAGTTTTACCGTTACCTACAGCTGCGCCACGCCCTCCACGCCCACATCTCAGAGGGGACCTTCTTACCCGAGTACAGCCCTCCTGAAGCCCAGGTCATGACTGGCAATCTGGGGAAAGGGGGGATTTCCCGCATTTATCGTTCCCTCACGAATAACACCCCCAACTCCCTCTCCCATCTCCGGGATAAGTGGGAGGGTTGGCTTGGCTCCCTAGATGACGCTGATTGGAGGGATGCGCTGATGGCCCCCAAAACAGTTACAGCTTCAGCGCGGCTCCGATTAGTTCAAGTATACTACTTACAAGCTGCCTACCTCACACCATTGCGTCTTCATCGCGCTGGGCTCCGACCTGATGCTTCCTGTCCCCGCTGTAGCTGCCCCCAGGCTGACTTTTATCACATGGTATGGCTCTGTCCTACAATCACGCGCTACTGGGAGTTAGTGACAGGAGACGTGACGGAGGTCCTGGGCTGGGAGGTCCCCTTGAGCCCGATGGCCATACTTCTGGGTGTTACCGAGGGTTTGGATGGGACCAGAGCCGAGAAGCTTTGTTTAACTACGGCATTGATGGTGGCTAAGCGGGATATTGCAGCTCTCTGGTTGGACCCGACAGCTCCTTCCATGGCGCAGAGGGGTAGATTGGTGCGCAGCGCAGGAGCAACCAATGTATGCTGTCCGAGGCTGCCCCAAAAAATTTCGAAGGGTGTGGGGCAAATGGGTCGGGTGGTAGACGACTGAACATTCCTGATGATCATCTATGGACTTGGGTGCGGACAATGTTGCTTGCTACTCATATGCTGATTAGTGTATGCTGGGGTATTATTTACTTTTTGTCACTGTTATGCAATTATCTCTGTGCTAAGAGCTGGTATTGTTTTCCTTTGCTGCAATTTGTTAAATCAATAAACTTGATTATCAAAAAAAAAAATTGAAAGACAGCATTCCGGAATAATCTAGGCCACTTTCTGAGGAGAAAATAAGCAGGCAAAAAATACAAAATAGTGGCCGCTGAATAGCTGGAAAATTCACCTGCAATATTTACTGTCCAAACAGGAGTAAATGAACAAATGCAGACATCATCTTGGAGAGTGGGTGTTCCGATGCCTGGAAACACCTGCAAACCGCCTGAAAAATCGCTGAAACCGCCGGAATTACATCGACGGTCTCCGATGCGATACGGAGCTCCACAGCTAGGCGGCCATCTTGGTTCGCGTCGCACGCGCCTCCCCCCTGCGTCTCAGAATTTGAAATGCTCAACCACTGACTTGATTGGAGGCAAACAGCCCTGATTCTACGTCTGTTTTTTGTGAACATGGACCGCTGTAAAGCGCTCTAATACCTTCAAGTCTTGCTAGCGCTATATAAAACTCCTTCATAAATAAATAAATAAATAACTGGGGAAATAGCATATAGCTACGACAACGTGCCAAGCGGTTGGCAAGAAGGGTGTCTAGTGAGCAAATACATGTGTTCTCACTCTGCTAGAATGCATATCTTCCTGCCAAGCCCGTGTCTGATGCAAATCTTGCACTGGATGCAGGGAGCCCATGTGCTAAAATGGAATCCAATAAGGGCCTACAAACCAATCACTAGCCTATGATTTGACTGACTGAGTGACTGAGGCCATTTATAAAGCGCATAGCCAAGGATTGAATTGCCTAATTTTTCCAGTTTGGGGCAATATTTATTCCCAGGCTCAGTAGGACCCCTTTGAAGGAATGCTACTCAATCATTCGCTGAAGAAATTGATTTCTAAAGCAAACAGTGATGGAGGGGTTGTCAGTCTAATCACAGCAATACAGCATTCACTGGCATCCTTTCACTGAAATGTTGATTTCTCAGAATGCAATACCTAATTACTGGTACAGTTTGTTGACTTCAGAATACACAACAGCCAAGTGACTTTTTAGAGAGACAAGAAAGGTGTGGCAACTCTGCTGGCATAACCATACACTAATAGTGTTACTGACTTTGAAGCCAGTCACTAATACTGGTTGCTGTCCCTTACCCACATTCATTTATTTGAGGACTAACACCTTGAGTTCTTGACTGGTCCTCTGGATGTAAGGCCACTTTATTAGAGGTTACATGTAGAAGGTACTACCAGATCATGGCAATGTTAACAATGGTGAGCCATACACTATTCAACAGTAAAGAATATGTTTATACACACAGTCGTTTGCTCTGCTTTGTCATTTGAATATCCGATGCATCATATTGATATTTAATTACTTCTTGCTCACCAACAAGGTTTCCAAAAGACTAAGGTTAGCAAGAAGATCCAGATACATTTTTAAATCAGTCAATCAATATTTGATTTCAGTTAATTATAACAATTTCACCAAATACATTCAGTACTAAAAGGCATCACAACTTAAAATAATTTTTTCAAGTTAATGTGCCGAGTAGGTTTAACAATTTATTTTTAAGGCCAGTATTAACGTGTTGAAGTAAAGTACTGAGTAGTTCCTGCACTTTCATGATAGTACAGGAGGAACATTTATTTCATGGATGAACTGGGAGAGTTTGTAAATTAAAAAACATATGTATGATTTCATTAATATTGGCAAAATGCAATGCATTGCAAATAAACCGGGTAGCAAGTCTTCAAATGTGTGATCATTTTTTAATTTATCAGTATGTGTCAGGTTTACTTAATTCGATCAAGTGGTTTGTCTCGCTACCAGCCAGCGCATGTAATATATAAAGAGTTAAAATAGTACAGATTAAACTAATACAGCTAATTCATATAATGATGAAAATTTCAGTTTAAAAAACTTTTTCTGATTGAAGTGCAAAGTAAACTTCATAATTTAATATTTCAGTGCCTATGTTAACATGTTATTGACAAATGCTCAATAGTTTGTGTCCTTTCTTGGAGGGTGTTATTTTATGAATTAACTGGGAAGAGCTTGTGAAATGAGATGCAAGTGTGTACTTTCGGAGTTATTTGGCATACAGTGCATTGCAGAGAAGATCCGTATAGCAGGCGTGCTTGGGTTTAATAGTTTGACTGCCTCGCTAGCAGCCACTCAGTATAATTAGTGTTGCAAAGTCATCCTTTGCGCTGGGCACCCCCATTTGTTTGCTGACTGATACTGGTGGTAACTGACTCTGACTGTCCCTGAGCTCTGCCTAACCAGGGCCAGGGCTATGGTGAAAACACAGTAAAAAACACACACATAGACACATTAGGGTACACTATGTGTTAGAGTACCCATATGATTGTCATGACCTACCATAAAAGTCCCTAGTACATAATAGGGCAGGAGGATTAAAACTACCTTTAAGTCCCTAGTATATAAACGGGCATGGCAGATTGGAGGCCAGCATCCCTTTCTGCACTTGCATTTGTGCACTGCCGAGAGCCTTAGGTCATTTAAAAGCAGCCCTTTGTTGCAGCACTGCTTTTGAAATGAGAATTGTGGCCAAACTTGACTTTGGTGGGAGGGGCTACAATATTATGGCATATTAGGTGCCCCCAGAGTCTCCCTTAGGTGTCCCAGGGGTGGGGGGGCAGGTACTTATAAGGGGGATCCTTATAAAAGAGGTTTATACGCTCTGGGGATAGAGAAATTGCACATTTCAATTCCCCCATTGCAGTAAAGTGATTCCCAAAATCGACTTTTATGCTAGGAGCACTGTGGAGTGAGGGTCTACATTATGTATGCATATTTAAGACCCCTAAAGTCTCCCCTAGGTGTCCCAGGGGATGGGGGCCATGTAGCTATAAGCAGGGTTCTTGCAAAAAGATGTTTTATAGGCCCTGGTGTTGGAGAAATTGTACATTTCATTTTTCCCCATTGTAGATCCCGAGCCACATAGGTTAACATTGCAATAGTTTATTAATGCATAACTATTGGTAGGAATTAAAGAAAATATCATTCGAGGACTTAGGAGAATGGTATTGATAAAACTAATAATATGCTATTGTTGAATTTATCCTAAACTATACAGAAAAGAAGTTATAAGACTTTCTTGTCTGTAAGCCAAAATTCAGCCTTTCTATGGTCTCCCCTGGTTGGTTGGTTGGTTGGGAGTTAAGAGGATTAGGCTGCTTTCATGAAGGGATAAGTTGCTCACTCAGTAAGAGGCTATCTCTTGTAAGATAGCTCAGCTACACAGGAATGCCAAAGCAGGGGGGAGGGGTCATAAACCACAGAGTTTCAAAGGGGGACAGGGAAGGCAGAGAATAACAGGTCCATCTACCCCCATCCCTCTGACCCCGCCAGATGGCAGGCTTAAGGCAGGAATTAGCAGATGGTGCGGGGGAGCTATGGAAATGAGCCATACTGGAGGTTGGTTTAACTAGTTCTTGCTCCTCTGCTGCAAGTTCAGCCATATTGAATTTTGGAAAAATAGTGCTTTCTGGGAGAAGATTATGCCACACTTTGGAGTCAGTGGTCATTCTCTGGGGTGATGCCCTGCACCTCATTGGACAGGAGTGCTCTCCTGCTTGACCCCAGAAACCACTGAATAAATAGGGGAGAGGTGCAGAGCATCTCAGATCTGCAGCTTGAAACTAAGAGAAGAAGAAGGCTTGCCAAGCTGGAAACTTGATTTGCACCATCAGGCCCTGCATGTTGACTGACTGTTCCAGCTTCATTACCTTTGGATGTACCTTGCTTCAAGAGGAATAAAGAGTGGACTTCCTGCAAGCTACAGGTTAACAGAGCTCACCTGGACAATCCCCACCAGGAATCTCCAACCTGGAGTGCGTCCAGTGGATTTGTAAGGGTTTTGTCCAAGTGGATTGTGGGAACTGAAGTCCCAAACTTTCAAAGACCATCTTGGAGATTCCAGACCCTTGGATTGTGTGTTGGACACTTTGGGACCCCAAGAGGAACCTCAGGAAGAAGTTCCAGAGGTTTGGAGAAGTTTGGAACAACTTTGGAAAGGAGCTCCAGAGGGGGACAGACTCAACCGCAAGAGCCAAGCCAGTGACCTTCAACCACGAGACGGCCCGCCCTGCAGGTTCATCCCACTGAAAAGCTCTGGAGGTCCAACTTCCAGAATTTGACAGGGAGCTCCCTGGAAAGCAAGCTGGCGAGCCCTCAGTAAACCCAGACTGGAGAAATCCTCGCCACCCCAGGTTCACATATTGGGGTACCCTTGTCTTCTCAAAAAACCCACACTGGAGAAGAGCATCGAGGGACACCGCAGAAATAGCTCCAGAAAAGTCCGAAGGTAAAATCTCGACCGAGGCCTACCACTAGGGATATCCGAGCAGGGCTCAATCACGGCCAGCCTGAAAATTCGACTTTGTCCCGGTCAAGCGCGACCAGATGTCCCAATGTGGTGATATAGGTTTGGATGTGCTGTATAGTGCTAAACCTTTAAAAATTCATATCTCCGGTTCCCTACATTGGATTATTTTTGTTATGGTGTCTTTTTAAAGATACAAATAGTTCCTATTTTTATAAATTGGTGTTGGATTTTTATAGTGTGTTGTGTCTTGATTATTCACTGAATTGGTGGTTTTAAATGCTTTACATCTCTTAAGTTAAGCCTGCCTGCTCGCAGCCAAGCTTCCAAGGGTTGGGCATGGGAATAATTTACTGAGACCTATTCTGAACCATAGACAGTGTTAGTGGCCTTATTTCCAGTGATGGATGCATATTTACAACTACTAATAACCCACTTTCTAACATTTGGTGTTCAGCGGTGTGGATGAGTACTTGTGTTTAAAAGTACACCTTTCAGTGAAGTGAATTAAGATTATAAAAATCCTCTGAATTGTCGTAGAACAAAACTTTTGAGTTCTGAATTTTTGAAATTTGAACTAAACTGATTTTAAGTCCATTGTTTTGATTTTTCCAAAATTGTTCTAAGTCTTATTGCTAGTTTTTGTGAGTCAAAATTAGGTGTACCATGGATTTAGACCTAGCTAAACTGACTAAACTCAAGATGGCTGAGCTTAGGGTACAGTGTAGGCTTAGGAGGGCTGCCTGCCTCCAACAAGATTAGGAAGGCAGGATTTCGTAAATCCCTGAAGGCCTGGGCTGGGGTAGCTGAAGAGATCCAAGGGAGGAGGGTGGAGACTGACCCCCCCCCCCCAATGTCATCCAGGAGGAGGGTAAGGATGATGCCTCCTCCATTGTTTTCAGTGTTAGCCATGTGATTCAAGATGGTGGGAGAAGGGCAGGAACCCCTACTCAGAAACCACCAGTGCCCCTTGCAGAGAGGCAGCTTGAGGCCCAGCTAGCTTCCAATGTCTTAGAAAGGGAGAAACTCGAATTAGTTAAGAATCACTGGCACAGGGAGAAGGAGAAAAGAAATAGTGGCAGTGAAAATGATGAGGGGTTTGAGATGTCCACGGGTGGTGAATTTAACCACAAGATTTCCAAGGGTATAGTACCCAGGTACACAGACGGGGGTGGCATTGATATGTGGCAAGCAGCCTTTGAGAGAGCTGTTAGGATGAGTAGGGTCCACTCTAAGTATTGGGATGCACTCCTGTGTGAGTTGATTCCAGTAGCTGAGAGGGATAGGCTCCTGACACTGAGAGGGGATGATGCAGAATCCAACCAGCAGATAAGGGCATGCTTAGTCAAGAGATTTGGTCTGACTCCAGAGCAGTACAGGGTGAAGTTCAGAGACACCCAGTAAGTGAGTGAAAAGGCTTGGGTGGACTTTGTGGACGTCTCAGTGAAGGGACTAGAAAGCTGGATTGGTGGTAACAAAGTTGACACATTAGAGGAATTGTATAATTTGTTGTTGAAAGAACATATTTTGACTCATTGTGCTGAAGAGAAGTTACACCAGCACCTAGTGGACTCTAAGGGCCATATTATCAAGAACCGGCGATAACATTATCGCCGCTTTAGCGGCAGGAAACTGCCGCTAAAGCGGCGATAAGGGCTTGATAATATGCCCTATAGAATTCCAATAGAAGCCCAGGTTCTGGTGTGAAGGACATCAAACCTGGGCTTCTATTAGAATTCTATAGGGCATAATATCAAGCTCCTTATCGCCGCTTTAGCGGCAGCTTCCTGCCGCAAAAGCGGCGATAATGTTATCGCCCGTTCTTGATAATATGGCCCTAAGTTGTCAGACCCCAGAGAGCCGGGGAAAGCAGCTGATGAGTGGGTGAGAAGCCGGGTTTCCAATCAGCACTAGGGGGGTGACCAGAAGAAAGGAGGACAGGTCCCTCGCCACGGGAAAGCCCAGTGGAAAGAAGGTCAAAAACAGAAGGAGCCCTCAAAGACTCACGGGGGTGAGCCAACCCAAATTCAAAGGGAAGGGGTATCAGGGAAAAAATGGTGGGTTCTTTGATCCCTCAAAGGTGGGTAAGTGCTTTGACTGTAATCAGCCAGGGCACAAGAAGTGAGATGCTGTCTCCCCCAAAAAGCCCCTTACTAGTGGGCCATCCCCAGGGATTTCTAGTGTAAGCGTGGGGTTGGAGAGTGCCCCAGAGAGGGGTAGGGAAGTAGCAAGGGCAACCATAGTGTCCCTGGGTGGGATGAATATTGCAACCTTGGCTGCCTTCCCTCCAAACATGGATAAGTATACAGGCAGGGGCCTCAAGTGAATGGGACTGAAGTTGAGGATCTAAGAGACACAGGTGCCTCAAGAGAGACAGCTACCTGGTGAGTTTCACCAGGTGACCTATGCAGACAGCAGTACCAAACTCCATCCTATGGCTATGATGTATTTGGTATGTGGAGGTGTAGCAGGCCCTATTAAAGTAGCTATGTCTCCTCTACTCCCAGTCCAATGTTTACTGGGCAATGTTCTCATAGCATCTGAGTGGTCAGAGGTGAAGAGTGGTCTCCATATGAGAATATTGGAGCTCCCTGAGTGGGTATGTCCTGTGACCAGGTCACAGACTGTCCGGAAGGGAAAGGCTGGGTCCATGGACCCTGGAACAAGGGGGCAAGCATCCAAGGACAAGGGTACTGGACCTGGTGAGCCAGCCCAGGGAACTAGCTGGGGATATTCTCTGTAAGCTGGGCGGGCATTTGGGTTTTTTACGCTTATAGGGACGTTTGCTTTCCCTTACCTCGTGGCTTTCCAGTCCTTCACCGCTTCGGCTGATTGAGAGGAGAAAGTCAGATTTGATTTTACCTCACTTCCTGCTGGCGGCCGGTTAGCAATCTAGTTGCGCATTTCCAACGGGCTATTAAGCTTGATGGCAGCAGCGTCGCACTACTACTAGCTACAGGCAAGCGGCGGCTGCGTCATTATTGGTTTTAAACTTGTTTTAAATAGATATTCTCTGTAAGCTGGGCGGCCATTTGGGTTTGTTACGCTTAGAGGGACGTTTGCTTTCCCTTACCCTGTGGCTTTCTGGTCCTCCACGGCTTCGGCTGATTGAGAGGAGAAAGTCCGATTTGATTTTTCCTCACTTCCTGCTGGCGGCGGTTAGCGGTCTAGTTGCGCATTTCCACCGGGCCATTTAGCTCGATGCCAGCAGCGTCGCACAGCGGGCGGGCCAAAGGCAAGCCTGTCTGCGCCCGTCCACGCCCGACCATCGCCAGAAGCCAGAAACCCTGCCCTTTTTTTTAGCCGTCCAACGGCCTTTAGTAAGAATAATGTACTCCTCAGCAGCAATACACGGTATTTACTTCTCCCTTAGAGCCGGCGCCTTCCAGGAGATTACCTGTGATAAATGTCTTCCAATTCCCTTAGAAGGTTCGGTAGCATGTAGACAGTGCCGATTTCATTGTTTAGGGGAGGGGCCAAATGCTAGGAGTAAGAATTTGAACTCTGCAGTTACTCCTGGTACTCTTAAACCTACCCCCTCTTTTTCCTCCCCCCCTTCAGACACACAGGGCTCAGACGGTATCCTTCTTAATGTTAGTTTGTCTTGTGGATTGTTACCTGCCTTGTTATGTTGGCCTAGGCCTGGCTGCCATGCTGCTTTTCTTTGCGCACGTTACACTGAGCCGGGCCTTCCTCGCCCTTTGCTCGTGCCAAGTTCTTTTGCACTGTCTGCATTTTCTGTTGTTCACCTTTTTGGGCTCAGTCTGCACAAACATGTACAAGGTCGCATAACAATGTATTTCGGTTCTTCCTGATATGGCCAGTCTCGCGCACCCAGACATAACATTATGTGCAATTGCCATGAAGAATTGGGTATGCTTTTAATACTGTGGTTTACTAGCGCTTAACACACTTGGAGAAATCCCTTTCAGTGAGAAGAGCTATGATGTCCTGCTGATGTAATTCTGCATCTAGAGACTGAGGTATGGGGGTTCGCTAGTCAAAGCCCAGAGGTCTTCTATTATTATAATAAACTATCTTACTGCAAGGGGAGGGTGGTAATGTTATTTATACGTTTATCCACTGAGCTCTGAGATGCTTTCCCCGTTTGTATTCTATGGAATTGTAACCATTCTGCTTATATTAGTAATATGCATTATGCTATTAGTACTGACACGTGTACTGTACATTAGAGCACGTAAGTTGGAATAAACATTTTAACCTATCCAGTGTCTCTTCCTACGCACCTTGTGGACAAGTACGAGTGAGTGGCGAAAGAGTGTTCTTGCTTCAGTGAGTCCTGAGATAAAGATACCGTGTTCTGGGTTGTCCAAACATTAGTACTTGGGTGCTAATGGGATGCTAAGCTAGTTGGGTTGGGGTTTTTGGGTGCTACGGTATATGGTGGCAAACCACTGTATTCCGGGGTCCCATTTTCCTGTGCATAGCTCTGTGTATGTGCAGAAACCTTATGACATGGCGCGACCACCGTGGGGCAGCTTATCTGCGAGACGCTTGAGTAGTACTTGTGCTTGTCCACAAACCCCTCGCGTACGCTTCCGGAGGCGTATGTGATGGTGATACCTCCTATATTGAATGTTTTATAGGTTCTTTCGAGCTTGAAGTTATTAAAAAAGGTTAGTTAGCAGACCCATTTTTTGTGCTCCCTGTTAGGTTGTCGAATATAATTGTTTGGTCATGGCTGGTGTGGCGATAGCTGCACATAGTCGAGGAGCACTCCGAGACCACTTAGCTGTGTATGGAGTGCCCGATACAGGGGTCGAGTTGGTCTTTGTGGTTCAAGCCGATCCGGCTTATCACTTTGAAGTGTTTTACACTTGGATCACTTTTGAAGCGGTGGATGCAGGTGATAAGCTGTTTCATGAATATAAACCCACCGCTATTCCTGCTGCCTATCGACCCTATACTGCTCTTGAAGTGCCTCTCACGGCTTGGCAGCACCGTGTTTGGTTTAATGGCGCCCTACCACAACCAACTACCGCAGTTCGTTTAGGCCCCTTGTCAATTCAGGGGGCCACTTGGCCTGTATTGGCCGGGTATACCCCGCATCCAAATTATCTGGCATTACCGCTTGCGGAACTGCGCACTATGCATACCGAATTGGTGCGAGTGCATCGAGCCTTGGTGACATACGTTACAGGTAGCCTCCATGGAGCTGCTCCTGTAGTCGCAGGCCAACCAGCTATTGCAGCTGGAGTGACTATAAGTCCTGTCATGGTAAATTCTGTGATGGGCAAACGTCCACAAAATAAGGACGACTATCCTTACTGGCTTGCAGAAAAGTTCGATCAGATAGAAGCAGTGTTTCCACATACATCCCCAGTAGATAAACACCGCATCCTCACGATAAGTTTGCCAAAAGACATAATCCCCGATTTGACATCATGTGAAAACTGGGGTAAGGTATTCGCAGCAGTTTATTCAAAATGTTTTGGAACTCCTTCCATGACGGTTCTACCCTCTGTAATTAAAAAAGTACAGGATGAACATGGCCCTGAAGCGGCTGTGGAATTAGGGATGAGACTAGTGGGAGTGTTTGATGTAGTAGCTGAGCTGATCCTTGGAAATGTCAAGGGCGATGCTATGAACTTTCAAGTAGCGAATGCTGACTTTGGTCCCAGAGTTGGACAGGCCTCGCGAATTACCGAAAATAATAGCCCGGGCTTATAAAACAATTGGAAGAAATAGCCTAGGCAACAAGCCTTTTGTAAAAATGCAAACTCAATCGCAAACACAAGTTATACAAACAAAAAGTGCATCTGAGAAAGATGATAAACCAGTCTTCACTAAAAAGAGTTGGAGACAGAAAAAACAGGGTAAGCAACAAAAGAAGCCGGGGTCGAGAGGCGCTTCCCCAGTTTCGGTTTCTTCTGAACGTACTTATGATTTACGTGATAGGTCAAGGATTAAATCACCAGAAAGGTTTCAGAGCTCTGATACGCGTTCTCCTCGTTCTTCACAGGCCCAGACGTCGTCACAGGCTGGTGGAGGAGGACGGCAAGATAGAGGAAGGGGCCGAGAGGCTCCCCAGGAGCGAGACCAACCTCGACAACAAGTCAGAGGGAAAGCAGAAGACTTTCATCTTCCTCGACCGCAATTTCAGAAGAAAAAGTTGCCGCTGTTACAGCGAAATATGCCTCAGACCGTGAGAACGAGACTCCAGAATTGGACGTGGGCAGTGACCCTCCTAGACAGCGCCGCGGAAGTTACCATAGTGCGGGAGGCGCTACGTCCTCATATGGAGGCGACAGCAACTGAAACATTTGTTACTGTAGAGACAGCTGACACGAGAGTGGCACCCCCTGACAGACTATATAATCTAGTCATACAAATTGAAGGTGACATACCGCGTGAAATAAAAGGGATTTTTTGGGAAAATCTAACCTCTTCATATGACATTTTGTTAGCAGAGGTGGATTGGCCACCCCCATTCGTTTTAGCTGCACATAAAGGAGAGGAGGTAATCCTTCCAAGCTTTTCAAGGCATGTCCCAAAAGACAAAGCTGAAGCACTTGCAGCTGAGTGGGCTGTGTACCTGGCACCAGCGTTATACCGCAACCATGTGGGATGGGATGAAGAGTCACCTCCCCATGCAATACCTTTGCGGTCACTACCGCAGCCACAACCCCAATATCCCATCAAACGGCAGGCAAAAGGCCCCGTCTCCGAAATTCTGACACAGTTGGAATATCAGGGAGTAATTGAACCATGCGTATCACCTATGAACAATCCCCTTTTCGTGGTTTCTAAACCCGATGGATCGTACCGCTTAGTTTTGGATTACCGGCATTTAAATACTCATTGTCGGAACTTTGCGGTGCAAAATACACACAGTTCTGCGCTTGTAGACAGTCTTGTTCGTAAAAAATACAAAACGACACTTGACCTTTCAAACGGTTTCTACACGCACAACCTAGCCCCGGAGAGTGGTCAATGGACCGCATTCACATCCGGTGGTAAATTATTCCAGTTCCGGCGATTACCCATGGGCTATAAAAATAGTCCGGGTATATTCGCCGCCCGTGTTGTTTCTTTGTTAAATGACATTGATCAAGACGCATGTTCGTACGTTGATGACATCTATCTGACAGACGACGAGTTATATCAGCATCTGTCCCGTGTGGACCGCATTATTCTTGAATTTGCGGAGCAGGGTTACAAATTTAACTTTGCTAAGTCACACATTGCTGAATTTACCGTTCTGTTCTTGGGCTATGAGCTCAATAACGAAGGTAAGGGCTTAGCCCCCATTTCTTGGAAAAATGTGCACATTTGTGCCCCCCAAATACTCTGAAGAAACTTCAGTCTTTGCTGGGTTTCTTGAATTTCGGGCGTACTTACATTCCCGAATATGCCCAGCGTATCAAGCCTTTGTATGCTTTGATACAACCTACTTATTCAAGGTCTTGCTGGCTGCCTGAGCATACCTCAATTCTGCAGTCTTTGCAGACAGACCTTTTGGAGTCTAAATATCTTTTGACTCGTGATAACCACACAAACCTGGTGATTAGAATAATTCCGGGGGCGGTGGGATTCACCTATTTAACCTTTAATGAAGGTGATACAGTACCTATCGCATACAAGTCACATCTGTACACTTCCGCTGAATTGCGCTTTACATCTGTTGAAAAAGTTCTGACTGCAGTGCAAATGGCGATTCTAAAAGAACGCGCACTGGCACAGGGTAAGCGGATTCTGGTGGTAACACCCTGTCCTGCCCTGGAGGCAGTAACAAAGGCAAGTGTACCGAACTCAAAAGCAATGCATCCCCGTTGGATACAATGGGCTACATCTTTGACGTCTTCGGACGTCACTTTTGTTTTTGATTCTTCTCTTCAGACTCAGGAGTTTTTGCAGTATGAATTCGTTCATCCTCCTCCTTTGTTTTTATTACCGCTTGAGGATTACAAATGTGTGATCTACACCGATGGTTCGGCGCAACCGGCCACTGGGTCCAAGCACGCTTATTCAGCTGCATGTGCTATTGTTGCGGGTTCCTTTGTAGATGGAAAGTTCAAATCCTCTGCAGTGCATACTCGCACACTTGGAGATAGTACCGCACAATTGGCCGAGCTGCATGCATTGCTACTTGCACTTGAGTTCGCTTCTCAGGATGAGACCACTCTTATTGTATGTGATTCTTTTTACTGTGTACAATCTTACAATGACAATCTGTTTTTCTGGTCGAAAAACGACTACAAGGACGCAAAAGGGAGCACAATTAAGCATAAAATGCTTTGGGTTCGAGTGGCAGAATTGCAACAACGTCTGCCCCTCACACAGGTGGTTCACACCTTAGGCCATCAGCGGGTGGGCGCACACGCTATTGGTAACGATCTGGCAGATGAAGCTGCCCGTTCAGCAGTAGTCACGTGTTCAGTAGCAGCGGTTACCAGGTCCATGTCTAAAATAGACCCTGTTATATTAGCAGCAATTGCTGCAACCAAGGAAGGTAATAATTACCCTACAGGTTTTCCTTCCAAGTATTCTTACACATTAAGTCCCGATCAGGTTCCTTATGTAACTATACCTGACGTTGGAGATCGGCTGATCCCCAACGCGGACCGCAGGAGTGCCTTGATATCAGCTGCACACGAAGGCATGGCTTCTGCTCATGCAGGTGTGTCAGCTACGGTTTCCATCTTGCAGCAGCGTTATTGGTGGCGTGGGTTATATAAAGACACCCGTGCTTTTGTGCTTTCTTGCGACGTTTGTCAACAGATTAAGCCTTCCACGGTAACACGTCCACCACAAACACCGCTCTGCATTGCTAACAGACCCTTTGGGTGTGTTTACTTGGATCACTGCGGTCCATTCTCATCAGACACTGCTTATAAATACATCTTGGTGGCAGTGGACTCGTGCACACGGTTTCTCTGGGTCTGGCCACAACGGAGTGCTGACGCCCGAAATGTAATCAGGGATTTGCGTGTCTTTGTGGGAATTTTCGCATGCGGCACCTTCCATTCGGACCAAGGTCCAGCGTTTGCCTCTAGGGCTTACAAGGATGCAATGGCTTCGCTTGGGGTGCGGGTGAAATTTTCGTCTCCGTATAGGCCTGAGGGCAACTCTATCGTTGAACGAATGAACCGTGACTTAAAGCAATCCTTAACAGCTAGGGTTTTAGGTACTGGCAGGAACTGGCTGGCCCATTTGTATACCGTTCAGCGTGCACTTAATAATCTCCCTAGAAGACCTCTGGGTGGGCGGACCCCATACGAAATGCTCTTTGGCATAAGAATGTTTGTGCCTGACCTTGAGGGTCCAGACATCGCGGCGCAATCCGCCAAGTTTGATGTAGATAACCATTCTGCTATGTTACAGGACTTACAAGAAGCCCGAGACAAACTTGCAACTACACATTTACCTTCAGCCACAGATCCTGCGTTGCAGATTCCGGTAGCCGGCTGGCTTCCGAAAATTGGAGAACTGGTTCGACAGAAGGTTGAAAACAGAAAAGAATTTGGCCCCTCTTTTCGTGCACCGGTTCCAGTTCTTGGCCTGAAGGGAACACGTACAGTCATTTTACCACCGCTTCCTGGTCGCAAAGAGAACAGATACATCTCAGTTGAAAATGTCAAGCTACAGCGCCTGGCCGATCCTGAATAGTGTCACACCAGCGGTCTCTTGTCCTGCCATTTATCGGACATATGTTCATAGTCCATCTGCACGAACGATCGCTGATGCTGTAATTGAGATGGTTGATTTGCCTGAAACTACGATTGATCCCCAACTCTCCACCAATATCGACGAGGACGAGTATACTTATCCTGCATCAGAATCGGTGGCACATCAACCAACAACGCCACTAAGCCCGACTCGTTATTCCTTTGATTCGGATTCCACATCTTCAAAAGTTCCATCCAAGTTCAGTATTTTTATATCCTGGTTTAGAGACAATTTTTTGATTCCCCCTGGACATACATCTGGTTGGTACTTTTCTTGATATTTTTGTTCATGTCCATTGGTTTTGTCACAGTGTTTTTTCTACTAATCAATGGTCACTATTTACCTGAACGCTCTGCTGTAGACTATGTTTCTGGAACTTTGGCTCCTCATTCCTCGTCTCACATCATGAAGCGTGACCATACATTTGTGAACATTTCAGCCTTCCCAGTTGCTGATGGCATCGTATGGGATGCAGTGAACTATCAAATCCATGGTCCGACGGAAATTATTAATGTACCTAATGTCCTTCGTGTTTCAATGGGTGATGTAGTACAAAATAATATTCATTCTGATGATTGGGATGTGCATGCCGTTGAAGCATTGTTTGCCGATTTAAAATATTATGCATCTTTTAATGCTGAAGATTTATATATGAATTCTGCTAATTATGCCGATTTGTATTGTTACCAACATTGGGGTAATCATTTTCTCCATAAGCCCAGTGCCCTGCGTAGTTCTGTTAACTATACCCAATGGGAACATTGTCCGAACCCCTTGCCAGGTAGCTCTCAAACTCTTCGAAATAAGTTTAATTATTTTACTGATTTTAATCGGTCGAACCCTGCATCCTATTATTTTAGACTTAATAACACATCAACTCAGAAAATTATGTTGACACACACCAAATTGCTTTATTCAGGTTCCTTTCTGAGTGCCCTAGCTGTGGGTGGTTATGAGTACTGGGATAATACAGTGGATTTAAAATCTATTTGGGGCTCCAAGCCATGGCAGGTACAGGGAACCGAGGCGTTGCATCGTGCTTGCCTCATCCCTACCCAAATTATGTTCCTAAATGCTTCCATCTATCAGACTACATGTTGGGGCTTAGCAACCACTAAACAATTGAATACGCCATCAATACCATCCCTGTCGAGTTTTCCAAATGAAAGCTCACGATTCAATATGTCCCTCGTGTCCCTGCAGGCAATGTTACAAAATAATTCGTTTAATGTTTCTGAGCTGGTTCAGTCACCCTGGTTAGTATGGCCTATATCATCTAATGCATGTCAAATGCGTTTTCATGATACTGGTGCTAGCTACACACAGAATAGGCCTGATCCAAGGTTTACTGATGCCCGTACTGTCACTACATACTCTGTTGGTAAATTATGCAAACAATGGCTGCAACATTCGTCCCTTGATTCTGTTAAACAACATTTGTCCCTCCTTACAGGCAATATTGATCTGTCCGACTTTGTTTTGGGACCTCGTGGTCCCCGACCTAAGAGATTCATTTATGAAACGTATAATGAACTCTGGAAGCTATCACAAATGGAAGCTGCTTCCCGTCTTCGGGAAATAGATCAAGCAAATATGGAAAAGGTGCTTGCTGTTGTTGACAATAGTATTAATACCCTGTCTTCTCGCATTTACACTTTAGAGAATATTGTGTCCTCTGTTGTTGATATTGTACAAGATGATGTTTCTGTGTTATATCATGGTCAGAATCAATTGCGCTCAGTTATGCAGTTTGCATGGACTTTACAAACACTTAAGTTAGGTAAAGTGCCTTGGCATTTCTTGAACACCTCTGCCTTATTTCTACCTTTTAACTTAACTGATAAACAGCAATTTATGTCCATGAAAGATGCAACTTACACTCTATTACATATCGAAAAGGTGGATCCTTTGCCGTTCTCTGTTGCAGAACTCGATTCTGCTGTATGGCTAGTTCATGGGGTTATTGTTTTACCTTTTTCCTTGTTTGAATTTGACTCGTGCATGAAACATTATCCTGTGGGCCGTTACCGGCCATTGGGCAGTGCTTTCCTGCATGAACTCTGGTCCTTGCCTTTCATGTATAAATGCCTTCGGGACGGCAAGGAAGTCTTTCTCACGGGGGAGTACTGCGACTCGACTATAGGTCATTCGCTTATTTGTAAACACATTAAATTGCATGGCTCATGTAGCGTTTCCTCTCCTAATCTTGCTTGTGTGCTGAAAGGTATTCCTGCTCCTGTTATTTCACCTACTTTCACTCTCCTTTCCAATGGTAGTTATTTACTTTTAAATAACGAAAACTGTTGTGGCCTGCAGGCTGGCATTCCTTACATTGTAACTGTTTCGCACAGGGTTGTCTGCTGCAAAAATGTGCTTTTTCCTCCCCCTCATGGCAAGGTTGATATCTCTATTTGGCCTTCCATCCCTACCATGGAAGCAGATTTCAATAGACTGAGCAGAATAAAGGCACTATTATTAAACGAGGAAGTTATGCTCACGTCCGCCCGGGAGACATTCATTCTCCAGGTGGCGAGTACCCACAGTGAAATACAGGCCCTTTTAAACACTAATCTCCCCCAACATTTTGGGGAGTTAATACATCGTATTTTTAACGCATCTAACACTGAAGGCCTAGTACACTTTTTTAAGGTCGTTGGGTCGGGCTTGGTGTCCTCCTTCCAAACTATTTTTGGTGTCATCCCGGCTTTCATACATTCTATATTTTCCAGTGTCTTTGGCGGTTTCCCATTGATCCTCGCTTTAGCGGCTGGTGTCTTGCTCTTAATTTGCTTTCTGCGCAATGGCTGCTCCCCGATGGGACCTGCTCGATCCAGAACGCCTCCAGCTGCTCCGTGAGCGCCTTTTGGCCGGTTTTGGTGTCTTGCCATTGGCGACACTGAGTGTGTCATATACTCTTTCATTTCGCTTTGCGTATTTCACTTGCGTGCAACCTGTGATGACTTGTGTCCGCTGTCCTTTCGCCTGGACTCTGGATTATTGCCTCTCCAATTCGTCATTGTCTGTTCCGGATTTTGTTCAGTTGATGGGTCCCTTAGAGGCCCATGAGCAGGACTGTTCCGTCGCTGGCTGTATGGCGCGTGCGGCTGCACTGGGGATTTTGGCGCAATGGGATATCTGGGCGGCTGCCCAGGATCTCCTACAACGAAGCTGTTTCAATTATCACGCAAGCTGTCCCGCATTGCTTCTGGATGCTCCCTTTGCTGAGGAGCATTCCTGCTCTTTTGAACTCATGGATTGGATGGCATCTATGTTTTTTGACGAGTCCAATGATGAACTCTTGGAGGGTATGGCTTTTTTCTGCACTTTCACTTTCATGGATTGACCTGCCCTTAGCCGTTTGGGCGCTCCCTGTGCTCCGACGGCTATTTTTCTCCTCTGATGGGCCTCTGTCCTGGCCGCCGGACTGTCCAGGGGAGGGTGTCTTGTGGATTGTTACCTGCCTTGTTATGTTGGCCTAGGCCTGGCTGCCATGCTGCTTTTCTTTGCGCACGTTACACTGAGCCGGGCCTTCCTCGCCCTTTGCTCGTGCCAAGTTCTTTTGCACTGTCTGCATTTTCTGTTGTTCACCTTTTTGGGCTCAGTCTGCACAAACATGTACAAGGTCGCATAACAATGTATTTCGGTTCTTCCTGATATGGCCAGTCTCGCGCACCCAGACATAACATTATGTGCAATTGCCATGAAGAATTGGGTATGCTTTTAATACTGTGGTTTACTAGCACTTAACACACTTGGAGAAATCCCTTTCAGTGAGAAGAGCTATGATGTCCTGCTGATGTAATTCTGCATCTAGAGACTGAGGTATGGGGGTTCGCTAGTCAAAGCCCAGAGGTCTTCTATTATTATAATAAACTATCTTACTGCAAGGGGAGGGTGGTAATGTTATTTATACGTTTATCCACTGAGCTCTGAGATGCTTTCCCCGTTTGTATTCTATGGAATTGTAACCATTCTGCTTATATTAGTAATATGCATTATGCTATTAGTACTGACACGTGTACTGTACATTAGAGCACGTAAGTTGGAATAAACATTTTAACCTATCCAGTGTCTCTTCCTACGCACCTTGTGGACAAGTACGAGTGAGTGGCGAAAGAGTGTTCTTGCTTCAGTGAGTCCTGAGATAAAGATACCGTGTTCTGGGTTGTCCAAACATTAGTACTTGGGTGCTAATGGGATGCTAAGCTAGTTGGGTTGGGGTTTTTGGGTGCTACGGTATATGGTGGCAAACCACTGTATTCCGGGGTCCCATTTTCCTGTGCATAGCTCTGTGTATGTGCAGAAACCTTATGACAAGTTCTTTGCCGAAACATGCCATGCAGCTCTGGGACTTGCTCTTTTCTAAACTCCCGGATTTAGGCTCTTTTACAAAAAACTGGTTGACACCCGCCTCTTCTTCCGCCATTACATTGCCCTCCCTCCTAACTACTCTATGCTTAGGCTAGATAGGCCTATGAGGACAGGGGGGCGGCATTGCCATTATTTTTAAAGACTCAATAAAGCTGTCTGTGATTGACCCCGGCCCTGTAACCTGGGCAGAAATGTGTTTATTTAGACTGGAACTGTCTCCCACTGTGCATTGGAGGTGCATTAGTATACTGTCCGCATGGGTTGAAAGAGAACTTTTCTCAAAACCTAATTGAATACAATGCACCGCATGTCCTGGCGGCAAAACAATTTCTCCTAGTAGGGGATTTTAATTACCATGCGGAAGACCTTGGTAATGAGGTGAGCCAATTTATTACCGATCTGGCCACTCTTGTCCTTCTTCAAAGAGTGAGTAGGCCCTCCCTTGCCACAGGACACACATTAGATTTGGTTTTTACAAATGTTATGCCTCTGGTATATGAACAGCCTCAACCTCTACTCTGGACTGATCATTCTTTGATCAGTTTTAAGATCCCCATCATTTCAAAAACCCAGGTGGTACCCAGAGTAGACAAACGCTTAGATAGACCTTGGCGTAAAATTGTACCAGAGTCTTCCGCAAAAGTTTTAAATCATTCTCCCACAGTAGGCACTTTAGATGTTGATCTAGCACTTTTAGATTATCATACTGCACTACATCAAGCTTTTGACAACCTCATCCCGTTCCAAAGAAACCACAACTCTAGGCAAGTCCCTTTTGCCCCTGACACACAGCGGCCCTTAGAATGGATAAATCCTGTTGTAAAAAGTTGGAAAGACAGTGGCGTTGCTCAAAAAATTCCTGCGACAGGGAGCTGTATAGAATGGCTCTCACTTGTTACCATCGCAATATAAAGACAGCACGGGCAGTTTACATCTCAGACCATATCGCACAATCAAAAAACTCTTCTAAAAAATTGTTTAACATTTTAAACGAGTTTGTGAACCCTCGAGCATGCTCTTCAGCTATCCCGACATCTCAGGCGCTCTGCGATTCATTGGCCAGTCACTTTGAGGAAAAAGTAAATATAATCTATCAGAGTTTTCCCTGCCACCAGGAAGGGACTGGATCCTTTATTTCCCCTGCTCCGGGCACTCCCAGCTTGGGAAAGTTCAACAAATTCTCCTTGGACAAATCCAGAAGGTGCTTGCCACTGCTAAATCTAGCACGCCACTGGATACCTGTGCCCCGAATATTACAGCCACCCTCGCCCAGCAGTTGGCCCCCGCTATACATTTTATATTCAATCTCGGTCAACTCTGGGAGAATTCCGGCTTACTGGAAGGAGGCCCAGGTTAGGCCAATCCTAAAGAAACCTAATCTGTCGCCAGCAAACCTCTCTAATTATCATCCACTCTCATTGCTCCCTTTATTGGGGAAGTTTTTGGAAGGACTAATCAACTCTCAACTCTCTGAGTTCCTTGAGTCCAATAATATCTTAGACTACTCACAATCGGGGTTCAGACCATTTCACAGTACTGAGACTGCTTTGGTTGCGGTGACCGATAATATCTGAGGCTCGTTAGATGTCAATATTCCAGCTATGTTAATACTACTTGATTTGTCAGCGGCTTTTGACACGGTGCCCCATCATAAATTATTATATAGGCTACAGGAGATTGCCATCCATGGGACACACCCTAAACTGGCTCAGCGATTTCCTGACCAACAGAACGCAAACCATCATCCTTGGCTCCTTTAAATCTCGTACCGTACCATTAAAAAAGGGGTTGCTCAGGGCTTCTGTCTCAGCCCGCTGCTCTTTAACATATATGTGGCCCCTCTTGTTAAGATTGTAAGAGCTTTCGGGTTTGAGATTATTTCTTATGCTGACGACACTCAGTTAGTAATTTCCTTCAAAAAAGACCTTGCTGACACAAAACAATGTTTTCGAGTGGGTCTGACGTCAATTGCCTCTTGGATGACAGAAAGCTGTCTCCAGTTTAACATGGAAAAAACTGAGATTATGTTATTTGGTAAGGCGCAACAAATGTGGTCTACGGACTGGTGGCCTGTTGAATTTGGAACTGCTCCCTCACCCAAGTTGGTGGTTAAGAATCTGGGAGTTCGTTTGGATCAACTCCTTTTAATGAAAGAACAGGTGATGTCTACCTTTGGCTCCTGCTTTCATACTATGCGCCTACTGAGAAGAGCTAACCCCTTTATCCCACTCGCTGCTCGAAAAACGGTGGTCCAGGCGCTGGTGATCAGTCGCCTCGACTACTGTAATGTGTTGTCTGACCTCTGCAAATGAAACACTGCTAACTAAACTGCAGGTGTTGCAGAACACTGCGGCTCACCTTATTTGTAATCAGCCTGCTATGACCGCTTCAGCGCCCCTCCTTCAAACTCTTCACTGGCTTCGAGTTCGGAAGAGAATTATCTTCAAGCTGTGCTGTCTTACACACAAAACCTTAACCGGCCGTGGCTCCGTCTATCTAGCCTCCAAACTTAAACAGTACCACCCGCCGAGACGGCTGAGATCTAACATATACATACATGTAAACATATGGTGCACTGACTGGTTGTGTGCTTCGTGTGGGACCTCGTTGATGGTACTGCACATTGCGTTTTTTGCACATTGCTTTTTTAAAATTGCCATGAATTTGCATTTTGTATTTAATTTTAAACAGAACTGCTTTTAGACTAAGAATTGTTTTAATTGTTATTAGACACTCATCCCTCCCGATTCTAACCTCGTGGTGTCCGTCCGTTAGACCGGAACCTCCATTTTGAGGTTAGCGCTGTAGTCTTTTCCTGCCTATTCCTACAAAGGACACGCTGGCGTGGACGCGCAGCGTGTAAACATATGGTGCACTGACTGGTTGTGTGCTTCGTGTGGGACCTCGTTGATGGTACTGCACATTGCGATTTTGCACATTGCTTTTTTAAAATTGCCATGAATTTGCATTTTGTATTTAATTTTAAACAGAACTGCTTTTAGACTAAGAATTGTTTTAATTGTTATTAGACACTCATCCCTCCCGATTCTAACCTCGTGGTGTCCGTCCGTTAGACCGGACCCTCCATTTTGAGGTTAGCGCTGTAGTCTTTTCCTGCCTATTCCTACAAAGGACACGCTGGCGTGGACACGCAGCGTGTAAACATATGGTGCACTGACTGGTTGTGTGCTTCGTGTGGGACCTCGTTGATGGTACTGCACATTGCGTTTTTTGCACATTGCTTTTTTAAAATTGCCATGAATTTGCATTTTGTATTTAATTTTAAACAGAACTGCTTTTAGACTAAGAATTGTTTTAATTGTTATTAGACACTCATACCTCCCGATTCTAACCTCGTGGTGTCCGTCCGTTAGACCGGACCCTCCATTTTGAGGTTAGCGCTGTAGTCTTTTCCTGCCTATTCCTACAAAGGACACGCTGGCGTGGACGCGCAGCGGACGCGCGCAGCGGGCGCGCCGCTGGCGCGCCGCGCCTAAGGCAAGCCCGTCTGCGCCCGTCAGCGCACCGACTGCACACAGCGCCAGCCAGGCTGCCCGGTTGGGGCCTTTTGTGGGAAATAATGAAAGACGCCATCCTCTAAGCTACACAAGTATCGAACTTCGAAATATAGGTGAGAACGGAAGAGGGATGGGAAAGGTCAAGTTTGAGGAGACCGCGGACCCCAAATCAGATTTTGTGAAACGAGATTTCCTCTTATGTGGGTTGCTAAATGTAAGATCTTTGCCTAAACACTGCGTGGAGATACAGTTGGCACTGGAATCCCATGATTTGGATGCTTTATTTATGACGGAGACATGGACACACCTGGGTTCTGACTTAGAACCAGGGCTGGCATGCCCGCCAGGATACAAAGTATTTCATAAACCACGAGCGAGTGGTAGGGGAGGAGGGGTGGGTGTTATTTTTAAAGAAATATGGGACTTTGCCCCGCTAGATATTGATGTGATAGAAGGCTTTGAGTTACTAGGATTCGCGCTAAAGGACCTCAATGGGCATGTACTGACAGGTATTGTATGCTATAGGCCCCCTGGGGCTGTTAGTGTACAACAACAGCAGGCATTGATTGAGACATTTAGCAACATGGCAACTACACATGCAAGACTGCTAATTCTGGGTGATTTCAACCTATGGCTAAATGGAACCTTGGATTCTGGATACAATAATCTCCTCCAATCATGTGAAGTCTTAAACCTACAACAATGGGTTACAGAGCCAACACATAAGGGAGGACATATTCTAGATCTAATTTTTTCTGAAAAACAGGTAGTAGGAGACCTGGACATTCTGCCCGTGGGTTGGTCCGACCACCACCTGATTAAATTCCGGGTATGTAACCCGAGAATGAGTAGACCGGTAGCCTGTGAGGTGACAAACTTTGTTAGTAGGGACTGGAAGTCTCTTCTAAAAAGGCAAGAACCTCCCCTGTGTTCCCCTGAATGAATGTTTTAAGGTAGACATACAGGTAGAGGATAACTATGCGGCCTTTTGTGCACAGATAAAAGCTACGCTGGACCAGGTTGCCCCTTTAAAAATCATAAGAAAGTGGGCAGATCCTCGGCCCCATGGTTCAGTGAAAAACTAAAAAATGTGAAACTGGACTGTAAGCAGGCAGAGAGGAAATGGAGAAGTGCTTACAAAGATGAGGACAAAATTGTCTGGAAGACAGCAATTATCAGCTATAAAAAAGAAATAAATATTGCGAAGGCTGAATACTTCTCCAGTACTATTTTGAAAGCATCGAATAGTACAAGAAGTATTTTTAAAATAATGAATGACATGATCAGCCCAGACTGTGCTAAGAATAAGATTCATCCCACTCAGGACCTCTGTGACAGCCTAGCGACGTTCTTCGATGATAAAATTAGAACTATCATCGATGGTCTAAAAGGGGATAACTTGCCAGGGGGGGTAGAAGACCCCAGTGGCAACAATAATAGAGGTCTACCAGATATAAAGCAGACAAGAGAGGCAGGGGCAGAGATTACAAATGCCTTAACCGACTTCGAGATACTATCGGTGGAGGATTTCAACAGATTGGCCTTAGGTGTTTCCTCTGGATCACCTATGGATCCCTTACCACATAAAATCTGGAAGGAATTGGGAACAGAATTATTCCCTATACTTCGCCAGATTTGTAACCAATCCCTCTCTAGTGGATCAGTGCCGGCTTGCTGGAAGCAGGCACTGGTGACACCTCTTTTAAAAAAGACAACGCTTGACCCAGCCAGTCCAAAAAATTATAGGCCGATCTCCCTGTTGCCTTACCCAGCAAAGATTGTAGAACGACTGGTTAGCAGAATGCTTTCAAAGCACTTGGAAACTAATAACTTTCTAGAGGATGTGCAATTTGGCTTCCGTGCTGGACACGGAACGGAGACCGCCCTGGTGACTGTGATGGACGATCTTCGAATGCGTGCAGACAGAGGTCAATCAGCGATACTTATCCTGCTTGACCTGTCTGCCGCATTTGACACAGTCAACCATGAGGTTCTCCTGAACAGACTTGAAGAAGTGGGGATAGCAGGCACGGCTCTGAAATGGTTTCAGTCCTACCTATCGTATAGGAGGCAAGCAGTGGCCCTTCCCCCCTATCAGTCTGAATTTAAAAACATTGTGCATGGCGTTCCCCAGGGATCCGCGATCAGCCCAATATTGTTTAAAATCTATATGAGACCTTTGATTGCTGTCATAAGGGTGCATAATGTTAATATCGTAAATTATGCGGATGACACCCAACTTATTCTGTCCTTAGAGGGAGAACAGTCGACATCCCTGGAAGACCTTCACGCTTGCCTGCAGGACATGGCACAGTGGCTGAGAAAGAACTCGCTACAATTCAATGCCGATAAAACCGAGATTCTTTACTGTGCGGCGGGGAAGTCCCCTCCACCACTTCCCACTAATTTCTGGCCATCAGCCACAGCCAGTCCACTGGTCCCTGCGGAGAAGGTGCGGAATTTGGGCATTATGTTTAATAACAAACTGACCCTTGAATCACACGTAAATAAAACCGTGGGGAGCTGTTTCTCTATTATTAGAGCCCTCCGGAAGATTCTTCCGGTCCTGCCATCCCAAGCCCGAGCACTGGTAGTACGAAGTACCATTCTAAGCAGGTTGGACTACTGCAATGCTCTGCTGCTGGAGTCTCCAAGCTATTTGATTGAGAGGCTCCAGAGAATTCAAACAATAGCAGCTAAGCTAGCTCTGGGGAGGCCAAGACGATCTTCTGCCTCCTTGGCCTTGATGGAGCTACACTGGCTCCCTATACTGCAGAGAGTTCAATTTAAGTCCCTTTGCATAGTTTTCAAGGCCTTGCATGGGTCTGGACCTATATTAATGCAGAAGAAATTCGCATGGTATGCCCCTATTAGGAGCCTCCGCTCCTCTTCCGCTAAAATGGTGAAGGTGCCAAGATTCAAAAAAACAAAGTCAGGAGGTAGGGCCTTCAGCACCTCTGCTGCCCGACTATGGAATATTCTTCCATTCGAGTTGAGAAAGCTGGAAGATCTTCTTCTGTTTAGGAAGAGACTAAAGACATGGCTCTATCCTAGTGCATAACTTTACTATCTTGATGAGATCCCCCGTAGCATGAGCCCTGCTGGGCACACATATGTTAGCGCCAGGATGCCTGTTGGGTGACAGTGCGCTTTATAAGTGTCTAAATAAATAAATAAATAAATAAATAGTGACAAAGCACTGTTAATCATCCCACGCATCAAGAAGACCCGCTTAGGTGAAAGGTCCTTTTCCTATCTGGCTCCGCTATATTGGAATAAGCTCCCACCCTTTATCAGGACCTGCATGGACCATTTTTGATTTAGGAAACTCCTGAAGACAGTTCTGTTTTGAGCTGGTTACGTTATGATGCTTAGCTGTCTGGTCGCACCGAGATACCCCATGGGGTGATTCACGCGCGTTATAAATGGCTTTAACATTGACATTAACATTACCTACAGAGGTGCAGGAGGAATCTGACCTTGATGGGGAGGAACTGACCTCTGAGGGAGGGACTCCATCCCTGCCAGTACTGTCAGATTTGGCAGAACTGACAGGAACAGGTAGACCCTCCAGAGAGGAGTTTTGTCAGGGACAGAGATACTGTCTCAACCTTGAGAGCTTGAGTCGAAGTGCCTCTAAGCAAGAGGAGCGGGATGACAGTGGATTTCGCAGAATCTACTGGGAAGATGTACTGCTTTATGCTGAGGCCAGACACCTCAAGAAAGGGTCCACAAGGAGGTTGGTGGTGCCCCAAAAGTACATAGAGTTCATCCTGACCTTGGGTCATGATGTCCCCTTGGCAGGACATTTGGGACAGACAAACTTTAAACCAGTTAATGAGCCATTTCTAATGGCCCCATATGTCTGAAAAGGTTAAGGTGTTTTGCAGCTCCTGCATTACCTGTTAGGCCAATGGAAAGACAGGGGGCAAGTCAAAGGCTCTCTTGATACCACTGCCAGTGGTTGGGACTCCCTATGAGAGGGTGGGGATGAACATTGTTGGTCCCCTGGACCGAACTATTGCATCAGGGAATAGGTATATCTTGGTGGTAGTGGACCATGCCACAAGATACCCTGAGGCAATACCTGTCAGGACAATAGCTGCTCCTGCAGTGGGTAGGGTACTCCTTGGTGTGTTCCCCAGAGTGGGTTTTCCAAAAGAGGTTATTTCAGATAGGGGAACAAACTTCCTGTCCATCTATCTGACAGTGATGTGGGATGAATGTGGTGTTAACTATAAGATCACTACCCGATATCACCCTCAGACTAATGTTCTGGTGGAGAGGTACAACAAGACCCTGAAGGGCATGATCAATGGTTTGTCTGACAAACTCAGGAGGAGATGGGATGTTCTCCTCCCATGCCTACTGTTTGCCTACAGGGAGGTTCCACACAAAAGGGTTGGTTTCAGTCCCTTCGAGCTGTTGTTTGGACACCTTGTGAGAGGGCCATTGTGCTTGCCATGAGAGTTTCTGGAGAAGCCTCTCAAGGAAGCAAATGACAATGTGCTGGACTATGGGCTAGGCGTAAGATCTCGAATGGCAGAGCAAATGTACAAGGCAGGCAGGAAACTGGAGGCCAGCCAAGCGCTCATGAAACACTGATATGATCAGAAGGCTACTATGCCTGAGTATACTCCAGGATAGTTGGTGTGGGTGTTGGAGCCTGTGGCTCTCAGGGCCCTCCATGACAAGTGGAGTGGGCCCTATCCAATCATTGAAAAGAAGGGTGAGGTTACCTACCTGGTCAACCTTGGCACCCCCAGGAGCCCTCATATGGTCCTGCATGTGAATAGATTGAAACCTCACCATGACAGGGGGCAGACATGAGCATGTTCCTGGTCGCAGATGAGGGAGTGGAGGAAGAGACTGAGCCAGTGCCCGATCTCCTCTCCAACAATGTGCAGGATGGGTCAGCAGAGGGAGTGGTACTCTCTCCCACATTGACAGACCAGCAGCACAGAGATGCAAGCAGATTCTGAAACAGTTTACTGGCCTGTTCCCTTTGACCCCAGGCATCACTGAGTGGTGTGTGCACCACTTTGACACTGGTGACAGCCCACCTGTCAAAAATAAACTGTACATGTTGTCTGACCATGTTGACCCTGCATCAAGGCTGAGGTAGCTAAGATGCTGGAGCTGAGGGCAATTGAAACTTCTGACAGTCCATGGCCCAGCCCAGTGGTGCTGGTGCCCAAACCTAATCCCCAGGGCGGACCAAAGGTGTTAAGGTTATGTGTGGACCTCGGACGACTTAATGCAGTCACAAAGACTGATGTTCATTGACAGTTTAGGGGCTGCTAAGTACCTGAGTACATTTGATTTGACTTCAGGCTACTGACAGATTGCCCACACAAATGGAGCAAAGGAGAGGTTGATATTCTCCACACCAGAGGGAGATTATCAGTATAAGGTAATGCCCTTTGGCTCAAAGAATTCCCCTGCCACCTTCCAAAGGATGGGGAACAGGGTCCTGGTTCGGTTGGAGCAGTACAGTGCAGCTTATTTAGATGATACAGCTGTATGCAGTTCTACCTGGAGGGATCGCTTAAGCCACCTGAGGGAAGTACTTCTGGCCATGCAGCAGGCAGGCCTGACTACTAAGGTAAGTAAGTGCCATATAGGGAAGAGTTCTGTTGTGTATCTGAACCACCTGGTAGCAGAGGCCATGTACAGCCTCTCCACGCCAAAATTCAAACCCTTTTGGATTGGACTGCTCCTGTTATCTAGACTCAGGTGAGGGCATTCCTTGGACTGACTGGGTACTATAGAAGGTTTGTGGAAAATTATGGGACCATTGTGGCTCCTCTGACAGAACTGACTTCTAAGAAGAGGCCTAAGAAAGTAGATTGGACCCCAGAGTGTCAGAAGGCTTTTGACTGTCTGAAAGCTGCTATGTGTTCAGCACCAGTGTTACTGGCCCCTGACTACACAAACAAATTTATGGTTCAGACAGATGCTTCAGAACAAGCGATTGGGGCAGGGCTGTCATGGGTGAATGCAGAGGACCTTGATCAGCCGGATTCCTTCATTACCAGGCGACTTCTTCCCAGAGAGCAGAGGTGGAGTGCCATTGAGAGAGAGGCGTTTGCTGTGGTTTAGTCCCTGAAAAAGTTGAGACTGTATTTGTTTGGGACTCACTTTCATGTCCAAACTGACTACAAGTTTCAGGTTTCTCAGATGGCTTATAAAGAGTAGAGGAGAGAATCCCAAGCTATTGAGGTGGGCCATTTCCCTACAGGGAATGGATTTCCCAGTGGAACACAGACGTGGGGTTGCCCATGCCAAAGCGGATGGACTTTCCAGGCTTTTCGACTTAGCTGATGAGGACTACAGGGTGTAGGTTAGTGACCCATCAGCTTTCGTTTGTGGGGGCTATGTTGCAAAGCCATCCTGTGCCCTGGGCAACCCCATTTTATTTTGCTGACTGGAACTAGTGGAAACTGACTCTGAATGTCCCTGGACTCTGCCTAACCAGACCCAGGGCCAGTGCTGTGGTGAAAACACAGTGAAAACACACACACACATTAGGGTACACTATGTATTGGGGTACCCATATGATTGGCATGACCTACCCTATAAGTCCCTAGTACATAATAGGACATGGGGAGTAAAACTACCTTTAAGTCCCTAGTATATAATAGGGCATGGCAGTTTGGAGGTCAGCATCCCTTTCTGCACTTGCACGTGTGCACTACTGAGGGCCTGAGGTTATTTTAAAAGCAGACCTGTGTTGCAGCACTGCTTTTAAATGTAAATTGCGCCCAAACTCTACTTTGATGGCAGGGGCACTTAAAAAGTGATAATCTATGATATTGTGGCACATTAAATACCCCCAGGGTCTCCCCCTAGGTGTCCCGGGGGTGAGGGATCAGGTACTTATAAGGAGGACCCTTATAAAAGAGGTTTTCTTTGCCCTGGGGATAGAGAAATTGCACATTTCCCTTCCCTTCTTGTAGTAAAGTGCTGCCCAAAATCGACTTTTATGCTAGGGGCACTGTGAAGTGAGCATCTACATTATTTGTGCATATTCAGGAACCCTGAAGACTCCCCTAGGTGTCCCAGGGGTGCGGGTCATCTACCTCGAAGCAGGGTCCTTATAAATATGTTTTATAGGCCCGGTGTTGGAGAAATTGTACATTTCATTTTGCCCATTGTAGCTCCCCAGCCACATAGCTTAATATGGCAATAGTTTATTAATGCATAGCTATTAGTAGGAGTCAAAGAAAATATTATTCAAGGACTTAGGAGAATGGTATTGATAAATCCAACAATATGCTATTGTTGAATTTATCCTAAAGTACACATAAAAAAGTTATAAGACTTTCTTCTCTATAAGCCAAAATTCAACCTTCCTGTGGTCTCCCCTGATTGGTCAGAGTTAAAAGGATAAGCCAGGCTGCTTTGATGAAGTGATAAGTGGCTCACACAGTGAGAGGCTATCTCTTGTAAGATAGCTCTGCTACACAGGAATGCCAGAGCAGGGTAGTGGGGTCATAAACCATGGTGTTTCAAGGGGGGACAGGACAGGTAGAGAATAACAGGTCCATCTACACCCAGCCCTCTGATCTAGCCAGATGGCAGGCTTAAGGCAGGAATTTGTAGATGGTTGGGGGAGGAGAGCTATGGAAATGAGCCACACTGGAGGTTGGTTGAACTAGTTCTTGCTCCTCTACTGCAAGCTCAGCCATATTGAAGTTTGGAGAAATAGTGCTTTCTGGGAGAAGATTATGCCACACTTCGGAGGAAGTGGTCATGCTCTATGGTGTTGCCTTGCACCTCATTGGCCAGAAGTGGTCTCCTGCTTGGCCTCAGAGACCACTGCATAAATATGTGGGAGGTACAGAGCATCTCAGATCTGCTGCTTGAAACTAAGAGAAGAAGAAAGCTTGCCAAGTAGGAATCTTGATTTGCACCTTCAAGCCCTGTATTCTGACTGACTGTGCCTGCTGCATTATCTGGGACAACAGCCCTTTGGATGTACCTTGCTTCAACAGGAATAAAGAGTGGACTTCCTGCAAGCTACAGGTAAACAGAGCTCACCTGGACCATGACCATCAAGAATCCCCAGCCTGGAGTGTGTCCAGTGGATTTGTAAGGGTTTTGTCCAAGTGGATTGTGGGAACTGAAATCCCAAACTTTTAGGGACCATCTAGGAGATTCTAGACCCTTGAGCTGTGTTTTGGTCACTTTGGGACCTCCAAAGGAACTTCAGGAAGAAGTTCCAGAAGGTTGGAGATGTTTGGAGCAATTTTGGAAAAAAGCTCCAGAGGGGGACCGACTCAACCCCGAGAGGAAAGACGGCAACCTTCTAACGCGAGCCGGCCTGCCCTGCTGGTTCATCCCACTGAAAAGCTCTGAGGTCCCACTTCCTGACCGGGAGTTCCCTGGAAAGCAAGCCGGCGAACCCTCACTGAACCCGGACTGGTGAAGAGCATTGAGGGAGCCCTGCAGAAAAAGCTCCAGAAAAGTTTCTAAGTTCGAATGTAAACGCTCGACCGAGGCCTACTGCGAGGGGTATTCGAGCAGGGCTTCATCACGGTCAGCCTGAAACTCTGACTTTGTCCCGGTCAAGCCCGAGCAGATGTCCAAATGTGGCGATATAGGTTTCTAAGTGCTATATAGTGCTAAATCTTTAAAAATTCATATCTCCAGTTCCCTACATTGGATTTTTTTCATTTTGGTGTCATTTTAAAGATAGAAATATTTTCTATTCTTATAAATTGGAGTTGGATTTTTATTGTTTGTTGTGTCTTAACTATTCCCTTAATTGGTGTTTTTAAATGCTTTACATACCTGTCTCTTAAGTTAAGCCTGCCTGCTCACAGCCAAGCTACCAAGGGTTGAGCATGGGAATAATTAACTGAGACCTATTTTGAGCCCTAGACTGTGTTAGTGGCCTTATTGCCAGTGGTAGATGCATATGTACCACTACTAATAACCCATTTTCCAACAATTAGTAAAGGGTAAGCACACTTTTTGGGTTCTTTAGTGAAGCAAAGTCTCATGTCTGCTTTTGTGAAAGTGCTTACTGTACGATGCAGTGCCTAATACAACAAAATAAAAGCCAGAAACCTACATTTGAAACTTTTTTCTGGAGTTTGGAAAGATTTTCCACTGCAAAGCTCCGGTTGAAGTGTAATTGAAGCATTACGTCATTGCCTTGCTAGTAGCTTGTCTATATGGTTTATGTATATGATAAACCTAGTGACTTCAAAGGAATCCTCTACTCATAAGCCAAAGATTATGGCTTTGGGGCAGGACTGAATGGAAAACGGATTAAATGTGTTTCATAGTTTGTACTCATTAAGTAGACTTCTGCAAGTGCACCGAAGATGAGCCACCAATTCCGGATATTGGGCCTCGTTTACCAAAAAATGGCTCGGCGCCGAGCTGCTTCATTTTAAAAGCATAGGGATGCATTGTATTAACAACAATACAACGCATCTGTGTGTTTCCCCTGCACTGGCGCACAATTGGCTGACATGCGCCATCGCAGGCCCCCTTATGTCATATTGCAAGGGTGCCTGCATTGCGGGAATGACTCTTTTCGTGAATGAAGTGACACATTCCTGCACAAAAACATTCACTCAGGGCATTTTCCTCTTTCTCTGCGTGCTGCAGAATGCAGCACGGATAGAAAGAGGAAAAAACAAGGAGAAATAAAAAAGTGTTTCTCCTTGTTGCCCCACTCTTACGCCTCCTCTGGGGAGGCGTAGGATTCCGACGCATTCCCAGGTTTGTAACACTTTGTAAATCTGGGAATGTGTCAGGTTCCATAAATTTTGCGTGGGAACACCCACAGGAACACCCATGGAACACCCCATTCATGCAGAGTAATGTGTGAAAGGGGCCCATATTTACAGGGCCATGAAAAGTCACGCAGGGTGCCTTTACGCAGCCTTGTAAGTATGGGCAGGCACACTGCGCCGCCGGTGCGTCAGAAAAAGTGACGCACTGGCCTTGTAAATTATGCCCATTGTATGCAGAATTGCTAAATGAAGTTTTAGCATTGCCCTTCCGCCACGTGAGGGCGACGCAAAACCGAAGTCAGATTTATCAAGCCATACAAGGCCACCTTGCGTGGCCTTACATGGCTTGATAAATACAGAGTAACGCAACACAGTGCAACTCACTGCTTTGCGTTACTCTGCCCAGGAAGGAGTTCCATGGGTGGAGCTTGGGTGCTCCCATGCATCAACCCATGAATTTTTGCGCATTACCAGATTTACCAACAATATTAAACCTGGGAATGCTTAGGAGAAATATGTTTATTTCTGCTTGTTTTTTCTCCTTCTATGTTTGATACATTCTGCAGAACACATAGAAAGAGGAAAAGGCCTCAGGGGATTGTTTTTTGTGCAGGATGGTGTCCCTCCCTGCACAAACATAATCCTGCTTACAACGCAGGCACAGTTTTACCATGGTGTAAGGGTGCCTGCTTTGGCACTAGGCAGCACATTGTATACCAGCGCTGGGAAGACAAGAATGTGCCATATATTTTTTAAATATGGCGCTTTCCTGCCCTTTCCCTATCATGCAGCGCAGCAAGATGACTTGCTGGCTGCCTGATTTCTTAATAAATATGCCCATGGTCTTTCCACCTACTTTGGCACAAATTCAAAGGAATGCATGAATCCAAAGCGAACCGCCGTAAATCTGATTTTATAATACACTTTGATGGTGTCTTCTAAGCAGCTTTGTGGTTGGTGACTTTTAAATGTGAGTATTGCTAGACAGACGGGACATCTTTTAATGAAATTGTGTCTGTTTGCTGAAAAAAATATATTTTTTGGGCAGTTTATGCAGCAGTTTCTTCAAGATGCCATATGACAGATTTTGTTCCCATACGTCTTCAGCTTGCAGAGAAAGAAGGCCTGTGGTGAGGGAATAACACCATGAATATTTTTTGGTGGCCACGCCGAATTTGATCTCTTCCCAGTTGTAATTTGTCAAGGTGGGGACCTGTGCACGTTTCAGCATGTACAAGTATTTTAGAAAAGCTGATTTTTGTGCCACTTCTTGATTCACTAGGTCAAGTTCATATCTTATCAGGGGCAGCTCTTCCGCAATGGTGGAAGAGCGTCGCCCCACTGCCTGGCACAAAGCCAGAAAATGAAAAATAAAATGATGTTCTGGCATCATTTTATTTTTCATTTGAAGCCGACTAGTGCAGGGAGGGGCGGGGCAGGGCACGGTAGGAGTACTATCTGCACTGCCTAAGTGCGCATATGTCTTTGGCTGGCCGTCTCAGGCTGACCAAAACACACATGCGTACTTTGGTTTCTCCAACCCGTCTGCATTGTACAGCCAGGCTGGAGAAACCCCCACAGACTCCATGGCCTGAGTGGAGGTTCTTTTTAGTCCGCTCAGGCCAATCCCCGTACTGCTCTCCTAGCAGGAGAGCAGCGCAGGGATTGGATAGGAGTCTGTGACATGGTGGTCCCTGTTTCTGCTGGGACAAGGAAGAGAAGAGAGGAAGCACGACATGGGAGGTGGCCGGCAAATTATGGTAATTGTTTTTTTTTTATATTCTAACACCCCCACCCGTGCGTCCCCCTCCTGTGCTCCCCCCTTCTGCGTTCCCAACACCCGCTCAACCGCCCTTTGTTTGTGGCAGCCGCCACTGAGTCTTATCTGGGCTTGTGAAAAATTATATGGGAGTTTGAATAAAAGGCAATATATTTTGCTTTGAATGATGTTAAAAAAGGACAAAATCCAGCACCAATGCGCAAGAGTCCATGCTCGGAGGCCCTCCGGTTTCCCCCTGGTCCACAAGCTCACGTAGACTCCGCAAGTGAGGCAAGAAAACAGTAACTTCTCAACCTGGCCCTCAAATGCGCAACACAGCCAAATAGTCCTGGTGCCTCATCGTGATCCTGAAGAGACAGTCGCCCACCTATGACTCCCTGACGATGACGGAATCCGCTATCACCACCGCTCACCATGGGATCACTTGCCCAGAACCAAGGGACGTTTGCTGAGACGAATCCAGGGCCACCACTCGGAACTGTTACTTATTCCTGCTGACCCACCGCGGATCCGACAGGTTAGTCGCTCATCGACGTGAAGACCTTCGCCCTCTGGTGTGCCCAGACACACTCTGCATCCTGAGGCCGGAGTGTCGGCTCGGCTGGGGCGCACCCCTGCTGCGGCCTGGCCCTCCTCTTGTGGGCCCCCGAGACCTAGAGCCCATTGGTGCTTCCGGGCCTTGTCTCTTTAGCAGACGCAAGTGGACCAGCGAAATGACTAGGGGTATGTTCCTATGGACGAGGGCAAAGGCACCACACTTCTGTAAGTTGTTTCATAGATCTGTGGTCTCAATATAGCCGTACAAGGATGTAATCTTAAGTTTTGATCGGGATGGGCGTGGACGGGGACCTCGGTTATACCGTCCCCCCCAAGTCCCCGTGGGGAGTTCCTTTCCCCTACTGGGACCATGTTAGCGGTTCCACAACCGCAGTTTTTGATAATGTTCATTCTTATTTTGTTGGGGGAAGGGGGGAGGGTTAGGGAGGGAGATGGTGGCGGCTCTTTAATGTTACACTTCGCAGGTTTAACGTGCTCCAACATACTTACCAGCAACACCCACAAGTGGGACACTCTTCGCCGGAGATATACCAGACACTACGGCAGGGCGGGACAGCTAGCACCACCAAGAGATGCAGAGTTTCCCTTACTAGATAGAGGACTATAACCATTGGCTCATGGAATGTCAAGGGCCTTAACTCACCCCAAAAACGCCAAAAGGTCTGGAAATATCTTACCGACCACCACCTTGACATAGTGGCCTTGCAAGAGACCCACCTTGCTAGAGCTGAAGACACTCGCCTCCGGCACAAGCAATATCAACTGATATACAGGTCCTCTGCACTTACGAAACATAGAGGGGTGGCGCTCCTTTTTCACTCCTCCATGAAATTTCAACCGATGGATGTTCAGACCAACAAAGAAGGCCGCCTAGTCATGGTCAAGGGCCTCTTGATGGGCAAACTTTGCACATTCGTGGCAATATACACGCCTAACACAGGTCAGATAGCCTTTTTAAACACACTAGCGGGGAAAATTCAAGACTTCGCAGAGGGACCTACGATCCTCATGGGGGATTTCAACCAGACCTGGCAGAAGGATTTAGACAGCACTCATTCACAACGTTCTGACATGGGCTCATTCTCCGCAGACACTAAACAAAACATACATGACCTGGGGCTTCTGGACGCCTGGCGTACTCTATACCCTCAATCCTGTGACTATACTTTTTACTCTCACGTACACCGCACGTATTCCAGACTTGATTACATTTTCATTAGCCAAAACCTGTTAGGAGTACTGCAGGAAGCCAAGATATTTCCCCTCTCAGTGTCGGACCATGGCCTAATATCAATATGCTTGGCCTGGAGCAGCAATGTCTCAACCGTCCCCAAATGGTACTTTCCGGCACCACTCACGCGAGACAGAGCGCTATGCACCGAGCTGAGAGAATCTATCACGGACTTTTTTAACAATAACAACCCCGCAGACACGTCAGAGTACACCAATTGGGATACGTTTAAGGCAGTCTTCAGAGGGAAATGCTTTGCCCTGAACTCGGCGCTAAACAAACAGCGGACCAAGGAGAGGGAGGCTCTTGAAAGGGAAGTGACCGCCTCCGAACAAGCACATAAGATGAACCCCACCAGGGAGACTCTCCGCAATCTAACTGCACTGCGGGGCAAGCTTAGAGCCATCTATAACAATAGGGCGGAACTCACTCTCCTTAAACGCCGTCACTTATCTTACTCCCAGGGCAATAAGATTGGCAAGCACCTAGCCAGACAACTAAAGGAAAAAAGAGAACGAGAATACATAGGAGGTATACAAGGGGAAAGCGGGGAGCTCACGCATAAGGATGAGGAAAAGGCTGATATCTTTGGCGCCTTTTACAAGGCTCTATACACTAAAGACCAGCGGGACACGAACGCGCAGCATGACTATCTCCAGACACTACACATTCCACAGGTTTCTGCGGACTGGAATAACACACTCACTGCCCCCATAACCCCTGAAGAGATAGATGCTGCTATAAAAGCTCTCAAACCTCACAAGGCCCCAGGACCAGACGGTTACACTGCCCACTTCTACAAAACTTTTGCCCCAGATCTCATACCACATCTCACGAGGCTGTTTAATAAAATGGCGGAGGAGGGAGAGACCACTAGATCAATGACTGAAGTGTTGATCTCGGTTATACCTAAACTGGGAAAAGACCCCCAACTATGTGCTTCGTACAGCCCCATTGCCCTTCTAAATCTTGACGCGAAGCTTTATTCCACCATTCTTGCGACACGACTTAACGATCTTATGCCCGACCTTATACACCCTGATCAGTCGGGAATTATCAAGGGCCAGCAAACCCACGACAACACCCGTCGCATAGTACACTTGATAGAGAAGGCCAACAAGCGACAAATCCCTGCTGTACTGGTGGGCTTAGGCGCCGAGAATGCGTTCGACAGGGTGGATTGGTCGTTCCTTTTCAATACTCTCAAAAGCTTCGGGTTCGCAGATAAATGTATTAATATGCTTCAGGCCAACTACGTCCAACCATGCTCCAGAGTGCAAGTCAACGGGATGCAATCAGCCCCCTTTCTCCACACTAGGGGCACTCGTCAGGGGTGCCCTCTCTTGCCCCTACTTTTCGCCCTTAGCATTGAGCCTCTGGTGATGACTATCAGGGCCAACCCAGAGATCCGGGGAATCCCCTTCAGTGGTGAATCGCACAAAATCACGCTCTTTGCTGACGATGTCCTCCTGTCCATCTCCGAACCAGCTGGGTCGCTTCCACCTTTGCAAACGGAGCTGGAGAGATTTGAGGCAGGGGCGGGTTTCAAGATAAACCTTGGCAAATCATACATACTCAATCTCACTCTTCCACAACAGATGTGTGCGAACTACAGCCACATACCTCTCTCCAATGGGCCGCTTTATCTATACAATACTTGGGGGTCCAGTTAATGCCCCGAGTCGAGGACCTCTTTAAGGCTAACTTCCCCCCCGCTCTCACCCGCATTCAAACAGATTTAGCGAGATGGAAACCTCTCTTCCTTTCATGGCTTAGGCATGTACACGCCGTTAAAATGACACTCCTCCGAAAAGCTCCTGTATCTATTCCAGGCTCTACCCATAGAATTAGAACGGGACTTTCTCCGCAGAGTTAAATCCATGATCCTTCACTACATTTGGCAGGGGGGGCGTGCCTGTTTCTCTTTCACAATTTTACGCCGGCCACGGTCGGAGGGTGGAGTGGGACTACCCGATCTCGCATTGTATTATAAAGCTGCCCAGCTAAGAGTGTTGGCGGAATGGTCCAAACCAGAGTCCGAAAAACACTGGTTACATATGGACCGCTGTGTAGCGGGGAGAACCATCTGGGATCTGGTGTGGCGACCCAAGAAGGATAGGCCTAAGAATGCATACCTTAGCACCCCTACACGCACCACCTTGAGAGTATGGGACTCGATAGCGGGCGACGAGCGGTGGGCCTCGTTCCCATCACCATTCGCGCCTCTCCACTTTAACCCAGCTTTACCTCCGGCCTTGCACGAGGGCCCTTTTGACGCCTGGAGAGAGGGTGGTTGCTTAGCTCTGACACACCTTTTTCATAACGCGGACCCCCTTACCTTTGATAATTGCAAACGAGATTATGGTCTGGAGAACACGGAACGATACCACTACACTCAAATGTTACATTGGGCTCTCAATCCACAGGTGAGAGAGGCGGCCACCCGCCCCCCCACGAGATTCGAATCCTTCCTTTCAAACGCCACCACCATGAAAGGGGTAATCTCGTTCATATATACTCACCTACTCACCACCGCGCTGTCTCCGCATCCACGTTACATGAACCTGTGGGAGGGCATCCTGAAGCGAGACATCTCAGACGGAGAATGGTCGCGGTTATGGACTGACATCACGAGACTCAACCACTCCATAGAGCTCCGGGAAGCCCACCTCAAAACCATGATGGATTGGTACCTCCACCCCTCCAAGCTCAAACAGATCTTCCCCAACACCTCTGATAGATGCTGGAGGGGATGCGGACTCTTAGGCGACTTCCAACATATATGGTGGGATTGCCCTGTTATACGTCCATTCTGGGAAGAAATACTAGCACACATCAAAGAAATGTTAGGCTACCCCATCCCGACCTCCATGGCAGAAACCCTTCTAGGGCTCCGCGACCCGACCCTTGAACACCAGACCCGAGCAGACAAGGTGATCATGTGGTTATGTATAGGGGCGGCTAAGGTAACCATAGCAGCCTCCTGGAAATGGAAAGAAGCCCCGGCGATCTCCCTCTGGCATTCTCGTTTGTGGAAGCTACTCAGCCTCGAAAGAATGTCTGATATCTTCCGGGACGACTATAAAAATTTTGAATATAAATGGGGGCCGCTGGTTACCTTTCTCTCGCGTGGTTTGCCCCTGGCTGTCTGTCCTCCCTCTGTCAGAGCACTGCATCGCTTTCAATTTTGACCCACCTAAGCCTACTCGCCGTTGAAGACATCAAAGTGACTGAGCCGCCACCATAGTTTGGGGGGGGGGGGTTTGTTACTCATTTTTAGGATATCGTTTCTTCAGGGTTTTTATTTATCGTATATTGCTCCTTCCCGTTGGAAGGGTTTGTTAGAAACCCATCACAAAAGAAAGATGGGTTGTTCAGTTAAATGGGTGCCTTTCCTATATATAATGGACACTGGAACATGGACCGAACCCTTATGATGTTAGAAACTGTACCCTTTATATTGGCATTTCCTATGAGACAAGGGCCGGGACAATGGCCAGGTAATGTGCTACGGCTTCAATCCTTATTAAGTGTTCTAAAGCAGAAGCTCACTGCGATGAGCGATGTGATGGTTATATTTTTGTGCTGTACTGGAAAATCTTTTCAATAAAAACAAGTTTGACAAAAAAAAAAAGGACAAAATTTGTAAGGGAGCGCTTCTGTTCCATAAGCAATGGTGGGAGTGAGTTTTGCTTTGATCAATTCAACTAGATTTCATCTGTTTCATTAGTTCTGGCATTAGCAAAGACCTTTCGATTTTAATAAAATGATAAAATAATATACTTACTTAAAGGACTTTCAGCCATTGGTCTCTTGTTGTGCCATTCACTTCTTTTTCCTTCCACTCACTACAGCGTACGACATACAAAAATGGGAAATTGGTCAGCCCACTTCAGCCGTTGGTTAACTTCATTGTGAGCAATTTTATCCTGCTCTTTCATGAAGTGTACATCGGCACACAAAGTAGTTCTCTTAATGCTGGAGGTTACTATGGAAATGTGTGCTTCTTGAAACAAAAATATTCTTTTTGTTTTTGCCAACCAACAAGAGTGAGTACCTTATTAACCTAACCAACAATCCTTTAGAGTATCTTACTTACAGAAATGCAGGGGGTAACATTCAGGGTTTTTAAAAGAACACTCACTCACCAACCTAGTTGGTGACATGCTTTATCACTGTGTTCCCACCCTCGAAGCCGAGTGCCTCTAAGGTGTGCTTTGATGCCTGATTAGAGTTGAGCTGGTTGGTGATAGAGTGAAAGTGAAATAAAGGTGCAAGTGACTTAAAATTGACTTAAGGTCACTTACCTGTTGGACTTGGCCCTTTTTGGCAGGTTCACCCCTAAACTTTTTGCCTTGTATGTTAGTAGTTTTAAGTCTCTGGGCACTTTAGCACTGTGGTCCAGTGTAAAGTGCGTGTGGTGAGATTGTCCTGCCCTCCCATAGGAATGCATAGGGGATATGTGTGTCCATGGTAATTCCTGGTGTGAGAGGAGTGCAGGGGCGAGTTTAGTATGTGCGAACTCGTGAGAATAAATGCTGCGCAATGGTGTGCGCAGATTTATTATGGCTGGTGTGGAAGTGCCACTTCTAGAAGTTGGCATGTATGTGTGCTCTGTGCCTGCCTGCCTGATGTGAATTGCATGTCTGGCTTGTGAGTGACAGGGGCTGGGAGGTGCGTGTGGCTCCAGGAGGGGCAGGATGAGTCAGCGCAGGGCTGAATAGGAGATCTGCATCTAGATGGGAGGGAGGAGTTGCACCTGGGACCTGAATAGGGCTATGCCTTCCCTCCACAATGCTGGCTCCACCCCCTGTGGTGCGTCTGATGTCCCTAGCCTGTCCTGTGAAAGGAGAGAAGAGCTGAGCAAAACAAAGTGCTCCAAAGCTCCCCCAAACCAGTTGCATCTGGTTTTCCTAAACCCTACACCTTTAGACAAAGGAAAAGGGTGTATAAAAGAAGGGGATGTGACCCCATGTAAATGTTCACTCTTGGTGTGCAGTTCCTGGTTGCTGTTCCTATGGGGTGTGCTGCTGTTGGGGCCCAGGGGGGGCTGCCAGGAGGGCTTGCCTCCCTGGGCCCTGCATTGCCCCCTTGATGCCTTAAGGACTCTCTTTTGGGTCCCTTCTGCTTTTCTTGGCATCCCCCAGGACCTCGCTGCATCTTTAGCGCCCTGTGGGCGCTTTACTTTATTTCCCCAGGAGTGCGTGGGCTTTGCAGCGCTGGGCTGCGATCATTTCTGAGGGAATCCCGCCGTGGGGATTCCCTCACAGTGCGTGGGAAGAGCGGGTGCCCACCCCGCGTTTTGCCTGCTCTTCGCGGGTGCCTACCCGCGTTGTGATGCCTGTGGTGAGCGGGAGCCCACCCCGCTGATGGATTTTTATTGCGAGGAGCCTACCCCTCATTGCCGAGCAGAGGTTGCCGCCGCGATCCGCGGCCCGCCTGGTTGTGGGCGGGGTCGGCCGGACGGAAGCTGGAGAAGAGTGCGGCCGGAAGCTTGGCTGCGTGATGAGGAGAACGGGAGCCTACCCCGCCTCCTCGAGTGCCGAGGAACAAGTCCCGGGTCCCAGGAGGGGGCCAGGGTGAAGGGAGAAGGGAGGACGGGAGCCTACCCCGCCTCCACCGGCACAGCTGTAGAGTCCCGGGTCCCAGGAGGGGGCCCGGGTGAAGAGGTAAATGCGGCCGTAGCCGCCAACGGCAACGCGGGGCTCCCAGGAGAAAAGGGAAGCCGCGAGAGAAGTGCTGCCGGTCCCGCCGCCAGAAGAGGAGACGGAGTCCTACACAGAGAGAGCCTCCCCCGACCCGAGCCGGTGAGTAGGGCTCCGTGGGGGCGACGGCTCTTTGGTATTGTGGTGCTCGTGGGGCACGGAGTCAGAGCGGCCCCGTCTGGCAGCGGGCCGCTCCAACGTTGGGCATATTTGCTCCCAGATCGGAGCATATTGTCGGTGCTTTGGGTGCAGAGCGGGCCCGCCGTTGCGGGCCGCTCCAACGCTTGGGGCAGTTTTCTTTGGTGCCTGAAAGGGGCCCCAGTGACCTGGGGCCATACCGAGGCACATTGTCGGTGCCTGGGCGGTCCCGCCAGGGAGCGGGCCGCCTCAACGATGGGGGCATGTCTTTAGGGCCATGTGGGGGTCCAGAGGGCACAGAGGTGCCGGGCCCCCCTTTTAGGAAAAATGCCACAGCTGCGCTGCACCAGCGCGGGCAGCTGCAACATGAGGGGCATTTGGTTAGAGAGTCCCTGAGTGGGACCGGAGGCACAGAGGTGCCAGGCCTTCACGTGATTCCCAGCTGCCCAGCAAGTAGTGGGCAGCTGCAACGTTTAGGACAATAGTTCTTTGGGGGCATTCTTGTATAAGATAGGAGTGAGGTACACTCCTTTGCCCCAGCGCAATTGCGCTCTTGGATATTGCTGCATTGGCAGCAGCCCGGACATTCTGGACACAGGGCATTTGAGCCCCTTTAGGGATGGCCAGTTGGCCAGGGGGACAGTTAGGTTTATAGGGCGCCAGGCCCTAATCTGAGTGAGGTGCTAATGTGATTTTGGGTGCTAGGAAATGTGATTCCTATATTGTGGTTTACGCACCCTGGGTTATACCTCTAAATGTGTTTCATGATTATGAGGTTTTGCATAATAGGTTTATGCTAGTGATTTTATTATTACCTAATGCGTTTAGGTTGTGAGTTATTCTCTACTGTGCTTTACGCCCCTAATGTGAGTTATACTTAGGAGGTTGGGGTCTAATGGGTTTAGACTTATGAGAGGATTGCATAATGTATTTATGCTGGTGAGGTTGGGGCAGAATGTAATTTGCGCCTAATGTGATGCTGTGCATAATGTGGTTTATGTTACAGGCTGATGCTAAGTACAGTGATTACCAGTGATTACTGGTTGTACGTTTATGATGTGTTCTACATTTATTATAAGTGATACATATACTAAGTTCGCTTTGTGCTGGTTCTGACAGTGGTCCAGTTGGCCCTGTCAGGTGTAAATAATCCCTTGTAAATATGACCCCGTGCCAGGTGGCATGATGTATATTATGTGAGTACTATTTTAATGTGTTTTATGATAATACAAAGGCTATTTTTATATATAACCTTGTGTGGAGTTCCTTTTTGTGGTGTGCCTAGTATGTTGTTGCTGTGGGTGTGTTGCGCAAACGCTTTACACATTGCCTCCGGGATAAGCCTGACTGCTCGTGCCAAGCTACCAAGGGGGTGAGCAGGGGTTATCTTTGGCATGTAACTCCCTTGCCCTGACTAGAGTGGTGGTCTCTGCCTGGCTTTGGCGCCAGCCTTAGCCAACCAGAGATCCCATTTCTAACATTACCCAAAAGTTATTTTTTTCTTGGTGACCTTGGTCAAGTTTCTAAATCAGTGTTTGGATACTTTTGAGATGTCAGTGTTCTCATGTACCCCCCATCATGGTCAACATGTTTCATCCACTCATGCTACGTGCCCAAGTGTGTCAATATGGCTTTCATCAGGACTGTAGAATCATACGCATGCACACTAAGACATCAGTAAGTGAGTCTGGATTCAAACTCACAGTTTTTCAGAATCACCTTTTGCAATAATTATTTGTAAGACAATAATAATGAGAGAGACATTGTAGTTAGGTAAACACATTTTATGGAGCACAGGCATAACCCAAGAGCCCGTATATTAGTTCATGCACTACATTCCATTCATGCTGGAACCTCTAGCATCCCTTGATATGTATCCACCACATTCCAATCGTGCCATGGGTACAACGTAGAAAATTTCCTACAGTGTTTGTGATGGCTGTGTGACATATTTATACATTGAACAATGATGATCATGATGGAGTATTTAAGATCTAGCTCCACCTCCTGAGGACTAATTGTAACAAATGCCCCTAGGATTCTCCTAGATGACCCCACTTTTTGTAGCGATTGGGCACAGATAGCCTGCCACTGTACCAGAGATTGGCTTATTTTAATTATAAAAAACGTGAAACACCTCTCTGAATCTATGCTGATCGAGATCCAATTAGCAGAAAATCATCTCAAAGCCACCATCACCTCACATAAAAAGAAACTGGAGGAGATAAAGAAAGAGATAACAGAATACAAAGAGTATCTTACACAACAACACATCCAAAAATTTCAAAAGGATCTGAAAAGATTCTCCTATGCAAAAATCGACCTCTATTTAGTACCTAAATACACTAGTACGGAAAAACAGGGGTACTCCTCAGGTAATTACTCCTCAGTTGAGGGATCTTCTGACTCAGGCAGCTGGTCCAGTGGGGCGACAACAGACATAGGTTTCGAGGCAGAAATAGAAGACAACCATGCCCCCAAACTTGGCAGAACTTTAATCCATTCCTCAACAATTCTTCCAACACCCACAATCCCAAGAATTCTTTGGGTGGGTTAACCCTTTTCCCCAAGGCCCACCACAAGGATTCCCTCACAACCAGCACCCTCCTTTTATGGAAGGGAGGGAGAGGAAGGGGAAGAAAAAGAAGGGATAATCAGGTACACTGATAGGATTACCAAAGCAGAGTAAACACCAGAAGCATGTTGAGGAACAAGCAGGACCCGACATAGTAACCAACTTATCTTCTGTGACCCTAACAGACACACAATGTAGGGACCAAAACAAATGTTTAGGATTCATACCAACTGCACACCTAGACGAGTTCTGCCTTCATTGTGAACTGGCAGAGTTTTTCAGGAAACCTAAGCTGAAAGCTTTCTTTGAAAAAATGGAACAGACGGGAGATACCACCCAGGCTGATGATACAGGGCTAAAGCTGAAGTCTACATTTTACCCTCCCACAACCTCCATCCCAATGGAAGTCTTAACTTTTGAACAGGCAGTGTTCAACGAGTTTGAATCCTTACAAGAAAATAATAAGTTTATCTACCTTAATATGACCAAGGCAGAAACAATAGCTTACACCCAGCTTACACCCAGCTGATCCTCTCCCTCACCAAAGACCCTCACACCGCCAAAGCCCACCTCCACGAAGGAATGAAGGCCGTCGCCGAATGGATGAGGACCAGCCACCTGAAGCTGAACTCGGACAAGACGGAGGTCCTCATCCTTGGTTCCAACCCTTCAGCCTGGGACGACTCCTGGTGGCCAACATCACTGGGAACAGCCCCGCCACCCACCGACCACGTACGCAACCTAGGGGTCATCCTCGACCCCACCCTCTCCATGACTAAGCAGGTCAACGCCGTTTCCTCATCCTGCTTCAACATCCTCCGAATGCTCCGCAGGATCTTCAAGTGGATCCCCACCGAAACAAGAAAAACAGTCACCCAGGCCCTCGTCACCAGCAGGCTGGACTACGGAAACGCCCTCTACGCAGGAACGACGGCTAAGCTCCTGAGACGGCTGCAACGCATCCAGAACGCCTCTGCACGTCTTATCCTCGACATCCCCCGACGCAGCCACATCACACCCCACCTGAGAGACCTGCACTGGCTCCCTGTCAACAAGAGGATAACCTTCAAGCTCCTCACCCACGCACACAAAGCACTCCACAACTCCGGACCAGCCTACCTCAACAGACGACTCAGCTTCTACACCCCCACCCGCCAGCTCCGCTCGACCAGCCTCGCCCTCGCCACAGTCCCCCGCATCCGGAAAACGACCGCCGGCGGCAGATCCTTCTCCCACCACGCCTCCAAGACCTGGAACACCCTCCCCACCAACCTCCGACAGACCCAAGACCTACTGGCCTTCAGAAGACTCCTCAAGACCTGGCTCTTCGATCAGTAGCAGCACCACCCCCCTCTTCCCCCAGCGCCTTGAGACCCTCGCGGGTATGTAGTGCGCTTTATAAGTGACATGATTGATTGATTGATTGATTACATGGAACTACATGACGAAGAATGATTTGTCATAAAACCTTAGGGAATAGTGATAGAAGATAAACAAGCATACACTACTGAATGCCTCCGCCTCCTAGACAACAAGAAGAACTACCGGATTCTCAGCACACCCACTCAGTAACTGAGGATGGAAATCAAAGATCTAGTGGAAACAGGAGCAACAAATTATTGGGTCTCCAAGAAGGAAGCTGAGTTTCTAGTGACCACAACACCAAAAACCCCATACTTCTATACTTTACCCAAGATACATAAAATTCAGCCCCCCACCCCTTGTAGGACACCAGATAGCATCAGGAATAAGCTCACTCTTGGAGCCATTATCACGCTTTTGCAATTTCTATTTAAAACCATTGATACAGGGCACCTCAAAGTATCTGAAGGACACAACTAACTAACTGGTTCTACTAAAGGATATGGATTATAACCCTGAAGAAAACCTACGACTGAGTCTGGATGTAGAGAGCTTATATTCAAGTCTGCCCCAAGATTACATGCTCACAGTGATCAAAGAAGCCCTGGATCAAGGGGAATGGAATTACATCATGCCTAAACACTTCATTCTAAATGTGCTAGCCTTGTGCTGAAGAGGAATCTCTTTGAGTTTGAAGCAACCCTGTTTTTACAGACCGGTGGGAAGTCCATGGGCCCCAAGTGTGGCAGGGCTGTATGTATTTAGCTTTGAAACCAAACATTTACTGCGGAATGACTACCTTTTCAGGAACAATATAATCTTGTGGAGATGCTACTGTGACAACATCCTTGTGATTTGGAAAGGAGGCAGGACGTCAGTAGCACCCTCCATAACATGGATCAATGAGCGGGACCCACCCCTGAAATTTACCCATACGGTGGATAATCAATCAATTACCTTCCTGGATGTGACAATCGTTGCTGAAGATAGGAAACTGAGCACAAGGGCCTACCGGAACCAACAGACAGGAACACTCTGCTCAAGTTTGATAGCTTCCAGCCAAGGACACTAAAGGAGAACCTTCCAGGCAGCCAGTTCTTGAGGTCAAGAAGGAACTGTACAAAAAAATCAGACTTCAAGATTCAGGCGACAGCCTTGAAGAATAAACTCAAAGATCGTGATTCCCCAGAAAAAATCATCAGGAACACATGCAAACGTAGAGCAACCAAACCAGGGAAGACTTGCTGAAGACTATCACCCGCACAGATACAGCCGCTCCTCTTACATGTATTACTACTTATAACACATTTTCAGACGAGGTAAAAAAAAGTAATTACCAAGCATTGGAGGATCCTACGTACAGGTAACCTGAACTGGGTGAAACCGTTCTTTTTATTCAAAAGTGCAAGGAGCCTTAAATGCCACACGCCCACAGAAGAAAAATACCCAAAGAAGGACCAACATCCTGAGTAGTTGGGGCTTACCAGAAATGACAGGCCATTATCCCTGTGGGAATTGCAGTGTATGCCACCTCACAAATACAACAAAGTCTCTAAATTTGGAGCCAAGCAAGGTATGGACACTAATAAAACCTACTAATTGTAACTCCTCCAATGTGGTGTACCTCATAACTTGCCCTTGCAATCTCCGTTACATTGTGATGACCACGAGAAAGGTGAAGACACGAATCTGTGAGCACCACAGTAAAATACAATGCAAGAAAAACACAAAAAAATGACACATCTTTGTCTGAGAGCTGGACATTCCACCAACGACATGAGATGGGTGGTGATCAAACTCATTGACCAGATCTTAAATACAGAGGGTACACTACTGGAAAAAGAGCAAAGATGGATATGTTGCATGTCCACCAGCAAGACAGGACTAAATAACAATATCTCCTGGCACATGGTATTAAAACGATGATAACTCCGAGGACGTCTTTCACCTGATTTCCTACTCTCCTAATGCTATCAAGATCATGGGGAGAAATTTCCTCATGAGGGCACATAAATAGGTGCCAAAATCTTAAGCATACATGCACCATATAGGAGCAACCCCACAACCACTAGTACAGCCAACAACACAACTGATACACCACCTCCACTTTGGTAATTGGCTGTTCCGTTCTACAAAATACATGATCATGGGTGAACTATACATACCAGAATTGGACACCCCACCAAAAGGGTGACACCCATATATAAAATACATAGAAACTGGCAAATGTCTCTACACTCCCATTTCAGGCAGGTGGATTTAGACTCATTCATAGCCAGAAAAATGTTTTCTTATATAAATTGTAAAAAAAATGTATGCACAGAACACGGAAATATTTGCTGTGATGGTGGCTTGGTTAATCAATAAGAGCAGCCCAAATAAAAATCTCCATTGATTTACACATAAACGCATACTTTACAATACATGCTTATAAGGTTACAGCATCGTGTCCATTGTAAAAACAAATATAGAAGCTGTTTTAACTCCTTCGGTGCTCATGACGGCTCCCGGCCGTCATGAATCACAGTAGGCGTGTGCTCATGACGGCCGGGAGCCGTCCGAACGTTGCCGCTCCGCCCACGCGGTGTTAATTCCCCGCCTGTGCGAGAGAATTAATCAGTGGGCGGAGTTCGGACGACTCCCGGCCGTCATGAGCACACGCCCAACGTGATTTATGACGGCCGGGAGCCGTCATGAGCACCGCGGAGCCACGCCCACCCCTAGCCCCGCCCGCACCGCGGCAAAATTTCGCACGCAGCGAAGGGGTTAAGATGGCGGCCACAGGCAACTGGAGTTCTTAATGCCAGGGCACCATGTACACTAGGGCGGGACCACTCTATTGGGGGCAGGGCTGATGGGCTGTATCACCACCAGGGCCACACCCAAGACATGCTTTCACTATGACGCACACCTGACTTTCTCGCCACCCCACGTGGGAGCTTCTAATAGAGCACAGCTGGGAGACGTGTCACAAAGACGACAACTTCCCCGATGCCCATCCCTTGAGGGGGCCTCTAATGTAGCACAGTTGGGATACATGCTGCAAAGATGGCCAAATCACTATTAGGGTACTATTAGGGCACGTACAGGCAGGTTAGGTAATTAACCTATCACAGACACAGCCCGCACATCCCCAGAAGCAGCGCTGGTCAGGGATTTACGATACTTAAAGCCTCAGAAACCAGGTCCAGATTAGGATACGGACCTTACAAGGCGGAGCAGTAGGTGTACTGGAGGGTGAGACACATTGATGAAGTAAGTGAGAGGGGATGAGGATTAACTTGGTAATCACTTTCTGACTACGGGACCAGGTGTTAAAATAAACAACACTACGTGTATATACATTTTTAGAGTGTGAATACAGGATCCACGTCTTCGAAGCGATCTATGTTGTGGAGTAATGCTACACAGCAAGCAAGTATATTTTTATTTAGGTTCTTTCTCATTTTGCTCAATGTATAAACATGTCACATGGCGATCACGAACACTGTAGGAAGTTTCCTGACCTAATATGCGCCGTGCTTGGGTTATGCCTGTGCTCCATAAAATGTGTTTACCTAACCTCAATGTCTCTCTCGTTAATATTGTCTTACAGATAATTATTGCAAAAGGTAATTCTGAAAAACAGTGATTTTGAATCCAGGCTCACTTATGCATGTCTTGGTGCACAAGCGTATGATTCTACGGCCCTGACAAAAGCCATATTGACCCACTTGGGAACTTAGAATGAATAGCTGAAACATGTTGATCATGATAAGGGGTACATGAGACCATTGATATCTCAAAAGTATCCAAACACTGCTTTTAAAACTTGTCCAAGGTCACCAAGATTAAAATACCTTTTGGGTAGGTGCCCTTGAGTCAATTTTCAGTCACGTGCACCTTTATTTCACTTTCACTCTAAAAAAAACCCCAGCTCCGCTGTAATCTGGTGACAAAGCACACTTTTGAGGCTCTCGGCTTCCAGGTTGGGAACCCAATGATGAAGCATGTCACCAACTAGGTTTGTGAGGGAGGGTTCTTTTATAAACTCTGAAGGTTCCCCCCTGCATTGCTGTAAGTAAGAGACTCTAAAGGATTCTTGGCTAGGTAAATAAGGTACTCGCTCTTGTTGTTTGGTATATATAGCCAAGGGAAGACAGGCAAGTGTTCTTTCTCTCTCTTTTTTCTTGTTTGAGATATTTCTGTTTTAAGACTTTTTTTATATTGCCTAAAGCCCAGCAGCTTCTGCATCAGCAAAGTTTTGCGAAAGAAATGATATAGCAAAACAAGTAATGAAAAAGCCTAAAGTCTGACATCCAACACCAGACTAATTCGCTTTGCTAGTGCTTGTTTTTTATGTAAACACTTTTGTCTCTTGGGTGCTTATTAATAAACATTTTCAATAAATCTAGATGGAAGATATAGTCAAATAAAAGAGAATGTAATATGTACAAAACATGTAACCCAATATTGAAAATCATGAGGAGGACACATTTCAAACTGTTGACGTATTTGGCCAGAAGACGTAATCATCAGCCCAGTAAGTGAATAGACTAGATACATACAGAGACCAGAGAGTCAGACAGGTAACATGGACATGGCTGTCCAGCATTTGAATGATTAGCGCATATTTTCTAAAAGTAATAGTAGCAGTTATTTTAGTTTTGTATTCATGTGTGCCACTACAAGTAAATGTTAATCATAAATCCAATTGGAAATACTTCCTCAGAATGACGCCGTATTGAGACTTTTGATGTTGGCTTCTATTTTCAATGAAGTACGATAAATCTTTGCAGATGCACTAGGGGGTGCAGATAATAAGGGCTACATGAGTCCAGGTGACACTCTAGTATTAAGAGAACAAATTACAAAAAGCACTGTCAAACTCAATAGATCTTGCCTTTGCTACCAGGTGCCAGCGTATTTACTTTGGTAATGTGTTTTTATTTTACCCTCGAGAAGCCGTTGTGCATGCACGGCAGATATCTTGTAATGGAGTTTCTTCTGTCTATTTGAAAGAACACTACAAGATCACTGGCGTAGCAAGGGGGGGGCGGAGGGGGCGGTACGAGATTTGGGGGCGGCAGGTAAATTTATCGCCAGCACCCCCCCCCCCTGCTCTTAGGCGCTCGGCGGCAGCGGCAAAAGGCAGGGACCGCCATGGGCGGCAGAGTGCCTAGCTACGCCACCAAGATGCCCTCATAGCATGCACGTCAATCATCTTGTAACAGAGTTTTTTTTTAATGGTTTTAGAAATTCCATTGCAGGAAGTTGGCCATGCTTGTGCATGCATTTACAACAGCCACCTTTTTATGAAGTTTCCAAAAACATCAGCAACTCTGTTACAATTCATGCGCCATGTATGGAGGAATGTGAATGGTGGCCATCCTTTAATGGAATTTCTTACTTCTTTAAAACTCTGCTGCAAGATGGTTGCTGATGTGTGCACATGCACGGTTGCCATTTTAAACTAGTTTGACTGTACCAATGCATGTAAAGGAATTAAACAAGCTTTGGCAAAAGCACAGCTATATGTGTGCTGTCCCAGATAACAGGCAGCAGCCTGGTCAAAGAGGGCATTGTACTGCACTAGTCTGGGGGCGGGGGGGGCACTAAGGCAGTGAGAGGAGCAGCAATGTGCATGTGTGTGTGTGTGTGTGCTTGTGCATGTAAGTGCTTGTGTGTGTTTATTTCTGTGCATGTTTTGGGGTCTGGTCATTTGGAAACACTGATCAAAAGCTTAAAAAATATTTTAAAACTTTCTCAGTTTGATCTGAGCATGATCTGTTGCTCAATTCTTAGAGCCTGGTTTCTTGGGATGAGGCCCTGCCCTGTTTGCACATTATTTATTTATTAAGACATAAAATTCCACCAAACTTGGCATGGCTTTTGGATGCAATCTGGGGAAGCTTACCGCCTTTGTGGAGATCAACTCCCTGGTTCCCTAATTCAGCTCAGAAGCACCACCTTTTCCCACTTATGTTCTATGTGCTGGGATATTAGAGTCAGAAATCTGCCATACTAAGAACAGCTTCCCTCTCATGGGCGAGACCAGCCTAGAGAGTTCCACTGTGCCTTTTCTCTGTCTTTGGTTATCCTATGGAAAGGGTATCTGCACCACATAGTTCATCCAACTTCACACATCAATGGACAATCATTGTGCTATGTTTATTCTATGTTGGACCCATTTACAAGTTGGCTAGTAATCTCATGTGATGGAAAACTCTCATTATCAACCAAAGTGGGATTGCAAGAGACCCGGTACTTTGAGGCACATATCCACCTCCAGAAAGCAGATGCAGATTTGCTCAGCATTAGGTCTGGAATTTGTGGAAGCATGTGTGGACAGTGCAGTAATACTGCTTTCCCCATGTGAGTCCCCATTCCAGATCTGAAACCTCAGAAACACCAAATATTACAGTTCTCTATCAGTAATACCATTGACACCTATTACTGTGCCACTTTTGGGGGGCTTGGTCTGGTAGCGCAAGATGGCAGCCACCATCTATTAGGGCCTCCATGCCCACACCGACCATCCTGCTGAATCAGGTACTGATGGGCGTGAAGAGCAGCATCAAGAGTCGCTGGTATGTCCCTGTGTGAAGGGCAGCTATGGCAAGTGGTGGTAGCCCATGTTTTCAGTCGCAGCTATGGTAGGTGAAGGCTCCCTCTGGAGCTCGAGGCCTTCAAGATGGCAGCCGGGGAATAGCTGTGGTGATGTGGGCTGGCAGCGGAGAGCCCTGATGGTGTGCCGCCCATCCAGACGGCGAGTGGGGTGGGGCCCTCCATTCAAGGAGGGGGTGAACTGCGATCCCCCGAGAGGAGGATAAGTAAAGTCCTGGGCCACGTTGTGTGGAGAGAGCGGAGGCAATCCATCTTCCCCAATAGTGGAGCGGGGAGGATGAGTAGAGGGAGGAAATGGAGGCCTGTGGTCGACCGCACGATACTGGGGGAAGACCCGAGATCCCCTCCCCCTCAAGATCCAAGTGGGAGATGAATGCTCATGCGAGTAGTGGGGGTTGGCAGGTCTGCATCCCCCTTGCCCTCTTGTGATAAACTGTTGGTGAGAACTCCAGCTGCAGAACCGGAAAAGCAGGCCTAGCGGTGGTGGCGGGTGAGTTGCCATGGCCAGAAATAAGCCCCATACCAAACAGGGGAAGCTGGACAAATATACTAAACCCCGGGGCAGATGCGTCCTGGAAAAGCATCTGGCGGGATTGAGGGGGCTGGCACAAGAGACACTGGCAGAGATATGAGCACAGCGCTGAAGGCCATTCTGCACGCCATTGATTCCTCCTGCCTAGCCCTGGAAACCAAAATAAGAGACATGGGCATGAATGTGGCCCTCCTCCGTCAAGATCTGAGGAAAACCATAGGCCATGTGGCAGAGGCAAAAACCTGAATTACTGCAGTGGAAGGTGCGATGTGGGTTCTCACACAGATGATACAGCAGGTAAGTGGTGAAATGCAGAAACTGGCAGCTCACATGGAAGATGAGGGAGGGCACTCTTGTTACAATAATCTGTAGTTAGTAGGATTACTTGAGGGAGTAGAGGATTCCCACCTGGAACAGTTCCTGGAGAAGTGGCTGGGCTCCTTTCTTCTCCCAGATCAAATCTGCTGATGTGCTTCTTGATAGAAGTGGCATACCGCTCAGTGGAGGTAACCCCCCCCCCCCCTGGGAGCATCTGGGAGACTGATGAATGCCTGTTTCTTGAATTACAGAGACAGAAACCTGGTTCTTTGTACGGTTCGAACCTTGAGGTAGGATAAACACAAGTCTAATTGTATCCTTATCTTTCCAGATTACACTAATCTGGTGCAGCACCAATGAAAAACGTATGAAGCTGTGAAGCAGAGACTTCGTGCAATGGATATTGAGTAAATGCTGCTGTAGTCAGCATAGTTGAAAGTGATCTTCCAGAGAAAAACCATTTTTGAGCGATGTCGGAGCTGGGGTGCAGGCGGACTTGGCGAGTCGGGGAGCGTAGGACTTTAGCAGGGCCTCCTGGGAGAGAAAGAGACAGAGGGCTACTCCTCAGACACAGACATCGGCAGGAAGCCGACCCCCCCTCCTTGGACAGATGCCTGGGCAAGAATTTTGGGTAAAGAAACCTAAGCAGTGCCTGGGCAATCCGTCGGGCCATAGTTTCAGATATGCACCAGAGTTGTGTGAGTGTGTGTGGGGGAGTTAGCCAGTGTGATTGTTGATTTTTTGTGAAAGGGTTTCGGAAGCTGGCTAAATGTTGAGAGTATTGGGTGGGCAACAGACCTTTCCTGAGTTTTGGCAGTGGATAGTTCGAGATCCATTTCACAGAAATGTGGGAAGCGGGAACAGGTAAGGATGTTCTTAAATGTTCATACACAGTTTGGCACCTCAGGACACATAGTCCCACAGTCCCACCAGAGTACAGAACCGCAGGGAGCAGCTGTAGGTGACCGAACAATTATGTGACCCCTTGACCATCCTTTCATGGAACGTCAATGGGTTTGGTTTAATAATTAAGTGAGGGGTGATCACTCAATATCTACATCGACAGTCCTCGGATCGGGTTCTCCTGCAGGAGATGCACCTATTGCCTGCAGAGAGGTTGCTACACAGTTTTCAAGTGGGGTATTTGAAGGGGTCCTGAGGGGTAATAATACTGGTCAAGAAGACTCACTCTTTTGGATTGAGAAAACCTTTGTGGACTCAGAGGGTTGCTATGTGGTGATGAGAGGGCAGTGGCAATGAAGGACGGTTCTTATTGTTAATGCTTATGCTCCAATGCGACTTCAAAAGCGAGCATTGGACCCTTTCAGTCCTATCCTGTTGGATCCCCCTAGTGATCTCCACGTGGTGGGTGGAAACTTCAATGGGGTTATGGACTAGGATCAGGATAGGTGTTCACCCTGCCCAAGCAGGGCGCCAACAGAGTTGGCGCGTTGGGCAGCTGCATTGGGCCTGGGGGATGCCTAACGCCAGGCAATACTCCTTTCTTTCTGGGGCGCATGAGATTTTGACAAGACTAGACTACCTGTTCATCCCACTTATGTAAAACACAGGGAAGACATTGGCTTGGCAGTTCGGTCTGGACTGTTCCCATGAGGCACAGGGTCAAGACTGATTTGCATATGGCTATGTCTGAACTAGGGTGGCGTGGTGAAGCAAAATAACGATGGATTAAACCCAGATCTGTGACTGGGGGTGAATGTTTGCCAAGGTGCAGCATTCCGTCCATCATCTTGTGTGTTTTGCATCCCACTTATGTAACTGATTGGGGCAAGGGAGGCACGTGATTTGGCGAGGAGGATTTCAGACCATTCTCCTTTGCTGGTCCATCTGGGTCCTCAAACCCAAGACAGGACCTGTACATGGCACCTGGACACCTGGGTCCAGAGGGACCTTGACATAATGGAAGCCCTAAGGGCGGACACTCAATTATATTTTGAGATGGGGTGGGCGGTAAAATTCCGTTCCACGAGTAGAGTTTTCTGAGCTTTGCCACTCTGCGCTCAGCTTGGAATGCGGAGCGAAGTTTACAGGCACACTCACCCCTAGTCTGGGCAATCCTGCTTTGTGAGACTTACTGGAGGTAACAGGAGGGGTTGTTGGCCCTCAGAGACCTCAGCAGCCAAGAGGACTTCATCTCCCAACCATTAGTGCGCCAAGAAGTCTCTTTGCAGAGTGGTTGAGAAAGGGGGCAGGGCCTCCAACGATGTCTCAGAAATCCCATTGTAGGGAGCTTTCTTGGGGCTACAATGGGGGTTCTTGGCCCCCAACAACCCTCAGCAGCCAAGGGGACTAAATCCCCCAACCAGTAGTGTGCCAGCAGGCCCCTTTGCAAAGTGGTTATTAAAGGGGGCGAGGCCTCTGATGATGTCTCAGAAATCCCACTGTATCGACTTATCTGAGGTAACAATATAGGTTCTTTGCCCCCAATGACCCTCAGCAGCCAAGCGGACTTCATACCCCAACCAGTAGTGCACCAGAAGGCCCCTTTGCAGAGTGGTCGAGAAAGGGAGTGGGGCCTCCGATGACATCTCAGCAATCCCGCTGTGGGGACTTACTTGTGGCCCAATAGGGGTTCTTGGTCCCCAACAACCCTCAGCAGCCAAGACGACTTCATTCCCCAATCAGTAGTGCTCCAGGAGGCCCATTTGCGGAGTGCGTGAGAAAGGGGGTGGGGCCTCCGATGACATCTCAGCAATTCCACTGTGGGAAACTACTTGTGGCAATGATAGGGGTTCTTGCCCCCCAACGACCCTCAGCAGCCAAGGGGACTACATCCCCCAACCAGTAGTGCGCCAGGAGGCCCCCTTTCAGAGTGGTCGAGACAGGGGGCGGGCCTCAGATGACGTTGCAGCAATCCCGCTATGGGGGTCTGTTGGAAATGGCCCTTTTTGCAGGGTTATCCCAAAACCTTTTGCTTCTTCCTCCTATTTTTTCCTCACCTGCTGTTGTTGGTTTTAGGGCTCTGGGCACTTTACAACTGCTATTCAGTGTTAAAGTGCAAGTGCTCCTGTGGTAAATTGTGTTATGGATTGGTGTTTCCATGATTGGCATATTTGATTTACGTGTCAGACCCTAGTAAAGTGCACTGAGTGTGCCAGAGCCTGTAAATCAAATGCTGTTAGCGGGCTGCAGCACTGGATTGTACCACCCACACAAACAGCCTGTAAATGTAACTCTGGCCTGCCATTTCAGAGCCTGTGTGCAGTCTGGGACTGCCATGTCGACTTGGCAAGTATACCCACTTGCCAGGCCCTAACCTTCCCTTTTCTTACATGTCAGTCACCACTAAGGGAGGCCCAAGGTACCCCTGTGGGCAGGGTGCAGTGTATAAGAAAGGTAGGACATGCCCTGGTGTGTGTGGCATGTCCCGATAGTGAATTACTGCCAATTTCGTTTTTCACTATTGCAAGGCTACCTGTTCCCATAGGACAGAATGGGGAGTTTGTTTATAACATCTTATAAATATAACTGGCCCTGGGAACAAGGTAGAGAAATAAAGTTTAGTATGCTTGAACTCAGAATCTAAAGATGCATCTTTTAGTAAAGGTGATTTTTACATTCTGTGTTTGAAAATACCACTTTCAGAAAGTAGGTATTTTCTTGCTTAGCCATCCAGTGTGCCTCTGCTAGGATGTGTATTGGCTGTCTGGCTTTGGAGTGACAGGGGCTGGGGAGGAGCAGTGGCTCCAGAGAGTCTAGATGGGTCAGGGATGGGCTGAATAGACATGGGCTGTATTCAGAGTAGTGGGAGGAGTTGTCACTAGCACCTGAATAGGCCCGTCTGCATTTAGAGTGGTGGGAGGAGATTTCCCTTGAACCTGAATAGGCCCTGTCTGCCTTGGACAATGCTGTCTCTGCCTCCTGCTGAGGAGCTGGGCCAGAGAGGACCAAAATAGGTTTAGACTAAGCACAGACACTCTCTGCCTGAGAGGACAAAGGAATTTGGAGTATAAATATTGTGGCCCAAAACCCCAGAACTTTAGAACTCTTTTGGACCAAGAAGACTGCCAAGAAGAAGAGCTGGAGAAGCTGTGAGGAGGAACTACCACTTTGCTGAGTGCTTTGCTGTGTTGGCCTGGAGTGGCTGCTTCAGTCTTGGGCAGTGAAAGGACTGGACTGAACTTTCTGCAACTTCTTTCTTTGAGTATCTCCAAGGGCTTGAGGTAGAACTTGCCCCCCTGTTCAAGAAGTCTCAGGAACAGCAAAGACTTTAAGTTCTTCTGCCATCAGCACTCGGGACTGTGTGTTTTGTGCTGCAACAGAAGAAAAAGCAACCCGACGCCGTCTACGACACCGCTGCCGCTCCGTGTCCTGAAGGCACTGCAGAAGGCACCACCGCAACGCCGCACCGCGACCCTGGTCTCACCGATGAAGCCATCTGACGCCACCACGAGCCGCTGCTCGCATCACGACCTGAGGGCATCGCACGCCGCACCGCTGCACTTCGCACCGCAGCACCCGATGTTTGCCGATGCCAGCGCTCCTGACTTCAACCGCGACGAGTTCGATCTGCAACGCGTGTGACTTCAAGGGCCCAACGACTCCTGCACCGACCTCCGGAACCGACACCTGCAGACTCCGTGCTTTCGGAGCTCAACGAGAGGCCGCCGCCGCACTGCATTTCTAAAGGTACTGTTTTGTGGGTCTTCCCGACACCGTAGTTGGCTCGCGACGCCGCGGTCAGCCAGAACTGTTTGGATTTGTTTGTTCACAACGCTGTGATAGCCCCGGAAGAGCTATCGACTTCAAGGAACTGTATTTCAAGGTTATTTTGATAACTGAAGATTCCTAAGTACTGTATTGTGGATTTTTATTGTTGTTGGTCTTGTCTTAAGTATATAAAAATATTGGATATTTTCTATACTGGTGTGGTGTCCTTTTGTAGAGCTTGCACTGTATTACTGTTGGTTATGTGCAAATGCTTTACACACTGCCTCTAAGATAAGCCTGACTGCTCGTGCCAAGCTACCAAGGGGGTGAGCAGGGGTTATTTAAGAAGTGTAACTCCCTTATCCTGACTAGAAGGAAGGGTCCCTACTTGGACAAGGTGCAAACCATTGCCAACTAGAGACCCCCATTTCTAACATTGGTTGTTAGCGGTGAGGATAGGACTTGCATTTGCACTTGACTTACAGTGATTGGTGTGCACTACTACCATATCGCAGACCATTACGTACCACATACTGTTTTTTTGGTCTATTTTTGCCTTTCTATTGGTCTTGAACTTGAACTTTCCAGTACAACATGCCCGAATCAATTGCATCATCTGCTGCATCCTTGGAAGTGGCCTTTGAGGAGGAGAGGTTAGAAACCTACAATGTTAAGGAATTGAAGGCGATCTGCAAAAACCTCAAAGTCCAAATCAGGGGCTCAACAGAAAAGAGAAGCTACAAAAGGCGCTGAGGGCCTGGGTAGCAGCCAGACATGCTAGTGTGCTGTCTGGGGATCTTGGTATGGAGGCAGAGGAGCCTATTTCAAGGGTGGATGTGCTTTTGGGAGGGGGAACACCCTCTAAACTAGGTAGCAGTGCCTTGTCCCCAGAGGAGATGGAGGACAGGCAGGAAGCCAGGAGAGTTGCAATGGAACTGGAGAAGCTTAAGTTAGCCATGGAGGAGAAAAGGATGATGTTAGACCATGAGTTTAAAACGAGAGAGCTGGACCAGGAAGCCAGTAGGGCTAGGCCCAGCCCAGATGGTGGCAGCAAAAGTATTAGGTCCAGCACTGAGGATGAGGTACACACACATACAGACTTGGTGCCCTGCTTCAAGGAGGGGGTTGACATACACCAGGGGGTTCAGGATTGTGAGGTTACTCCAGTGGTGCACAGTGTCCCTGAGGTGGATTGGGGAACTGACACAGTGGATCATATTCCTAGGGGTGGGAGGGACACTCTACTGACTCTAGATGAGAGGTGCAGGGATAAGGGTTCCCCCATGGTAGAAGCCCTGGTAAGTGAGTATGGACACCAGCCAGAAGAGTATGGGTTGAGGGACAGCAACAGTCAGACACTGTCTCACCAGTCTTGCGAGAATGATGTGGGGTACTTTCCTGAGGCACTGGATGAGTGGGTGAAGGGTAGTTTGGTTAACACCTGTGTGGGGCTGTGTTATTCAATTGTTGGAGAGCATATTTTAAGTCCCTGTTTTCCAGAGCTATGCCAACACTCGGTGGAGTGTGAGTTCTCTGATCCCCGGGAGATTGCACTGGAGGCAGACCTTCTGGTGGATTCCAGAGGGTCTGGAGAAGCATCTGGGGGTGATCCTGCAGGAAGTGGCTCAGGTATTTCCCAACCGAGGGTGGTGGGAAAGGTTCATGGTAGCCCAAATAGGTCCAGGTGTCGTGGGAAAGGTGCACGTCCTGTTTCCGCGGAGAAGGAGTGGGAATGGGCTGCGGCCCAAGGTGCCTGAAACCCGGTCCCAGAGCCTGGGTGATTCCATGAGGGTACACCAGGTGGGGAGCCTTGGCTGTACTGGAAGGCCACCCATTGAGGGGATCCCCTACTGTCTCGGGAACTGGGGGGACTGCTGTAACAAGCATGCCACCGGTTCTGGTGTCTGGCAGCACCGCTCCAGTTGGAAGGTTGCATGAGTCCAGAGAAAAGGGTGAGGGGGGACGCCATCCCCAGTGGAAGGACCAGTGGGTCAGGGGTTGTCAGCTCTGAGGTCAGAGCACCCCATGACTGACCCTGTTGAGGCCACTTCTGGCCTGGGAGGTCTTCATGCTCTGTCAGGTGGACATGAGGCTGGAGCCCTGCGCCAGGCAGACTCTCGCACAACTCTTGAGGAGTGTGTTTCCCTTGCGGGGTTGGTGTACTCTCCCGGAAGTTCTGGGTTGCCAGGCACAGGTCCAGCCTATGGGTACAGACCCTGGGTTGGAGGACCAGGTTCAGGGTGTCCCCCCTGACCTGGAGGAAGGGGCGACTGCTAACAGTGCCCCTACCAGTTTGTCTTCTGGGGCTTCCACTCCAGGCGGGAGGATACAGAGCCCCAGGGAGGAGGACCGGGTGTGGGAGAGACCACCCCAGTCCTGAGTCCAGCCTCAGGGTACAGACCCTGGGCTGGTGGGCCAGTTTCAGGATAGCACCCCTGAACTGGTGGGAGAATTGTGCAGAACACCTGCCACAGGTGCCCTAACAATTCTGGAATCGAGGGGTACTGCTCCCGGTGGGGGGATGCAGAGCCCCGGGGAGGGGGACAGGGTGTGGAAGAGCCCACCCCAGTCTCCTGTCCAGCCGCAGGGTACAGACCCTGGGCTGGTGGTCCAGTGTCAGGATGTCATACCCGACTTAGCAGGAGGGAGAGTGGAGAAAGGGTGCCAGGCACCTGGGGATACCGCCCCCCACTCTCTGACGCCACAGAGGTTAAAGAGGCCTGAAAGGCATAAGGCCTGGCTCTCATCACTGACAGCTGTCAGTGACCACTGTGGCTTGCTGTCCTGGTTGACAGAGTTGCCCCTGGGAGGGGGACCAGAGTCACACCCCGGTGGTGGACTGGGCCACACCACTGTGTTGGCCATGTGGGTACTGTCTGCCTTTTGGGACACATCTGTGAGCAAAGTAAGTTTAGGCGCTGCACAGATGGGGTCCACAGGTGAGGAGAAGGGTTCCCCATGGGTCAGCTTATTGGGCCCTGAGAGTATGGATAGAGGGATCCAACTAGGTTCAGGAAGGCGTAGAACGGGATTAGACCCCTGCTGTTGCGGGCCAGGTTCCATGTTCTATCGCCCCAAGCAGGGAAGTCCATCTAGGTGTGGATTGGTCTACCCTGGCTTTATGCTGGAAGGGGGTTGTGTTGGAAATGGCCCTTATGCAGGGTTATCCCCCAACTTTTTGTTTCTTCCTCCTATTTTTTCCTGACCTGCTGTTGATGGTTTTAGGACTCTGGGCACTTTACCATTGCTATTCAGTGTTAAAGTGCAAGTGCTCCAGTTGTAAATTGTGTTATGGATTGGTGTTTCCATGATAAGCATATTTGATTTACGTGTCAGTCCCTAGCAAAGTGCACTGAGTGTGCCAGGGCCTGTAAATCAAATGCTGTTAGTTGGCTGCAGCACTGGATTGTGCCACCCACACAAACAGCCTGTAAATGTAAGTCTGGCCTGCCATTGCAGAGCCTGAGTGCAGTCTGGGACTGCTATGTTGACTTGGCAGGTGTACCCACTTTCCAGGCCCTAACCTTCCCTTTTCTTACATGCCAGTCACCCCTAAGGTAGGCCCGAAATACCCCTGTGGGCAGGGTGCAGTGTATGTGAAAGGTAGGACATGCCCTGGTGTGTGTGGCATGTCCTGATAGTGAATTACTGCCAATTTCGTTTTTCAGTATTGCAAGGCTACCTGTTCCCATAGGACAGAATGGGGAGTTTGTTTATAACATCTTATAAACATAACTGGCCCTGGGAACAAGGTAGAGAAATAAAGTTTAGTATGCCTGAACTCAGAATCTAAAGATGCATCTTTTAGTAAAGGTGATTTTTACATTCTGTGTTTGGAAATACCACTTTCAGAAAGGAGGTATTTTCTTGCTTAGCCATCATGTGTGCCTCTGCTAGGATGTGTATTGGCTGTCTGGCTTTGGAGTGACAGGGGCTGGGGAGGAGCAGTGGCTCCAGAGAGTCTAGATGGGTCAGGGATGGGCTGAATAGACCTGGGCTGCATTCAGAGTAGTGGGAGGAGTTGTCACTAGCACCTGAATAGGCCCGGTTTGCATTTAGAGTGGTGGGAGGAGATTTCCCTTGCATCTGAATAGGCCCTGTCTGCCCTGGACAATGCTGTCTCCGCCTCCTGCTGAGAAGCTGGGCCAGAGAGGATCAAACTCGTTTGGACTAAGCACAGACACTCTCTGCCTGAGAGGACAAAGGAATTTGGAGTATAAATATTTGGGCCCAGACCCCAGAACTTTATAACTCTTTTGGACCAAGAAGACTGCCAAGAAGAAGAGCTGGAAAAGCTGTGAGGAGAAACTACCACTTTGCGGAGTGCTTTGCTGTGTGGGCCTGCAGTGGCTGCTTCTCACTTGGGCAGTGAAAGGACTGGACTGAACCTTTGCAACTTCTTTCTTTGAGTATCTCCAAGGGCTTGAGGTAGAGCTTGCCCCCCTGTTCAAGAAGTCTCAGGAACAGCAAAGACTTCAAGTTCTTCTGCCATCAGCACTGGGGACTGTGTGTTTTGTGCTGCAACAGAAGAAAAAGCAACCTGACGCCATCTACGACGCTGCTGCCGACTCTGTGTCCTAAAGGCACTGCAGAGGGCACCGCCGCAACGTCGCAACGCGACCCTGGTCTCACCGACACCGCCATCTGACGCCGCCCCCGAGTCGCTGCTCGCACCGCGACCTGTGGGCATCGCACTTCGCACCGCCTCCTTCACGCCGCCACCTTGGTATCCCCGACGACGCCGCTCCACGCCGAAATCGACGCTGCTGCTTGCACTGTGGTTTGAGGGCACCACGCGTAAGTTACACGAAGCACCGTCCTCATCCCGCACCGCAGCCTTGGCCTACCGACGCCGGCACCATCGACTCCAGTTCGTCAGCCGACGACAGTGCTTCAGCAATGACGACGCCGCTGCCTGCACCGTGGCCTGCCAGCACCGCGACGAGCACCGCATCACTTCGCACCGCGACCCTGGTCTCACAGACGACGCCATCTGACGCCGCCACCGAGCCGCTGCTCGCACCTCGACCTGAGGGCATCGCACGCCGCAAACCTGCACTTCGCACCGCAGCACCTGACGCCTGCCGATGCCAGTGCTCCTGACTTCAACCGCGAGGAGTTCGATCTGCAACGCGTGTGACTTCAAGAGCCCGACGACTCCTGCACCGACCTCCGGAACCGACACCTGCGGACGCCGTGCTTTTGGAGCTCAACGAGAGGCCGCCAATGCCCTGCATTTCTAAAGGTACTGATTTGTGGATCTTCCCGACACCGTAGTTGGCTCGCGACACCGCGGTCAGCCAGAACTATTTGGATTTGTTTGTTCACGACGCCGTGATAGCCCTGGACGAAGCTATCGACTTCAAGGAACTGTATTTCAAGGTTATTTTGATAACTGAAGAATTCTAAGTACTGTATTGTGGATTTTTATCGTTTTTGGTCTTGTCTTAAGTATATAAAAATATTGCATATTTTTCTAAACTGGTGTGGTGTCCTTTTGTAGTGCTTACACTGTATTACTGTTGGTTATGTGCAAATTCTTTACACACTGCCTCTAAGATAAGCCTGACTGCTCGTGCCAAGCTACCAAAGGGGTGAGCAGGGGTTATTTTAGGAGTGTAACTCCCTTATCCTGACTAGAAGTAAGGGCCCCTACTTGGACAAGGTGCAAACCATTGCCAACTAGAGACCCCCATTTCTAACAGGGACTTACTTGTGGCAATAATAGGAGTTCTTGACCCCCAATAACCCTCAGCAGCCAAGGGGACTTCCTTAGGGGTGGCCAAGCAATACTCTGCAGCATCTCCACAGAATTCTGTGGAGCAAAATTCTGCAAGCTCTGCCCAGGCCTAATTTTGAGGGGAATGAGGGCACGGTGGCCTCTCCAGTCACCCTGTGGGAGGCCTACAAAACTGTGCTGAGAGACAAAATCCAAAACATAATTGCCCAGACATTTCTAGCATAGGTAGGACAGGACGTTGCAAATGGTACGTCAGCTCCTTTCCTTGGAATGGAACCGGGTGAAGATTGGGAACCAGATGACTTATCTGCTTTTGGCGGCGATGAGGTTTCAGTACCGTAATCTGACTACACAGGCAGCCCAACAGCAATACCTGGGGGTGCAGAGGAGACTCTATGATGTGGGAGACAAGGCGGGTCACCTTCTGGCATGACTGGGGAGGAGAGAGGAAGAGGTGCGCTGAGTGGGTGAAATGCAGGCTTAGTCGGGGAGGTAGTCTACACAGATAGAGATATCACCCGCATATTTATGGACTACTACCACATTTTTTATGCAGCACGGAGGAGCTGCACATATCTGCACATTGAGGCTTTCCTGAGGGAGGTGCCGATCCTTGTCCTTGGTTTGGTCGGTAGGGAAGAACTGGAGGCCGAACTGACAATGAGGAAGATTGGGGAAGTAGTGCGGATTATGCAGTCAGGGAAAATTCGAGTGCCAATGTTTTCCCACTGGAACTGTTTAAGAGACTGGCCTGTCGCCTCCCCCATTTGCTAAAAGTGTTCAAGGCAGTGAGAAGTGAGAGTGCTTTGCCACTGACTTCCGCCTATACCTCATTGTGGTTATCCCAAAGGCGAGGAAGCTGCCACACCTTTGCTCCTCATAAAGGCACATAACATTGTTCAACATTGAGTGTAATATTCTAGCAAAAATCATGGCAAGGCACCTGGCATGGGTGATATCAGACTTGGTACTGCCTGACTAGAGGTATTTCATGCCTAGAAGGGCAACACATTTGAATTTGAGACGACTACACCTGTGGTAGGACAGGTCCCTGGACGCCAAGAAGGCATTTGACGCCATAGATTGAAGATACCTGCTTTGTACTTTGCGGAGGTTTGGTTTTGGACTCCAGTTCTGCCAGTGGGTGCTCTTCTTCATAAGGTGCCCACTGCAGCAGTGCAGGCGAATGGGTTGTCTCGGATACCTTTTCCCTCAGACGGGTATGAGACAGTGATGTCCGCTGTCACCCTTTTTGCTCATGCTGTAAGCCACTGGCATGCTGGGTGTGCGCTGTTGGACGGACATAGTGGGGTTTCCCAGAATAACGAATGCCCCAGAGAAAATATCAATGTACGCCGATGATGCGCTAGTATATGTTGATAACTCTCCGTGGTCAATACCGGAGGCGATGTCAGTGTCCCAGAGACTGGGAGGGTCTGGAGGGGGTGACGGGTAATAGCCGAGTCACAACCTCTGGCTTAAAAATACCTTGGTATAGAGGTCAGCCAGACCAGAGATCACTTTCTGTACCTCAACCTGGATCAGGCTCTTTGGGATTTCTTGTGGGATGTGGACCAGTGGACCACGATTCCGTTAATGCTAATGGGCAAAGCTGCCCTCTATAAAATGGTTACCTTACCCAAACTGCTCTATGTGCTGCAGAATATACCATTTCAGGTGCTGGACAGCTACTTTGACAGACTGGACAAATCGATTTGCACACTTCTCTGGGACGGGGGTACCGCACGAATTTCTCTAAAGACATTGTACAGGTCAGTCTACATTGGGGGTTTGGCGCTTCCCCACATGCGTGCGTACTACAGAGCCGCTCACTTGCATGTGATTAATGGCTGGGGCCACAGGCCGCAGGATGATCCGGCTTATAGGATTGAGAGAGAGGTGATGTGGCTTTGGTTGTTCCTTCATTATGTGTATGGGAAGACGGAGAGTAGGAGCCTGCCAGAACTGACCCAGGTTGCCCGATTGCGTGGGAGGAAGCCACTGCAGCGATGGGATGGAAAGGGACACTTACTCTGGAGACCCCTCTATGATGGAGGTATGATGTTGTCTGAAACGTGCAAGCTCGAGGACTTCGGCAGATGGGAACAGATTGGGATTGGAACCCTGGGGAATGTGTTGGGTAGAAGGGAGGTCTAGATGTTTGAGGCTTTGCAGCAGGAATACTCACTGATGACTGCCCAACAGTTCAAATACATGCAATTAGCACATACCTTGAGAGTGGAAGGGTCTGAATAACCCAGAACACTCTCCGTTGGAAGCCTGGATTCTTGGGGCTGCTCTTCCTTACAAAGCTGTTGCCCTGTTATCCCACACCATAATCAACAATGCACCTGACAATTTGGTGAAGATCCGAGGAAAATGGGAGGCAGAGGTGGGGGTAGAGGGGCAGGGGGCAGAAGTATTGATTGTGAGGTGGCCTTAATTCACCTCAGAGAAGTTGCTTTTACAACTCGATTGCAGCTGATCCAGTTTAAGATCCTTCATAGAGCCTATTATCACTCGTCCCTGACTATATAAAATGGGGAGGGCGGTCAGCCCCACGTGCCAATGTTGCATTGTAGAGGAGGGCACGTTCTTAAATACGATATGGAGCTGTCCCACAGTGAGTGCATGTTGGGGGAATATCAATACTGTAATAGAGGCAGCGCTGAGTGTGGCCATACCCAGGACACCACAACTGATCATACTGGACATACCTAATGACTCATATATTCTGCTAAAGCAACTGCTGTTTTGCGCATTGGGCTTTGCTGTGGTGAAGAGAGATTTGCCTGAAAGATGGAGGAGGGTGCAGGTACCTACGAGGGTCATGTGGCGGGAAGGAATTAACAGGTGTATGGAGGCGGAGAGAGGGTGGTGTGCGAGATTCGCAATTGCCCTCACAAACTTGACAAAGTCTGGGGATCATGGAGAGTGTATCACGGTCTACTTGATGACCCAGATTTCCCCGTACCAGGGGGGACCCTGTGGGGCCCCCGACTGGAGGTGCCCCATGAGTACTTGAGGACATGGCACTAAGGAGGCTTGCATTCCCCGACTGTTCACAGGCATGGGGACTGGTAGAGTCCCTCGGATGGAACGGAGGGAACTTTCGGGGGTGGACTATGTGTGCGTTGTTTAATATGCTTGTTTTGATTTGCAGAAAAACAATAAAATATATTCCCAAACAATACTGAGCCACTTTTAACCAGGGCCATAGACTACTACATCGTTAGCATATTACATATGAACTCAGAAAGTGGACTGACATCTTTAGCGCTGCCCATTTCACCTTTTGTTTTTTTCCCAGAATCCTTCCCCATCCTTCTATTTTTTAGGTGTGGCCAAGAAAAGAAACTATAAGGAGTCTTCAGAAAAGGCATTTTGTTGCAGGTCCGGATACTTTCGATTTATTTTAATATTACTGCAGAATAGAATGTTATCCTCATTGGAGGATACTTTAGAAAATTACACCCAATCGAATTAATAAATGCTAACCACAAATAACATACGAAACTTTGAATTTGCATGTTTTCATTTGTGTTACAATTTTTAGGTGTTTTACAAAGCAGTATGTATTGATTTGCGAAGACATTTCTGTTGCCCATGGTGCCCAGAAAACAGTGCACTGAAATATAGTGTTATGCAAATTTAATTAAGGGCTCCAGTAATTTTTCTTTACATTTGCAAACCTCTTCTGGGCAACGTCATGCCTGAAAGATGTTCTTTTTTTCTGTATAATTTAGTATTTTACCCTTAAATAGAAATTCTCAATTTGCCTATAGACTAAAACCTCATCAAGAAGTATGAATTTATCTGAAATTATTCTTGAAACCATGGTTACGCAAATCATGTGAGGATAATATACATATTCAGATTTGATTATTCCCGTGTATTCTATGGGGCATAAGATTTAGCCAGGAGAATGAACTTTCAGCAACATTCCCCCCCTTTGTGAACACATGATTGGCACACATAAAAACCTCCACAATGGTCTCGAAGTGCGGTCCTGGGCATGAGGATTCACCCTAGTATGGTGTCTAAATAGAAACAATATGTGCCTCAAGATACCCAACACTATCTCTGACCTTTTCCTACTAAGCGACCAAGAAGTTGAGTTGGAAGCAGGCTGTGAGAAGTTGGCCTGGCATATGCTGTCCACTAATTATAGTGGGCACCTTGCACCAGTCCAAATCGACTCTTATGGTAGGTAGGTTAAAGACAACCTTATTGAAAGCTATCCTAGTGGTAGCTGTGGAGAGCAGCCTTCAGGCTAAGTCTTGAAGGAATGTAAAGCAGCTTGTTTTACCAGTCTATAATCTCTTGAGTGACCAAATGAAAGAGCACCACACCAGGTATATATTCAAAATATATGTATTTATTACTAAACACACCCCTCTAGTCTCTTTATGAGGCTAGAGTTCGAAGTACATAGGTTATAAGATCTTAAATCACAGTAATAGCACAAATACACGTTTGGGCCCTAGGGGCGTACCAAACCATATACCAATAAAGTGGTATGCGAACCACGACTGAACTAGACACTAGGCCTAGAGCCTCTAGAAGTGCTTGGACCACAAGGAACCACCCAAGGTAGTGACACAGGGGAACCACGGGAGACGCGTGCAGTGTAAATACACAACCGCGATACGCCGTTAACTTCTATGGAGAAAGTCGGGATCGGGAAAATAGAGGAAAGGGACACTTAGAAGAGGACTAGGACAAAACCCTTTGAGATCTAGGACTTTGAAGAGTCTCTACCCATGGGAGCACCGGAGTACTCGTGTTACCTCACCCAGGGAAGCCGGGTGCATAGGTGCCTTTCGGGGTCGGGTTTCGTCGTCGGTTCTTATGGCGATCTGCTGCAAAGTGCTGCTGGCGACCAGGGGAAAAGTGTCCGGGTGGATCCAAGAGTGGATCGGAGTTCTGAAGAACCTGAAAGCAGAGGGGACAGAGTCTGGGTCACTAGCCAGTGACCAGGGAGGCGATGGACAGATGCCCACCGATGTCGAGTGCTTCAGATTCGGTGACGGTCATCTTGACTCTTCAGCCACGAGGTCCGGGAGGCGTTGTCGGCAACCAGGAGCAGGATTCGGGCTGTTGCTCGATGTCTGTCGAGTGCAGAGTTGTCGGCGACCAGATTGGACCCAACAAGCCTTGGCAACGGCAAGTCTCGAGTAAGATGTAGATCGTCGATGATGCAGACCAGCAAGGTCTGGGGAACTCACCCAGCGAGGGTAAGTGAGGGAAGGCCTGGAGCAACCAGGGGAGCCCTTTGGTTTCTTTAGAAAGTCTTCTGGGGACCCCCGAGCTGGCTGGCAAGGGATCGCGAAGACACTTCGGGCGGAATCACTCAACAGGGGCCCACGGTCACTCGGGACGGTGTAGGCCTCTGATCTTCGGAGGGATTCCTGCTGGAGGCCGGGACCACACGTGATCCAAAGCACAAGTTCGTAGAACGTTGAGAAGGGGTTGCACTTGACAATAGTGCACGGTACCCAGGGGTCGCGGTTCCTCGTCACTCGTGGGGTCCACTTGCCTCAGCTTCGCTGGGGACTCACGGTGGCCTTGGAGAAGTCAGGAAATCCACTTATTGGGCTGCAGGGACTTCGGACTCCGGCGGGAGCGGCGTAGTTTGCGACCGTCGTTGTCGTTTTTGGTGCCTGCCAAGCAGGGGAGTCACTCCTTGACTCCAAGGGAGATTCTTCAGTCCTCTAATCGTGATGTAGAGCGTCGAAGGTCCAGGGTTCAGTTTCAAAGTTTAGTCCAGGGATATCTGCTTTGCAATGGCAAGGTTCCCCCTCTTATACTAAAAAGAGGGGATGGACTAGCTCTATGACCCCACCTATGGGAGGGTCAAGGGAGGGGGTGGCTACACCCACTTCCCTTTGTCCAGTTTCGCGCCAGAGCAGGGGCAGGTAGCCCCTGAGCTGGTTTGAACTGGCATATGCACAGAAGAGCCTTTTGCTCCCCCAGTGCAGGACTTCAAAGCACTCTAAAAGTGCACCCACCCAGCCCCAATACACATTATCCTGTCTGGGGAGGTGGTCACACCTCCCTGCAACAGGAAACCTATTGTCCAGGCCTCCCCTGCCGGAGTTTCGTCCAGCAGCAGGAGGCCAGACTTGTGTCTGTGGCAGCAGCATCCATTTTGTGATGCCAGGGCTTCAGAAAGAAGTTACCGGGTAAGCCAGAGTTAACATGTCTTTCCCTCTAGAAGGGTGGAATGCTACCCCCGCCGCCAGGATTGGCGGGGGGTAGTATTCCAAGATGTTTGACACCAAACACGACATGTTTAGGTGCAGCCATTCCAAAGTTAGCATTTTACCGCGAGGATATAATGCGCTTAAGAGTATATGGTCAGGCTGCACTACAAACAGCATCAGAGATGGTCTCCAAACGCTGCAGAGGGGCCCTGCTCATGCAGGGGCACCCTCTCACATAGGAACCATGCACTCTGCCTTTAGGATTGATAAGGCCTGCCTTAGGAGTGACTTATAGGTTTATATGTGTGTATGTATTTAGTGATATAGGTAACCTATATCACAGTAAGGGGTGCATGCACCACCCTACCCAGGCTGCAGTAGCAGACCTCTGGTGTCAGTTTGGATGGCCTTCCAGGGGTGGCATAATACATGCTGCAGCCCCTGGTAGGCCTCTGAGGTACCTATGCCCTTGGTACATAGTATACCATATACTAGGGACTTATAAGGGCACTCCAGATTCCAATCAGAGATGTGCCTAAGGCACATGGAAACCTTTTACAGAGAAAGCAGATAGACTGGGGCCCTGAATAGCAGGATCCCAGTCCAACTAAGTCATAAACCAGCAAAACACCATAAAAAAAGTGGGGGCAACCATATAGTCAGATTCCACCTTCCTACATAACCCCCCCCAAATGAAAGGAGATAAGGCTAACCTTGGCCAGTTGAGCCTTCATTGACTAAGTGGTCATATAAGGAAGCACCTGCACTAGCATGGTTGCCCCCCGTCTTATGGTCCACTAAGCAATCCCTCACCCTAAGGGTATGAGAGGGTCTCCACCATGGGGAATCACTACCTGTGGTGTGCTTAGGTAAAGTACAAGGCTGGTGAGGTGTCTGAGTAGGGAAGTGAGGCCCTAGGAATGTTGGCCTCAGCTTCCTCAGATCACTGGTCACCATGTATGCCTGTCTTTCCATGACTGAGTTGCACTTTGCTCTAAGGGTCAACCTTTGGCTGCCTACAGCTGTGGGTTGGGTCCCTTTGGATGGACTACTGGAGGGACATGGCAGGTTTGGAACCTTCTGGTCCCAGGTTTGCCCTTGCCTACCAGAGTCCTTCTGGGGGAGGTCCCTACATAAAGGTATGGGGGATCCCTCAGTGTGTAGAGGAATTTTCACCTGGCTAGGGCTACTAGACTGGGTGCCCCTAATCTGCTGATGGGGGCTTCCTCTGGACAGGGGGCCCTGGGGGTCCACTGACCTCCCTGACCTCTGCAGCCCTGGGCTGACTGAGGCAGGGTAGAGAGGGGCAGGTTACCTGCTCCAGACGGGGTACCACCTTGGAAGGGTCCTCTGCCATCAGGGGTGTGGCCAGGCCAGGCCTGACTACCTCTGTGGCAGTTCCTTCACTAGGGGTAGGGTCAGTTCCCTGAGGAGGCTGACCCTTACCTACTGTCTGGGGGGAAGAAGACTTTTCTTCAACCCTTGTGCTCTCTTTTGGGGGAGAGTGGGCCATTCTTTCAGGCTCCATCTCTCCAAATTCTTGGGCTGGGGCTGTGGCCATCACAGCCCCACTAACCTTTACAGGGACGCCCAACATCCTAAGATGGGTTTGGTGTTCCACTTCAGCCCAGGCTGAAATTTCCAGATCATTGCCCATCAGGCAATCTACAGGTAGGGTTGGGGACACTGCCACTCTTTTTGGGCCTGTGACCCCCTCCCAGCTGAGATTGACTATGGCCATGGGGTGATCTGTTCTGACACCATCAATGTTGGTCACTTGGTATTTAAACTCAGGTAAAAGCTGGTGAGGGGGGACTAGTTTCCCTGCCACCATGGTGACACTAGCCCCTGTGTCCCTAAATGCCACAGCTTTCTGACCATTAATTATTGGCTCCAATCTGTACCTGCCCAATGCTATGGGACCCATGGTAAAGGTGGCAAAACCTATACCACCATCAGAGTCAGAGGAGTCTGTTGAGGGGTCCCTGTCTAAACTAGGGCCCACCTCTGTTCCTCTTGCAAAAGCACCTAACTTTTTGGGTGCACTACTCCCAACTGGAGGATTACTACTGGTAGTACCAGGAGGGGTGGTAGTAGTTGTGGGAGGAACATTTTCTTTATTGCCAATCCTGGGGCAACTGGGATCAGTTTTCCAGTGCCCAGGCTTTTACAGACATGGCAATAGGGTTTCTTTCCAGGAGAGGAAGGAGTTTGGGACCCACCCCCAGAAGAGGAATTTTGGGGCCCTGTAGGGGACTTATCCTTAGATTTATCCCCACCTTTCTCTTGGGACTTAGTAGAATCTTTCTTCTGGTCACCACCCTGATTTCTAGTTTTTACTCTGGTTCTGACCCACTTGTCTGCCTTCTTTCCCAATTCTTGGGGAGAGGTCAGATCAGAGTCCACCAGATACTGGTGCAAAAGCTGGTTTTGACAATTATTAAGGATCTGCTCCCTCATAATCAAATTGTACAATCCTAAAAAGTCCTGCACTTTGTTGCTATGTATCCAACCTTCCAGAGCCTTTGTAGCACAATCTACAAAATCAACCCAGTCTTGAGTCTGAGCTTTTTGGGTGTCTCTGAACTTCAACCTATACTGTTCAGTGGTTAGGCCAAACCCATCTATCAGAGCACTCTTCAAGACTGTGTAATTGTCAGCATCCTCTTCTCTTACAGTGAGGAGCTTGTCTCTACCTTTGTCTGCAAAGGAGAGCCACAAGATTGCTGCCCACTGCCTCTGGGGGACCTTCTGAACTTTACAGGCCCTCTCCAGTGCAGTTATCCATTTGTGGATGTCATCCCCACTCTGGTAGGGAGGGACAATCTTGTTTAGGTTTCTATGGTCATAAGACCTGTCCCTATCTCTAGGGATATTGCTGCCACCATGGGACTCTAGTCCCAACTTTCTTCTCTCCCTGAGGAGATCTAGGGATTCCCTATCTAAAGCCAGTTGCTTTTTTCTGATTTCCAGCTGAGTTTCCTCATACCGGACCAGCCTGGCTCTCCTCTCATGAGAGGATTCCCTCCTGTGAGAGGAGACAGAGCTCCCTCTAGAGGTGCCAGAGTGGTTAGACTCCTGAGAAGGAGATCTAGACTTCCTGGGCACACTCTTAATCCTTCCTGGGGGGACAAAGAGGGCATCATTTTGATCATCCTCATCATCATCCACAGGAGGGATTGGGTTTTCCAGGTCAGGGTCATTGTCACCCTCCTGGCCAGTTTCAGAGGGGGGGCTGGGGGTATTGGTACCCCTGGCCTCCTCCTCTTCTTCTGCCCCACCCTCAGCTCCTACCCCTTCAGTCCCTACAGGCTTACTAAGGTCATAAGCCACCAACAACTCCTTGAGGTGTTGGGTGGTGGGGCTTTGGCCTGTCCTTATTTTTCTCAAGTTGCATAAAGCTCTCAATTCCAAGAATGGGAGTGTATCATACTTGGAGGGTGGAAGCTCAATGGCTTCCTGCAAGGATTCTTTAGATCCTACCCTTAAAGACATTACTAGTGTGGTGTGGTGTATGCACTACCTACTCTAGTGTGGCCTACTAAACTCTCTTGAGTTGTAGAAAGGGTTGTGCTATCCCTTAACACACAACTCTAAGTTCAGTAGAACTTACTGTTATTCTAAGCTTAAATTATATGTACCTTAGGTACCTTTAGTGGTTTTCAGTTGATCAATTCAATTGAGATTATCTGGTAAAACAATAGCAAGCTGGAATCCCACACGCTGCACACCAATGTGAGAAGTTGGCCTGGCATATGCTGTCCACTAATTATAGTGGGCACCTTGCACCAGTCCAAATCGACTCTTATGGTAGGTAGGTTAAAGACAACCTTATTGAAAGCTATCCTAGTGGTAGCTGTGGAGAGCAGCCTTCAGGCTAAGTCTTGAAGGAATGTAAAGCAGCTTGTTTTACCAGTCTATAATCTCTTGAGTGACCAAATGAAAGAGCACCACACCAGGTATATATTCAAAATATATGTATTTATTACTAAACACACCCCTCTAGTCTCTTTATGAGGCTAGAGTTCGAAGTACATAGGTTATAAGATCTTAAATCACAGTAATAGCACAAATACACGTTTGGGCCCTAGGGGCGTACCAAACCATATACCAATAAAGTGGTATGCGAACCACGACTGAACTAGACACTAGGCCTAGAGCCTCTAGAAGTGCTTGGACCACAAGGAACCACCCAAGGTAGTGACACAGGGGACCCACGGGAGACGCGTGCAGTGTAAATACACAACCGCGATACGCCGTTAACTTCTATGGAGAAAGTCGGGATCGGGAAAATAGAGGAAAGGGACACTTAGAAGAGGACTAGGACAAAACCCTTTGAGATCTAGGACTTTGAAGAGTCTCTACCCACGGGAGCACCGGAGTACTCGTGTTACCTCACCCAGGGAAGCCGGGTGCATAGGTGCCTTTCGGGGTCGGGTTTCGTCGTCGGTTCTTATGGCGATCTGCTGCAAAGTGCTGCTGGCGACCAGGGGAAAAGTGTCCGGGTGGATCCAAGAGTGGATCGGAGTTCTGAAGAACCTGAAAGCAGAGGGGACAGAGTCTGGGTCACTAGCCAGTGACCAGGGAGGCGATGGACAGATGCCCACCGATGTCGAGTGCTTCAGATTCGGTGACGGTCGTCTTGACTCTTCAGCCACGAGGTCCGGGAGGCGTTGTCGGCGACCAGGAGCAGGATTCGGGCTGCTGCTCGATGTCTGTCAAGTGCAGAGGTGTCGGCGACCAGATTGGACCCAACAAGCCTTGGCAACGGCAAGTCTCGAGTAAGATGTAGATCGTCGATGATGCAGACCAGCAAGGTCTGGGGAACTCACCCAGCGAGGGTAAGTGAGGGCAGGCCTGGAGCAACCAGGGGAGCCCTTTGGTTTCTTTAGAAAGTCTTCTGGGGACCCCCGAGCCGGCTTGCAAGGGATCGCAAAGACACCTCGGGCGGAATCACTCAACAGGGGCCCACGGTCACTCGGGACGGTGTAGGCCTCTGATCTTCGGAGGGATTTCTGCTGGAGGCCGGGACCACACGTGATCCAAAGCACAAGTTCGTAGAACGTTGAGAAGGGGTTGCACTTGACAATAGTGCACGGTACCCAGGGGTCGCGGTTCCTCGTCACTCGTGGGGTCCACTTGCCTCAGCTTCACTGGGGACTCACGATGGCCTTGGAGAAGTCAGGAAATCCACTTATTGGGCTGCAGGGACTTCGGACTCCGGCGGGAGCGGCGTAGTTTGCGACCGTCGTTGTCGTTTTTGGTGCCTGCCAAGCAGGGGAGTCACTCCTTGACTCCAAGGGAGATTCTTCAGTCCTCTAATCGTGATGTAGAGCGTCGAAGGTCCAGGGTTCAGTTTCAAAGTTTAGTCCAGGGATATCTGCTTTGCAATGGCAAGGTTCCCCTCTTATACTAAAAGAGGGGATGGACTAGCTCTATGACCCCACCTATGGGAGGGTCAAGGGAGGGGGTGGCTACACCCACTTCCCTTTGTCCAGTTTCGCGCCAGAGCAGGGGCAGGTAGCCCCTGAGCTGGTTTGAACTGGCATATGCACAGAGGAGCCTTTTGCTCCCCCAGTGCAGGACTTCAAAGCACTCTAAAAGTGCACCCACCCAGCCCCAATACACATTATCCTGTCTGGGGAGGTGGTCACACCTCCCTGCAACAGGAAACCTATTGTCCAGGCCTCCCCTGCCGGAGTTTCGTCCAGTAGCAGGAGGCCAGACTTGTGTCTGTGGCAGCAGCATCCATTTTGTGATGCCAGGGCTTCAGAAAGAAGTTACCGGGTAAGCCAGAGTTAACATGTCTTTCCCTCTAGAAGGGTGGAATGCTACCCCTGCCGCCAGGATTGGCGGGGGGTAGTATTCCAAGATGTTTGACACCAAACACGACATGTTTAGGTGCAGCCATTCCAAAGTTAGCATTTTACCGCGAGGATATAATGCGCTTAAGAGTATATGGTCAGGCTGCACTACAAACAGCATCAGAGATGGTCTCCGAACGCTGCAGAGGGCCCTGCTCATGCAGGGGCACCCTCTCACATAGGAACCATGCACTCTGCCTTTAGGATTGATAAGGCCTGCCTTAGGAGTGACTTATAGGTTTATATGTGTGTATGTATTTAGTGATATAGGTAACCTATATCACAGTAAGGGGTGCATGCACCACCCTACCCAGGCTGCAGTAGCAGACTTCTGGTGTCAGTTTGGATGGCCTTCCAGGGGTGGCATAATACATGCTGCAGCCCCTGGTAGGCCTCTGAGGTACCTATGCCCTTGGTACATAGTATACCATATACTAGGGACTTATAAGGGCACTCCAGATTCCAATCAGAGATGTGCCTAAGGCACATGGAAACCTTTTTACAGAGAAAGCAGATAGACTGGGGCCCTGAATAGCAGGATCCCAGTCCAACTAAGTCATAAACCAGCAAAACACCATAAAAAAAGTGGGGGCAACCATATAGTCAGATTCCACCTTCCTACACAGGCAATGGAGGAAGAAGGACTCGGAGGACTTGATTCTTAGTGGAGCGCTGCACTGCATTTGTTGTGCACCAGGGGTGCAACACAGACCTCTGTAGCCCCTCGGTGCAGAGTGACCCCAAAACGTCAGGGGTTCCCAACCATTTAGGGGGCCTCATTCAGCCCAAGGCCAATGAATATCATGATACCTATGAGACTTAGGGGCCCCTCATCACATTCTGCAGTTGGATCCCAACAATTTACCTACTGTTGTGCACCAGCCCCAGCATGTGTTTTATTTTTTGGGATGAGTGTAAAATCACTCAAAGGTCGAGTGTATTATTTTACTACCGAACTGGGGGGCAGATCTACAAGAAACTAACGCAGCGCGGTGCCGCAAGTCATTATGCTGCGCCGCGTTAGTTTTGAAGCACAGGGATGCAACATATTTACAACAATATGTCTCATCTCTGTGCTTCCCCCTGCGCTGGTGCACAAACTGCTGCCATGCGCCAGCGCAGGCACCCTTGCACCATGGTGCAAGTATGCCTGCGTAGTGGGGAGATTGTTTTTGTGCAGGAAGGGGCACCTTCCTGCACAAAAACAATCAATTGAGGTGATTTTCTCTTCCAATGTGTGCTGAAGAATGCAGCACGCATTGAAAGAGGAAAAAAACGAGGAGAAATGAAAACATTTCTGCTCGTTGCAACTCGCTACGCCACCCCTAGGGTGGCGTACCATTCTGACGCATTTCCAGATTTACGATTTCTCGCAAATCTGGAAATGCATCAGTGGACATGGGTGTTGCGTGGGAACACCCACAGCAACACCCATGTCACGCCCCTAACACGCAAAGTGATGTGTGAACAGGGGCGATATTTACAAGCACAGGTTAAGTCACGCAGGGTGACTTTACCTGTTCTTGTAAATATCACTTAGGCTGCGCCACCAGTGCCTCATGCAACGTGATGTACCGGCGGCGCAAGGGGCTTGTAAATCTGCCCCAGGGTCTCAAAGGCAGAACTAGACAAACAGGTAACACATTTCTGAGTTTTCGTATGTCCCAGACTAATAGTAAGCAGTGCAGTCGAGGCAGAATACTTGATTTTAGCCACTCATACATATATTTTAATGTTTCTTTGGAAATGCATACGGGCAGCAATTTGCCTCCGAGCTGTGTTTGTAATGCCTCTCAAATGCCATTAACGTTGTTTAGAGGATCTATATATACACAAAGAATCACCGGCTCATACGGGAAGCATATCACTACCTACAAGCTTATCAGTGCATAAAAACAAATTTAAGGCATACAGCAGACACAAAGAGCAGTAGCTCACCACTGTTCCCTGTTTGTATGAGAGCCTGGGCACAGAAAGCACACACAGTGCACCCCCTTCTCAAGAACTGTATGGTGCAGCATTTCACCATGACTCAGGACCCGAAACCTCAGCTCTCTCACGGGTAGAAATAAAGCATAGCAAACAAGCACCTCTATCAAACAAAGGTGATATGTCATAGTTAACCCCACTTCTAATAAAATCTTGTCTATAAAGCTGTCCTAATACTGCCCAACCACAACTTCCTGATCATTGCAAACACATTGGATATCATACCTCATTGCAAATCTCTTCCTATATGATGGGTAGCACGTGTTTGGTAGTAGGACTCTGTTAGACCTTTCAGCCTTAGAACGGCCTCCCCCCCAATTTTTTTGCTTTCCTCCTCCACTTTTTCTGACCTCCTTTTTGCTGGTATTAGGACTCTGCACACTTTTCCACCCTAACCAGAGCTAAAGTGCTTGTGCTCTGTCCTTTACACATGGCAATATTCACTTAACCCCAAATAGCATATTTAATGTACTTATAAGTCCCCAGTAAAGTGGCACTAGCTGTGCCTGCGGCCTGTAAATTAAGTGCAACTAATGAGTCTGCAGCACTGATCGTGCCACTGACTTAAGTAGCTTTTTCACCATGTCTCAGGCCTGCCATTGATGAGCCTGGGTGTGCAGTTTTAAACTACCATTTCAACCTGACAAAATAAACATTTTTTCAGGCTCTAGCCTTCCTTTTTAATATCTATAAATCACCTGCAGGGAAGGCCTTGGACAGTCCAGAGGGCAGGGTGCAAGGTTTTAAAAGGTAAGACATCTACTTTTAAGTTTTATATGTCCTGGTAGTCAAAAACTCTTAAAATCGTTTTTCGCTACTGCAAGGCCTAGCTCTCCGATAGGATAACATTGGAGTTGCCTTATTACATTTTATAAGTGCAAATTCCAAATGGGAAGACACAAGTAGTTCATGTTTGGCGTCTCTGGAATCCTCATTTAACATCCTAACTTATGAGGAAGTCGAATTTTAAAATACAATTCTGAAAATGCCACTTTTAGAAAGTTGGCATTTTCTTGTCTTAGCCATTTGGTGCCTGCAGCCTGTCTCTAGTCACATGACTGGGTGTAGTTGGCAGTTGGGCTTTGTGTATTCGTCCTAGCCACACACAGCCACACACAATGGGAGCTTAGGTGTGACTGGGTGGGCCATCTTTAGCAGGGTGGAAGGGAGGAGATGGACGCAGCCTCACCAACACCTGAATAGGGTGTGTCCTGTCCCCACACAAAGGGCCTAACAACCCTGCATTGTCACGCAAGCCAGCTTGGAGCTGGGGCAGGGGAAGCAGGGAGTTCCTTGCACTTAAAAGCCACTGCCTAGAACCTTCTCCCACCTTCCAGAACCAGGGCATCTGGTTATAAAAGATGAACCTCAGACACCCCCACTTCAGTACTCTTCTGGACCTGTGAATACTCTGCCAGGAAGAAGGACTGCTTTGCTACTGAAGGATTGCCACTCTGCTGGACTGTATTCTGCTGGACTCCTGCTTTGCTGTGCTGACCTACTGCCTTCTGCCCTCTTGTCTGGGTGAGAAGGACTGGACCTGCATCTCTTGAACCCAGAACACAGAGTGTCTCTAAGGGCTAGTGGACTTGCCTCCTGATCTGAAGTCTCAGGAACATAACAGGCTTACAACAAGCTTGCACCTGGACTCTTGGAAGTGGACTTAAGGTGCTTTGCCAGCCTCTGTAGATCTAGCAGAACCGACACATCACCTCTGTCGTGTGGTGCAACCCCGAGCTGAACCGAAACATCTCTGCTGCTGCGTGGATTGGACCCATTGCAAAAGACTTGTATTGTCACTGCATCCCACATTGACTTCAGAACTGCCACTGCGTGGTGCCTTCTCGGTGCAGGCCCTCGCATCTTTCATCGACGGCAGCCTCAACGATGAAGATAGACACCTCATCACAGCCTCGCAGTTCATCGGAACCACTGCATTGCCCCAACTGTGCGCTGTATTCCTGATGCAGAATTTTGCAATGCAAGCCCATAGACGGGATCCTCCATGTCGACACAACAGCACCTCACACCACAACTTCACCTCACCTCAGAACCAATGCATCGTTTCATCGATGTGGATCCATGCAACGCTTCGCAACCCAGGATTTAAGGTATTCTGTTCAGTGGGCCTAACTGGGTCCCTGTATCCGGCCCGTCTTCCATCGCGGTCAGCCTGAACTTGTGACTTTGTCCCTGTCTGGCGCAACCAGATTCTCGCAGTTGGCGCTTTATGCTTTGTGGCGGTCTTTTCCCTAAAAACGTAAAAATTCAGGGGCTTATTTACAAGCCCCTTGCGCCACTTTTGCATAATTTTTAACATGGGAAAAGTGACGCACTGTAGGCGCAAGGGGCTTGTAAATAAGCCCCTCAATATCTCCGGTTATAATAATTGGATTTTTGTCATTTTGGTCTTGTTTTATTTGTTAAAAATCACCCTAATTTTCTAATATTGCTGTGGGTCCTTTTGTGGTGTGTTTTCTCTGTTTTACTGTCTGAAGAATTGCTCAAATACTTTACACATTGCCTCTAAGTTAAGCCTGACTGCTCTGTGCCAATCTACCAGGGGATTGAGGACAAATTAATTTGGGGTTTGCTTGTGCCTTACCCTGACAAGGATTGTGGCTGCTACTTGACCATGGCTCACAGTCAACCAACAATCCCATTTCTAACACTGGTGATCAGCGGTGAGGATTGGACTTGTGTTTGTGCAGTGCCATACAGTAATTAAGTGTTACACTGCCACCCCACATGAATAATGTAAGACCAATTTGAGTTGAATTCCCCCTAAATGGCCTTTTTTGATTTTTCAAAATTCACTCTCTCTCTGTTGTGCCTGAATCCACCTCTTCAAGAATGGAGTTTGAGATGGCAAACATGGAGTCCTACACTATGACCCAGCTCAAAGAGTTCTGTAAAGAGAGGGGACTTCCAACCAAGAGCATCACCAGGAAGGTGGAATTGCAAAAGGGGCTGCAGGCCTGGTCAGAAGTCCACCAGCCACTTGCGACTGAAGGAAATGAGGAGATTGACAGCTAAGGAGAGGATTTGGACGTCACTCCCGAGGGTCAACAGACTACAGAAGGGGATGACCTCACCACAATTTTAGAGCTCTAGGGAAGAGAGCAGAGTCTCTTCATGAGGCCTGTCCCCAGAGAAACTGGTGGAGAGGAGGGAGGAGAGAGAGAGTTCAAGCTGGAAATGGCCAGACTGAGGATGGAAGAGAAGAAACTGGCCAAGGATACTGAACAAATAATGGCTGTGGTTGAGAGGGCCTTAGAGAAATAAAAGTTAATATTGGCTCATGAACTGAGCTTGAAAGAGCTGGACCTCAAGGCCAGACAGGCAGAATCCAGCAGTGATGGTTGCCGCATACCTGAAATACCTGTAGGAGACAAAAAAATCCACATCCCCAAGGTTTTGGCTCCCAATTATGTGGTGGGAGATAACATTGACAAGTGGAGCACACTGTCTGGAGGGAGGTAGAGCTCAGGTCACACTTGGAGATTTTGGGATTGCCTAAATGGGTCTGTATGACCACAAGGTCAATGGCTGCCAAGGAAGGGAGTCAAGGGCATCTGGAACCAGAAACAATGGCCCAGACAGCTGCCAAGAAGGAGAGGGGCAAGGGGAGTGGAAGTTCCCATGGTCGGGGTTGACAGGGGCACCTGAGGAGGATGCCCTCGAGCCAACAGGGAAGGACATTGCCACCCTGGGTGACCTGCTGGAGCTTGCTAGTTGGTTAGTTGAGTATGGGCCCACCAGGGACGAATTCTGCAAGGCACAGAAAGAGTGCCGCACTCTAGAGGGTTTGAGGAGGCATGCTGAGGCCCAGGCAGCAGGTGATACCTCTGGAGGTCACCTGATCTAATGGGAGAATGGCCTCCTATAAAGCGAGTCTTAGGCTCCTGGATCAAGGGCAGCCCGTATGCTGGTGATACCCCAGTGTTACAGGACATTCCTACTGGGTTTGGCTCATGACATACCACTGGCAGGACATCTGGGCAGGGCAAGACCTTCGCTAGGCTTGTTGCCCACTTCCGTTGGCCCCAGATGAATCAGATGCATTCTGTAGGCCCTGCCCCACCTTCCAGGTCTGTGGGAAGTCAGGGAAAAGCTCATGACACCCCTGACCCCATTGCCTGTTGTTGGCACTCTCTCTGAGAAAGTAGGCATCAACGTTATTGGACCCTTGGACCCCAAGACAGCTTTAGGCAACAGGTTTATCCTGGTCTTGATGGACCATGCTACTCACTACCCAGAGGCCATCCTTCTGAGGTCGGTGACTGCACCTGCAGTGGCCAGGGCCCTGATGGGGATTTCTACCTGTGTGGAGTTCCCCAAACAGGTAGTGTCTGACAGAGGCACTAAGCTTCATGCCAGCGTACATAAAGTCCATGTGGAATGAGTATGGGGTAACTTATATGTTCTCCACATCCTATCACCCCCCAAACCAACAGTCTTGTGGAGAGATTTAACAAGACCTTGAAAGGCATGATATTGGCCCTACCGAAGCCCATGAGGCGTGAGTGAGACATTCTCCTTCCATGCCTTCTCTTTGCCTACTGGGAGGCCCCCTCTTAGCCTGGTGAGAGAGGGGTTGGATCAAGAGCCTAGGAAACCTCCTCAGGATGTTGTCAGCTACATGTTGGCCCTCTGCAACCTGATGCATCTTGTATGGAAAAAGGCAAAAACCCATCTTAGCCCAGTCAAGAGGTCATGGAACTCTGGTATGATCAGAAGGACACTCTGGTAGAGTTTTAACCTGGCTAGAAGGTGTGGGCTGTGGAGCCTGTAAAGCCTAGAGCTCTCCAGGATTGCAGGACAGGCCCATATGAGGTGAAGATACGGAAAGGGGAGTCCCGCTACCTGGTGGATCGCAAGACCCCTAGGAACACCTTAAGGGTGCTCCACATGAACCGCCTCAAATCACAGTTTGAGAGGTCTAAAATGAGCATGCTCCTGGTGACAGATGAGGGAGTGGAAGAGGAGAGCGAGCCTCTCCCTGACCTTCTTTCTGCAAAGGAACACGATGGGTCAGTGGAAGGTGTCAACCTCGCCCCTACTCTGACCCCAGAACAGCAGAGTGACTTCACCAGTTACTGGGGCAGTTCATGTACCTGTTCTCCCTCACCCCTGAACTCGCACACATGTGTGTTCATAACATTAACACGGGAGACAGTCCAACTGTTAAAAATAAAATTTACAGGTTGTCAGACAAGGTGAGGGCCAGTATGAAGGAGGGGGTCTCCAAGATGCAGGTGTTAGGGGTGATTGAGCCCTCCAACAGTCCCTGATCCAACCCCATGGTGCTGGTACCCAAGACTGCCCAACCGGGCACCACCCCAGAAATTAGGTTCTGTGTGGACTACCAGGGCCTCAGTTCCGTCATGAAGACTGATGCACACCCCATCCCCTGAGCTGATGAGCTCATAGACAGCCTGGGTGATGCCAAGTTCCTCAGTACAGTTGATTTAACAACAGAGTGCTGGCAGATTGCTCTGACTAAGGGGACAAATGAGAGGTCTGCATTCTCAACCCCAGAGGGCCACTTCCAGTTCTGGGTAATGCCATTTGGTTTGAAAACTCCACCGCCACCTTCCAGAGGTTGGTCCAAAGGGTCCTGGCTGGGAAGGAGGCCTTCTGTGCCGCCTAACTGGACAACATATCTGTCTACAGCTACTGCTGGGAGGAACATCTGTACCACCTCCCAGAGGAGCTTCAGTCCCTGCAGCAGGCAGGCCTGACTAGCAAGGCCAGTAAGTGCCAGATAAGGCAGGGTTCTGTGGTTTATCTGGTCTGGTCCACCTGATGGGTGGGGGCAAGGTGCAGCCCCTCCAGTCCAAAACTACATTTATCTTGGCCTGGCAGCCCCCTAAAATACAGACTGAAGTGAGGGCCTTCCTGGGCCTCACAGGATACTATAGGAGGTTTGTTAAAGGATGCAGGAAAGTGCCCTTTTTGGATGGTCACCCCCTCTACTTTTTGCTCTAGATGCTATGATAAATGATCTGAATGTGCGCTAGGATCTGCTAACCTGGCCCCAGTGTCAGTGCTCTTTCCCTCAAAAGGTAATGTGAATTGGTATACCCAATTTGCAAGATGCTTTATCCCCCTTGTAAGTCCCTAGTAAATGGTACCAGTGGTACCCAGGGATAGGGAGTTAAAAGGGGTCACCAGGGCTGCAGCACTATTTGTGCCACCCTGAGTGACCCGAGTAAAAGTAAAGCCTGCAGGGCTGTTATCGCAGCATGCACGAGCAGCCCCCTAATGGAGATCAACCCTGCACACCCCATGGGTGACAGGGTCACCTCACGGCCTTAATATAAGTAAACCATCTCTTTGGTACGCCTCCTTTAGTCCAGGAGTTAGGGTGCATTATGTTAATGGTGACGACATGTATGTGAAAGCATACATGTCATTACAGTGATCTCTCCATTAAAGATCACTGTAAGTGAACGGCGGTTCATAGGTTAACGTGGATTGGCTACCAGGTGACCCAGAGTTAGCCAGCTCCATTATGGTACCACCGATTTTAGTTGTGTTTGGTACCAAACACCATGCTTTTTCACCCCTAACACAGCCTTCATGTCCAGGGTGAGCGGGCATTTACCTGGGTGGCATCCTTAGAGCTTGCCCCATGTTGCCACAGTCTCCCTGTGCTTTGGCGAGCATTCCAAGCCAGTTGCCGTCAAGACTGAATTCTGCCCTTCTGCTAGGGAGTGCTATTACCCCAAGAGGATAGAGACAAAAGGCCTGGTCAGGAAGGAGGTCACACCTTTGCCCTCCCTAGGATGGCCAGTGAATGACATATCAGGGCAGTGAGCCTCAAAGGCCACACCACCTCTCATATGTGTGTGACTTGTCTCCCAGTGGAGACAAAGTTCCCCCCCCCACCCCCAGGGACTCGTGTGGGAAATTAGGGATTCAGGAGGTGTACAGCCCCCAAAGTATAGCCACACCTCTAGGGTGGGTTACTTGGTCTGTACAGACGAGGATGGCTCATGCCATCTTGAAAAGTCCCCCAAAAAGTGGGTTTTGGGTAGTTTGGTGACATACACCCCCTGGATGTGGTCGCCTCAGGTGTGAATTAGCCGCAGTATCAGTATCCCATTGGCTACTGACCATCACACCCCTAAACACCCGTGAAATCCAGGATTTAAGGATCACCCCTGGCATCAGAACTTGAAATCTGCTCTGAATAAGAAGGACAAAGAAGAGACCTGTGTCTGCACAAGGCAGGACTCCACAAAGAGAAGGTGCTAAGTTCTGCACCTGTGTCAGCCCCCCTGCACCCTCCAGACTACGACTCATCGCAGACTAGAGACCAGTTCAAAAAGGAAGGTGAACCCCTATGCAACCAAAAGACTTCCCCAGGACTCCCTAGGGCTAGAGGTACTAGTCGCCTGCTGTCAGCAGGCACAAACCGCAACTCCGAAGATCAAGAAGGACTGTCCACTGGGCCCTGTCGCGGACCAGCCCAAATGTAACTGTCCAGGTGCCTTCTGGGAAGTTTAGTCCTGAACCCCAGCGAGTCTCAGCTCACTACAGCATTCCTATGACCTCCGGAAGAATATTTGCTTCAAGCACTGGATTTACAGCGGCCAAGGTATGTTGGTGGTCATGCTGACTACTGACCCCTTTACGCGACGCTCCAAGAAGAGAGAATTGTCTGCTCCATCAACCTCCTGCTTCTGTGTCACAGTTGTCGAGGGCTTGCCTCCCAAACCTGTTTGCTTTGGCAGGCCTGGCAAAGCAGCCCCTGCAGCTCCGGTTCAGCACCAAGGATAGCCATGTACACCTCTGCACATGAGATGCCCGAGCTAGGCAGAGGTGTTCTACTTGGTGATTCTTGGTCCTGGGGCCCCTCCAAGCTTAACCTTCAAGGGCTCCCCTGAACCTAACCTGCAAGTGACCGAGTGTCACAAGAGTGCTTTTTCAGGAACCGGGGCGCCCTTTTTTTAGCTTCAAGGACAGCCAAGTCACCTCTGCACCCGGATTCCCTGGGCAAGGTAAAATTGCTCTGACTGTCAAGGCTCGGTCTGTGGACCCGCAAGACCATAACTCCAAGTGGGTTCCTTTGAATTCAACCTTCACTGGTCTAACCCAAATGACCAAGCTGTTACATGCCTTAAATCATTTTTATGTGATCACGAGCTGATTCAATACTGTGACTGACCAACTCACAATAAAGGAGAAATCCTGGATCTCATCATCTCCAAAGGAAACACTGTCACACTGGATAACATTACCCCTTGTGATTGGTCTGACCATCACAGCATCTTCTTTTATATTAACAGAGAGGTGTCCCTGAGGAAGGCTCAACCGAAGAAGCTGAAGATATGGAAAATGGACCTTAGACATATCAATACAGCTGAACTAGCAACCCAATGTAAATTTGCCCTTTCCTCCCAAGCGGACATGTCAGAGGTCCATTTACTCACGGACCTTTACAACTCTACTATCTCAAGTATCATGGATTTCATTGCACCACTCCAACAAAAAAATGCTTCAACAAAAATCTCCAAACCGTGGTTCAATGACAACCTAAATTCTGAACGACGCAACCTAAGGGCAATTGAACGATCTTGGAGATTCAAACCATCCTCGGATCTGCTAAAAGTCCTTAGAACGGTAAGGAACACTTATAACAAACAAATCAAGAGCGCCAAGGCCAATTACTTCAGATCCCAACTTAATCAAGCCTCTAATCGCCCCAAGAAACTTTTTGAAATTGTTAAACAATAATCAGTGGAAGCTCCCAATCGCCCTGACCCAGGTCTCAGCCCACCCTCATGCGACGCTCTGGCTGCGTTCTTTACTGAGAAATCAAGACTCATCAATATTGAACTAGATTCTAAGAAGGCTTCTTTGCCATCCTATGGGCTTGCGCACCCTCCAGCCCTCGTAGAAAAGCTTGAACCAACTAATTTGAGCACCAAGAACAATTGTATTGTATTGTAATTGCATTTATATAGTGCTTACTACCCCTGACGAGGCGTCGAAGCGCTTTTTCGGCGAGTAGCACGCTACTCCGGGACCCATAGAGGATTAGTGTTGAATTAGTATAGTGAAACATGCAAGTACATTTTAAGTGGTGGATAGGTTAGTCAGTTATTTGGATTTGGAATGATAGCAGAAGGATAGAGGAGGAAAAAAAGTTTGTATTTATATAGCGCTTGTTACCCCTGATGGGGTGTTGAAGCACGCTACTCCGGAAGCCCATAAAGGATTAGTGGTGAATTAATATGGTGAAATATGAAAGTAGTTTCAGTGGTGGATATTAGTCAGTTATTTGGAGTGAGAAGGATAGCGGAGGGATAAAAAGGGAAGAAAGGTTTGCATTCATATAGCACTTGTTACCCCTGATGGGTATTGAAGTGCTTTTCTGGCGAGTAGCACGCCACTCTGGAACCCATTAAGGATTAGTGTTGAAAATTAGTGTAGTAAAAAATGAAGTAATTTGAGTAGTGGATATGTTATTCGGTTATTTGGGTAGAGAAGGGTAGGTGGCGGGATAGAAGAGGGAAAGAGGTTTGCATTTATATAGCGCTTGCTACCCCTGATGGGGTTTTGAAGCGCAAGTAGCATGCTACTCTGGAACCCATAAGTATTAGTGTTGAATTAGTATGGTGAAACATGAAAGTAATTTTAGTGGTGGATATGTTAGTCAGTTATTTGGATTGAGAAGGGTTGGGGAGGGTAGAAAGGGAAAAGGTTTGCATTTATATAGCGCTTGTAACCCTGATGGGGTGTTGAGACGCTTTATTGGCGAGTAGCACGCTACTCTGGAACCCATAAAGGATTAGTGGTGAATTAGTATAGTTGAAAATGGAATTTGAGAATTGAACATGTTAGTCTGTTAATTTTGATTGAAAAGGATAGTGGAGGGATAAAAGACTGAAGGATTTTTATTTTTATTTTTTTTATTTTTTTTAGGTCTTAGCAGTAGGAGGAGGCTTTTGGATGAGTAAAAGGGGGTTTTGGAGGGGAGGAGTCAGGGAACAGTTTAGAAAGGTTTGTTTTAGGGGATCGGTATAGTAAAAGAGGTGTCAGATGATGCAAGGAGGGTAGAGTAGGAGAGAGTCTAGAAAGGGTTATTTTGGGGATCATAGTAGTGGTATGTGGTTTGGGATAAATGAGTGTGTGGATGTAGAGGATATATTGATAAATGTATAGGATGAGAGATAGGGTAGTGCATTGGAAAGAGTAGTAGAAAGAAGTTTGGGATGAGTCAGAAGGTTGGGCTAGAAGATATATTGAGATAAGTATAGGCTGAGAACTAGGGTAGTGCCTTGGAATTGCTAAATTAGAAGAAAGTGATAAATATATAGATCCATAAGTACATTGAAAGTATATAGATACATAAAGGAGGTAAGTATATGTAGATTAAAGATATTGATAGAGGCACAGGTTGAGAAATAGGGTAGTGCATTGGATATGCTTTTTCTGGAGAAAAGTAACAGAGACACAGATCCAAGTACATGGAAGGTACATAGATACACAATGGAAGCAAGTACATGTAGACCAAAGATGATATTTATTTATTTATTATTATTTTTTTTTTCTCTCAACAACATAATTATTCTACATGTTTATACAAAGCAATACACAAAGATAGGTACATGTCTATAGTGAAAACAAATGCTTATATACAGAGGGATATGCTGTAAATTTCTGTTTGCGTATGGTGCTTATGTGGGGAAGAGCCAATTCTTGAGTAGTTTTCTGAAGATAAGGTGGTTGTCGGTGGATCTTATGTTGGGGGGTAAAGAGTTCCATAGTTTGGCTGCTTGAACAGAGAAGGATGTGCCACCCATGTTTTTTTTCTTGTATCTTGGGATTTTGAGGCGAGATGCTCCTTTAGAGCGGAGGTTCCTCTGTTGAATGTGTTTGGTGATATTATTCCTGATGAAGAGCGGTCCCATTCCATGTATTGCTTTATGGGTGATACAAAGCAGCTTGAACGTGGATCTTCTGGCAACCGGTAACCAATGCAGGGCTTTCAAGGCAGGGGAGATGTGGTCTCGCGGTTTGATATGCAAGAGTAGTCTGGCAGCCGAGTTCTGAATCCGTTGTAGTCTTTTCATGGTTGTTAAAGGTGATCCGTGGTAGAGGCTATTGGCGTAATCGAGTTTGGACAGAACAAGGGAAATGGTAGCTTGGACCTTGTGCGGAAATCCCAAATGAGGGAAAATGCGTTGCAGCGTTTTTATAGTGACAAAGCTTGATCTTGCTAGTTTGTTCACTTGGGCATTCATCGACAGCTTGGAGTCCATGGTCATTCCGAGGTTTCTTACTTCCTTCAATACTTTAGGTGGTGATCCCAGTTCATTAGGCCATGCAGCAAGCGGGTTGTAATGTTTCCAATCGCCACACGTGAGTATTTCCGTTTTTGAAGTATTCAATTTGAGATGGCTCCAAGTCATCCACTGATCCACGGCTCTGAGACAGCTGAAAATTGGTGATTTTCCAATGTCTTTGGGGCATTCCAGTTGAAGGAGTATTTGCGTGTCATCTGCATAGTTATAGCACGTGAGGTGAAATTTATTGATCAGTAATGGTAATGACTTCATGTAGATGTTGAAAAGCATGGGCGAGATGATAGAACCTTGAGGGACCCCTGCTTTTGTGGAGTACGGTTTGGACGAGAAAGGTGGGGTATTGGTGACATTAGTTCTGTTTCGAAGGTAGGACGCGATCCAGTCTAGAGCAGTTCCCTCTATGCCGGCTTCATAGAGTCTTTGTTTCAGAGTGTCATGGTCAACCGTGTCAAAGGCAGCCGAGAGGTCCAAGAGGAGTAGCTCAGCAACTCCGTTGCGGTCAACTGTATTTTTCAGGTCATCCCAGATGGCAAGGAGGGCAGATTCAGTGCCTCTCCCCGGACAGAATCCTGTTTGAAAGTCTGAAAGTATGTCATTCTCTTCAATGAATTGTGACATCTGGGCGAACGCTGCTCTTTCTATTAGTTTGCCCAGGAAAGGTCCATTTGTAATGGGTCTGTAGTTGTCAGGGTTCAGCGGGTCCAAGTTTGTTTTCTTCAGTAAAGGGCGTATGTGTGATTTTTTGAGTTCTTCTGGAAATATTCCGGTAGTGAAGGAATCGTTGATGATTCTTCTTACTGGAGTGGCAGTAGAGGTTGTTAAAAGAATTGTTTTGAAAATTTGTGGTGGACAGGGTTCAGAAGGGCTGCCGGCAGGCCTGCTTGACCAGGTCCATAAATTCATCGTGTGAGATGTGTTGGAAGGAACGGAGAGGCTTGGTTAGAGTATTCTTGGATTGTTGTTTTGTACAAGGGTTAGTGCTGGTGCTTTGTTTCTGTTTTAAGTATGAGTCCAACGTGTCTGCTTTGTCCGTGTAATGATTTGCCAGTTTGTCTGTGAAATCTTGAGTAACAGGATGGGTTCCTTCTAGGCAATTTGGTTTGCGAAATTCATTGAGTATTTTATAGAATTCTTTATTTGCACATTTAGCGTTTTGAATTCTGTCTGAATAGTACCTTTTCTTAGCTTTTTTGATAGCCGACTTGTATAATCTGTTAATTTTTTGTAGGTGAAGTTTGTCTTGTTTGGCGTTTGTTTTGAGCCAGGTACGTTGCAGCTTTCTAATTTGTTGTTTTATGTCTTTTATTTCTATGTTTCTCCAAGGTGCTTTTTTTCTTTTGTTCTGTTGTGTGGTTTTGAGTGGTATCAGGATGTCAAAAGCTTCTTGTAGCCACTCATATAGTTTTTGAACAGAATTTATTGTTTCTAGATTTGTACTTGATGTTAGTTGTGTTTCTAAGTGTTCCAAATTGAGTTTGTTCCACGGCCGATAGGTGGATGGATGTAAGGTAGTTTTAGGTTAGTCGCTTAGTGTTGTTTTATGTTGGAAAGTAAGCAAGTGGTGGTCTGACCATGTGACTGGAGTTATAGTTTGAAAGGTAACTAGTTCAGTATTAGCAAAAATGACATCTAGGATATGTCCAGCGGTGTGTGTCGGTTTGTGGACAATCTGATGGAGGTTCAGTGCGTCTAGGCCAGTGATTATTGTTTTTGGATGGGTCATATTGGGTTTGTCAAACCAAATGTTGAGGTCACCCAGAACGCATAGGTTGGAGTGTATTGTTATCTGGTTTGAAACTGTGTCTAGAAGTGCGTCTGGGAATGTTGCCTTGCTTGGTGGAGGTCTGTAAAGGAGCAGGAAGTTACAGGAGGAAGACTGTGTAGGATTGCATCTTGTTAGAAGAGCCTCACAATTCTTTATGGAGATGTCGTCAATTTTAGTGATATGTATTGTTTGCCTGAATACAACAGCTAGACCACCTCCTTTTTTGGCTATACGATTTTGGGTGATTGTTTGATAGGCTAGAGGAATGGCTTCATGCAGGACTGGAGCCATATCCTCTCCCAACCATGATTCGGTTATGAATAGTATGTCTGGTTTTGCATCTGTGAGAAGGTCGTAGATGTGATGCTTGTTTTTAGAGAGGGATCGAGCATTTATTAGTAGTCAGTTTAGAGAGTGGCCTTTGGTGATTGTGAGACTTTGTTTTGTAGAAGAGTTGTCAGTATTGTGTGGGTTTGTAGCAGGTGTGTTTTTAGAGCTGGCAATAGCTGTATTAGGCTAGCAATCGTGTAGCTGTTCTGTATCATGTTCCTCATCCAGCATGCTAAGAAGGCATTTTGATGGGTCTGCGTGTGTATGTGGTGGAGATGGTGTTTGAGAGTGAGTTGGAGTGCTGTGTTGTTTTCGTGGTGTAACATTGTGAAGTAGACATGGGGAAGCGAAGTTGTGAGGTATGGCATGTTGCTTATATTGTTTGCGTGTGTTTAATGCGGAAGGTGTATGAGTCAGGGGTGGTGGTGCAGCAGGTGGGTCATGTAGTAAGGTTCTAAATTGTCCAATGGATGAGAGGCGGTTAGAAGAGAGTTGCTGTGTTGCTGTATCTGTGTTAGGTGTGGTGGAAGAGAGAAAGCTTGGCATTGGAGTTGGTTCCTTTGGGTTTGAAAGGTGGGTGTATGTTTGTATTTTGTGATGGTAAGTATTATGAGGTGTTGTGCTTTGAAGATCTTGTTGTGCTGGTGAGTGTGATATGTTTTGTTTTTGAGGAGTAGTGAAAAGGGGTGCTGATGTATATGTTTCATGCAATGGATTTGGTTGTATAGTATTGTTTGTGAGAGGAGGTTGTACGGTAGAGGGGGTGGTGATGTGTTTATGAGTAGAGTGTATGATGTGTGTAGGTGGGAATGAAGTAGAGGTAAGAGTGTTTGTCTTAGACTGGTTTGTTGCAAGAGTTAAAAAGTGTGGTGGTCTGCAGTGTGTGTGTTGTACGTTAGTGTTATTATGGTAGAAGGGAGAGGAGGGTGTTTGTTGGACAAATGATGGAAGGATAATTATGTGTTTGTTAGTGATAAAAGGTGGTATTTAGGTGTAATTACAGCAGGGAGCGTGTGTCTGGATGGGATGTAGTTATGTATGGTGTTGATTGGCATTGTGTTAGTGATGAGTGTATTGGTTAGTGGTATAGGATAGGGTTGTGTACTGTTTGTAGGTGATGGTGGATATGTGTGGTAGTTGGGATAGTAGGGTGTATAGATGTGGTTTGGTTGGTTTTGTAGTGCATGCTGGTACATTAATCTGTGCATAGTGTTGTGCGTGGTGTACATTTGGTGTGTGTGTGTTGCTCTGTTTGTGGATGTGGATGGTGTGGGCTGGGTGTTGCTTAATGGGAAGATGGACAGCATTTCTGGCCATGGCCCTGGCCAGTCTCAAACAGGCTCAAACAGGCAACTGCCCTTGTCCTCTCTGCCCTTAGCCTCGACGCCCGGGCTGAGACCCCGCAACCCTGGCCTTTCATAGCCCTAGTAATTAGGTGACCCCATCAGCCAATGGGAACCCTAGCCCTAACACTATCCAATCACAACACTAGCCCTAAAAATCTAGAGCCAATAGGAGATCAGGACCTTACAGCCAATATTAGCCCTAGTCCAAGCACCCAATAAGTTCAAACCCCTGATCCCTACGTCCAATAGAGGCCCTAGCCCTACCAGTAGTCCCAACCCTGGTCCAAGCAACCAATGGGACAGGAAGCCCTAGTCCCTCCTTCCAATAGAAAGGCTAGCCCTACTCTTAGTACCACACCTAGTTCAACAACCAATAACACCTGAAGCCCTAATCGCTACTTCCAATTAAAGGACTAACCCTAGCCCTAGTTCCACCTTAGTCCCAACAACCAATAACACAGGAAGCCCTAGTCCCTACTTCCAATAGAAATCATAACCCTAGCCCTAGTCCCAACCCTACATTGATTGAATCACAGACCCAGAAACCAATCAGAACCCTCAAATACCCAACCAATGAGGACACTAACCCAATCGAATAGAAACATCAGATACAACCACCAATCAGTGTATACATGTACCAACCACTAGCAGACTATATAAGGTCCCAGCAACCTCAGACAAGGTTTGCTGGCCAGGGAGTTGGAAGCTGCTTCTCCTGATCAGAATCTCCTAGGAGACAGACAGGCTCAATCCACACTTTGGACTTCCTTCAGGTAAAGGCCTCACAAACTTGAAATCTAACAATACTGTTTGAATAAAACTTTACTCCCTCTCCTGGCCAAAAAACGAAGTGCACAGTCCCTATTAAACACAGTTTAAACAGCTCACAGAAGCACCCTCTGATGTAGAATATCCCTGTTGCTGGGGGGGGGGGAGGCAGGTGGTGCTGGTTTCACTGGCTTGATAACACAAAATAGTCGCTGGGGGTGCACTGTTTAACATACAGGTCTTAGCACAGAGCAAAGGATAAATTTGGAGGGAAAACTGAATAGTCACCAGGAATGAGAGGGAAAGACTACAGAGTTTGGACTGCAAATCCCACAATTCAACACGTTAAATGGAAGCCATCATGGGCAGGAAAACCACAAGTTTAAAACACAAAACAGGTGATAAAATATGCAATCACAGGCAGGTTAAAACTACAATTTTAAACTGTAACAACCACAGGCAAAGACAGTAATCACAGAAAGGGGAAATCGTTTTTTTTTAAACTTTGGGGGGGGGGGGAGGGGGGAGGAAGAGACAGCACTAGTCTGCCTCCTTACCACTTCCTGGACTCTGCTCACTGCAATCTGGGGCACAGGTAGGCTGCAACTCACAAGATGGAGGAGAATGATTTGGGGTGCACCCAGCAAAGCCTTAAGGGGCCTGGGCAGGTGTGAGGGGAGGGCTCAGAGTTGCCTGGGAGGTGAATAGCCAATCCCCTGTCCCAGGTCTGCTGGCCTGGGGGTGGGGACTGGGACTGGGGAGCTGCTCTATTCACAGATCTCCTAGGAGACAGACAGGCTCAATCCACACTTTGGACTTCCTTCAGGTAAAGGCCTCACAAACTTGAAATCTAACAATACTGTTTGAATAAAACTTTACTCCCTCTCCTGGCCAAAAAACGAAGTGCACAGTCCCTATTAAACACAATTTAAACAGCTCACAGAAGCACCCTCTGATGTAGAATATCCCTGTTGCTGGGGGGGGGGGGGCAGGGAGGGCTGGTTTCACTGGCTTGATAACACAAAATGGTGGCTGGGGGTGCACTGTTTAACATACAGGTCTTAGCACAGAGCAAAGGAGAAATTTGGAGGGAAAACTGAATAGTCACCAGGAATGAGAGGGAAAGACTACACAGTTTGGACTGCAAATCCCACAATTCAACACGTTAAATGCAAGCAATCATGGACAGGAAAATTACAAGTTTAAAACACAAAACAGGTGATAAAATATGCAATCACAGGCAGGTTAAAACTACAATTTTAAACACTGCCTCATGGGGCACCTTTACTCTCTTCAGCGAAAGAGACATTAACAAGATGCTTCAGAGTATCAACCAATCCAATCATTTTAGCGACCTGTTACCACCCTCTGTCTTCAAGGAAATAAAGGAAGTCGTCATCCCCCTTTGGACAAAGATTATCAATGCTTCACTGACTCAAGGTACGATCCCTGATTGTCTAAAAGCAGCTCAGGTTTCACCTATACTAAAAAAACCTAATGCTGATAGTACCGACCTTAACAACTTACGCCCTATCTCCAACATCACTACTCTGGCCAAACTCCTTGAAAAATGCGTCCAATCACAACTTTGCGCTCACATTGAGAATTTCCAACACCAATCTGGCATTCGGAGTGGGCACAGCACCGAATCAGCTCTCATTCACGTTATGGATGACATTTTAAAAATGCTCGACCAAAATTAATCTTGCCTCCTAATCCTCCTTGACCTTTCCTCTGCGTTTGACACTGTAAATCACGACAACTTCTTATCTATTTTGGAGCACAGGATGGGCCTCTCTGGCCTGGTGTTGCAATGGTTCTCGTCCTTCCTCCATCACAGATCCCAAAGAATAAAGGTGAACCACTCTCTATCCCAGCCCACGCCAGTATCCATGGGGTCCCACAAGGGTCCACCTTATCTCCCATACTCTTCAACTTATTCTTGGAACCGCTAGCTAATGCGCTAAATTCAACGAACATTCTCTTCCATATGTACGCAGATGACACGCAACTCTACCTGAAAATCTCCTCCCCGGAAAATCTTATTTCACTCAACACTACCCTCATGAATACTCAAAACTGGCTAACCGAGAACCACCTCCTACTCAACACTTTCAAAACTGAATATCTTCTCATTTCTCCACCGAATCATACCCCCAAGTTAGACCTCTGGATGAACCATCTCACTGCCTTCAACTGCTCCCCCCACATTATTGACTCTGCCAAATCTCTCGGAATCACCCTGGACAAGCATTTAAATATGAAGAATCATATTAGCAAGGTGTGCAAGGGAGCGAATCACCTGATGAGGTTACTCAAGAATCTCAAACCTTTCCTGCCACAAGCTGACTTCAAGCAGGTGGTCCAAGCGCTGGTTTTGCCGAGGCTAGACTATGGCAGTGTTACGCTCTGTGTCCTCCCTAAATATACCTTGGCCCCTCTTAGGGCCTTATTGAATGCTGTGGCCAGACTGACTACGGGCACAAAAAGCAATGCACACATTTCCCCAGTCTTAAAATCTCTAAATTGGCTGCCTTTTGAAACAAGAATACAGCTAAAGATTGCCTGCCTGTCTCACAAAGCCCTCCATTTCAAAACCCCCAGGTATCTAGTCCAAAAGCTAGAATTATCTGGAGGTGGTAGACCCTCAAGAAGTGCTAACTCCTTCCTCCTGAAACCACAGATCTTTCGCAAAAAGAGATCTTGTCAAAGAGCTTTCTCCGGCTCTGCCCCGAGGATCTGGAACTCTCTCCCACCTGAATTACGCAAAATCACCTCCACGGTTGCTTTCAAATTGGAAGTAAAAAGATTCCTAATGGACAAGTTCTTACCTTAAATGGGTTTGGATCATCTGCTTTAAGAAACTGGACTTACACCTCTAAGTCTTAAATTGATTTGCTATATTTCCTTAATTAATCTTTTCTTCCCCTCCCAGTTTCGCTATTTTTAGCTATTGTGATGTTCTTTGATACACCCTTTGTGACTGTCTCGTTTGATATGTTTATTTGACGCATGTACATCCATGATTATCTTCCCTCCCTTAATTGTGAAGCGCTCTGATATCCCTCGGGATCATGTTCGCGCTATATAAAACTTTATAAATAAATAAACTCACCCTGCAAGTGGCCGAGTGTCACCTGAGATTTTCCCCATTGACCACAATGGTAAAGTTTGACAGCTCTGTAAAGTACTGATTTCTGAACACTTTAAAATCGATAAGTCCAGTTATGCACCTTGTATTGATTTAGTTTTGGTGTCTACATTTATATACACTTAAGCTCTATTTTGATAAATTGGTGTTGGATTTCTTTCAAGTCATGTCAATTACTTATCGTCCATGTTGGTGCTCTCAAATGCATAAAACATGTTCCTCTAAGTGAGCCTGACTGCTTTTTGCCACTCTACCAGGACTAAGTATTACTAGTGTGAATCCGAGGTCCACTTTTCGGTATTGTGTTATTATTACATGGGAAGGACCCCAGCCATACCACATATTATTTTTATTATTTTCACCTTGCTACAAGGGATATGGCACCATTGTTGACCCCTTAACAGAGCTGACTTCAAAGAAGTAGCCCAAATAGGTGATATGGACAGCGGCCTGCCAGAAAGCCTTTGATACCTTCAAAGAGGACATGTGTACAACACCAGTACTCAAGGCTCCTGACTTCTCTAAGGAGTTCATAGTGCAGACAGACGCTTCAGAGCATGGCATAGGGACGGTCTTAGCACAGTTAAATGAGGAGGGCCTAGACTGACGGTTAGCCTTCACGCAGAAAGAGGAAAAAGCCTCAAAGGAGTATTTTGGTGAAGGAAGGTGTCCCTTTCTGCACGAAAACAACCCTGTCTGCAACATAAGCACCCTTGCACCATGATGTAAGGGTATCTGCACTGCCTGCATCGGCGCTAGGCACCCAAAAGTGCGCCATCACAGTGAGACAGCAGGAATGTGCCATATCTTGATAGATATGGCGCATCCCTGCCCTCCCTCCCTTTTTACGCAGCGCAGCAAGACCAGCGCTGTTGTGTAGTTCCTATATTACCCATATAGGATCTGCGCTTTCGGATAACATAAACTGTAGGACTGGTGGCAGACTGACTCTGAACACCCCCACCGAGAATGTTAGCCTTTATGTTTTAGCTATCTCACAGTGCCACTAGAATCTCCTCTTATCGGGGAGAGAATAGTTTCTGGCAACCTCAGAACATGACAACCCTGATCCCTCAGAATCGTGGAAACAATATACTACCTTTCGCTCAGTCACTCGTGCTCACTTATTCGGTCTCAGAGAGTTACACAGAAGAAACAGTCGGGCGTGTTACAATAAGAATTTATTGCACAGTTGTTCTTCTAGTGTAAAATAGATGTGCTGCAACAACCGTTAGCAGTAGCAGATATATATGATTAGCAGTACAGTGAAAATAAAAGGATAGTATAGTTCTACCATCTTGCAATAATCATGAATACATACATGAATATAAAATGCCTGATTAAAAATGCGCTTACTCCTACGATGCCTTTCTAGATGTACCTAAGTGTACCTAGCATGTGAGTAGGTGTGAAGCCAAGAATCCCTCTAGGATTTAGTCTAACCCCATTACCTGAAGTGAGAGAGTGTGGAACCCTGTCCTGGTCTCGAGTTGGACACCCCGCGAGGGATGTGTTAGACCACTGTCAGCTGGAGCGTCTGCATGCAGGAGCCTCGGCGTCTCTGGTCAGTGTGTCGGCCTGGAAGTCTCGGTCTCCTCTCCCAACCCTAGCAAGATGTGCTGTATTTATATAAAAAGTATCTAGGGTTTCTTTGTCCCTTGTTTCTTGTATTAGCCATTGTTGGATTTGAGGATGACGTATGGGATGAACCTTGTACGTAGATATTATGCAGGTGGTGTGTAGCCCCTGCCTGGTTTCCAGGAACCCTCATGAATATTCATTCATACTGTATGAGTCTATTGATGGAGTTATAGGATGCTATTGTTCAGGGAAAACCCTCCTTCTGTGCCCAGGACTAGAACTAGGTAAAGGTTCAATCCTAAAGGCTCGTTACTGTGTAGTATAAAGGAGATAATGTAGGTGAAGGTGTATGATATTACCCGGGCCTATATTAGGGTACCTATATGAAACATAACAGCGCAGCAAGGTGTCTTGCTGCGTTGCGTGAATAAATTATAAATATAGCCCCATAATTCTGGTAGAAAAAGCTGTGAAATTCTGTACATGTTATTGCATTCCAAGAAAAGTTCCAATCTTCTATGAGACAAATTAAGCAGTGAATTGTGCAGTTCTAATATAAAATAGAACTCCTCCGCCCAAGGCGCATTGGGTGGGCTGCGCCTGGTCAGGTCGGTTGCCTGTGTGTGGGATCTTTCTTTAGCAGCGAATCTATTCTTTTGCTTCTCCTCAGAGCTATTCTTTACAAAAGGATAACAAAATAAAAGGCGAGCCCGGAGCTAGATATTTGAACAAATCTAATGAGATTTCGTATGCAGGGAAAACAGAAAACTAATCTGCAGCAACGCTGAGAGGAAATTGTACTTTCTCATTGTGCTAAGCAAAGAAATGTGTTGAGCGCCTGACAGAGCCATATATTACCAGTCTGAGAGATTTGCTTGAACGGTCCAATAAAAATGGCTGGATAAATATTGCTGCTGCTTCCCCAGTTCAGATAATCCTCGGTTGAAAGAGTGCCCGACCGCGTCGTTATGGAAGCGGCAGCTCTGCCTAAATCTTAAAATAAAAGAGATGGATTGGGGTCTTCGTTTGCACCTTTCGTGCGCCTGAATTATGTCCACTTTCCTTTGTACTTTAATAATATAATAACTGTTGAATCTAAAACGTAAGCCTTTCTATTTTGGTAACAAAAAAAAAGTCAAAAAACGACCACTTTTCTTAAAAGGGACGAACTTGGACTAAGAGAAATGATTGACAGAGATGGAACGCACAAGAGGTTACGAGGTCAACATAACCCTGATACCTTATAACTGTTTGTGTAGCACCTCGTCTACAATTTCTACTGCTTCTAAGCCCTACAAAAAGGTGAACATCTCTAACTCGATGTCACTGATTTTACTTAAACCTCTGCGCACAGATCTCTGAGGTAAGTGAATTAACACTATTGTTTAACAACCTATAGCCGCAATCTAAATTTAAGAAAGCCTACTCATTTAGCAGTGAACATTTACATAGCCCAATCAAAAATGAACAACTAACTGGATTTTTTCAAGTTTGGTGTTAGTCAATCCCTTTTGATTTTACTAAAATTATATGAATAATATGCTTACTTATAGGGGTGTTCAACCATCCCTCTTCATCTTTAGGCCATATATTGTGTCATTCATATTTTATTTCCACCACTACAGCATGCAGCATGGGGCAGTGGGTCATCCCACGTCAGCCATTGGCTAACTTCGCTGTGAGTGACAGCATTCTGCCCTTTTGCAAGGAGCACATCCACACATGATGCAGATCCCCTCAGAGCCATGGGCTACTATGGCAATGTGCCATTTTTGAGACCAAAATAAATATTTTTGCTTTCATGCAATTTTTTTTAGGATTCACAAGAGCCTGCCAGATTCCCCAAGAATAACATTTTGAAAAACCCTGCCCAAAAAAACAATCATTGACTAAGCCAAAAGGCTGGCAACTAAAGCCAGACCTATTAACATTGCCAAAGCTTGCTAGGTCTTGGCTCTTTAGCTGTTTGTAGGCAGACTTATTGTTTCCAATACATAACATATACTTAGAGCCGGGTTTACGACAACCCTTTGCTTATGATTGGATGTCGTTATCTATCTCAGTTGTCTGCTCTTGATTCAATGACATTCCTCTCTGTTCTTGTGCTTGCCCTGCCGAGGAACATTTGATGAGTTGCATCTTTCCGTGGAATAATTGAGGTACTCTTTTTTATTTGCTTTTGGTCACTTCGTGAGAGTGCATGTGTTTCCTTGTCCTCATCTCCTTATCCTCTTTAGGACTACCTCAGCCATTTAAAGTCAGGACCTAGTCACTTTGCCAGAGTTTGAAAGTAACAACAACAAATAGCAGAGTAGAGACCCGAACAATAGATATGAGAGGGATTTTGAATATACCATCAACAAACCACAGTAGGGAGCCCTAGAACAAGAGGTGAGAGGGACATGCAAGTCCATCATCAACAACCCACTGCAGGAGCCATGGTCAACAAAGGCGACAAGGGCTTTTGAATAACCCCACAACAAACTACAAAGACCTACAAGAAGCTCTGGGTCGGGGGAGGGGAGACCTGCCAAATAATCAACGCAAATATTAGCAGGGAGCCTTGCGCCAGGTAGATGAGGAGGATCAGTGAATATACCAAGAACAAATTACATCAGGGAGTACTGGGCCTGGGAGGTGAAGGCAATGTGTGAGTACATGAAAGACATATTACATCACATTTAAAATAAGAACACAAGGATAAGAACACAAATCTAACGCAAGGCAGTTCTGACTCAAATTTGCGACATAGTTCGATACTAATTATGATGCTGCACAATGTTCATAAAACACAGTGCTACTAATTTTCACATCACACTGCTCTCCCCAACTTTAATAAACCTGGGCCTCAGTATGAGTCTAGAAACAGAGTGGGGAAGAAAGAGATGCATCAATCAGCTATCCTATTCTGTATAAGATCTCTTCCGCCAGCAGACGTAACTGAATGAATGAATTACTGAATGAATGGATGGATGAATGGAGGAGCGACAAGCCGGCTAAGCATAGCAGTGCGATCTGAATTGTTTTGTACTGCTAATCCAGAAACTTTCTGGATAACCGAAGACTGTTATTTTGCATATTTTTGTCAACTCAAAAATTATCTCAAGTTATTCATTGAGTACTTACACTCTCCATAGAAATCTGATAATACGTTGCTATAAATATTTCATCCTGGGAGAAAATGCAGTGAAATTCTGTACACGTTACTGCATTCCAAAAAATATCATAATGTTCTATGATTCGAGTTAATGTATAAAATTACATGTGAGTACATAAAAGATATTATATCACATTTCAAATAGGAACACAGTATACGCATAAATCCATCCATCCATAGATACGTACAAACATACATAGATACATACTCATAGATCAAAGAGAATAGTGAGCTCTAAGTTAGGGAAGTGAGTTGAGCCAAGGATTATACAAATTACATAATATACCAGGGAGGTGACAGCAACAAGCTTTAAGCAAGCAGGGAGGTAAGGGAACTGGTGATTACAATTTTTCACAAAAAAGGCCCCGGGTCCAGAATACTAGGGAGGTCCAAAACGCGGATAAAGAGATAAAAGTGACAAAGCGGGGGATATCCCTCTTTAAGGACAGTTCCCCTCACACACCAAAGGTGTCATGCTTCATCATAGGGGTACCTCCTCGCATGAGGAACCTAGTCCTCACGCGGGCTACAACCCCCTCTCTAGAACCCTATGAGAGATGTGTGTGATTACAAAAAATGCAGTGCTATAATAAAGGTGAATTAAAACTGGCTACGGGGTTAGCTCTCATGCAGATTTAATAACGCTACCCGGTGTCAGGATTAAAAAGCAGGAAAAGCTTGTAAACACAGGGGTCAAAATTCAAGACCGCTATGTACATTTTTTGTAATCACACACATCTCTCATAGGGTTTTAGTACACCCGACCGCCTAAACCAAAACATCCCTGAGCTCCTCCCTCGCTAGAGAGGGGGTTGTAGCCCGCGTGAGGACTAGGTTCCTCACGCGAGGAGGTACCCCTATGATGAAGCATGACACCTTTGGTGTGTGAGGGGAACTGTCCTTAAAGAGGGATATCCCCCGCTTTGTCACTTTTATCTCTTTATCCGCGTTTTGGACCTCCCTAGTATTCTGGACCCGGGGCCTTTTTTGTGAAAAATTATATATTGGTGGGGAGTCGGTTTCCGTTGGTCCTTAAACTCCTCTAGCCCTCTGTGTGATTTTTTATAACTGGTGATTACACCCATGACAAACCACAGTAATGTTCAATTGGCCAGGGAGCTGAGGAAACTCATGAATATGCAAATGGCAGTAATAGCAAAGGAGGAACCCTAGACCAGGCAGTAGGTTGAAGGGAACAGATGACTATACCAATGATGTACCAAAGCATAGTAATTTGATCAAGGGAGAAGATGGCGATTGGGGTTATGCCAATGACAGATCACTACAGAGAGACACTGGCCAGAGAAGAAAAGGGATCCAGCGAATACACCTAGGACAATTCACAGCAAGTAACCATGTCCAAGTATGCAAGGGGTATGATGAATCAACAACAATACACAGAAAAAAGCCTGAGTGAGGGCATGGACTTCAACTCACCAAAATGTCTGGGGTAGCGGAAGTGACATCACACAACCTTTGACCCCAATGACATCACAGGAAGGAACATCATTTGACCTTTGACCTGATGTTATCCTAGGAAGTGATGTCACCAAAATTCACAACCATGAAATAAGTGCAGTGCCTATTTTTACAAAAAATAAAAAAGCTGAAACTATTGAATGCTTAAACCCTGCTGCTCTACTGTTCATCATCATATTAGAGGGCCGTACAACCATCATACTGTACTGTATTTATTTGCTAGAGAAAATTACTGGTTTCCTTGCCCCTGTCTCCCTCTTTTATTTCTCCCCTTCTCTCACGTCAAATTTCTATATTGCATATTTGTCTGCAGTGCTTCGCATATCTCTTTTCCTGTTTTGTCATTGTCTCTCTTGCTTCATCTCTCATAGAACCTCTCTTACCGGCCCTCTCTTCCCCTTTACTGCCATCTTTTCTCCTGTTTCTCCAGGTTGTCATCTGTATACTCTCCCTTTTCTATATCATATGACTCTGTTTCACCTGTCTCTGTCTCGCATCTATCCCTTTTTCACTTGTCTCCCCCATTAGCCCTCTGCTTCCCAAATGTCTGTCTCTTTATCATCTCTGACATGTCTTCTCTGCTCTCTCAACTAAGATTCTCACCTATCTCTTTCTTTTTACTTTCACCTCTTTCTGTATCTCCTGATTATCTTTTATCTGTCCTTTCTCCTCACTTCTCTTTCTCAGCTGTCTGTTTAATAACCTGTCTGCTTCTCTTAATACCCTATGTCTCTCACCTGCCTATCTCGCTTTGTCTCTCTTTCAGCTGTCTCTTACCGCTCTACCTTTTTATTGCCTCTCTCCAAAATGTTTCCACCTCTCTCTCATCAGTCTATGATCTATTGTCCACCTGTCTACCCTTCTAAACTCTCTCAGCTGTCTCTTTCTAGTCTGTCTCTTTATCATTGGTCTCTTTCTCTCTTCTGTCGCCCTCGCTCACTCTGAGCTGTCTCTCACCAGCCTGCTTTTTTATCACACTTATCTCACTGGCCGCCTTCAATTCTCACCTGTCTTACCATCTTACTTGTTTTCTCCTTTCATTTTCCTGTCTCCTTATTGCATGTCTGTTTTGCTACCTCTCTCACCTCTGTCATGCATATCTCTCTCACAACTGTTTTCTATCTCTCCCAGCTCTGTATTCTTTCTTTCTCATATGCATGCACACACACACACACCTTCTCTCATATTTGTTTGTAGTGCACTCTTTCTCTCTTCCATTCTTTCAGCTTCCCCTAGTGCTCTCTCTCGCCTCTTCTATATTTACCGTTACCTCCAGCGACAGCTAGAGAAATGGAGTTACCTTTTCCCAGTTTGTTACTTTTAGTTTTTTTCAAGCCTTCATTCACAAGTTGAAAAGTAATCTTAGGGGCTCCTCACAAAGGAGCCACTAGGTTACAAAGGGTTTGATACGGCAGCATTTTGTTCACTAAATGTGCTTTACATGGTTACGTTCCCTGCAGGGGACAGAAAGTAAACAAAACTATGCAAGCCCTGTTTAATTTCTGTTCCTTGCACTGCCTTTGCTACCTTTGAGGCAGGGGTCGCAAAGGCACTGCTAGTGGTTGCCAGGGGCACTCCATGGGTCACTTTTAGAGATCCCTAAATGACGTCCATGTGTGAGGGGTGGTGAATAAAACAGCAAATCACACCAGAGAGCAATGGCCTGCCAAGGTGGTCTGGGTGGCCCATGAGATCTGTAACAACAAATTACAACAGGAAGCTCATGGTCAGTAAGGTAAAGGGGTAGTGGTGGACGACTAGTGACAAATCATAGATGTGAACCTGTGGACCAAGGTGGTAAGCAAAGCCTCTGAATACATCTATAAGAAATGGTATAAAAAATTATGGCCAGAGAGGTAATAAAGTCTGGGAATACACCTGTGACAAATCACATCAGAAATCCATGGGCCACAGAAGTCAGCGCAAATGGTGGCTACATTAGTGATAAATGCAGCAGGTGGTTCTGGGCTATGGTGTTGGGGGGCTGATGAGCACATTCAAGGTGAGTCACAGTAGAAAGTCTGGGTATAAATAGGCGAACGCCAGCAATGAATAGACTAACAACTATTCACAGCAGCGAGTCCTTGGCCAGGGAGGTAAAGAAGGAGTGGTCAATATATTTAAGGACAATATCACGTGTTAACCTGGGCCAACGGGTAAATAGCCTGTGAACAAACCAACAACAATTTAATTACAAGACCGGAGGCTACCATTATGCATTATTCATTTAATACTACTCCACGCAACATTTAAAAGTTATACATCACAAAGAAACTATTCCAGAACAGAACGTTCCTGGCATACAATAAAGACACACATGGAACAGTCTGCCTCTTTTAAATGCGGATCCACACAATAAGTACTTTCATCTTTTGATTGCTTGTTCCTAATGTTTTCTCTTTAGGCTTTGTGCCATTCCATTTTCTCGAGTGTTTGATCAGTTTCCAATTTACGGAAACTTACATATGTACATGATTTTTGTTTTTATTCTAGGGCCTTTCATGTGTATTAGCTGATTAGTCACTTACCGCGGGTCTATTTCAAGCGAGGGCTTTTCTTTGGCCCGGTAGACGCTTACAAAATCTTCCGATCGGGGACCACGCCTTCTCCCTGCGGGCGGCATTCCCTTAATCTTTTGGCCCACTTAGCCCTGGTGCGTCTCAGGGCTCACAATGCATCAGGTAAATATATTTCCACACTGATTCCTGGGCAGCGGTTTCACCGATCCGGCACATAGAGCAGCCTGTTTAATCAGTAACGGCCCGTTGTGGGAGTGCTGCCGGGTGCTGACGTGGGGCGGGGGGTAGTAAACTATGGATTACGGCCGATTAGAGGTAAGTAAACATATAAATAAATAAAACGAATTTCGTTGCGCGCGTTGCATCGGCAAATGCGATGCAGCGCGCGCAACAAAATTCGTTTTATTTCTTTATATGTTTACTTACCTCTAATCGGCCGTAATCCGTAGTTTCCTACCCCCACCCTGCCCCTCCCCCACCCCACGTCAGCGCCCGGCAGCACTCCCACCACAGGCCACTACTGTGTTTAATTCAGGCTGCATTTCACCAGACCCGTCTTTAAAGACACAATGCATCAGGAGAAGTTATTAGAGAAAAGCAATGAGCAACAGCTTTGCCGGCCCAGAGATGAACATGCCACCATTTTAGATGGCTTTCTTTCAGTAGGAGACAGCTGATCGCTCGAGACACTGTGATGTAACAAGGATTCCTGACAGTTACGGTGCATCCGTGATCAACTGTTTCACAGGCGCACGTTTGTTTTTTTCTCTTTGTTTCTACAGCAATCTGAAGGCTATTTCAGAGGTTTCTTTGCCCTCCTCCTCAGTTTTTCTCAAGGTTTGTTGGTCTCTTACTTTCCTTGCTTGGTTACTACCAGGAAAAAAACCTTACCATTCTGGTGATTCTAAGTTAACTATTAGGAGCCCCTATATCAGATTTATTGATTTAATAACAGTACCCCTCCAATATATACTTGCAATGATGTCAGATTTGGAGATTGATAGCCCTAATGTTCCCCAGGCCAATTTTAACAAGGACTTTATTAAAAAGCTTATCCAGCAGGAGACGCGTACTTGTGTACTCGAAACCCTGCACCAGGTCATGGCTAACAAGAGACCCTTAGTGTCTGATGAAGAGGTTGACCATGAGTCCCCTTGAGGTGGAGACTCTGATTGTGGTAAAAAAAAAGGGGGCAAGAGACTAAAGAAGATTAAACATATTGAAGGGGCTTCTTCCATGAACAACACAGGAGGTTTAAGTACCTTAAAGGTATTGGGTGGCCTACGTGGCACAGACTTGAAAGGTGTCCAAAGTGACACATCTGGCTTAGGTGCACAAAGCGGCATGCAGGAATATGTCATGGAAGAACTAGAAACTCAGAATGGTGTACTCCTGGATGAGTACATTTTTGATCTGGATCAGGGTGAGCTGGACGTGGATGGCCTCCTTCCAGAGGATGAGGTCCTGTCTTACTCCAAGGGAATTGTCAAGGATCCCTTGGGTCAGGAAATGGTCTCACCTCATAATATTATTCACCCAAGGAATGCTGAATAGTGGCTTCATGATCACATGGGGAGATTCATTGGATGGTGGATTAGGAATCCCCTGGAAAAAGAGGCCCACAATATATTGAGAGTGAAATACTCAAGGCCGGTGATCCAGGAAAAGGTTTGTTTGACCCTCAACCTGGATCGGGCTCATTACCTTGACAGGGACCCTAGGAGAGTGCTTCAGAGGTCTCTTAAGGCCTGCCAGCAGGTCTTCTTCATGTTTTAGGACCCCTCATCAGAATACTTGACATGGCGGAGGAATCCCATGTCAATCCCATGTCAATCTCCTAGGGAAAGCCAATGGGTGACTCAACGCCGAATAGCGTAGGGTTGTATTAACAAAAACCAACCCAAAGCTAGGAGGCCTTGCTGAGAGGGACCCTTCAGAGAATCCCAAGGGCCTACTATTTGCGGAGGATATGATCAAAATCCTAGGGAAGTGCCTGGCTACATTTAAAGCCCTAAAGAAAGCCCAAAACAGTATAAGTAAGATCTTCAACCAAGGTGTTTTTGGCTGGGCTGGAAGAAGGAGCCTTTCTGCCGGCTGAGCCTCACAGGGGCCTCATTTCTGACAGAGAGGCTTCGGTAGGGGCTATCAGCCAGGCGTGCCGACATTCTTCTACCCTCAGCTAGGTTGAGGATGTGCAAGAGGCTTCAAATGACTTGGAAAAGGTTCATCCAACTTTCAGAATGAGTACGATGATTTCTCCTATTTCTTCTTTCCTGATAAAAGTGGGGGGCTGTCTCAGTTTCTTTTCCAAAGCTTGGGAAACTATTACTCAGAATCCTTGGGTTCTGAAAACCGATCAGGGGTATAGGAATGTATTCCTAGAGGCACCCCTTCAGTCATTTCCCCCAAGAGAATTAAATTTGTCTGTAGACCAGTAGAAGGTGATAGAAGAAGAGGTGAATTCCATGATGCAAAAGGGTGCTATCAAAAAAATGCCCTTGGAATGCAGGGTTTTCGTAAGTACGCTTTTCCTTGTGGAGAAAAAAGACAAGGGATGGAGACCTGCAACAAATCTCAGGGAGCTGAACAGATTCTTTATATACAGAGACTTCAAGATGGAAGGTATCCATCTTTTGAGAGATATATTATTAGAAAAGAATTGGATGGGGAAGTTGGATCTGAAGGATGCCTACTTCACCATTCCCATGGCCAAAGAGTGCCAGTGTTACCTCCAGTTCACCTTGCGAGGCCATCTTTATCAGTTCCAAGCACTTCCCATCGGTCTTTCCTCAGCACATTGGTGTTTCACCAAGATAATGAAAGCGGTGGCCTCCTTTCTCAGAGAAAGGGGAGTACTTATGATTGTCTACTTAGAAGTCCCTAGAGTTCTTGGGCTTCACTATAGACACAGTGAAGGCACTTCTACTTTTACTATTGAAGAAGATTACCAAGATTCGGAAGGCGATAACATTTGAACTAAGACGAAACTCCTTAACTTTGAAAGAACTTGCCAGGCTTCTGGACCTTCTCTCCTCTTCCATTCAAGCTATTTTTCCGGGGAGTTTATACTATTGCACTTTACAGAGAGTAAAAGCAAAAGGTTTGCAAGGAGGTTTATTGTATGGATACAAGGTAAATCTGGATTGTCGTGTAGTTCCGAGGACCCCCCCAGGACCTACGCATTTTGGATGGCCTAAACTGAGGGCTTGGTGTGCAGACGGACTCTGGACACCCCCACAGGATGAGTCAGTCGTTAGACAAGCTAGCTCTACAGTGCCACTACCACCCCCCTGTATTCTACAGTGGTGTAGGTAGTTTCTGGCAACCACTGAACATGACAACCCTGATTCCTCAGATATCGTGGAAAACAATACGGTATCTTTCGTTGTTCTGGAGCCCCCGACCCTTCAGGGCAGCCTCAAAAACAATGGGCACGGAGCAGCCCATCCATTTAACACCAAAAACACTCCTTGAGGCTCATTGCTGGTGGTGAAGCTTTATTCAAAATCCAAGCGACACAGCATGCTTTCCCCTTCTAACGTTTCAGCATATAACAGCCTTGCTCACAGGTGGGAAATCAAGTTTGCAAAGTGCGCACATGCGTGCCTTTTAAATCTTTCATCACGTGACTGTATGTTAAAAAATACAGTTCCCATAGTGCTTTGTTAATTCCTACGAAATAACAATCTGGAAGTCCTCATTTTTATGCCATCATTGGAACATCGCATTTGGCACAAGCACTAATGTTGGTGTGGAAACTTGAAATAACAGTCAGGTGAGTTCAAATTACGTAGTGCTGTAATTCTACGAATGTCTTGACAAACCTTCAGACACCAGCATGATCAAAGTGGGATGTTCTCCCCCTCGAATCCCTTCCACACGCGCTCATATTTTCGCTGCATTAGCCTTCCCAAATGGGCTGGGCGCGTGAGTGGGTCATGCTCCTCCATAAATTCCACACAACAAGTCTCCTGTTCTGGAGCCCCGACCCTTCAGGGCAGCCTCAAAAACAATGGGCACGGAGCAGCCCATCCATTTAACACCAAAAACACTCCTTGAGGCTCATTGCTGGTGGTGAAGCTTTATTCAAAATCCAAGCGACACAGCATGCTTTCCCCTTCTAACGTTTCAGCATATAACAGCCTTGCTCACAGGTGGGAAATCAAGTTTGCAAAGTGCGCACATGCGTGCCTTTTTAAATGTTTCATCACGTGACTGCATGTTAAAAAATACAGTTCCCATAGTGCTTTGTTAATTCCTACGAAATAATAATCTGGAAGTCCTCATTTTTATGCCATCATTGGAACATCGCATTTGGCACAAGCACTAATGTTGGTGTGGAAACTTGAAAGAACAGTCAGGTGAGTTCAAATTACGTAGTGCTGTAATTCTACGAATGTCTTGACAAACCTTCAGACACCAGCATGATCAAAGTGGGATGTTCTCCCCCTCGAATCCCTTCCACACACGCTCATATTTTCGCTGCATTAGCCTTCCCAAATGGGCTGGGCGCGTGAGTGGGTCATGCTCCTCCATAAATTCCACACAACAAGTCTCCTGTTCTGGAGCCCCCGACCCTTCAGGGCAGCCTCAAAAACAATGGGCACGGAGCAGCCCATCCATTTAACACCAAAAACACTCCTTGAGGCTCATTGCTGGTGGTGAAGCTTTATTCAAAATCCAAGCGACTAAGCATGCTTTCCCCTTCTAACGTTTCAGCATATAACAGCCTTGCTCACAGGTGGGAAATCAAGTTTGCAAAGTGCGCACATGCGTGCCTTTTTAAATGTTTCATCACGTGACTGCATGTTAAAAAATACAGTTCCCATAGTGCTTTGTTAATTCCTACGAAATAACAATCTGGAAGTCCTCATTTTTATGCCATCATTGGAACATCGCATTTGGCACAAGCACTAATGTTGGTGTGGAAACTTGAAAGAACAGTCAGGTGAGTTCAAATTACCTAGTGCTGTAATTCTACGAATGTCTTGACAAACCTTCAGACACCAGCATGATCAAAGTGGGATGTTCTCCCCCTCGAATCCCTTCCACACGCGCTCATATTTTCGCTGCATTAGCCTTCCCAAATGGGCTGGGCGCGTGAGTGGGTCATGCTCCTCCATAAATTCCACACAAGTCTCCTGTTCTGGAGCCCCCGACCCTTCAGGGCAGCCTCAAAAACAATGGGCATGGAGCAGCCCATCCATTTAACACCAAAAACACTCCTTGAGGCTCATTGCTGGTGGTGAAGCTTTATTCAAAATCCAAGCGACACAGCATGCTTTCCCCTTCTAACGTTTCAGCATATAACAGCCTTGCTCACAGGTGGGAAATCAAGTTTGCAAAGTGCGCACATGCGTGTCTTTTTAAATGTTTCATCACGTGACTGCATGTTAAAAAATACAGTTCCCACAGTGCTTTGTTAATTCCTACGAAATAACAATCTGGAAGTCCTCATTTTTATGCCATCATTGGAACATCACATTTGGCACAAGCACTAATGTTGGTGTGGAAACTTGAAAGAACAGTCAGGTGAGTTCAAATTACGTAGTGCTGTAATTCTACGAATGTCTTGACAAACCTTCAGACACCAGCATGATCAAAGTGGGATGTTCTCCCCCTCGAATCCCTTCCACACGCGCTCATATTTTCGCTGCATTAGCCTTCCCAAATGGGCTGGGCGCGTGAGTGGGTCATGCTCCTCCATAAATTCCACACAACAAGTCTCCTGTTCTGGAGCCCCCGACCCTTCAGGGCAGCCTCAAAAACAATGGGCACGGAGCAGCCCATCCATTTAACACCAAAAACACTCCTTGAGGCTCATTGCTGGTGGTGAAGCTTTATTCAAAATCCAAGCGACACAGCATGCTTTCCCCTTCTAACGTTTCAGCATATAACAGCCTTGCTCACAGGTGGGAAATCAAGTTTGCAAAGTGCGCACATGCGTGCCTTTTTAAATGTTTCATCACGTGACTGCATGTTAAAAAAATATATATATATATATATTTATATATATATATATATATATATATATATATATACATATATATATATATATGTATATACATATATGTGTATATATATATATATATATATACAAATATATATACACTAAAAAACAAAGGTTACAGCGACAGTATAGTTAGGAAATATAATTATAAAACCTTAGAAACTGACTAAACAACCAAAGGTTACAGGGACTTTATAGTTAGGTTCAGATTTTACACACACAAAACCATATAAATACAGCAGTGATTGCTGTAGTTATCTCAAGTAACTATAAATCGTGCCCTAAGGTAACTGTAACTTGCATCCCCCCATGCACAGTTTTCTCATCAATAATTTCATTGCAAATGTTGCAGTGATATTATCAATTATGTCCTAGAAGATGTCATGCGTGATGCCATATGTGTGGTAATTAGCAGTGCATGGCGAGTGCACGAGTTATAGTTATCTTAGGGCACGAGCTATAGTTACTTAAGATAACTATAACTGCTGAATTTCTATGGTTTTGTGTGTAAAAAATCTGAATCTAACTATAAGTTCCCTGTAACCTTTCGATTTTTTGTGAATTTATAAGGTTTTTTTTAAAAAAAATTCCAGACTCTAATATCCCTGTGAATTTCTACATTTTTTAATGCTATTTCCTAATTTTAAAGTCACTGTAAGATTTGGTTTTTCAGGGAATTTCTATGTTTTTTATTGCTATTTCCTAGCTATAATATTCCTGTAACCTGGGTGTGTTAATGGTTGTGGGGGGGTGTAAGTGGGTATGTGAGTGTGTGGTGGTTGTGTCAGTACATGTGAGACTGGCTGTGTGGGTCTGTGAATGGGTATGTGAGTGACTGTGTGGGTGTGTGATTGGCTGTATTGGTTTTTACGTGGGTGTGTGAGTAGATGTTGAGTGCCTCTGGGTCTGTGAGTGGGTATGTGAGTGGTTTTCTGGATCTCTGAGTGGGTGTGTGTCTGTATGGATGCCTGAGTGGTTTTCTGGATCTCTGAGTAGATGTGTGAGTGGCTGCATGGGTGTGTTGTTGTGTAGTCCCTATAAATCTATATAGGATCTGCATGTTTAGACAACATAAATTAAGGGATTGGTGTTCAGACTGATTTCAGACACCCCCAAAGGCTACATTAGTCTGTAGACCAGCTAGCTCACAGTGCCCTATAAGCCCCACAACCTGAACAAGGAGCAAATAGTTTCTGGCAACTATTGAGCATGACAACCCTGGCTCCTCAGGGATCATGGAAACAGTGTACTACTTTTCGCTCAGTCACTCGTGCTCACTTGTTCTCAGAGCGATATACAGAATAAGCGGAGGGGGCGTTTTCAAAAAGCATTTATTGAACAAGCGTCATTCTAGTATAAAACAGGGGTGGACGGAGCTCGCGGAGTCTCACCCCGCAGAATTCTGCGTAGTTAGCAAAAAACTCTATTGAATTCCACGGAGTTCTGCTCACAGGCGGAGTATTGCTCAGCCACCCCTAACAGGGCTTAGCATCTCCATGGTTACCTGTGTGAAGCCTTTGAAAATCTCTGATAAGGCTGCTCGTTGCGCACTTTTTTTTGTTTACTTTTAACTGCCGTATTTGTATTTTACAGTCAATGGTTGTGCGTGTGCGCCCACAAATGTAATCAACATGCGTGGGTGGGAAATTGTAAATCCTTGCTCTTCAAATGTATTAACGTCTCACAACTCAGGCAGGAAAAAACATTTGCTTTCAGAAAAAAATGTATGCCTCCTGACTCTTGGACAGCCGCAGTCTGACACCTGAAACAGCTCGGTCTTGCTGACCAGGTTCAGTGCAGGAAAAGTGGCGGCAGCAGACATTTAGAGGCCACTGTGGAGAGGAGCAGTGATGACGACTCTGGGGGAGGATGCCATGCCGGCGATTGCCAGGACACACATGACCAGAGGCTCCAGGGGAGAAAAAAGAGCAGCACACTGACTGGGAATCCTTGCCGCCCAGCCTCCATAGTAGCACAACACCACGCCATATCCTCCCACACCTGGGATGAGAGGCTGGGTGAGAGCAAGACTCACATGACATCACAAGCAAAAGGGGCAGAGAGGAAGCGGGCGGGCTGGAGGAAGCTTAAAGTGGAAGGAGGGTTTTCTACAGAGAGTGGGGAAAGGGCAACGAGAAGGAAGGAGAAGGAATGAGTGGTATTTACTGAACTGTGAGCACAGTAGCACACCGCTACAATATGCTTCAGTGGCGAAGCAGAGTTTTAGCACAGAGTACCAAAAACTCTGCAGATTCCGCCGGCGCAGCGGGGTCTACCGCCCACCCTTAGTATAAAAATACGTGTGCTGCAACAACCATTAGACAGAAACAGATATATAAGATTACAAGCACCAACAGAGTAAATGAAAGGTAGAATTCTACCATGGTGCTAAAACAGTGAATAAATGCAGGCATATAGATACATGGCAGTAATCATGAGTACTCTTAAGACGCAAACCCTATCTAAATGTACCTAAATGTACCTAGCATGTATGTAGGTGTATAGCCAAGAATCACCCTAGGAAAGAGCCAACCCCATTACCTGATGGGAGAGAACGAAGGACCTTATCTTGGTCTCAAGTTGGACACCCCGAGAGGGATGTCAGGCCACTGTGTGCTGGAGTGTCTGCGTGCAGGGACTTCAGCGTCTTGGTATCAGCATGGAAGCTTCTCCTCTGGTTTGCCCAGCGAAGTGATGGCACTTATATACCCGAAAAGGTACTCTCAAGGGTTCTACCTAGATGTGTCATAGTACTGTGGGCCTGTCGTCCAAGGATGACGATAGCGGTGACTTTTCTACAGAGTTATTGTGCAGAAGATGGCAATCCTGCTGTGATACTAAGAACCTTCATGCATAATAAATGAGGCTAGTATTCGAAGAAAACCACGCAACATTTATTCAGCACCTAACTAGGTAGAAGGTCAGTGCCAGAGCCATTATGTAGAGCAAGGTAGGACAAATGTAGGTAAAAGGTCGTGCAGCTACCTAGGCCTATATTGTGGTACAAATGGGGCTATTTACAGTGTGAGTGGGTGTGTGTTTGTATGAGTGCATAAGTTAGTGTGTGCGTGTGTGTATGTGAGTGCATGTGTGATTGGCTGTGTAGGTCTATGAATGGGTGTGTGAGTGGTTTTGTGGGTCTGTGAGTGGGTGTGTGAGTGGCTGTACAGGTGTGTGAGTGGGTGTGTATGTGGGTGTGTGAGTGGGTGTGTGAGTGCCTGTGTAGGTCTGTGAGTGGGTGTGTGAGTCATTCTCTGGGACTTTGAGTGAGTATGTGAGTGGCAGTGCGGGTGTGTGAGTGAGTGTGGGAGTGAGTGAGTGTGTGAGTGGGTCTTTGAGTGGATGTATGTGTGTTTATAATTGGGTCCTGGATCCGCAGATCCACTGCAGATTCACATGGGGGGCCAGCGCTAAGTTCCATTGTGGATCCGTGCATTCGCTTGCATGCAAAAAAAAGCATTTTTCCACAATTTCTTCCCCATGAGGGGTCTTTCACAGACCCCTCAATCAGACCCATGGGGTCAGGATACCCCTACCCTGAGCCCTTATATCTATTTCTACTTTATTCCCCCCTTGAGTACTATGTCCCAACTCACAAAATGGCAGCCACAAGTTTTCTGTCAGGTTGCTGCCAGCCAATCACTGCATTGCTGTTGGCGCATGAATCCATGAATCCACTGCAGTGGATCTGCACCTCCATATATACATAAATCTTTTTTCTTCAATAACTCCAAAACTACTGAACAGATTTACATCAAATTATAAAAAAGCACTCTTTCTGGTGCAAGAATTAGCTTTCTGCCAAATTTGGTGTATTCCATTCAGCGGTTGGGCTATAATCGTGTCTAAAATCCCTATGGGAAATTGCATGGGGAAAACATGTTTTGGCATTCTACTTTTACTCGACCCCCACTTGCCGAATCACCTCAAAACATTCCAGATAGCAGCTGAAGTGACTGGCAAACTAGTTTTGAAACTTTCGTGAAGATTCATCAAACGGTGCAAAAGTTATTAGCAAAGCAAAAAAAATAAAAAAAAATATATATATAGATAGATAGATAGAGAGAGAGAGAGAGAGAGAAAGATAGACAGATATAGATACACAGATACATATAGCTATAGAGATATATAGAGCTATGTATATATAGCTGTGTGTATATATAAATATATGTATATGTATATATATATATATATATATATGCACACACACATACAAAGTACACTTCATTCAATTAAATATCATGTTATTTACATTTTTTAATAAAGGAACACAGTGCCATTATATATAAATATATAATGTTTATATAAACTATTTGTGAATAATGAATATGCACACTTAATACTTACTGACATCAAATATATTTAATTGTATGTATGCATATATATATATAAATATATATATATATATATGTATATATATGTATGTGTGTGTATATATATGTATGTGTGTGTATATATATGTATGTGTGTGTGTATATATAAGTATATGTAATAAAACCCTCCGACAAAGGAGGAAACATCGTAGTCATGGATGTCCAAAAATATCATCTGGAAATCAAACGGCAATTGAATGATCCATCGAACTATGAAAGACTAAAAGAAGATCCCACACCAATAATCAAAATCAAATTCCACAAGATGCTACAAGATTGGCACCAAGATGGCTTATTAGATGAGAACGAGTTGGACTATCTTATGACAAAACACCCGGTTTTACCAACCATATCTTTACTACCAAAGGTACATAAAAGTATAGATAATCCCCCAGGACGTCCAATTGTCAGTTCATGTGGTTCACTCTTAGAAAATACTTCAAGGTTTTTGGACATTTTCTTATTTCCTTATGTACAAAATCTACCATCGTATATTAGAGACTCCATGGATTTTTTTAATAGGATTGCCAACATACCTTGGAAGGAGGATTACACAATGATAACCATAGATGTGGTATCATTGTATACTTCGATCAGGCATGAAGATGGAATCAAAGCCTGTGAATCCTTCCTTCGATCAAGATCTTTAAATGTCTTACAACAAACAAATATGTTACTGGAAATGTTACACTTTTGCCTCACGAACAATACTTTAATCTTTGACAAAAAATTCTATAGACAAAGTAGGGGTACATCGATGGGGACTTCTTTCGCGCCCACATATGCGAACCTTACCATGGGCATGTGGGAGGCAGAACAGATCTGGTCTGACGAAAACAAACAAGTGGTGGAGAATATCGTGCTTTGGGTACATTATATAGACGACCTGTTTTTAATATGGGAGGGAAATACAGAGAAACTGAACACCTTCCTCAAGAATCTCAATAAAAACAGTTTTCAGCTTCAGTTCACCTACAATGTCAACAAAACAGAGATCAACTATTTAGACATACATATCTATATAAAAGATTAGAAGATATGCACCACTCTGTATCGCAAAGCCACAGCATGCAACAGTATTTTGTCAGCTAACAGTGCGCACCCCAGATGTCTAAAATGGAGTGTTCCATATGGCGAATTTTTAAGAGCGCGTAGGAACTGCTCAGAAGAAACAGAATTCCTCACACAGTTAGACCTGATGTACACCAGATTCGTGATGAGAGGATATCCCATCGCAGTACTAGATAATGCGAAATCTAGAACCTTGAAAAGGAAAAGAGAGACCTTATTACACCCCAAAGAAACAACTACAGAACCAGATAATGATCCTGAAACCAATAAAGTAAGATACATTACACAGTATAATTCTGCCAGTAAAACCATAAGAAATGCTCTCCAAGATCATTGGAAAATTCTAAGGAGAGATGAGGATCTAAAAGAGTGACATCGGATCATCTCAACATAACATACAAAAAGGCACCATCTCTCGGAGACATCTTAACACACAGCCACTACCAAAGAGCAGATCAAGGTGGCAGCAAAATGCAGTGGCTAAAAGCAAAAGGATTCTTTAAGTGTCCTAAATGCAAGGCCTGTAAATATGGCTTAAATCAACAAAAGATTGATATTCAGCTGGGTGAACAGAAAAATATCAAAGAGAGAATAACATGCGAAACCACCCATGTTGTTTATGCCCTAAAATGCGAATGTGGAAAAGAATATATAGGAAGTACAGCAAATAAATTGAAGCTTCGCATTCTTCAACACTTGAGGGCAATCAAAAATAAGGACTTTGCATATGCCATCGCTAAACACATCTGGAATATGCATGAAGGTGTCTTTGACAATTTGAGATTTTATGGACTAGAACATATTCCCCTTAACATTAGAGGAGGTGATCGGAATCGCCTGTTGAGACAAGCAGAATCCAAATGGATCATTCTAAAGGGGACGGAAATGCCGTGGGGACTCAATGCAGATGCTGAACTGCATAACTTTCTATAATTACAATTGGGATCAGCAGAATCAAAAGAACAATTAATCTCCAATATCTTGACCTCTTGTCTTTTAGAATTAATAGTGACTCTTAAGAACAAGTCCTATTCATCACATATATTTCTTTGATCATCTTTGTACTTGTTATATCGTTTAAAATCAGTGATTGCATTTAATGAAAATATTTGATTTGAACTATGAGCTCAAAATGAAATTCTAATTAGAACCTCAACTTGGCAAGTTATGTAATATGGAAAATATTCGTATCAAATCAGGTACTTCACCATGATTATGAGCAGATAACTATTATATTATATTATATATTTTTTCATATATATTTATATATATTTTTTATAACTTAAACACTGTCTGTAGTTGTGGTATCTCAATAATGACGCATGGTGGGATATGAATTAGCTGGTGGGATGTAATAATGTGATTACTCATTATAGCACTGTTTGTTTGATTTTAACTTCTTTTGATATTTTATCGTAAAGCCAGTGATCAGACAACTTTGTTTGGTGAATCACATCATTGTGCGGGTACTTCACCAGCATTTGACTACATCCGCTAACTACATGATACTGTTGAGCTCAGCAAAATATATTTATATTAATATTTTTGTTAATTATATGCAAGCTGTCATATGCCTTAAATTACGGTTCCCTTTAAAAACTGAAAGTAAGTTGGGACGTTTTTTTTTTTTTAAGGGAGGGCGGGTCAACCAACCTCTTTTTAAACACCTTGCACCTTTGAACACATGACCCAGATGAAGGCCTTTGGCCGAAACGCATAGGTCGTTCTGTTTGTTTCCTGATGCACCTGATATCTTGCACTTTGCACTTTTGAAACCGAATGAAGACTAAATACCTGAAAAAAATAAAAATGATAAATGCCAAAGCGACTTAAACTTGCCTGAAACTCTTTGCTGAGGAAAAGTGCTGCCTTGTCTGTGATCTTCTGGGACTGTTTGATGGTATGGACTGAAGAATAAACACAGCAAATCCCTTTTCATATATATATATATATATATATATATATATATATATATATATATATATATATATATATATATATATATATATATGTACCGTGAGCCTACCTTCACGTTAGCAGAAGCACCCGCTGTGAGTTCGGCATGCTCTTTGGTGGGACTTGTCCTTGGAATTTATTAGCAATATGCCTGAACCGCCGCATTGGAATAAAGGTTTCTGTCCAGCATGATGGTGGGTTATACAAACTCAAGGATATCTGATTATTCAATTGATACCCACAGATATTCTTCTCCTATTGTGCGGCAAGCGAGGGGTCATTGGCACTTGAATATGGCACAGGACTACGTGTGATGAGCCATGGTTAGCATTGAATGAGAATCTGAGTCCCTGTATGTTCCTTTGTCTACTGCGGAGAGATGAAATATTGGGACAATGAACTGAAAACAACGGTATGTGTGGGAACACTGGGACTTTCATCTGAAAAGTATTTTAACAACAGCATGCTAACATGGCGCCTAAAGTTATAAACATTAAGTGAAGACGGCTGTAGTCGCCTACAATTGGTTAAGACAATAAACATCCTCCAATGAGAGTTGAGATATGAACTTTAAAAGATTGTTATCGTTATGGGCCATTGTTTTTAATCTATAAGTACTGAGGAAGGCAGAATTGCTGAAACGCGTCTACTTGATTAAAAGGAATAATGATTGACCCCGCGAGTGCTCTGCATTTTGTTGTGGATCTGTATGTACCGAGAGCCTACCTTCACGTTAGCAGAAGCACCCGCTGTGAGTTTGGCATGCTCTTTGGTGGGACTCGTCCTTGGAATTTATTAGCAATATGCCTGAACCGCCGCATTGGAATAAAAGTTTCCGTCCAGCATGATGGTGGGTTATACAAACTCAAGGATATCTGATTATTCAATCAATACCCACGGATATTCTTCTCCTATTGTGCGGCAAGCGAGGGGTCATTGGCACTTGAATATGGCACGAGACTACGTGTGATGAGCCATGGTTAGCATTGAATGAGAATCTGAGTCCCTGTATGTTCCTTTGTCTACTGCAGAGAGATGGAACATTGGGACAATGAACTGAAAACAACGGTATGTGTGGGAACACTGGGACTTTCATTTGAAAAGTATTTTAACAACACCATGCTAACATGGCGCCTAAAGTTGCAAACATTAAGTGAAGCTAGCTGTAGTCGCCTACAATTGGTTAAGACGATAAACATCCTCCAATGAGAGTTGAGACATGACCTTTAAAAGATTGTTATCGTTATGTGCCATTGTTTTTAATCTGTAAGTACTGAGGAAGGCAGACTTGCTGAAACGTGTCTACTTGATTAAAAGGAATAATGATTGACCCCGCGAGTGCTCTGCATTTTGTTGTGGATCTGTATGTACCGTGAGCCTACCTTCACGTTAGCAGAAGCACCCGCTGTGAGTTTGGCATGCTCTTTGGTGGGACTCGTCCTTGGAATATATATATATATTTATATATATATATATATATATATGTATATATATATATATATATATATATATATATATATATATATATATATATATATATATATATATTATCGATCTACGGTCGCCAGTAGATAGTTATAGTTAGGACCTATTTTCCATAGGAAATCCACAACATTCTATTTGAAATAACTTTGGCACCGGTTGACAAATCTTTGCGAAATTTTCAAAACTTGTGGGGCGCTCCAGTCCGCTCCTATCCTGAAAGTCTCGGGGTGATTCGTCGAGTGGGGGCCGAGAAAAAAGGGGGGTCCCAAAACGTGTTTTCCCCATTCATTTTTCCATAGGGAGCTTTCATCGCAGCTACAGCCCGAACTGCTGAACGGAATTACACCAAATTTGGCAAAAAGGTAGCCCTTGGTTCAGAGTCGTGCCTTTTGCTTAAATGGTGTAAATCCGTTCAGTAGTTCCTGAGAAAATCAAAAGTTAAATCACATATATATCTATGGCCGCGTAGGGTCCGCTGCACCTCCCGATCATGAGCTGTATGCTAATTGGCTGTCAACACTCCAAACCAGGAAGTGTTGGCAGCCATCTTGATGCCTCGGTAGAACCGAGGCACAAGAAAAGACAAAAACAAGGGCGCAAAACGCAAAAAGGGGGCAGGGTAGAAACACCCTGACCCCCTAGGCCTGCTCAGGGCCAATAAATTAGAAAAAGAAGGGGGGCCACACAGCCCCCCTTCTTAAAAAAAAAAGACCGGCATCGCGCCGGAGGCCACGCCCTCCTTGCAGCACTCTGCAAACGCGCCCTGGCGCGTTTGCAGATGGGGAACGAATTCCCCTTGAATACTGGGGGTCCCTGGGGGCCAACTAGCCCACCAGGAACCTCCAGTATGCGCCAGGGGGCTGCATTGCAGAGAGGTGTACAGAGGCCACGCCCCTTTTTACACCTCTCTGCAACGCAGCTCTGTGGCCCTTTTTGGAGGTAGATGGTGGGCTAGTTGGACTCCAGGGACCATCAGGATTCAAGGGGACTTAATCCCCCAACTTAAAATGCGCCACAGTGGTTAAGGGAGGGGGCGGGGCTTGAGGTGACATGTGTGCAAACAGGCCCCGTGGCGCGTTTTAAGATGGGGAATTAAATCCCTTCAATCCTGAGGGTCCCTGGGGCCAACTAGCCCACCAGGTACGTCCAGAAAGTGCCACAGAGCTGCGTTGCAGAGAGGTGTAAAAGGGGCGTGGCCTCTGAACACCTCTCTGCAACGCAGCTCCCTGGCGCATACTGGAGGTACAGGGTGGGCTAGTTGGACCCCAGGGACCCTCATGATTCAAGGGGACTTAATCCCCCAACTTAAAATGCGCCACGGGCGCGTTTGCACAGTGGTGAAGGGAGGGGGTGGGGCTTGAGGTGACATGTGTGCTAACAGGCCCCGTGGCGTGTTTTAAGTTGGGGGATTAAGTCCCCTTCTGTGGTCCTAACTGTAGGTACCTGGGGGGCTAGTTGGGCCCCAGGGACACTCAGGATTCAAGGGGACTTAATCCCGCAACTTAAAACGTGCCATGGGGTGCGTTTGCACACATGTCACCTCAGGCCCCCCCTCCCTTCACCACTGGGCAAACGCGCCCTGTAGCGCGTTTTAAGAGGTAGTTTTAATCCCCCTGCCCTATTATGTACTAGGGACTTACAGAGGAGGTCATGCTAATCACAGGGGTACCCCAACGCATAGTGTTCCCTAGTGTATGTAGCTGTTTTAACTGTATTCTAAGTGTGTTTTAGCATAGCACTGGCTCTGGTTAGTCAGAGTCAGTTACCACCAGTACACGTCGGAAAAAGTTGTGGGCACAGGATGATTTTGGAACAAGGCCTCTTTCTGCTCCTCTGTTGGTTCTTTCTGCACATCTTTTGCTTCTTCCTGCACTTTTCTTCGTTTTTGTGGACTTCTGTTGCTTCTTTCTGCATTTCTTTTGCTTCTTTCTGTGCGTTTTTTCTTCTTTCTTCACATGTCCTACCTCTGTAGGCATAGTTACAAACTAGCATTTAAAAACCTTTGAAATTCACTTAAAAAACCATAGGTTTCAGGCACGTTATAGTTAGAAATTAGCATTTAAAAAACCTTTGAAATTCACTGAAAAAACCATAGGTTTCAGACACGTTATAGTTAGAAATTAGCATTTAAAAACCTTTGAAATTCACTGAAAAAACCATAGGTTTTAGGGACAGTTATAGTTAGTTGGACATTTCACTCGTACAAAACCCGTGAAATGCCCCCGTTATAGTTAGTTCAGCTAACTATAACTCGCGCCCCCGCAATGCACTGCTGATGATGTCACATATTACATCACTCATGACATGGTCAGTGACATCACTGATGACATCACTGATGACATCTCAAATGACATCACTGAGGACATCATCCATGTGATAATTTCATGCATCTTCTCACACCCTAATATATCCTTTGATACACCCACTCTAAATTACAGACTGCCATTCTCAAAACCATATACACTCCAACACCAATAACTACATACCCACTCGCTGATTCTTAGGTCTACACACACCTCCACTCACTCACCCGTACAGTCACTCATACTTATGGTCACTCAGTACAGGACTATCATATGCACTCGTACACCTACATAGACACTCACACACCGCCACTCATCCATAGAGGTACTCACACACCTAGACAGTCATGCAAATAATTAATCACACTGCCATTTACTCACCTATACAGTGATACACACACCAGCTCACTTACTCATACAAATACTAGCACATTCTTACGCTCTTATACAATCACTGATACAAGCACACACGCATCCATACAGCCACTCTCACAATCACACACTCTCACTTATAGCCTTTTAAATACTCTAACACACATATATACTGCCTTTTACATATGTAGTTACTCACACATGTACCACTGAGATATACATTCACTCACTAACACACCGATACACACACTCACCCACCCAAGCAGTCCATCACAGATGCACTCTTCAAATCATGCACCCAGTGAATCACCCACTCACACATCTATGTACAGAGTCACACACACCCCACCCACACAAACACTCAGGCACCCATACAAATACTCAGACAACCAATCAATAACCCATATAGACACTCATGTAGCTATTCGCAAATCCATGCATCCACTTACACACCAACAGACAAATGGATACAGACATTCACACAGTTTAGTCAGTAACCCATGCATTCAGTAAGATACGTTTAATCACTCACTTGGAGAGTCAGTCACGCACCTACTCAATCATCCATTGAGACACTTATACACCCAGGCATTCTTCAATACGCCTTTGCCTATATATATTAAACATATTTAAACTTTACAGAAACACACAGTCACTGCATGATGTCATCAGTGATGTCACTGACCATGTCATGAGTGATGTAATATGTGACGTCATCAGCAGTGCATTGTGGGGGCACGAGTTATAGTTAGCTGAACTAACTATAACGGGGGAATTTCACGGGTTTTGTACGAGTGAAATGTCCAACTAACTATAACTGTCCCTAAAACCTATGGTTTTTTCAGTGAATATATATATATATACATATATACGTATATGAGAAAAAGAAGTTGCCCCCAGGCGAAATGCACTCCTCAAAACAGGGATTTATTCACAACGACCAAGGTAAGTTGCCACAAACAAAGCAGTAAATGTTCCATGCCTGACACGTTTCGGAATTCATCTTCCTTTCTCAAAGGCAGGACAAGCAGCATACACCACACATTGACTGCCGATTCGTTCCCTCCTTATATCGTACTCAGGTGAGCAAAAGAAAGTGCTAGGCATTATGGGATCAGTAGTCACTTGTTACCCCCGTGGGTTCCCCTCATTTGTATGTGTCAATAAAGTTCATTTTTTTGCTGGTGCTACTTACATCACAGAATCCTTCAGTCTGTAATGCCCTGTTGATCCACACAACGTTGCCTGAGTGAGCAAACTGTGGCCCGCATGGATCTCGCAGCGGTGTGTTTCACGGCCAGACCAGCCGTTTTAATGAGAAAAAAGAAGTTGCCCCCAGGCGAAATGCACTCCTCAAAACAGGGATTTATTCACAATGACCAAGGTAAGTTGCCACAAACAAAGCAGTAAATGTTCCATGGCTGACGCGTTTCGGAATTCATCTTCCTTTCTCAAAGACAGGACAAGCAGCATACACCACGCATTGACTGCCGATTCGTTCCCTCCTTATATTGTACTCAGATGAGCAAAAGCAAGTGCTAGGCATTATGGGATTGGTAGTCACTTGTTACCCCTGTGGGTTCGCCTCAATTGTATGTGCCAATAAAGTTTGATTTTTTGCTGGTGCAACTTACATCACAGTAACCTTCAGTCTGTAGTGCCCGGTTTATCCACACAACGTTGCCTGAGTGGGCAAACTGTGGCCCGCAAGGATCTCACAGCAATGCATTTCACCTCCGGACCAGCCATAATAATAAGAAAAAAGAAGTTGCCCCCAGGTGAAATGCGCTCCTCAAAACAGGGATTTATTCACAACGATCAAGGTAAGTTGCCACAAACAAAGCAGTAAATGTTCCATGCCTGACGCGTTTCGGAATTCATCTTCCTTTCTCAAAGGCAGGACAATCAGCATATACCACGCATTGACTGCCGATCCGTTCCCTCCTTATATTGTACTCAGGTGAGCAAAAGCAAGTGCTAGGCATTATGGGATCAGTGGTCACTTGTTACCCCTGTGGGTTTAACTCAATTGCATGTGCCAAAAAGTTAGTTTTTTTCACTAAAAAACAAAGGTTACAGGGACGTTATAGTTAGGCTGACATTTCACTCACACAAAACCAGAGAAATTCAGCTGTTATAATTAGCTGAGCTAACTATAACTTGCACCCCCGCAATGCACTGCTGATGACATCACATATTACATCACTCAGGACATGGTCAGTGACATCAATGATGACATCACTGATGCCATCTCAAATGACATCACGGAGGACATCACTGATGACATCATCCATTGAGTGAGTGTTTCTTAAAAGTTTAAGAATGTTATATATATATATATATACGTCAAGGTGTATTGAAGAATGAGTGGGTGTATGAGTGTCTGTATGGATGATTTAGTGCATGCGCTACTGACTATATAAATGAGTGATTAAATGTGTCTTAGTGAATGTATGGGTGAGTGACTAATCTGCGAGAATGTGTGTATCAGTCTGTCAGTTGGTGTGTAAGTGGCTGCATGGGTTGGTGAGTAGGTACATGAGTATCTATATGGGTTATTGAATAGTTGTCTGAGTACCTGCATGGGTGCCTGAGTGTCTGTGTGGGTGGGTGAGGGGGTAGGTGACTCCCTGCATGGATGTTTGAGTGGGTGAATCCCTGGGTGTATCAGTTCATGAGTGCATCTGTGAGGGACTGTATGGGTGAGTGAGTGTGCATATGGCTGTGTCGGTGCATGAATGGATGTCTCAGTGGTATATAGGTGTGTAACTTCATATGTGAAAGGAAGAATATGTGAGTGTTTGAGTATATAAATGACTGTATGTGTGAGTGAGTGATTGTGAGAGTGGCTGTATGGGTGAGTGTGTGCTTGTGTCAGCGACTGTAAGGAGAGTAAGTATTTGTTAGCATCTGTATCAGTAGTGAGTGTGTGTGTGTTTCTGTATGGGTGATTAAGTGGCTGTGTGATTGAATGTTGGGGTGACTGAGTAGGTGTGTGAGTAGCTCTATGGGTGAATGACGGTATATGAGTGGCTGTATGGGTGTATGAGTGAATATCTCAATGGCTGTATTGGTGATTGACTGGCTGTATGAGTGGCTGTATGGGTGAGTGAGTGGATGTGTATATAAACCTATGAGTCAGTGAGTGGGTATGCACCTACTGGTATTGGTGTGTCAATGATTTCAACAATGGTAGTCTAAAATTTGGAGTGGGTGTATGATAGCTTATATTGGGGTGTGAGCAGGTGCATCAGAGATAATGTAGATGATGTCATCAGTGATGTCATCAGTGATGTCACAGACCTTGTCATGAGTGATGTAATATGTGACGTCATCAGCAGTGCATTGCGGGGGCGCATGTTATATTTAGCTCAGCTAACTATAACAGGTGAATTTCTCTGGTTTTGTGTGAGTGAAATGTGAGCCTTACTATAAGGACCCTGTAACCTTTGTTTTTTTTCAGTGAATATCTAAGGTTTTTAAATGCTAATTCCTAACTATAACGTCCCTGAGACCTGTGGTTTTTTTCAGTGAATTTCTAAGGTTTTTTAAAATGCTCATTCCTAACTATAACGTCCCTGTAAAGAGGCAAAAGAAGTGCAGAAAGAGGAAGAAACATGCAGAAAGAAGTAAGAGAGGTGCAGAAAGAGGCAAGAGAATTACAGAAAGAAGCAAGAGAGGTTTAGAAAGAAGCAAGAGGGGTGCAGAAAGAGGCAAGAGAGGTGCAGAAAGAGGAAAGAGAGGTACAGAAAAATGCAAGAAGAATGCAGAAAAAAGCAAGAGAGGTGCAGAAAGAGGACGGACTGTGCAGAAAGAGGCAAGAGAGGTATAGAAAGAGGCAAGAGAAGTGTAGAAAGAAGCAAGAGAGGTACAAAAAGAGGCAAGAGAAGTGACGAAAGAAGCAAGAGAGGTGCAGAAAAAGGAAGAAATGTACCTAAAGAGGCAGGAAAAGTGCAGAAAGAGGCAAGGGAAGTACAGAAAGAGGCAAGTGAAGTGCAGAAATAGGCAAGAGAAGTGCAGAAAGAAGCAAGAGAAGAGAAGCAAGAGAGGTGCAGAAAGAAGAGAGTGAGGTGCAGAAAGAGGCAAGTGAGGTGCAGAAAGATGCAAGTGAGGTGCAGAGAGAAGCAAGAGAGGTGCAGAAAGAAGCAAGAGAGGTACAGAAAGAGGAAGAAATGTGCAGAAAGAGGCAAGAGAAGTACAGAAAGAGGCAAGAGTGGTACAACAAGAGGCAACAGAACTGCAGAAAGAGGCAAGAGAAGTGCAGAAAGAAGCAAGAGAGGTGCAGAAAGAAGAAGAAAGGCACAGAAAGAGGTAGAAAGGTGCAGAAAGAAACAAGAGAAGTACAGAAAGAGGCAACAGAAGTACAGAAAGAGGCAAGAGAAATGCAGAAATAGGCAAGAGAGGTGCAGAACAAAGCAAGAGAGGTACAGAAAGAGGCGATAGAACTGCAGAAAGAGGCAAGAGAGGTGCAGAAAGAGGCAAGAGAAGTGCAGAAAGAAGAAGAAAGGTACAGAAAGAAGCAAGAGAGAAGCAGAAAGAGGCAAGAGAAGTGCAAAAAGAGGAAGAAAGGTACAGAAAGAAGCAAGAGAGGTGCAGAAAGAAGCAAGAGAGGTATAGAAAGGCAAGAGAGGTATAGAAAGAGGCAAGAGAGGTACAGAAAGAGGCAAGAGAGGTACAGAAAGAAGCATGAGAGGTGCAGAAAGAAGCATGAGAAGTGCAGAAAATAGAAAAAGAGGTGAAGGAAGAGGCAAGAGAGGTGCAGAAAGAGGCAAGAGAGATGCTGAAAGAGACAAGAGAGGTACAGAAATAGGCAAGAGAAGTGCAAAAAGAGAAAGATAGGTGCCAAAAGAGGAAGAAAGGTGCAGAAAGAGGAAAACAGGCGCAGAAAGAGGAAGAAAGGCACAGAAAGAAGCAGGAGAAGTGCAGAAAGAAGCAAGAGAGGTGCAGAAAGAAGAGAGTGAGGTGCAGAAAGAGGCATGAGAGGTGCAGAAAAAGGCAAAAGATGTGCAGAAAGAGGCAAGAGAGGTGCAGAAAGAGGCAAGAGGGGTGCAGAAAGAGGCAAGAGAGGTGCAGAAAAAAGCAAGAGAAGTGCAGAAAGAAGCAAGAAAAGTGCAGAAAGAGAATCAAATGTGCAGAAAGAGGCAAGAGAACTGCAGAAAGAGGCAAGAGAACTGCAGAAAGAGGAAGAAAGGTGCAGAAAGAGGCAAGAGAGGTGCAGAAAGAGGCAAGAAAAGTACAGAAATAGGCAAGAGAAGTGCAGAGAGAAGCAAGAGAGGTACAGAAAGAGGCAAGAGAAGTGCAGAAAGAGGAAGAAAGGTGCAAAAAGAAGCAAGAGAAATACAGAAACAGACAAGAGAGGCGCAGAAAGAAGCAAGAGTGGTTTGCGCACGATTAGTACCAATTTAACACCTACATTTAGCAATAAGTAACAGGTGACCATTCCAGTTTTGAAAAGGGCCTTCCACCACGCATTAACACGTGTCGCTGCATTTTTGGTAACGTTCCAGCCGTTTGAGCTAGAAACAAGATTTGTTTTGTTCAAATTTGCAGATTATGCGGCAGATGATAGATTATGTGGCAAATGCGGAAAACGTATAATTATGCAAAAATTGGTGCAGCCGAACAGTCGCATAATTCCCGTGTTCCTGCTCCTATCTCTGACTAGGTCCAGAAGTTCTCCTCAGTGGTTCATTCTTTTTTTGTGTCTCATTGAGTTTAGTGTTTAGCTTCTATGGAAATGAGGAAGACTACACCTGAGGTTACCACTCCACAACACAGATTACTATACCACATATTTACTCTCCATAACACATAATCCCACTCTATATAATTCCTATACACTAAATACCACATACTTTCTGTACACATAATTTCACTGCACAACATACCACATAATTCCACTACACACATCGTACATCCACTCCACTCCAAAAATCCTAAGTAACTTTCACAATGCCAATAGCAATAAATCTAGCAAATGCGAGACCTATTGCATTGCAAATGCTTGTTTAACTAGTAGTCGTATTTCCAGACTGGTGGAGAAAAGGGGCTGGGCTCCAGACCAGTGCTCAGAAATATCACTGCGTAGGACTTACAGGAGGCACCAAGAGGGCTTCTTGGCCCCCAAAGTCCCTCAGGAGTAAAGTGGACATCATCCCCCAACCAGTAGTGTACCAGGAGGTTTGTTTTCAGAGTGGTGGACAAAGGGGGGCATGGCCTCCGAAGACCTCTTAGCAATCACACTTTGTGGGACTTACTGGAAGTACCAGATGGGGTAGTTGGCCCCCAAGGAAATCCTTGGGGGGCAACTACACCTCCTATTACCTCCAGTAAGTCTCAACCAGCAGGATTGCTAAGTTCTGATAGCAGGTCATGCCCCCTTTGCCCACCACTCTGCAAACACGCTTCCTGGCACACTCTTGGTTGGGGAATAAAGTCCCCTTCACTGCTGGGGTCCTTAGGGGCTAACTAGCCTACCTGTTACCTCCAATAAGCCCCACACAGTGGATTGCTGAGGGGTGGTCGCAGGCCATGCCCCATTTCTCCACCACTCTGCAAACACGCTTCCTGGCGTGCTTTGGGTTGGGCGATGAAGTCCCCTTGCCTCTTGAGGGTCCCTGAGGGCCAACTAGCCCTCCTGTTACCTGCAGTAAGCCCCATACAGCAGGTAGGCTAGTTGGCCCCTAAGTACCCCAGCAGCGAAGGGGACTTCATTCCTCAACTAAGAGCAGGCCAGGAGGCACGTTTGCAGAGTACTGGAGAAAGGGGGCATGGCCTGCTATCAGAACTCATCAATCCTGCTGTGTGGGACTTACTGGAGGTAATAGGAGGGGTAGTTGGCCCCCAAGGACGTTCTTCAGGGCCAACTACCCCTCCTGTTACCCCCTGTAAGTCCCACACAGTGGGATTGCTGAGAGGTATTCGGAGGCCACATCCCCCTTTCTCCACCACTCTGCCAACGCACCTCCTAGCACACTACTGGTTGGGGGATGAAGTTCACTTTACTCCGCAGGGACCATGGGGACCAAGAAGCCCTCATGGTACTTCCTGGAAGTCCTACACCGCGGAATTCCTGAGCGCTGGTTGGAGGCCCAGCCCCCTTTCTCCAACACTCTGGAAACGCAACTGCTAGTTAAAAAACAACAGGTTTCAGGGATGTTATAGTTAGAAATTAGCATTTAAAAAACCTTAGAAATTCACTGAAAAAAACCACATGTTTCAGGGACGTTATAGTTAAAAATTAGCATTTTAAAAACCTTAGAAATTCACTGAAAACAATCAAAGGTTACAACGAAGTTATATTTCGAAATTAGCTTTTAAAAACCTTAGAAATTCACTGAAAACAATCAAAGGTTACAACGAAGTTATATTTCGAAATTAGCATTTTAAAAACCTTAGAAATTCACGGAAAAAAACAAAGGTTAGAGGGACGCTATAGTTAGTCACTTGTACAAAAGAAATTCAGCTGTTATAGTTAGCTGAGCTAACTATAACTCGCACCTCCACAATGCACTGCTTATGACCTCACATATTACATCACTCACGACATGGTCAGTGACATCACTGATGACATCTCAAATGACATCACTGATGACATCAGTGATAACATCATCCACAGCATCTCTGATGTACCCATTCACACAACTGTACGATCTTTTATACACCCACTGCCGCTCGCACACAACCATTCATAAACCCATTCACAGAGCCATACCAGTATTTACACACCCACTCACTGATTCATTGATCAATACACACATATACTCACTCACCCATACTTCGACTTATAGACCCACTCACTCACTAATACAGCCATTGACATATCCACTCAAACAGGCATACAGGGGCTGACACATGTAGGAACTCACCCATACAGTCAATCATACAGCTTCTTACTCACCTAAACAGTTATGCACCCACCCACTTACTTACTCATACAAATAGGAACACATACTCAATCAGCTATACAGTCACTGACAGAAGCATGCACTCATCTATATAGCCACACTCACATTCACTCACTCATGCATACAGTCACTCATATACTCCGTCACCCACGTATACTGCCTTTCACATACTCAGTTACTCACCCATACTGACACATGCACTCAATCACCAACACAGCCATACAGACACTCACTCACTCATTCAACTTTACACACAGGCAACAGTACCCCATACAGCCACTGACTCACCTACTCACTGATCCATACAGGCAGTCACACACTTCCTCACCCACAAACACAGACACCCTGACCCACTAACACACTCATACACCCACTTAGACTTTAAAGGAGAGACAGATACATACAGTCACACAACCACTGAGACACCTAATCACTCACTTATACAGTCAGTCACGCACCCACTGAGTCATCCATACAGTCACTCATAAACCCACTGATTCACCAATAGAGCTTGGTTTATATATTGAACACTCATGACTTTTAGAAAACACTCACAGTCTTTGGATGATGTCATCAGTGATGTCATTTGAGATGTCATCAGCGATGTCATGAGTGATGTCACTGACCATGTCATGAGTGATGTAATATGTGAAGTCATAAGCAGTGCATTGCGGGAGCGCGAGTCATAGTTAGCTCAGCTAACTATAACGGCTGAATCTCTCTGGTTTTGTACGAGTGAAATGTCAGACTAACTATAACGTCCATTGTTTTTTTCTGTGAATTTCTAAGGTTTTTAAAATGCACATTCCTAACTATATTGTCATTGAAACCTGTGTTTTTTTCTGTGTATATATATATATATATATATATATATATATATATATATATATATATATATATATATATATATATATATAAGTTACCTACTGGCGGTCGCCAGTAGGTAGTTATAGTTAGGACCTAGTTTCCATAGGAATAGCGTTTTTTGATTTGCCAATATCTTTGGCGCCGTTTGATGAATCTTCACGTAATTTTCAAAACTAATGGTGTGCTCCAGTCAGCTCCTGTCTTTGAAGTTTCGGGGTGATTCGTCAAGCGGGGGCCGAGAAAAAAGGGGGGGTCCCAAAACACGTTTTCTCCACGTTAATTTCCATAGGAACTTTTGTCGAGGCTACAGCCTGAACTGCTGAACGGAATTACACCAAATTTGGCAGAGAGGTAGCTCTTGGTCCAGAGTGCACTCTTTGCTTTAAATGGTGTAAATCCATTCAGTAGTTTTTGAGAAATTTAAAAATAAATAATATTGATATCTGGTGACCGCGGTGGATCCGCGAACCCTCCCGATCACGAGCTTCATTTTGATTGGCTGCCAGCACTCCAAACCAAGAAGTGTTGGCAGCCATCTTGTGACTCAGTAAAGCAGAGTCACACGAAAAATGGTTGAAAAAGGTTAAAAAAAGAAAAGGGGGCAGGTTAGAAACACCCTGACCCCTAGGCCTGATTAAGGGGTTCCACAGGGACCCCCAGGGCCAAAAAAAGCATTTTTTTAAATTTTCAGCCGGAATCACGTCGGGATCGCTAATCCGGCAGAAATTCTTTTAAAAACAAAGCGCTGTCTCCCGCCCCCGGCTGGGCCAGGTCCCGGGGGCAATGTTTTATTGTGGTACAGGGGCCCGCAGGGGCCACTGCAGCCCTGGGGACCACCGCCTTTCCGGGGCATTTCTGATAATGCGTGGGGGCACGCAGCCCCAGGAACCACCACCTCACCGGGGCTTTCTTATTAAATTGTGTGGGGGGTCTCCTTCCCCCCCACGCTGCTCCGGGGACTGCCACCTCCCTGGGGCTTGAAATTAAATAGGGTGGAGGGGCCTCACGGGCCCCCCCAAGCCCCGGGAACCGCCACCTCCCTGGGGCTACTTTCTAAAACTGTGTGGGAGGCTCGAGCCCTCCCACACTGCCCCAGGGACCACCACCTCCCCGGGGCACTAATTATTTAAATACAGGGGTCCTATGTGGACCCCCGGCTCCGGAGACCGCCACTTCCCCGGGGCTATTTACAAGTTGAGAGGAGAGCCCTCCTTGGCCCTGGGGACCGCCACCCCCGAGGGTCGGCTCCAGCAATGTCTCAGGGTGCCCACCCCCGGGAAATTGCAGTTTGCAATGGCCCGCCCTGCCATTGCACACTCTGCTTCGCTTCATAGAAGCGAGAGCAGGAAACCTGCTCTCGCTTCCATGAAGCAAAGCAGTATTGCTTTTGGACAAGGGGAGCTGCGTGTCAGCAGCTCCCCTTGTCCAAAAGCAATGCCGGCTCCCGCAGGATGCGGGGAGACGGCTGGGACTGCGGGGGCATTGGGTTCCCCCCGCGGTCCCCAGTGTGTGGCCAGGCCCTGGGGGATGGGGTCCCCAGGGCCATATTTGGCCGCGGGAGGGGGGCCATGAGGCCCCCCTCCAAAATAAAAATAATTTTAGAAAAAGAGGCAAAGCCCTGGGAGATGGGGTACCCGGGGCAATAATTGGCCTCAGGAAGGGGGCCACGCAGCCCACCTCCAAATTAAAAAAAAATAAAATAAAGGCTGGCCAGGCTCCGGGGGATGGGGTCCCCGGGGCCAAGAGAGGCCCAGGGAAGAGGGGCCACGCAGCCCAACTTTCCTAGAATTTCTTTTTTTTTTTTTTAAACAAGGCCAAGCCCGGGGTCCCCGGGGCCTAAAGTGGCTCAGGGAAGGGGGGCCACGCAGCCCCCCTCCCGTACAAATTCTTTAAAAAAAGAAAACGAGGCCATGCCCCTCCCGGGGCCGAAATCGGCGTCGGGAGGGGGGCCCCCGTCTGAAAATACAAAAAAAAAGAAAAGCCGGCATCTCGCCAGAGGCTCCGCCCCTCCCTGCACCACTCTGCAAACGCGCCTCTTGGCGCGTTTTGGGTTGGGGGATTAAGTCCTTTTGAATGCTAAGGGTCCTTAGGGGCCAACTAGCCCACCAGGTACCTCCAGTAAGCCCCACACAGTGGGATTACTGAGAGGTGGTCAGAGGCCACGCCCCTTTTTACACCATTCTGCAAATGCGACTACTATGTTATAGTTAGAAATTAGCCTTTAAAAAACCTTAGAAATTCAGTGATGTCATCAGTGATGTCACTGACCATGTCATGAGTGATGTAATATGTGACGTCATCAGCAGTGCATTGCGGGGGCGCGAGTTATAGTTAGCTCTACTAACTATAATGGCCGAATTTCTCTGGGTTTATACGAGTGAAATGTCCAACTAACTATAACGTCCCTGAAACCTGTGGTTTTTTCAGTGAATTTCTAAGGTTTTTTAAACACTAATTTCTAACTATAACGTCCCTGAAACCTATGGTTTTTTCAGTGAATTTCTAAGGTTTTTTAAATGATAATTTCTAACTATAACATCCCTGAATCCTATGTTTTTTTCAGTGAATATATATATATATATATATATATATATATATATATATATATATATATATATATATATATTCACTGAAAAAAACCATAGGTTTTAGGGACAGTTATAGTTAGTTGGACATTTCACTCGTACAAAACCATAGAAATTCCCCGTTATAGTTAGTTCAGCTAACTATAACTCGCGCCCCGCAATGCACTGCTGATGACGTCACATATTACATCACTCATGACTTGGTCAGTGACATCACTGATGACATCACTGATGACATCTCAAATGACATCACTGATGACATCATCCAGTGACTGTGTGTTTCTGTAAAGTTTAAATATGTTTAATATATATATGGAAAGGTGTATTGAAGAATGAGTGGGTGTATAAGTATCTGAATGGATGATTTAGTACGTGAGTGACTGACTCTACAAGTGAGTGATTAAATGTATCTTACTGAATGCATGGGTTAGTGACTAAACTGTGTGAATGTCTGTATCCGTCTGTCTGTTGGTTTGTAAGCGGCTGCATGGCTTTCTGAATAGCTACATGAGTGTCTACATGGGTTATTGATTGATTGTCTGAGTATCTGTATGGGTGCCTGAGTGTTTGTGTGGGTGGGGTGTGTGTGACTCTGTGCATAGATGTGTGAGTTGGTGATTCACTGGGTGCATGGTTTCAAGAGGGCATCTGTGATGGACTGTATGGGTGGGTGAGTGTGTGTATGGGTGTGTTAGTGATTGAATGTATATCTCAGTGGTACATGTGTGAGTAACTACATATGTGAAAGGCAGTATATATGTGTGTTGGAGTATATAAATGGCTATAAGTGAGAGTGTGTGATTGTGGCTGTATGGATGAGTGTGTACTTGTATCAGTGATTGTATAAGAGCGTAAGAATGTGCTAGTATTTGTATGAGTAAGTGAGCTGGTGTGTGTATAACTGTATAGGTGAGTAAATGGGTGTGTGATTAAGTTTTTTGCATGACTGACTAGGTGTGTGAGTACCTCTATGGATGAGTGGCGGTGTGTGAGTGTTTATATAGGTGTATGAGTGCATATGATAGTCCTGTACTGAGTGACTAAGTATGAGTGACTGTACGGGTGAGTGAGTGGATGTGTGTGTAGACCTAAGAATCAGTGAGTGGGTATGTAGTTTTTGGTGTTGGAGTGTCTATGGTTTTGAGAATGGCAGTCTGTAATTTAGAGTGGGTGTATCAAAAGTTATATTAGGGTGTGAGAAGATGCATGAAATTATCACATGGATGATGTCATCAGTGATGTCATTTGAGATGTCATCAGTGATGTCATCAGTGATGTCACTGACCATGTCATGAGTGATGTAATATGTGACGTCATCAGCAGTGCATTACGGGGCGCGAGTTATAGTTAGCTGAACTAACTATAACGGGGAATTTCTATGGTTTTGTACGAGTGAAATGTCCAACTAACTATAACTGTCCCTAAAACCTATGGTTTTTTCAGTGAATTTCAAAGGTTTTTTAAATGCTAATTTCTAACTATAACGTGTCTGAAACCTATGGTTTTTTCAGTGAATTTCAAAGGTTTTTAAATGCTAATTTCTAACTATAACGTGCCTGAAACCTATGATTTTTAAGTGAATTTCAAAGGTTTTTTTAAATGCTAGTTTCTAACTATGCCTACAGAGGTAGGACATGTGAAGAAAGAAGAAAAAATGCACAGAAAGAAGCAAAAGATGTGCAGAAAGAACCAACAGAGGAGCAGAAAGAGGCCTTGTTGCAAAATCATCCTGTGCCCACAACTTTTTCAGACGGGTACTGGTGGTAACTGACTCTGACTAACCAGAGCCAGTGCTATGCTAAAAGACACTTAGAATACAGTGAAAACACCTACATACACTAGGGAACACTATGCGTTGGGGTACCCCTGTGATTAGCATGACCTCCTCTGCAAGTCCCTAGTACATAATAGGGCAGGGGGATTAAAACTACCTCTTAAAACGCGCTACAGGGCGCGCTTGCACAGTGGTGAAGGGAGGGGGGCTGAGGTGACATGTGTGCAAACGCACCCCGTGGCGCGTTTTAAGTTGCGGGATTAAGTCCCCTTGAATTCTGAGGGTCCCTGGGGCCCAACTAGCCCCCAGGTACCTACAGTTAGGACCACAGAGCTGAGTTGCAGAGAGGCGTTCCGAGGCCACGCACCTTTTTCACCTCTCTGCAACGCAACTCTGTTGTGCTTACTGAAGGTACCTGGTGGGCTAGTTGGCCCCCAGGGTCCCTCAGGATTCAAAGGGAATTAATTCCCCAACTTAAAATGCACCACAGGGCGTGTTTGCGCACAAGTCACCTGAGGCCCCGCCCCTCCCTTCACCACTGTGCAAACGCGCCCCGTGGTGCGTTTTAAGTTGGGGGATTAGGTCACCTTGAATCCTGAGGGTCCCTGGGGCCCAACTAGCCCACTAGGTACTTCCAGTAAGCACCACAGGCCTGCGTTGCAACGCCTGTAACAAATTGTGCAGTTGTGTTTAGGTAGTGAAGAGGGTCGTGCTGGGGGTAGTGTTTTAGGGTTTAGGGTAGTGCAGTGGTGTTTGTGTAGTGTAGGGGGTCATGCTGGGGGTAGATTTAGGGTTTAGGGTAGTGCAGTGGTGTTTGGGTAGTGTAGGGAGTCGTGCTGGGGGTGTGTTTTAGGGTTTAGGGTAGTGCAGTGGTGTTTGGGTAGTGTAGGGGGTCGTGCTGGGGGTAGTGTTTTAGGGTTTAGGGTAGTGCAGTGGTGTTTGGGTAGTGTAGGGGGTCGTGCTGGGGGTAGTGATTTAGGGTAGTGAAGTGGTGTTTGGGTAGTGTAGGGGGTACTGCTGGGGGTAGTGTTTTAGGGTTTAGGTTAGTGCAGTGGTGTTTGGGTAGTGTAGGGGTACTGCTGGGGGTAGTGTTTTAGGGTTTAGGGTAGTGCAGTGGTGTTTGTGTAGTGTAGGGGTAGTGTTTTAGGGTTTAGGGTAGTGCAGTGGTGTTTGTGTAGTGTAGGAGGTCATGTTTTAGGGTAGTGCAGTGGTCTTTGGGTAGTGTAGGGAGTCGTGCGGGGGTAGTGTTTTAGGGTTTAGGGTAGTGTAGGGGGTCATGCGGGGGTAGTGTTTTAGGGATTAGGGTAGTGCATTGGTGTTTGGGTAGTGTAGGGGGTCATGCGGGGGTAGTGTTTTAGGGTTTAGGGCAGTGCAGTGGTGTTTGGGTAGTGTAGGGGGTCGTGCTGGGGGGAGTGTTTTAGGGTTTAGGGCAGTGCAGTGGTGTTCGGGTAGTGTAGGGGGTCGTGCTGGGGGGAGTGTTTTCAATCAATCAATCAATCACAGAATTTGTAAAGCGCACTACTTACCCGTGAGGGTCTCAAGGCGCTAGGGAAAAAAGAAAAAAAAGGGGGTGGGGGGGTGCTGCTACTGGTCGAACAACCAGGTTTTGAGTAGCCTCCTGAAGGTCAGCAGGTCTTGGGTCTGTCATAGGCTTAGTGGAAGGGTGTTCCAGGTCTTGGCGGCGAGGTGGGAGAAGGATCTGCCACCGGTGGTAGTTCTTCGAATGCGAGGGACGGTGGCGAGGGAGAGGTCGGCGGAGCGGAGTTGGCGGTTGGGGACGTAGAAGAGGAGTCGTCTGTTGAGGTAGGCTGGGCCAGTCTTGTGGAGTGCCTTGTGTGCGTGGATGAGGAGTTTGAAGGAGATTCTCCTGTCGATGGGGAGCCAGTGCAGGTTCCTCAGGTGGGGGTGATGTGGCTGTGGCGTGGTACATCGAGGATCAGGCGTGCGGAGGCGTTTTGTATGCGTTGCAGCCGCTTGATGAGCTTGGCCGGGGCTCCCGCGTAGAGGGCGTTCCCATAGTCAAGTCTACTACTGACGAGGGCCTGGGTGACTGTTCTTCTTGTGTCTGTCGGGATCCACCTGTAGATCTTGCGAAGCATGCGGAGGGTGTTGTAGCAGGAGGATGAGACTGCGTTGACTTGCTTGTCCATGGAGAGCGTTGAGTCGAGGATGACTCCCAGGTTGCGTGAGTGGTCGGTGGGTGTCGGGGCTGCTCCCAGCGTCGTTGGCCACCAGGAGTCGTCCCAGGCTGAGGGGTTGGAGCCGAGGATGAGGACCTCTGTCTTCTCCGTGTTCAGTTTTAGTCGGCTGATCTTCATCCAATCGGCGACGGCCTTCATTCCTTCATGGAGGTTGGATTTGGTGGCGAGGGGGTCCTTGGTGAGGGAGAGGATCAGTTGAGTGTCGTCGGCATAGGAGATTATGTTGAGGTCGTGTTGTCTGGCGATGCATGCGAGCGGGGTCATGTAGATGTTGAACAGTGTTGGGCTGAGGGACGATCCCTGGGGTACGCCGCAGATGATCTCGGAGGCTTCGGATCGGAATGGTGGGAGGCGGACTCTCTGGGTTCTGCCGGCGAGGAAGGAGGTGGCCCATTCCAGGGCCTTGTCTCGGATCCCTGCGTCGTGAAGGCGTGTGCGTAGAGTGCGGTGGCAGACAGTGTCGAAGGCGGCGGAGAGGTCCAGCAGGATGAGGGCTGCGGTCTCACCATTGTCCAGCAGGATGCTGATGTCGTCGGTGGCGGCGATGAGGGCAGTCTCAGTGCTGTGGTTGCTGCGGAACCCCGATTGGGATGGGTCCAGGATGCTGTTTTCTTCGAGGTATCGGGTTAGCTGTTTGTTGACGATCTTCTCGATGACCTTGGCTGGGAACGGAAGCAGGGAGATGGGCCGGAAGTTCTTGAGGTCTCTCGGGTCCGCCTTGGGTTTTTGAGTAGGGCGTTGATCTCTGCGTGTTTCCAGCTCTCTGGGAAGGTCGCGGTCTCGAAGGAGAGATTGATGACGTTGCACAGGTGGGGTGCGATGGAGCTGCTGGCTTTGTTGAAGATGTGGTGCGGGAAAGGGTCTGACGGGGTTTAGGGCAGTGCAGTGGTGTTCGGGTAGTGTAGGGGGTCGTACTGGGGGTAGTGTTTGAGGGTTTAGGGCAGTGCAGTCGCGGTCGGGTAGTGTAGGGGTTGTGCTGGGGGTAGTATTTTAGGGTTTAGGGCAGTGCAGTGGTGTTTGGGCAGTGTAGGGGTCTTGCTGGGGCTGGTGTTTCAGGGTTTAGGGCAGTGCAGTGGTGTTCGGGCAGTGTAGGGGGTCGTGCTGGGGGTGGTGTTTCAGGGTTTAGGGCAGTGCAGTGGTGTTTGGGCAGTGTAGGGGGTCATGCTGGGGCTAGTGTTTCAGGATTTAGGGCAGAGCAATGGTGTTCAGGCAGTGTAGGGTTTTTGCTGGAGGTGGTGTTTCAGGGTTTAGGGCAGTGCAGTGGTGTTCGTGCAGTGTAGGGGGTGGTGTTTCAGGGTTTAGGGCAGTGGTGTTCAGGCAGTGTAGGGGGTCTTGCTGGGGTTGATGTTTCAGGGTTTAGGGCAGTGCAGTGGTGTTCGGGCAGTGTAGGGGGTCGTGCTGGGGGTGGTGTTTCAGGGTTTAGGGCAGTGCAGTGGTGTTCCGGCAGTGTAGGAGGTCATGCAGGGGGTGGTGTTTCAGGGTTTAGGGCAGTGCAGTGGTGTTCGGGCAGTGTAGGGGGTCATGCTGGGGGTGGTGTTTCAGGGTTTAGGGCAGTGCAGTGGTGTTCGGGCAGTGTAGGGTGTCGTGCTGAGGGGTGGTGTTTCAGGGTTTAGGGCAGTGCAGTGGTGTTCGGGCAGTGTAGGGGGTCGTGCAGGTGGTGGTGTTTCAGGGTTTAGGGCAGTGCAGTGGTGTTTGGGCAGTGTAGGGGTCGTGCAGGGGTCGTGGTTTCAGGGTTTAGGGCAGTGCAATGGTGTTCGGCCAGTGTAGGTGGTCTTGCTGGGGGTGGTGTTTCAGGCTTTAGTGCAGTGGTGTTCGGGCAGTGTAGGGGGTCTTGCTGGGGGTGGTGTTTCAGGGTTTAGGGCAGTGCAGTGGTGTTCGGGCAGTGTAGGGGGTCTTGCTGGGGCTGGTGTTTCAGGGTTTAGGGCAGTGCAGTGGTGTTCGGGCAGTGTAGGGGGTCGTGCTGGGGCTGGTGTTTGAGGGTTTAGGGTAGTGCAGTGGTGTTCGGGCAGTGTAGGGGTCGTGCTGGGGCTGGTGTTTCAGGGTTTAGGGCAGTGCAGTGGTTTTGGGCAGTGTAGGCGGTCGTGCTGGGGCTGGTGTTTCAGGGTTTAGGGCAGTGCAGTGGTTTTTGGGCAGTGTAGGGGGTCGTGCAGGGGGTGGTGTTTCAGGGTTTAGGGCAGTGCAATGGTGTTCGGCCAGTGTAGGTGGTCTTGCTGGGGGTGGTGTTTCAGGCTTTAGTGCAGTGGTGTTCGGGCAGTGTAAGGGGTCTTGCTGGGGTGTTCGGGCAGTGTAGGGGGTCGTGCTGGGGCTGGTGTTTGAGGGTTTAGGGTAGTGCAGTGGTGTTCGGGCAGTGTAGGGGGTCGTGCTGGGGCTGGTGTTTCAGGGTTTAGGGCAGTGCAGTGGTTTTCGGGCAGTGTAGGCGGTCGTGCTGGGGCTGGTGTTTCAGGGTTTAGGGCAGTGCAGTGGTGTTCGGGCAGTGTACGGGGTTGTGCTGGGGCTGGTGTTTCAGGGTTTAGGGCAGTGCAGTGGTGTTCGGGCAGTGTAGGGGGTCGTGCTGGGGCTGGTGTTTCAGGGTTTAGGGCAGTGCAGTGGTGTTCGGGCAGTGTAGGGGGTCGTGCTGGGGCTGGTGTTTCATGGTTTAGGGCAGTGCAGTGGTGTTCGGGCAGTGTAGGGGTCGTGCTGGGGGTGGTGTTTCAGGGTTTAGGGCAGTGCAGTGGTGTACGGGCAGTGTAGGGGGTCTTGCTGGGGGTGGTGTTTCAGGGTTTAGGGCAGTGGTATTCGGGCAGTGTAGGGGGTCTTGCTGGGGGTAGTGTTTCGGGGTTTAGGGCAGTGCAGTGGTGTTCGGTGCAGTGTAGGGGTCGTGCTGGGGATGGTGTTTCAGGGTTTAGGGCAGTGCAGTGGTGTTCGGGCAGTGTAGGGGGTCAGGCTGGGGGTGGTGTTTCAGGGTTTAGGGCAGTGCAGTGGTGTTCGGGCAGTGTAGGGGTCGTGCTGGGGCTGGTGTTTCAGGGTTTAGGGCAGTGCAGTGGTGTTCGGGCAGTGCAGGGGGTCTTGCTGGGGGTGGTGTTTCAGGGTTTAGGGCAGTGGTGTTCGGGCAGTGTAGGGGGTCTTGCTGGGGGTGGTGTTTCAGGGTTTAGGGCAGTGCAGTGGTGTTCGGGCAGTGCAGGGGTCTTGCTGGGGGTAGTGTTTCAGGGTTTAGGGCAGTGCAGTGGTGTTCGTGCAGTGTAGGGGGTCGTGCTGGGGATGGTGTTTCAGGGTTTAGGGCAGTGCAGTAGTGTTCGGGCAGTGTAGGGGTCGTGCAGGGGGTGGTGTTTCAGGGTTTAGGGCAGTGCAGTGGTGTTCGGGCAGTGTAGGGGTCATGCTGGGGGTGGTGTTTCAGGGTTTAGGGCAGTGCAGTGGTGTTCGGGCAGTGTAGGGGTCGTGCTGGGGCTGGTGTTTCAGGGTTTAGGGCAGTGCAGTGGTGTTCGGGCAGTGTAGGGGGTCGTGAAGGGGTGGTGTTTCAGGGTTTAGGGCAGTGCAGTGGTGTTCGGGCAGTGTAGGGGGTCGTGCTAGGGTATGTGTTTCAGGGTTTAGGGCAGTGCAGTGGTGTTCAGGCAGTGTAGGGGGTCGTCCAGGGGCTGGTGTTTCAGGGTTTAGGGCAGTGCAGTGGTGTTCGGGCAGTGTAGGGGGTCGTGCTGGGGGTAGTGTTTTAGGGTTTAGGGTAGTGCAGTGGTGCTTGTGTAGTGTAGGGGGTCGTGCTGGGGGTAGTGTTTTAGAGTTTAGGGTAGTGCAGTGATGTTTGTGTAGTGTAGGGGGTTATGTTTTAGGGTAGTGCAGTGGTGTTTGGGTAGTGTAGGGGGTCATGCTGGGGGTAGTGTTTTAGGATTTAGGTTAGTGCAGTGGTGTTTGCGTAGTGTAGGGGGTCGTGCTGGGGGTAGTGTTTTAGGGTTTAAGGTAGTGCAGTGGTGTTTGTGTAGTGTAGGGGGTCGTGCTGGGGGTAGTGTTTTAGGGTTTAGGGTAGTGCAGTGGTGCTTGTGTAGTGTATGGGGTCGTGCTGGGGGTAGTGTTTTAGGGTTTAGGGTAGTGCAGTGGTGTTTGTGTATTGTAGGGGTCATGTTTTAGGGTAGTGCAGTGGTGTTTGGGTAGTGTAGGGGAGGATGTATGATCCGACATCGCAAACGGTTACAATGCGTGCTTTTAACACGCAGTTTCTACATCGCAATTACTATTACATCGCGTGTTTTTTCACCGCATGCCGTTTCAACTCCAATGTGTTTCCCCTATGGAACAAAGCATTACCCCGTATACATATACATCGCGTTACCATTACAACGCTTATTTTTCTCTCTTTTGCCTCTATAACTCCCTGGGACGAGGCTGCAGGGAAACCAGGGGTTTTTGTGTGGCCATCCGTCCCACCCCGCCCCCCCTCCCCCACCCCGATAATTTGTTATTGCCGCGCATATGTGACAATTAGTCTGAGTGCTCTGCAAAGAGGCCAAACATTGAATGGGCATGACATCTGAACCCAGTTATGAACATGAAGCAGGTATTGTCAGCAACTTACATTGTTGTAATGGGTGTTCGTCGCTAGAACCACGTCATAGGACATAGCCTGAGTGTGTCGTTGCCTTCTTTCATGTTCAAGAGGTGACATCATGTCTCCGTTCTCGCTCTCAGGTGTAGCAATCGACTTTGCGAAGAATTTCATGTTCACTCCCAGTTATGGAAGGAGAGCAAATGTACCTGGAGTATTGGTGATCCTCGCCGATGGACCCTCTGGGGATGACGTCTTGGAACCAGCCAGAGCGATAAAGGCAACTGGTAAGTTCTTATCGATCCTCGGACTACTGATACAACAGGCATCGTTCATTGGAGAGATGTACCCAGGAGACTGAATGGTAGGGATGGGGAGATAGATGGGGAATAGAAAGTGGGTATTGCCTCCAAACTTTGAAAGCAACATTTCTCAACATAAGACTTCTGAATTACTAGTTTAAAATGAAATACATCCAAACATATTACTTCCCAGTGTTTGTTTTAAAAAATATAGTGCAAACGTCTTAGCTGATTTAAATAATATTTCTGTTCGTCACATGTCGCATAGAAACGGGGCCTGCGGATGTATGGGCAGAGGAGAGGTGGCTTCTAAGACCCTGCGCCGCATATTGAGGTTCTCCGCAACCCAACATTTCGAAAAGAAAAGGGGCCTGCGGATGTATGGGCAGAGGAGAGGTGCTTTTTAAGACCCAACATTTCGCAGAGAAAAGGGGCCTGCGGATGTATGGGCAGAGGAGAGGTGGTTTCTAAGACCCTGCGCCGCATATTGAGGTTCTCCGCAACAGTTGCCAAACAAGATCAGCCACAGACGAAAGGGAGGAGAAAAGGGAATATGAAGCCACCAGTGTCTTGGTAACAATAAAAAACGTCTTGGCAGATTTAAATAATATTTCTGTTCGTCCGCATATTGAGGCATATTTTCCTGCAGCCATGCCTGTCCACAGCTCAGCCTCCGATTCCGAGTTGCTCGGAGCCAAATTCCCATTAGGAATTCCGATATGCACGGTTATATGTGGGCCAGTGTTTTTTTGAGGCCCTGATTTTATAACCAATGGGCATAGGGAGAGCATGCCAAGTAGTATCTTTCCCTTCCCTCAAATTCCTTCCCCACGACCCTCATTCGCCTCCACCCTGGACATGAGCCCTCATATATATTTAATTCCTGCTGAGAGCAGGTGTTAATTTACATGTTTGTGCGAGAAAACTACACAGAACTGTGAATGCAGTGTGTAATACCAACGGGTAAAATTAGATCCACCCCTTTATTCCGCATTCTTGCTTATTTATTCCACATTCTGTGGTCCCAGTCATAATTGCAGGGATTCCACGCCTTCTCCAGATTCAAGTTACACCTGAATGTGGCCTCATAAAAAATACATTCTGTCCCCAGCTGGAAGCAGCTGCAGCGACCGCAGACCAACATTGCAGCTTACAACAATGGAGAGTTTACAAAGGAATTCATACCGCTTTGTGGGTCGCCGAAACGCATTTTCGGAACGGGAAAATGCAGCCCTGTTATATGTGTTGTGCTGCTGTGTGAGACGCATTTTGGTGCTCTGCGTCAGTGACTACAGAAGTGTGTGTGCTTTGTTTGTCTTGGGGCAGAGCGCCTAGCAGTATGATGAGAAGGCGGTGTTCGTGATAGGTGTGCAAAATATTAATTTAATTCGCCAGTGGGAATAATTTACTGTCACAGACAGCTGTGAAGGTTAGTTAGTTAGGTTCTCCGCAACAGTTGGGCAGAGGATTCTAAGACCCTGCGGATGTATGAATCGCATTAACGTTTACATCGTTTTAAACACATCGCATTAACGTTTACATCGTAAAGTTGCGTTGTTGTGGCTTACGATGATAGGCCTTACGATGTAAACGTCTATGCGTTGCTGTGCCTTACGATGTAAACGCTTTTGCGATCTTGTACCCGCGTTGTAATGGCACCGCGGAGTTATCTCTTCGTTGTAATGGGTGTTCGCCGTAGGGGGTCGTGCTGGGGGTAGTGTTTTAGGATTTAGGTTAGTGCAGTGGTGTTGGGGTAGTGTTTTAGGGTTTAGGGTAGTGCAGTGGTGTTTGTGTAGTGTACGGGGTCATGCTGGGGGTAGTGTTTTAGGGTTTAGGATAGTGCAGTGGTGCTTGTGTAGTGTAGGGGTCGTGCTGGGGTAGTGTTTTAGGGTTTAGGGTAGTGCAGTGGTGTTTTTGTAGTGTAGGGGGTCATGTTTTAAGATGCAACGCTCCAATACCTGACCAGTCTGCACTACATAAAACTGCAAAAAACTAAAAATAAAAAGTGTTTTGCACACTTTTGTCATTGGGCTATATGTGGGCTACATCTCGGTAATATTTGTGCTACATTTGGGCTCTTTTTTCACTGGTGGCCATCTTGGAAGTCTTCTTTGTTATGAAGTTTCCTAATTTCCTCATTTACTGCAGTCTCCTCAGTAGGAAATGCTTTCAGTTTTTACTTTGATTCCATCAAGAAGGCATTCAGATGTGTCACACATTTGCCATAAATTCAGAATGTTATTACTCTAGTTGTTCATTAGATCACTGTAGTAAAGCTACTGCTCACCAAGGAGTTAACTGGAAGTCTACTGCTGGTATTGAAAGTGATTGTTTCAGTCTGCATGTCAGAATTTTCTAATGAAATAGAAGAGGATTTGAGATCTCACTTAAAACATGCACTAAATTTTCTTTTTGCAGCACTAACCATAATTTCTATGGCAAAATGAACCCCCTCATTTTGTTCCTTTTTAAATTAAATGTTTTAAGTGTTACCAGTTTATTCCAATCAAGATGGCTTCAGGTGTGCCATACTTTTGTCATAAGTAAGGCTGTTAGCACTCTAGTTGTTCTTTAGAACACTCTGGGAAGCTGCAGTAGAACACAAAGGCATCAACTGACAGGCTGCTCCTGTTGAAATATAACAGGAAGATATTTGAGATCTCACTTAAAACATGTCCTAATTTTTCTTTCTACAGCACTAACCATAATTTCTATGGCAAAATGAACCCCCTCATTTTGTTCCTTTTTAAATTAAATGTTTTAAGTGTTACCAGTTTATTCCAATCAAGATGGCTTCAGGTGTGCCATACTTTTGTCATAAGTAAGACTGTTAGCGCTCTAGTTGTTCTTTAGAACACTCTGGGAAGCTGCAGTAGAACACAAAGGCATCAACTGACAGGCTGCTCCTGTTGAAATATAACAGGAAGATATTTGAGATCACACTTGAAACATGTCCTTAATTTTCTTTCAGAGCACTAACCATAATTTCTATGACAAGATGAACCCCATCATTTTGTTCCTTTTTAAATTAAATGTTTTAAGTGTTACCAGTTTATTCCAATCAAGATGGCTTCAGGTGTGCCATACTTTTGTCATAAGTAAGGCTGTTAGCACTCTAGTTGTTCTTTAGAACACTCTGGGAAGCTGCAGTAGAACACAAAGGAATCAACTGACAGTCTCTGCCCTTGTTGGATGTACATGTTTTACTGAGAATGTCAGACTTCATTCTCACATGACTGAGAAAGATAATGTGAATTTACAGAAAATATGCTCTCATTTTAGCTTCTGGGGCACCTTCCAAAACTGTATGGGACAAGCATGTGAAAATAGTTTTCTCTCAAACATGATTCATGATATCCCAGCAGAAGGTTTTTCACAGGGTAAAATCACCTTAGATCACACCACAATTCCTGAAATTAGTATGGTACCATCAACAAATGAATTCTAATGTAACTAAAGTCTGTTATCACCCTTTATAGTTCTCCTTTTGGTAACCCTCAAAATCTTCGATTCACTACAATGCATTTCAAAGGGGTACTATCATTTATATTGGTCCCAAGATGGCTGCCAGCAATAGCAGGATGAAGTGCTGACAGCCAATCAGATCTCACGATGACATGTGTGGTTAGGCTCCGCCCAGATATATATGTGTTTTTACTTTTGATTTTCTCAGCAACTACTGAACGGATTTACACCATTTAACAAAAAGGGTTCTTTTTGAACCAAGAACTACCTCTTTGCCAAATTTGGTGTAATTCCGTTCAGCAGTTCGAGCTGTAGCCTTGCATAAAGTTTCCTAAGGGAAATTGATTTTTTGACTCTTATTTTTTTAATTTCTCCGCAACTACTGAACGGATTTACACCATTTAACAAAAGGGTTCTTTCTGAACCAAGAACTACCTCTTTGCCAAATTTGGTGTAATTCCGTTCAGCAGTTCAGGCTGTAGCCGTGTCTAAAGTTTCCTATGGGAAAATGAATGGGGAAAACACGTTTTGGGACCCCCTTTTTCTCGGCCCCCGCTTACGAATCACCCTGAGACTTTCAGGGTAGGAGCGGACCGGAGCGGGCCATAAAGTTTGAAAATTTCGCGAAGATTCGTCAACCGACGCAAGAGTTATTTCAAATAGAATGTCGCGGATTTCCTATGGAAAATAGGTCCTAACTATAACTATCTACTGGCGACCGCCAGTAGATAATATATATATATATATATATATATATTATCTACTGGCGGTCGCCAGTAGATAGTTATAGTTAAAACCTATTATCCATAGGAAATCCGCGACATTCTATTTGAAATAACGTTGGCGCCGGTTAACGAATCTTCGCGAAAGTTTCCAACTTGTTGGGGCGCTCCGGTCCGCTCCTATCCTGAAAGTCTCGGGTGATACGTCAAGCGGGGCCGAGAAAAGGGGGTCCCAAAACGTGTTTTCCCCATTCATTTTTCCATAGGAACCTTTAGTCGCAGCTACAGCCCGAACTGCTGAACGGAATTACACCAAATTTGGCAAAGAGGTAGCCCTTGGTTCAGTGTCGTGCCTTTGCTTAAATGGTGTAAATCCGTTCAGTAGTTCCTGAGAAAATCAAAAGTAAAGTCACATATATATCTGGGCGGAGCCTAACCACACATGTCATCGTGAGATCTGATTGGCTGTCAGCACTTCATCCTGGAATTTCTGGCAGCCATCTTGGGACCAATATAAATGATAGTACCTCATTGAAATGCATTGTAGTGAATAGAAGATTTTGAGGGTCACCAAAAGGAGAACTATAAAGGGTGATAACAGGCTTTAGTTACATTAGAATTTATTTGTTGACGGTACCATACTAATTTTAGGAATTGTGGTGTATTCCAAGGTGATTTTACCATGTGAAAAACCTTCTGCTGGGATATCATGAATCATGTTTGAGAGAACACTATTTTCTCATGCTTGTCCCATGGAGGTTTGGAAGGTGCTCCAGAAGCTAAAATGAGAGCATATTTTCTGTAAATTCACATTATCTTTCTCACTCATGTGAGAATGAAGTCTGACATTCTCAGTAAAACATGTACATCCAACAAGGGCAGAGACTGTCAGTTGATTCCTTTGTGTTCTACTGCAGCTTCCCAGAGTGTTCTAAAGAACAACTAGAGTGCTAACAGCCTTACTTATGACAAAAGTATGGCACACCTGAAGCCATCTTGATTGGAATAAACTGGTAACACTTAAAACATTTAATTTAAAAAGGAACAAAATGATGGGGTTCATTTTGTCATAGAAATTATGGTTAGTGCTGTAGAAAGAAAAATTAGGACATGTTTCAAGTGTGATCTCAAATATCTTCCTGTTATATTTCAACAGGAGCAGCCTGCCAGTTGATGCCTTTGTGTTCTACTGCAGCTTCCCAGAGTGTTCTAAAGAACAACTAGAGTGCTAACAGCCTTACTTATGACAAAAGTATGGCACACCTGAAGCCATCTTGATTGGAATAAACTGGTAACACTTAAAACATTTAATTTAAAAAGGAACAAAATGAGGGGTTCTTTTTTAAATAGAAATTATGGTTAGTGCTGCAGAAAGAAAAATTAGGGCATGTTTTAAGTGAGATCTCAAATCCTCTTCTATTTCATTAGAAAATTCTGACATGCAGACTGAAACAATCACTTTCAATACCAGCAGCAGACTACCAGTTAACTCCCTGGTGAGCAGTAGCTTTACTCCAGTGATCTAATGAGCAACTAGAGTGCTAACATTCTGAATTTATGGCAGATGTGAGACACATCTGAATGCCTTCTTGATGGAATCAAAGTAAAAACTGAAAGCATTTCCTACTGAGGAGACTGCAGTAAATGAAGAAATTAGGAAACTTCATAACAAAGAAGTCTTCCAAGATGGCCACCAGTGAAAAAGAGCCCAAATGTAGCACAAATATTACCCAGATGTAGCCCACATATAGCCCAATGACAAAAGTGTGCAAAACACTTTTTATTTTTAGTTTTTTTGCAGTTTTATGTAGTGCAGACTGGTCAGGTATTGGAGCATTGCATCTTAAAACATGACCCCCTACACTACAAAAACACCACTGCACTATCCTAAACCCTAAAACACTACCCCCAGCACGACCCCTACACTACCCAAACACCACTGCACTAACCTAAATCCTAAAACACTACCACCAGCACGACCCCCTACACTACCCAAACACCACTGCACTACCCTAAAACATGACCCCCTACACTACACAAACACCACTGCACTACCCTAAACCCTAAAACACTACCCCCAGCACGACCCCTACACTACACAAGCACCACTGCACTACCCTAAACCCTAAAACACTACCCCAGCACGACCCCCTACACTACACAAACACCACTGCACTACCCTAAACCCTAAAACACTACCCCAGCACGACCCCCTACACTACCCAAACACCACTGCACTAACCTAAATCCTAAAACACTACCCCCAGCATGACCCCCTACACTACCCAAACACCACTGCACTACCCTAAAACATGACCCCCTACACTACACAAACACCACTGCACTACCCTAAACCCTAAAACACTACCCCCAGCACGACCCCTACACTACACAAGCACCACTGCACTACCCTAAACCCTAAAACACTACCCCCAGCACGACCCCCTACACTACACAAACACCACTGCACTACCCTAAACCCTAAAACACTACCCCCAGCACGACCCTCTACACTACCCAAACACCACTGCACTAACCTAAATCCTAAAACACTACCCCCAGCATGACCCCCTACACTACCCAAACACCACTGCACTACCCTAAAACATGACCCCCTACACTACACAAACACCACTGCACTACCCTAAACCCTAAAACACTACCCCCAGCACGACCCCCTACACTACACAAGCACCACTGCACTACCCTAAACCCTAAAACACTACCCCCAGCACGACCCCCTACACTGCCCGAACACCACTGCACTGCCCTAAACCCTGAAACACCACCCCTTCACGACCCCCTACACTGCCCGAACACCACTGCACTGCCCTAAACCCTGAAACATCACCCCCAGCACAACCCCCTACACTGCCTGAGCACCATTGCTCTGCCCTAAACCCTGAAACACCAGCCCCAGCACGACCCCTACACTGCCCGAACACCACTGCACTGCCCTAAACCTTGAAACACCAGCCCCAGCACGACCCCCTACACTGCCCGAACACCACTGCACTGCCCTAAACCCTGAAACACCAGCCCCAGCAAGACCCCCTACACTGCCCGAACACCACTGCACTGCCCTAAACCCTGAAACACCAGCCCCAGCACCACCCCCTACACTGCCTGAACACCACTGCACTGCCCTAAACCCTGAAACACCAGCCCCAGCACCACCCCCTACACTGCCCGAACACCACTGCACTGCCCTAAACCCTGAAACACCAGCCCCAGCACCACCCCCTACAATGCCCGAACACCACTGTACTGCCCTAAACCCTGAAACACCACCCCTGCACCGCCCCCTACACTGCCCGAACACCACTGCACTGCCCTAAACCCTGAAACACCACCCCTGCACGACCCCCTACACTGCCCGAACACCACTGCACTGCCCTAAACCCTGAAACACCACCCCCTGCACCACCCCCTACACTGCCCGAACACCACTGCACTGCCCTAAACCCTGAAACACCACCCCTGCACGACCCCCTACACTGCCCGAACACCACTGCACTGCCCTAAACCCTGAAACACCACCCCCTGCACCACCCCCTACACTGCCCGAACACCACTGCACTGCCCTAAACCCTGAAACACCACCCCCAGCATGACCCCCTTTACTGCTCGAACACCACTGCACTGCCCCAAACCCTGAAACACCACCCCCAGCATGACCCCCTACACTGCCCGAACACCACTGCCCTAAACCCTAAAACACCACCCCTGCATGACCCCCTACACTGCCCGAACACCACTGCACTGCCCTAAACCCTGAAACACCACCCCCTGCACGACCCCCTACACTGCCTGAACACCACTGCACTGCCCTAAACCCTGAAACACCACCCCCAGCACGACCCCTACACTGCCCGAACACCACTGCACTACCCTAAACCCTAAAACACCACCCCAGTACGACCCCCTACACTGCCCGAACACCACTGCACTGCCCTAAACCCTAGAACACTACCCCCAGCATGACCCCCTACACTACCCAAACACCACTGCACTACCCTAAACCCTAAAATACTACCCGCAGCACGACCCCCTACACTACCCGAACATGACTGCACTGCCCTAAACCCTAAAACACTCCCCCAGCACGACCCCCTACACTACCCGAACACCACTGCACTGCCCTAAACCCTAAAACACTCCCCCAGCACGACCCCCTACACTACCCAAACACCACTGCACTACCCTAAACCCTAAAACACTAACCCCAGCACGACCCCCTACACTACCCAAACACCACTGTACTACCCTAAACCCTAAAACACTCCCCAGGACGACTCCCTACACTACCCAAACACCACTGCACTACCCTAAACCCTAAATCTACCCCCAGCATGACCCCCTACACTACACAAACACCACTGCACTACCCTAAACCCTAAATCTACCCCCAGCATGACCCCCTACACTACACAAACACCACTGCACTACCCTAAACCCTAAATCTAACCCCAGCATGACCCCCTACACTACACAAACACCACTGCACTACCCTAAACCCTAAAACACTACCCCCAGCACAACCCTCTTCACTACCTAAACACAACTGCACAATTTGTTACAGGCGTTGCAACGCAGGCCTGTGGTGCTTACTGGAAGTACCTGGTGGGCTGGTTGGGCCCCAGGGACTCTCAGGATTCAAGGTGACCTAATCCCCCAACTTAAAACGCGCCACGGGGCGCGTTTGCACAGTGGTGAAGGGAGGGGCGGGGCCTCAGGTGACATGTGCGCAAACACGCCCTGTGGTGCGTTTTAAGTTGGGGAGTTAATTCCCTTTGAATCCTGGGGGCCAACTAGCCCACCAGGTACCTTCAGTAAGCACAACAGAGTTGCGTTGCAGAGAGGTGAAAAAAGGTGCGTGGCCTCGGAACGCCTCTCTGCAACTCAGCTCTGTGGTCCTAACTGTAGGTACCTGGGGGGCTAGTTGGGCCCCAGGGACCCTCAGGATTCAAGGGGACTTAATCCCGCAACTTAAAACGCGCCATGCACACATGTCCCTTCACCACTGTGCAAACGCGCACTGGCTCTGGTTAGTCAGAGTCAGTTACCACCAGTACCCGTCTGAAAAAGTTGTGGGCACAGGATGATTTTGCAACAAGGCCTCTTTCTGCTCCTCTGTTGGTTCTTTCTGCACATCTTTTGCTTCTTTCTGTGCGTTTTTTCTTCTTTCTTCACATGTCCTACCTCTGTTGGCATAGTTAGAAACTAGCATTTAAAAAACCTTTGAAATTCACTGAAAAAACCATAGGTTTCAGGCACGTTATAGTTAGAAATTAGCATTTAAAAAACCTTTGAAATTCACTGAAAAAACCATAGGTTTCAGACACGTTATAGTTAGAAATTAGCATTTAAAAAACCTTTGAAATTCACTGAAAAAACCATAGGTTTTAGGGACAGTTATAGTTAGTTGGACATTGCACTCGTACAAAACCCGTGAAATTCCCCTGTTATAGTTAGTTCAGCTAACTATAACTCGCGCCCCGCAATGCACTGCTGATGACGTCACATATTACATCACTCATGACATGGTCAGTGACATCACTGATGACATCACTGATGACATCTCAAATGACATCACTGATGACATCATCCATGTGATAATTTCATGCATCTTCTCACACCCTAATATAACTTTTGATACACCCACTCTAAATTACAGACTTCCATTCTCAAAACCATAGACACTCCAACACCAAAAACTACATACCCACTCACTGATTCTTAGGTCTACACACACATCCACTCACTCACCTGTACAGTCACTAATACTTACAGTCACTCAGTTCAGGACTATCATATGCACTCATACACCTATATAAACACTCACACACCGCCACTCATCCATAGAGGTACTCACACACCTAGTCAGTCATGCAAAAAATTAATCACGCACCCATTTACTCACCTATACAGTTATACACACACCAGCTCACTTACTCATACAAATACTAGCACATTCTTACGCTCTTATACAATAACTGATACAAGCACACACGCATCCATACAGCCACTCTCACAATAACACACTCTCACTTATAGCCATTTAAATACTCTAACACACATATATACTGCCTTTTACATATGTAGTTACTTGCACATGTACCACTGAGATATACATTCACTCACTAACACACCCATACACACACTCACCCACCCAAGCAGTCCATCACAGATGCACTCTTGAAATCATGCACCCAGTGAATCACCCACTCACACATCTATGTATAGAGTCACACACACCCCACCCACACAAACACTCAGGCAGCCATACAGATACTCAGAGAACCAATCAATAACCCATATAGACACTCATGTAGCTATTCGCAAATCCATGCATCCACTTACACACCAACAAACAGACGGATACAGACATTCACACAGTTTAGTCACTAACCCATGCATTCAGTAAGATACGTTTAATCACTCACTTGTAGAGTCAGTCACTCACGTACTAAATCATCCATTCAGACACTTATACACCCACTCATTCTTCAATACGCCTTTCCCTATATATATTAAACATATTTAAACTTTACAGAAACACACAGTCACTGGATGATGTCATCAGTGATGTCATCAGTGATGTCATTTGAGATGTCATCAGTGATGTCATCAGTGATGTCACTGACCATGTCATGAGTGATGTAATATGTGACGTCATCAGCAGTGCATTGCGAGGCGCGAGTTATAGTTAGCTGAACTAACTATAACAGGGGAATTTCACGGGTTTTGTACGAGTGCAATGTCCAACTAACTATAACTGTCCCTAAAACCTATGGTTTTTTCAGTGAATATATATATATATATATATATATATATAGATATAAAAATTCTGTAAACTTACCTTGCCTGTGATCATGCTGTTTGAAAAAACGTAGTGCTACACCTAGAAAATGAGTGTGGCCATGTCTGCCTCACTGAAGATGGGGCGGGGCTACACCCCTGCCTGTCTGCGTTGCCCATTGGTCCTGCTGGTGGTGCTTCCTGCTTCTGCCATTGGGACTGAGTTGAGAGGGAGTTGGACTTGGATTGGAATGGGAAGGAAAGAAACAGGAGGACAGAGAGGACAGGACAGGAAAGGAAAACAAACAACAAAGTATATAAAAGTCACAGAAACATAAAATGAACAAAGGGAAAGTGAGACAGTAACACAAACAAGTAGAAAAAAGTTTGGATTGGTAATTGGGAATATCAGAGGGGGTTGGATGGATTGGAAAACAGGAAAAGGTAGCCATCAAGGAGAGAGAAACAGGAGTAGGCAAAGCAAAATGGCCACAACCTTTCACACTGCGTGATGCCGTGTCTGCTGATTTTTCAGTGCGGAAGGCGGTACAGGTGTGAAGAAGCTGCACGAATGGCTAGACAAGCATTTTCCGCCTGTTGGCAGAATTCCGCTGAATCTCACAGAGTTTTTTTGTAACTATTAAGGTGTCTTAGATAACTAGACAATTTACTGTGTTTCGTTTTCTCTGGCAGCTGCACAGATGGGAGGAGTGCAGTCATTTACTTTAGACATCAGAGAGCATGCTTAAGTTTGTGATCCCAGGGCTACACTAATCTACATGGAATTTTTCTGGCTTGACAGCGCAACTGCCACCTGACCTTATGTGATCTACAAAATATAGCTTTCAGATTCCGACTGAGAGAGTGGTTTAGGCTTCACCCACATATTGGTTCATTTGAGTACAAGATTTTATTGGCTGAATTTGTGTGCATCCACTAAAAAGTCTAGTTGCATTCCACTTTTTGGAGTATGGCAACATTTATTCTTGATACAGCAGGACTCAATTGGTTATGGTGTCAAGCCAATGATCATGGCTTTAGACCTAGTCTGTTTATTATGAAATGTTATGATAAAGGGACTAGGCCTGTCATATGTATTGTGAAAATCATATTTTAAAGTTGATAGTCATTTAAGTGTGAATATATATTACTCTACATTAAAGCCTACTAATAGGTATTTTTTTAATGGAATCAAACAGATTACTGCAGTGGCAAGGGTTGTGATGTTGGTTACCCCATCTGACAAGCATTAGGTAGAGAACATTTGCACTGTGAAGATCATTAATGAGCCCTCCTAGGAGAGATAGTATTTTGCTTTACCAACTGTAATTGTGTATACATAAGAAAAATTATGACTGTATGCCGGATGGTTGCCTTATGGGAAAGCTTACTCTAAGTACAGTAGGCCTGCGTTGGTTATTTTGGAAAGCCAATGAACACACCTATATGTATGCAGGGAAAAGTTATGCCATAGATCTTGTCTGTTTATAATAAAACGTTATGACAAAGGCAGTAGGTCTGGCTTATTTATTGTCACCTGCATTTGTTAAAGCTAATAAGCCTCTAACAGTGGATTGTTATCACAGTATGTCACAGGCTGTTGACAGCTATTTGGTTACATGTAAATTTGCGGATTACCATAGTAGGCAAATGTTTTGGTGTTGGTTACACAGTCTGACAAACTCTGAGAGTAGAAGATTTTCACTTTGATTCTTGTTAGACCCTACTGAAAGGGGTTGTATATCATTTTGCCAAATGAAATTCTGTACATATTTGTAATAAAAAAATTATATGCATTATGACTGTCAGTTTATCCGCACTTCAGTAGCCCTGTATTGGTTATGATGTCACGCCAATGGTAATAGTTGTATGCATTATTGGTTCACTGGGAAATGCTACATACAATTCCTTAGGAGTGATCTGTTTATAATGAAAAGTTATGACAAAGTAAGTAGGCCTGACTTATTGTGAAAAGCATGTGTCAAAGTCTATAGTCTTTTAGGGTTGGATTGGTATTAAACTGTGCTACATCTTGTGTATGCAGGTTTTCTTTTACAATGAGGGGTGAAGGGTCTCACCATCTTAAATTTAGGCAGAGATTATTTGCATTAGAGCACACAGGAAGTATTTCAAAACTGGGTAGGGTTGTTCCTGTAACTTGTACCCTATTGGTTAGGGAGCAGCCAGGAATAACCAACACCCACAGGCTGGTGCCAGGCATAAATGTGGTACCCACAGTAGGCTCCTCAGAAAATGTTCTGGTCCTGTGCAAGAGCAGAAGAAGACTGGACCTGCTGTCTGTGACCTGAAAAAAGCCTAGAAGACTGGACCTGCTCCCCGCCATGTACCCAGGACAAAAAAGTTGATTTCAAGGGTCATAAGTCTGTATCTTAATGCTTTACTACAGAACCAGTCAACTCTGCTACATTGAAAATAGCTTTTGGGGCCTTTCTTCTGTAAGAACATGTTTAATGTTAAACTTTTACATGTCCTGCTTTTACAAACCAGGCACCCTTCATTATGGGCAGTAAAGCCAACTTAAGGTTGTCTTATTAATATTCAACTGGAAGGTTTAGGATTATTTTGACATGTTGAATTTTCAGTTTTAAAACTGCTGGTCAGGCTAGAATGGTAGACTTGAGTCATGTCTGCACTGTCGCTGCAGTGGGTTGTACAAAGGGTGCTGCAGCCCACTGGTGACATTTAAATTACAGTCCTTGGGTACACTCTTGTGCCATATATTAGGAACTTGTAGGTACATTAAGTATGCCAGTTACTGTTATGCTAGTTTCATCATGTTGAAAGGGAGAGCACAGGTGATCTATCCTTGGCTAGTAACGGTGAAGTGTGCAGAGTTCTACAGTCAGTTAAAAGAGTTAAGGCACAAATCTGGGGGTACACCATGTAAAAGATGGGAATTTCCAAGAACATACACCTATATATATATAAATATATATGTCCATATAGATACAGGGAGGGCCTCTGGGTCAGCCTTCTGCCATTGGTCTGTTTGAGTATCATTTATAGTCCGTTTTCATCTATGACAGTGTACTGCCTGGGTTAATAGTTCAGCTAATCATGTACTGACTGTCTTGCCCTTTGAATGACAATAGTTGCTGATCAGATGTGCACATTCACCTAAAAATGAATGGCTGGTGGTCAGCCATCTCTTTAGGTTTCAATTCTCTCCTTTTACAGTTTCTCTTTCATTTCTTTGCTTCTCCCCTTTTTATTTTAAGTATGCTTAAAAGAATACTACAGCTCTCTCAGTAGTGCTAATGGGTGGCATGCTTGCCTCATATTTCATCTGCAGTGCTCCACATCCCATGTGGCCACTTCCTCTTGTTGTATTCCGCTTTAGGGGTCCGAAATATAGGTTTTCCTGGTTCATGTCCTTATATAGGCACAATTCGCCGGCATTAACCGTGCACTCCAAATACAAGCATGGTCACCGACGTCCGTCCACCCTAACGTCACAACGAGTTCTTAGAAACCAGACCCTTAAGCTTCGGGAGTTCCCCTAGCACAGGACTATTGATTTCTCCAAGAACTCATCTATTATGTATGAACCGTTATACCTTAAGGGTTCATTCCTGACGTCTTCCTCTGTCTGACTTCACGTTAATGCTAACATTCCACGACACCTACCAGGTATAAATATACCTTCCCTTGCTCAAGCAAGTTAGAGGAGCCCTCGACTTCAGAGGAGCCCGTATCCCGGCCTGACGCACTGAGAAGACGCTGTCATTCCTGCACGCAGACAAATCCAGCTTCCAGTGTTCTGACTCCCTTCGCAGGGTGTTAGAGTTCCAGACCCGGCAGGAGATTCCCACCTCTCTCATTCTCAAGGTATGGAGCTGACTAGATCCTAGAGGGACTCTTGGCATACTAGACTTTGCACACTCTTAGTCTACCATACTAGAGAATACTCCACCTACTTCTATCTTTCCCTACACCTAGACTCGGTTAGGTACATTGGGGTAGAACTAGCTTAGAGACACATCGTGTGAGTACTCGCATTCTTAGCTCATGTTATTTATGTACGTGAATATATGCTAAAAGATAATGCTAGCGCAGTATTATTTATTTTTACTGCTTACGCTGTACATTATTTATCTTGCATACTGTCTTGTGATCATAACAGCACATATCTCTTACACGAGAAACAAGACTGTTCAATAAAACCCTTTTCATTGAAACGCCCGTCTTTCCTTTCTGTGTAACTCTGTAGAAACTAAGCATGCACGATTGAATGAGTGAAACTGTTATCTATTGTTTCCACGATTCTGAGACATGTTCCGCTTCTAAAGGGAAACAAAGTTGTCATGTTTTTCGGTTGCCAGAAACTACTCCCTTCTTGTTCTCAATGAGTTTCTAGTGGCCTCTGAGCTAGCTGACACAGGTAATTAAGTTTAATATAATCGATAGGGACATACCGACCTTAGTCCTATGTCAAACCTATAGGTTATATTATTCCAATGCGCAGAGCCTATTAGGGAAATAGGAACTACACTACATGGCGCCCAACGTTTGGTAAGGCAGTAATTTAACGCTAGATACTGAGTAACTCATTCGTGCTTTTCTCAGAGACCCCTACTCACATACTCCATAAGTCGGCTGGAGTGGGTAGGGTTAAATATCCGCCATAACTAAATAGGGAAGCACCCTATATATTAGTTGTTTGGTTTGTTCAACGTTGAAGGATACAGTGTTCCAAAATATTGTGCACCTTATCTTTTTGTTTCCTTGAAACTTGTTCTACATTTTTCAAAAACAAAAAATGTCCATAAACGGGGACAATAACACCGGAAACGGTGGAGCTGTGGCTGACCCAGCCATACCAGTTTTTAACTTTACAGGTTTAAATGAACCTGAGGAGGGTGTTATAGACATCCATCCAAACTTAAGAAGAGCCATCACTCTAAAACTTATAAAACACGGCCTACCTCCAAGAGGCGGTAGAGCAGTTTTCGTGACAGAGGCACACGAATCCTTTCAGACAGAGGTATTCTATTCATGGGTAATATTTCCTGAATCAAATTCAGTAACAAGACTGTTTCACTTCTACAAAGAAGATGATCCATCAGAGAAATATATTCCTTTCGAGGATATTGAAATTCCACTAACATACCAGGAGCATCAGCTCTGGTTTAAAGGCGCCCTAAAACATCACAAAAGCATTACCAGGCTCGATCCACTAGGTAGACCAGGAGCAACTTGGCCGATTCTAGCCGGCTACACACCTCATCCTGACATCGAAATAATGTCAGACGAGGAACTACTTACTCAACTTACAGAGTTAATAAAAATCTACAGACAATTAGTCCAATATGTCATGCGGACTTTCACAGTCCAACCACCATTGACACTTCCAAATTAAACTCATCAACAGGGGAACACACTAAAAATTACACCACAGACTGTATACGCAGTCATGGGAAAAATGCCCGCAAAGCGTGAGCAAATTCCATTTTGGATAGCTCAAAAAATTACTCAAATCGAAGCAGTATTTCCAAATACTAGCCCGTATGAGAAACACAGAATCCTAACCATCTGTTTACCGATGGGGATCACACCACAACTGGTAGTTTAGGTGGAAGACCAGTGAAGCTAAAACTATCTGAAAGTCCTGAAAAGGACTCTATTAAACAAACTCCTACATCTTCTAAAAAGAAGTGGGAAACTAATAAAAATATTTCAGAGAAACGTTCTCAATCCCGAGGTAGGTCTGCTCAAAAGGAGCCCTCTGAAAGGAGGTATAACCTCAGGAATAGGGATAATTTGAAAAAGCCTGACAGGTATCAAGATACTGATACACGTTCCTCTCGTACCTTTCAGATCTCTTCACAGACATCGGAAAGAAGAGGACGGTCAGAACATAGAGAAGAACGCGTGAAATCAAAAGACGTCAAACACGTTCCGAAAAACAAATCAAAACCTCAATTCTCAAAGAAGAAAGTAGCAGGTCTGAAGGTCAGAAATGCCGAGGATACTGAGAACACAACTCAAGTATGGAGAATGGGCTCAGACAATGCTGGACAGTGCAGCAGAAGTCACAATAGCTCGCCAGAACCTGAAGGAACTTCTGGAGATAGTGGACTTGAATGAGTACATTACAGTTGAGACTGTAGACACCAGGGTTAGTATTCCACAAAAGTTATATGAAATAACACTCCGGATGGAGGGAGACATACCTAGACAGGTGAAAGCACCTTTTTGGGAAAAACTTTCAAGGGGCTATGACATACTTCTAGCAGAAAAAGACTGGCCACCACAATTTGTCAGGGAGTCCTCACATGGTGAGGACATTATTATGCCTGCCTTCTCTAACCATATTCCAATTCACCTAAAATATACTTATGCCAGGAAATGGGCAGTTGCCCAGGCCCCAGCATTATATAAAATCATGTAGGATGGGATGAGGACTCTCCTCATCATAAAATACATCTGAAAAATGAACATACTGCACAAAGGCAGTACCCAATAAAGCAAGAAGCTAAAAAACAGGTCAGGGAGATCTTAGATCAACTTGAATACCAGGGGGTGATTGAAACATGCACCTCTTCAATGAACAATCCTTTGTTTCCTGTCTCCAAACCAGACAATACCTATCGTCTAGTTTTGGATTACAGACACTTAAACACTTGTTCAAAAACATTTGCAGTGCAAAATGCACATAGTACAGCATTAATGAATAACATTGTGCGTAAAAAATATAAAACCACATTGGATATCTCAAATGGTTTCTTTTGTCAAAACATAGCACCTGGAAGCAGGTACTTAACAGCTTTCTCAATAATGGGGACCCAGCGTCAATTTTGTCGACTCCCACAAGGGTTCAAAAACAGCCCGGGGTTATTCTCAGCGAGAGTAACGGAGTTACTACAAATTTATGATAATGAGGCATTGTCATATGTCGATGACATCTATCTGACTGACGATGACCTGGACAAACACTTGAACAGGGTGAGCACCATTATACTGGGCTTTGACTCTGAGGGCTACAAATTCAACTTCAAAAAGTCCAGAATTGACCATCTCAATGTCCTGTTTCTAGGATATGAGCTTTCAAGTGAAGGCAAGAGCTTGGCAGCCAACTTTTTAGAAAGGTGTGCACTGCTCCAACCTCCAAAGACGCTGAAATATTTACAATCCATCCTGGGTTTCCTAAATTTTGGAAGAACATACATTCTAAATTACGCAGAAAGGGTTAAACCTCTCTACGCATTAATCAAACCTGATTTTTCAATCAAAAATTGGACACAAGAACACACAGAAATCTTGCGTTCACTCCAGGCTAACATGTTAGCAACAAATCACTTACAAACACGCGTAAGTCAACGCAATTTAGTAATCCGAATAATCTCGGGTCAATGCGGATTCACCTACTTAACATTTAATGAGGGTGGAAAAGTACCAATTGCATACAAATCACACTTGTATACACAAGCAGAAATGCGCTTCACTTCAACAGAAAAAATTCTGACAGCAGTTCAAACCGCTGTAGCAAAAGAAAGAGCTCTAGCCCAAGGGAAACGCATTATTGTCGTAACCCCAGTACCGGCCTTAGAGGCGGTAACAAAAGCGAGCATTCCAAATGCTAAAGCATTACATCCTAGATGGATTCAATGGGTTAATTCTCTTGCTGCAACAGATGTTGAATATGTTTTTGATCCTGATTTAAAAACACAAGCTTTCCTGCAATATGAACATGAATGTCCTCTGCCCACTGAGATTCTGCCTCTCGATCAGTACGAATTCATAATTTACACTGACGGATCCGCACAACCCGCAACAGGGAGTAAGCAAGCTTACAGTGCAGCGTGTGCAATCGTTAAAGGTCACATGCGCAATGGCAACTTCAGACCTTTGGTCACAAAAACCCAGTTTCTAGGAGATTGCACAGCTCAGCAAGCTGAACTACAAGCATTCAAACTGGCACTTGAAAGTACAGATCGAGAATTCCCCACACTAATAGTGTGCGATTCTTTCTACTGTGTACAGTCGTATAATGAATATATACAAACTTGGCTTGAAAACGGGTTCAAAGATGCAAAAGGTGGCACAATAAAGCATAAAACGCTTTGGGAACAAGTAGTTCAGTTAAAAGCGAACTACCAAAGGCTCACGTGATCCATACACTGAGTCATCAACGTGATGGCGTTCACGTTGCAGGGAATTCATTGGCTGACGAAGCCGCAAAGGGGGCTGTTCAGACGGCTTCCGTAGCTGCGATCACTTGTTCAAAAACAAAAATAGACAGTGAGATAATGTTGGCTGTCAATGCTATGAGCAAAGGCAGTGGTGCAGCGTTACCAAAAAAGTTTCCACTCAAGTACTCATATGTAATTGATGTGAACAGCGTTCCTTTTGCTCGAATCCCTGGAGTGGGGGATAGGGTAATTCCAAACATGGAAGGTAGAGCAGCCTTGATTTATGAAACACATTTGGGGGAGGGTCTGTCACATCAAGGGATTTCTAAAACAATATTGACATTAAAAGAGATGTACTGGTGGCCTGGAATTAATACAGAAATACACATATTCATCAATAACTGCTTAGACTGTAAATTACAGCGAGAAAGCCACCAGACACCATGCTACGAATGTAGCTGCCCAGTACAGACACCTTTGTTAGACAGCATTAGACTATCTATGCACAGGCGTCCTCATGGACAAGTGCAATCCCACAAATACTAAGTCAAGGTTCCTATGGATATGGCCTCAGCGCTCGGCTGACGCTCGAACTGTTATAAAAGATTTGCGAGTCTTTATCGGCACATACGCAATAGGCACGCTACATTCTGACCAGGGCCCTGCGTTTAGCTCTCGGGCTTACAAAGACGCCATGGCCAGTCTGGGCGTTGCATTGCGGTACTCCTCTCCGTTTCATCCTGAGGGAAATTCTGTTGTGGAAAGGAAAAACCGGGACATAAAGCAGTCTATAACAGCTAGGGTATTAGGTTCGGGTGATGGGTGGGTCAGACATCTTTATGGGGTCCAACGCTCATTAAACAACTTGCCAAGAAGTTCTCTAGGGGGGTCACTCCATATGAGGTCCTATTTGGGACAAGAATGTGGGTGCCAGATCTGGAAAGCAGTGGCACAGTGGTGGAAAATAAACCCTTTGATATCAAAGATCGTTTGGCTGTTTTACAGGACTTAAACGAATTAAGAACGAAACAAAGCAACGTATTCCTGCAGCCAACCACCACTGGGGAAAAACCGGCGGTCCCAGCAAGGCCTGTCTGAATTCCAAAAGTTGGGGATCTAGTCAGAGAGAAAATTGCGGACAAGAAGGAATTTGGACCTTCATACAGACAACCAGTACCTGTCCTAGCCGTACACGGAACAAGAACAGTACTTCTGCCGCCCCTTGCTGGAAAAAAGGAGAAAAGATTTGTGTCCATCGACCTCATCAAACCACAGTATGTGGCCAATACTAAATAGTAGGCCTCGTGGACTCTGACCTAGTAGCAGACACACTCCTCTCGCTACTATCCAAGAGGTTCAGACTGAAAGACTGATAACCATCGAGAATTCAGCAGTAACAGATGAAGGACTGAGCAACAATGCTATGGAACTCATCCCTCTTGAAACACAATTAACAGTTCGTCCAAATACACCTGACTACACCAATGTAACAAGTGATCAACTGGTTCCAGCGATTTCAACAAATCCTGATGCAATTCCAACAATTGACAGAACTGCTTCTGGCTACTTCATTAACTTTGATACGTTTTCTGAGGATCCGAGTGAGCCCGATACGTCGCCAGCATCAAAAACTTTTAAACAGCAAGTACAAGACTTTTTGCATTTTTTAAAAAAGACTTATCTAGTTTCACCATGGATTGAACTTTGGGTTATTTCTGGAATATTTTTCTTCCTGCTTTGGCTAGCTTTGGTTATGACTATGAGCGTGCTTATAAATGGGAGATACATCCATTTGGACATTGAAAGAAAAGAAGTGAACTTACTTTTGAAACCTCACAACTCATCCCATCGTGAAACAAGAGACTTGTCTGCAGTGAACGTCACAGCCGTTCCTATACAGGATGGTATAGTGTGGGACAAAACTGATTTTGATATTTTTGGCCCGACGGAACATTTGAACATTCCACCTTTATTTAAGATCTCACTAAGTGATTTTGTTTCATCCAGTACCTTTTCTGATGATTGGGACTTTGAAACTGTGAACTTTGAATATGATGTTTGACCTAGAAAAATCTGCTGCATTTTCTAATAATGATTATTTAGAGGGTTCATCAGACTTTGAACAGCTGTATTGCTATAACCACTATGGTCATCATTTTTTGCATAAATCTGCAACACCTAGAAATGTGTTTATGTTTAACCAATGGGAGCATTGTCCTACACCACCAAAAGGTAGTTCAAAAACATTTGCTAAGAAGTTTCCATATTTTTCAGGATACAATACATCTGATCCAGAAACATTTTACTATAAAAATGTAAACAAAACAGGACTGAAAATTATGTTAACTAATACAAAACAGATTTACTCTGCAGCATTTATTGCCCAACTGTCTAGACAGGGTTTCGACTTATGGAAAGACACAATAGACACAAAATCTGTCTGGGGTACTAAAGATTGGCAAGTGCAGGGGATAGAAGCTTTATTTAGAGCCTGTATCATCCCTCAACAAATAATGTTTTTGAATGACACGGTCCAACAAACGTCTTGCCTTGGGTTAGCCAAGATTAAAGACATGAAAAATCCTTCTGTACCAACACCTGCAAGTGATAACAATACACAGGCAGCGGTTACAGTTGACACCATACTACAACTCAACAGAACAAATCTTGATTGGAGAAAATGGTTGATCTGGCCCACAGACACGAACAACTGTCAAGACAGATTCCTGAATAAAACACAGGGGTTTTTTATTCACAGGCCAGACCCACGATACGTCCAAAGACAGCATCCGGGGGTAGTAACAACATACAGTGTAGGAAAATTATGCCTCGATTGGCTGCAAAAATCTACACTGAAGGATGTGAAACAACACTTATCTTTACCTAAAGAAGACGCAGACCTTAGGGAATTTTTGCTTGGACCAACAAAACCGCGTCAAAAACGTTTCATATATGCCGGCATTTATGCTGCTTATAATGAAGCATGGAAGGTGTCACAGATGGAGGCTGCAGAACGAATACGTGAACTTGATCGTATTAACTTAGAGAAAACTCTCTCTGTGGTCGACAATGGGTTAACAACTTTGTCCTCCAGAATTTATTCATTGGACAGTATTGTATCCTCTGCTATCGACATACTGGAACAAGATTTAGCCATGTTACAGCAAGGCCAGTCTCAGTTACGTTCTATTATGTTATTAAGCTGGACGCTGCAATCTTTGCGTGCGGGCTATGTGCCTTTGCGTTTTATCAACACGTCGGCTCTGTTTGCAGAATACAATCTAACTGATAAACAGATCAAACTGGCACAAAGGGGAGCAAAGTATACAGTACTGAGCATTGAAAAACTTGAAAAGTTAGCATTCACGGTGGCAGAAAAACCAGCTACGGAATGGCTTATTCATGGCAAAATTAGTCTACCTGTGACTACTTTCCAGTTTCAATATTGCATTAAACAGATGCGAGCAGGCAAATATGAAAGGTTGGGTAAAGAATACATTAAGACATCCTGGAATTTACCTTGCACCTATAGATGTTGGAGTGGGGATCGTGAAGTGTTTCTAAGCGGTACACACTGTGAAAGTGCACTAAGTGGTTCACTGATTTGTCAGGACATTTCTTTACACGGGGCTTGTAATGGTTCTGTGGCAAACTTGTCCTGCCACCAGCAGGGTACACCAGCTGCTGTCATTAACCCAACGTTTGGACAACTTTCTAATGGGAGTTACCTCATGTTGAATGATCAGAGTTGCTGTGGCATGTTGCCAGGCATCCCATATCTAGTAACGGTCAACTCCAGGGTCACTTGCTGTATGCAAGTATTGTTTGCCCCAATAGACACAGTCAGGGAGTCGCCTCTATGGCCTTCGTTGAATGTCTCTTTTATACGATTTGATACTTTAAGCAGAATGAAAGCCATGCTTATACAACAATCAGTGCCTTTGACCTCGGCCAAAGAAACCTATGATCTACAAATTGCAAGGACTTCGGCTGAGATACAAGCTTTAATTAGTACAAACTGCCCTATACATTTCGTAGAAATGATAGGACGTATCTTTAACATGTCTGATACAAGCGGAATTGTACATGTATTTATGACCATCTGTTCCGGACTATTAGCACCTTTCCAGGCTGTCCTCGGAATCATCCCAAACTTCGCACATTTGGTGTTTGGTGGTGTGCCGTTAATTCTAGCACTTGTTGCGGGAATCCTGTTTCTATTCCTCCTCCTACGCTATGGCAAGCCTCTTTGCCAACATCACTCCGAGCGATGTGGAGAAAGCCCTCCTTGAACGGAAATGCCGTGAGCGAATAGTACAGCTTTTGGTCATGCCTCGTCTAAGGGAACTTAATACAACTTGGTTCCTGTCATTCAGACCAATCTGGCAAGATTGCATCTTACCTGTTCTACGCTGCCTGTTTTGCGGTGAAGAATGCATGCTAGACACCTGTCTAACACTCCCATCAGTCATGCCAATGGATATCGATACTCTGCTGGACCCGATAATGGCCCATGCTGTGTGTTGTCCCCAGAGGCTTCCAATCCTGATGGCGGCATTCATTGAGATCTCACAGACGCTTCCGGCTGCTGCTGAGGTACGAGATGGATCAACGGGCACACAGGTAACAACGGACGCGAACGTTGCAACTTCTGCTGAAGGCGATGTTTCTCTCATCTCTGTGCAATTAACATTCTGAACGAGGTGTTCCAAATGTCTCCGACTTCGGTTGATGATATTTTGGCTACGGAAATAGATGATCTAAGGTTTACGCCAGACCCCTACACTGACTTTGATTCGGCTCACAGTGTACCAGGGCAACAATGAAATTTGGCCTTCATATTTTTCAAACTTGGAACTTTTCCCAGAATTGAACTTTTTTTTTTTTTTTTTTTTTTTAAATGACATGGCAAATGAACAATCTGCTTACAGTAGAACTAGCCTTATAAAACAGACTTCTTTGAATACTTCCAGGGACACATTGTCACCTTACTTGTCTACAATTTCATTTACTTCCATGATATACAAATGGCTTTGATTGTAAGAACTTATCGACCATTTCATCATATGTATATATTACTGTTTCATTCACGTTGCATTCCACTTCCGTTATATGCTTAGAATGAAAACACTGCTGTAAATGTACAGTACCTATGGCATTTCAACAGTTTTTAAGCATCTTTTAAAAATGCTTTTAGAAATGTTTTTAGTAATATGTGGTACTCAATTTTATGTTTAGCATTTAAATTTTTAGCATTTAGTATTATCGTTCATTCGAAGATGGAGTGGGTGTTGTATTCCGCTTTAGGGGTCCGTATATAGGTTTTCCTGATTCATGTCCTTATATAGGCACAACTCGCCTTGCCCTTATATAGGCATAGAATCCCTGTCCTTATTTAGGCATTAACCGTGCACTCCAAATACAGGCATGGTCACCGACATCCGTCCACCCTAACGTCACAACGAGTTCTTAGAAACCAGACCCTTAAGCTTCGGGAGTTCCCCTAGCACAGGACTATTGATTTCTCCAAGAACTTATCTATTATGTATGAACCGTTATACCTTAAGGGTTCATTCCTGACGTCTTCCTCTGTCCGACTTCACGTCAATGCTAACATTCCACGACACCTACCAGGTATAAATATACCTTCCCTTGCCCAAGCAAGTTAGAGGAGACCTCGACTTCAGAGGAGCCCGTATCCCGGCCTGACGCACTGAGAAGACGCTGTCATTCCTGCACGCAGACGAATCCAGCTTCCAGTGTTCTGACTCCCTTCGCAGGGTGTTAGAGTTCCAGACCCGGCAGGAGATTCCCACCTCTCTCATTCTCAAGGTATGGAGCTGACTAGATCCTAGAGGGACTCTTGGCATACTAGACTTTGCACACTCTTAGTCTACCATACTAGAGAATACTCCACCTACTTCTATCTTTCCCTACACCTAGACTAGATTAGGTACATTGGGGTAGAACTAGCTTAGAGACGCATCGTATGAGTACTCGCATTCTTAGCTCATGTTATTTATGTACGTGAATATATGCTAAAAGATAATGCTAACGCAGTATTATTTATTTCTACTGCTTACGCTGTACATTATTTATCTTGCATACTGTCTTGTGATCATAACAGCACATATCTCTTACACGAGAAACAAGACTGTTCAATAAAACCCTTTTTATTGAAACGCCTGTCTTTCCTTTCTATGTAACTCTGTAGAAACTAAGCATGCACGATTGAATGAGTGAAACTGTTATCTATTGTTTCCACGATTCTGAGACATGTTCCGCTTCTAAAGGGAAACAAAGTTGTCATGTTTTTCGGTTGCCAGAAACTACTCCCTTCTTGTTCTCAAGGAGTTTCTAGTGGCCTCTGAGCTAGCTGGCACAGGTAATTAAGTTTAAAATAATCGATAGGGACATACCGACCTTAGTCCTATGTCAAACCTATAGGTTATATTATTCCAATGCGCAGAGCCTATTAGGGAAATAGGAACTACACTACACTCTAAACTGGCCAACAATACGGAATTCTATTGTCCATAGAGTATCATTGTTGTAACATTCCAAGGTGGCCAACACGTGGGTTCTAAACGCATCAGCCATGCTGGAACTTAAAACAATGATAGGGTATGTTCAATACTTCAGCAAGACAAGCACCAGCTATTATATTTTGTTTTGTTATTGTAAGCATATGCCCGCTGTGCATATGCAGCATGTTTTCTATTCTTACTTGTATTCTTTTAACTTATCTTGCATATGTTGTTGATTGTGTGTGTTTTATTGAATGAGTCAAAGGAAAGATGAATGGATGAGTGCTAAAATGATTGACATAGTGCGTGTATGATGACTTATTGAGTGCCTAAATACATCTGTTTGTATACAAAAAGTGAATGCTTGAATTGATCTCAGGCACTGGCAATTACTTGGGGCTGCATCCCAATCCCTTGCTATTTTGCGCACCATGCCACCTCAGTTTTGACCCAGCTATATAAAAATCAGTCTTGACCCTGCCCCAGTAGGAACAGGTTGCCCGAACTGCCAAGCCAGTTCCTCCTTGAACCAGAAGCTGAGCAACCCAGGACCTGTTTTGCCCTTGTTATGGGCTCATCAGCCGGGTATAGCATGGTTCCAGTGATGCAGTGTACACAGGATGAACGTCTGGGCATACCCGTACCACTTAGGGTGACATACTAATTTATACAAAAAGTGATGGATGGAATGCTTGAATTAATCTCAGCCACTGGTAATTACTCGGGGTCGCATGGGTTGGAATTGGTCCGAGGCTTCTTTTTTTCCAGTACAGGGAGCACCTGGTCTGGCAGTTTGGGCTGCACTGTTCCAAATGGAGCAGGGTGCAGTCTGATTTGCATATGTTTGGGTCCAAACTGAAGTGGCATGGTGGACGAAATACGATGAATTGGGATGCATCCCAGAGTGATTGGCAGTTGCTGAGATTAATTCAACCATTCCATCCATCACCTTGTTGTTGTTGCAGTTGCTGCTCTAAGTGCAATGGGTATGCCCAGATATGGGTCCTATGCTCACTGTGCCACTGGAATCAAGCTATATCTGGCTGATGAACCCATAATAAGGGCAAAACCAGTCCTGGGTCGTTTGTTTTTCAGTTCATGGAGGTCTTGGCCTGACAGTTCGGGCTAGACTGTTCCGGTTGGAGCAGGGTGAAGGCTGATTTACATATAGCTGGGTCTAAACAGATGTGGCATGGTGGTTGAAAAACGATGAATTGGGATGCGGCCCAGAGTCATTGCCAGTGGCTGAAATTAATGCAAGCATTCCATCCATCAGCTTGTTGTTGTTGCAGTTGCTGCCCTAAATCCATCCATGACACAAAAGGCACTTTTATTCTTAAGTCAGACCTATTGACATTGTAAATGCTTTTTTGTGTAACATGTAATACTTTCTTAAGTGTTTTGTATGCATGCCTAGATGGAAAAGTAAACATGTGAATTTTGTTCTTAATATGTGAGGGTGAAATCATGGTTTCAAAAAGTTTGGGCTATACCATAGTCCTTCAGGAAGAAGTCAGCAAGGGTTTTATGCAAAAAACAATGTAATGTGGTGACACATATATTCAGTATACAGAGCATAAATGGCCCGGCGTCCTTCTTCCCTTAAATTTTGCCAAGCGGTGCCTGGTAAAATGCATGCAGGAAAAAGTGCAGAATTTGGAATATTACAGCTCAGAACAAGGGCAATTGTGTGATATTATCAAGCTATCCATATTTCTCGCAATTGGTTGTAAATGGGATTTTGTACTTGAATAGCCATTACAAGATGTGTGCACATTTTGCTTGGATCCCGCATTATTTTACCTACAAACTATGGCAAGAGTTATCTGGAAAAATGTGTGCAGTGAAAAAAGTGCAGAATTATCACTTTTTTCCACTTGGAAAAGGCAAAAATGTGTGATATTACTAGACTTTTCCCCATTCAACTTGCTGAAAGTGCAATGGGGAGTTAATACTGCACCTGAGAAATCAATCAATAAATCAGTCATTTGTAAAGCGCACTATATACCCGTGAGGGTCTCAAGGCGCTGGGGGGGGGGGCGCTACTGATCGAACATCCAGGTCTTGAGCATCCTCCTGAAGGTCAGCAGGTCTTGAGTCTGTCGTAGGCTCAGTGGGAGGGTGTTCCATGTCTTGGCGGCGAGGTGGGAGAAGGATCTCCCGCCGGTGGTTGTTCTTCGGATGCGCGGGACGGTGGCGAGTGAGAGGTCGGCGGAGCGTAGCTGGCGGTTGGGGATGTAGAAGGAGAGCCGTCTGTTGAGGTAGGCTGGGCCGGTCTTGTGGAGTGCCTTGTGTGCGTGGATGAGGAGCTTGAAGGATATCCTCTTGCAGTGCAGGTCCCTCAGGTGGGGGGTGATGTGGCCGTGGCGTGGTACGTCGAGGATCAGTCGTGCCGAGGCGTTTTGGATGCGTTGTAGTCGTTTGATGAGCTTGGTCGGGGCTCCCGCGTAGAGGGCGTTTCCGTAGTCGAGTATGCTGCTGACGAGGGCCTGGGTGACTGTCTTTCTTGTATCTGTCGGGATCCATCTGTAGATCTTGTGGAGCATGCGGAGGGTGTTGAAGCAGGAGGAGGAGACGGCGTTGACCTGCTTGGTCATTGAGAGCGTTGAGTCGAGGATGATTCCCAGGTTGCGTGCGTGGTCGGTGGGTGTCGGGGCTGCTCCCAGTGCCGTCGGCCACTAGGAGTCGTCCCAGGCTGAAGGGTTGGAGCCGAGAATGAGGACCTCCGTCTTGCCCGAGTTCAGCTTCAGACGGCTGGTCTTCATCCAGTCGGCGACGGCCTTCATTCCTTCGTGGAGGTTGGCTTTGGCAGTGATGGGGTCCTTGGTGAGGGAGAGGATCAGTTGAGTGTCGTCGGCGTAGGAGATTATGTTGAGGTCATGCTGTCGGGCGACGTGTGCGAGCGGGGCCATGTAAATGTTGAACAGTGTCGGGCTAAGGGAGGATCCCTGGGGTACGCCGCAGATGATCTCGGAGGCTTCGGACCGAAATGGGGGGAGGCGGACGCTCTGGGTTCTGCCGGAGAGGAAGGAGGTGGTCCATTCCAGAGCCTTGTCTCGGATCCCTGCGGCGTGGAGGCGTGCGCGTAGTGTGCGGTGGCAGACGGTGTCGAAGGCGGCGGAGAGGTCTAGGAGGATGAGTGCTGCGGTCTCACCGTTGTCCACCAGGGTCCTGATGTCATCGGTGGCGGCGATGAGGGCGGTCTCGGTGCTGTGGTTGCTGCGGAACCCTGACTGGGAAGGGTCCAGGATTCTGTTTTCTTCAAGGTATTGGGTTAGCTGTCTGTTGACGATTTTCTCGATGACCTTGGCTGGGAAGGGGAGCAGAGAGATGGGCCGGAAGTTCTTGAGGTCTCTTGGGTCACCCTTGGGTTTTTTCAGTAGGGCGTTGATCTCGGCGTGTTTCCAGCTCTCTGAGAAGGTCGCGGTCTCGAGGGAGAGGTTGATGACGTTGCGCAGGTGGGGTGCAATGGAGCTGCTTGCTTTGTTGTAGACGTGGTGCGGGAAGGGATCTGACGGAGAGCCGGAGTGGATTGTGCTCATGGTCTTGATGGTGTCATCGATGCTCACGCTGGCCCAGGCTAGCAGGGGGACGTGGTCGATGGTGTGCGGAGGGTCTGTTGTGTTGCTGTCTGTTGGGTCTGCCTGGGTGTTGAAGCTGTCGTGGATGTCTGCTATCTTGCGGTGGAAGAAGGTGGCGAGGGAGTCGCACAGGGCTTGTGACGGCGGGATGTCGTTGGTGTTGGAGCTGGGGTTGGGGTTGGAGAGTTCCTTCCCGATGTTGAAGAGCTCCTTGCTATTGTGTGCGTTGTTGTCGAGGCGGTCTTTGAACGAGGTTCTCTTGGCAGCCCTGATGAGGTGGTGGTAGTTGCGGATGGCGTCCTTGTGTGCTGCGCGGTTGTTGCCTTAGTTTGTTCGCTGTGCCATTTCTTCTCTCGTTGCCGGCAGGCTTGCTTGGAGGCTAGGAGTTCTGGGGTGAACCAGCTGGCCCTCTTGCTGGTGTCTCTGTGGGGGGGTTTCTTCAGCGGGGCGAGGGTGTTGGCACAGTCTTCGATCCAGCGTCTGAGGCTGTGGGCAGCGTCGTCGGTGTTGGAGGGTTCGGTGGGTGGGCTGAGAGCGAGGTTTGCATGTAGTTGGTCTTCGGTGATTTTGCTCCAGCAGCGGCGGGGGATCTGTTGGGTGCGGTGGTGTGTGGTGGGTTTCTGGAAGGTGAAGTGGATGCAGCGGTGGTCGGTCCAGAGGAGTTCGGTGGTGTGGCTGACGGAGACGTGCGGGCTTGAGGAGAAGACGGGGTCGAGCGTGTGGCCGGCGGAGTGGGTGGGTGTTGTGACGAGTTGCTTTAGTCCAAGGTTGGCGAGGTTATCGATCAGGGTTGTGGAATTGTTGTTGTTGTTGTTCTCAAGGTGAAAGTTCAGGTCTCCGAGGAGGATGTAGTCGGTGGAGGTCAGGGCGTGCGTGCTGATGAAGTCGGCTGATGCTGTTCTTGTGGACGATGGCGATTCCTCCTCCGACTCCATTGGTGCGGTCGCTGCGGGTGATCTTGTAGCCGTCTGGGATGGCTATGGCGATGTCGGGTGCGGAGGAGTCGTTCAACCAGGTCTCTGTCAGGAAGGCGACGTCCGGGGATGTTGTGTCGAGCAAGTCCCAGAGCTCGACGGCGTGTCTGCGCGTGGAGCGGGTGTTCAGTAGTATGCATCGCAGGTGGGTGCGGTCTTCCTTGGCGGGTGGTTCGTTGGTTCTGAGGCTGGTGTAGCTGCAGTTCCGGCAGGTGAAGGAACCGTGTGTGCGTTTCGGGGCGGCCTTGACGCAGGTGTTGGTTTGTCCGGGATTGAGGGCGTGGAGTGTGCTGGCATCATAGCGGCGGCGGTCGTCGTTGCGGGAGCTGGGACCAGGGCTTCTGGCGCTGGGCGCGGTCCAGGCGCGGACGGGCGCAGACGGGCTTGCCTTAGGCGCACCTTCGGCGTGCCAACGGCGCGGCTGCGCAGCGGCCGGCATATATGGGGAGGTGGGAGGGAGGAGCAGCTGGGAGGCGGGAGGCGGGGGCAGCGAATGGGCAGTGGGCAGTCAGGGGGGCGGGGCCGCAGGGGACACAGCGGCGGGGGCAGTGAGGGGCGACGGAGGGAACAGAAGGAGAAAAAAGGGCACAAAATCAATGAAAAAACGAGAGGCACAGAAGGCAAAAAGGGCACAAAAATACAGGGGCAGCTAGGAATCAGTAGGCAAAAACGGGCAGAGAGGCACAGGGGCAGCGAGGGGAACAGAAGGGAAAACCGGGCAGAGGGACACGGGGCAGCGAGGGGTACAGAAGGAAAAACCGGGCAGAGACACGGGGGCAGCGAGGGGTACAGAAGGAAGAAAACGGGCAAGGACTAGGTACAGGCAGCGGGGGAAGACAGACAACAGCAGTCACAGACACAACAATGAAAGTACAGGCAATACAGTAAAAACAATAAGGGGGAAGATGAACAAACTTACGGCCTACCACTGGCCACCAGGGATGAGGCGCAGGTGGTAGCCTGCGGGTGGAGGAGGGCCTCGAACTTCCTCAGCAGCGGCAGCTGGGGAAGGGACACACAGGTGGAGCTGTGCGGAGGGGGAGCGACCTACCTGGTGGGTCAAGGGTCGCTCTCCTCACCGCGCAGCAGCTGGCATATATGGGGAGGTGGGAGGGAGGAGCAGCTGGGAGGCGGGAGGCGGGGGCAGCGAATGGGCAGTGGGCAGTCAGGGGGGCGGGGCCGCAGGGGACACAGCGGCGGGGGCGGTGAGGGGCGACGGAGGGAACAGAAGGAGAAACAAGCATTGGCATAGCCAATAGGTCTCGCCTTTGGGACCTTATAAGTGTTTAGCCATGCAACAGTTAATGTTGTTGCACCAAGGATATTGTGCTGCATAACTAAATACTTATAAAGTCCCAAAGGCGAGACCTATTGGCTATGCCAATGCTTGTTGCATTAGTTGTCGAACCACCAGCCATCCCATGCGCTGAAGTGGCTTGACATAAGGCAGAATAACAAACTCTTCCATTTAAAAAAATATATATATCTTAATTGATCGTGAGTTAAATCTCTTGTCCCCCACTGTCTGTTCTCGCTCGAAGGATATTCTATATTTTAGGAGCGCAGCGTGTTCTGTGTGGTCCCAGTCTGTATAGTGTGGGTCTGCACCACATGCATCACGAACTCCCCACTTTAGTAGCCTAAGAGGGTGAAAGTGCCACTGGGGCGTTTGTGTAACATACAAATCATTACATTGGTGTTTATTGCTCATTTGACTTTGATCAAACGGGCTCCAAACAAAAGCTCATTAAACCACTGAAAGGGAATAGCATGGTAGAACGATGTAGTGGGAGAACACAAGCAACAAGGAAGCATGACATCAAAGACGGGAGGGATGGATAAAAAGAAAGAAAGATGGAGGGAACGATGAATAAACGGAGCAAGACAGATGGACAGACAGATGGGGAGAAAGACGTAGAGATAGACGGGTGGGAAGAAAGATATAGAGATGGATGACGGAAAGAAAGACGAAGAGATGGGTGACAGCATGAATAAATGGAAAGAGAGAAGAAAGAATGAATGGAAAGAAGGGTCTAAGAAGTGTAGAAAGGATGATTCAGGAGGCTGGATGGGTGGATGGAGATGGGAAGTATTGCTGGCGGAAGGAACCAGACGAGTGCTGGCCTCGCTTGCCTCACGCGCTCACTCACTGCAGTTTGGGATATGGGTCACAGTGGGGGGAGGGGGGGATATTGTATTGCTCTGGCCAGTCCCTTGCAGGACAGCAACGGGTCCTCACAGCCTGCCATAGATCGAACGCAGACGAGGCCCAAGCGCACGTTTGGAACTCACAGCAGCATACTGTGGAATAAGCATTTCCAAATTCTCACATTACTTGATGAATATCAGATGTAGAAAAAAAACTAAAAGTATGGCAAGGAATATTTTGGTCCTCTTATAGCCGAGCTGCTGATAAATAAACAGTGTCATGTACAGTCGGTTTCTACAACGCTCTACAATAAACCGAAAATCAAATAATTGCCTATGATGTATTTATGGTTTACATTGGGTCATGTGATTGTAAAATACAGTGATAAAAATAAATAGCACAGTTTGTTTTCACACAAACAACAATATGGGGACGGATGACATTTCTTAGGCAAGCATCTAATTTAGGTTCTCATAAAACTAAACCTAACCCGCGCTTCACTTTTAATGTTAAAAGTAAAGCGCAGGTGCATGATATAACAAAAGTAAAGAAATAGAAAAAACATCTATTTCTTTACTTTTGCTATAATCGCGGCACCGCGCTTTACTTTTAACATCAAAGTGAAACGCGAGTGCCGCGATTATAGCAAAAGTAAAGAAATAGATGTTTTTTCTATTTCTTTACTTTGTTATAATCGTGGCATCCACGCTTCACTTTTAATGTTAAAAGTAAAGCGCCGGTGCTGCGATTATAGCAAAAGTAAAGAAATAGAAAAAAACATCTATTTCTTTACTTTTGCTATAATCGCGGCACCCGCGCTTTACTTTTAACATCAAAAGTGAAACGCGGGTGCCGCGATTATAGCAAAAGTAAAGAAATAGATGTTTTTTTCTATTTCTTTACTTTTGTTATAATCGTGGCACCCACGCTTCACTTTTAATGTTGAAAGTAAAGCGCCGGTGTCGCGATTATAGCAAAAGTAAAGAAATAGAAAAAAACATCTATTTCTTTACTTTTGCTATATCGTGGCACCCGCGCTTCACTTTTAATGTTAAAAGTAAAGCGCGGGTTCCGCGATTTAGTAAGGGGCTTTTGGAAGTGCTACTTTGCCGGCTATGACGCGCACAAGCGCGCGACGTGCACACCTGGCAGCTGTGCACGTTGCGCGCACTGGTGCGCGTAATAGCAAGCTGGTGGCCGGCAAAAGTAGCACTTCCAAAAGCCCCTTACTAAATGTCTCGCAGAGCAGCGCATGCGCGCTGGCTCAGCGAGACCTAAAAAGGGCACTAAATCAATGAAAAAACGAGAGGCACAGAAGGCAAAAAGGGCACAAAAACGAGGGGGGGATCGAGTGGCACAGAAGGCAAAAAGGGCACAAAATCAATGAAAAAACGAGTGGCACAGAAGGCAAAGTGGGCACAAAAACGAGGGGGGATCGAGTGGCACAGAAGGCAAAAAGGGCACAAAATCAGTGAAAAAACGAGTGGCACAGAAGGCAAAGAGGGCACAATAACGAGGGGGGAACGAGTGGCACTGAAGGCAAAAAGGGCACAAAATCAGTGAAAAAACGAGTGGTACAAAAGGCAAAAAGGGCACAAAACGAGGGGGAAACGAGTGGCACAGCGGCAAAAAGGGCACAAACTAACATATCCAACATATGCAGTGTTATCAGTTGAAATTATGGCGTAACAAAACTTGAGGGGGCCCCCCTGCAAAGTACAGGGAGGGCCCCCCAGGACCCAGTTAGGCACAGGATAATTCTGTATCACTAGGACACCGTGCTCAGTTCTCGATATGCGTTTAACACCTAAATGCTGTCTCAGAATTAGAACTGTGCTGAGGGGGGGCCCCTGGAACTCTGGGACCCCCTGCACCGCAGGGACTGTGGTACCTAATGTCACCCCACTCTACATCTCAAGTCTGCTTCACACAGTTGAATCTGTCCATTAGCGTTTACTAATACTAGGGTTGAAAGTGGCACCCAGATAATGCACTTATATACATTCTCCCATTCTCAAGGCATCACATTTAGAATTACACTTGGTGCAGCACAAAGTTGCCCACTATTCACACGTACGTCACAAAAGCCTAAATACGACTGATACCTGACACATAAAATGAACACGCATTTTACACATGAATTCTGCATGTCTTTGTGTTTCTGATACTCGTTGCACTCGATACTGCTGATGCAGTGAGTCTTCACTTAGAGTTTAGATCTTACATTGAGGGGCAGATTTACAAGCCCCTTGTGCCACTTTTGCGTCATTTTTAACATGGGAAAAGTGACGCAAAAGTGGCGCAAGGGGCTTGTAAATCTGCCCCTGAATGTCTTACTAATTACAAGAGAAATGCATTTGATGATTTACGCAGAACCTACCTTTATTAATAAAAGATGTCTCTAAATGAAAAGAATTTGCTAATAAAGTGCCTGACATGTATTAATGCATTTAAATGATTGTTACTACTAAAAATGATTTATGAATAATAGCTCTTATTATACTGAATAATGAGACATTTGCAATGTGTAATTCTCCTTTAAATCATCCTTTCATTTTATTGCTGAAGCTTTTTCACTTGATTCATAAATGTGTGCAATTTAGCCCTTGTAACTGCTAGAAATGTTGTTTTTAGTTTACATGATCCTTAAGTGTGTATGATATTAGAATAATTTAAACAATAACATTTCATCAATGTTTGCATTAATGTTACACACATACACTCTGGAATGCAGTTCTTAATTAAACTTACTATCATGGAATTTCATTGCTTCCTATATGATTTAGTTGACAAAAGTACTAAAGAAATATTATATATGTTTATGTTTAAACTTGCACACACATATAAATTGTGCATTATAAAAGTTAATGTCTTAAGTTGGCTGCATTTCACTAAAGGCCTGAGTTGTGGCCCAATGAGAATTCATTACAGTCTTGCATTTTGCTGGCTTGCTTATTTTGCAGGAGTTCTCACCAACTGTTAGTTTGAATTGATGCATTTCTTGTAACAAGTCTGGGAACAGATTCCAACGACGAGCACGTGAGAACTCTGTACATGAACAATGGACTGTTGTCTTTACCCATGAGTGTGAGACAGAGAAACTGTTCCGATGTTCAGTGTGTAAATTTCCTACGATGTTTCATTCTAAACACCATGAGCAACTATATGGACTTTTTAAACAAATACAATAGATTACTATTTATGACGTACCAAAAGAGGAGTTGACAACGAACTTTGTGGATTATAATTTATCGGCTGCCTTGGATGAGCACATCTGAGAGCAGATGAGGGCAGATGAGAGCAGATGAATGGGCAGATGACTTTGGACTTCTTTCCAGAGTGCTGCTGAAACTCCTTTGCTGAACTCTTTCTGCAAGTTCTTTGCAGAGCCTTCCTTTGAATTCCGACCTGAACCAATTTTTCCCCAACAACCCCAAATCCCATTGCCCCTTAAATGGATTCTTGGAGACATATCCCTATGCCACGTTAATTACCCCAAGTGTGGTTTGGACCGACACTTCTTGACACTTTGAAGACTCCTGACCAAGCTTCTGCAATGCTGTTTCTAATACTCCTTGTACTCTTTTGCCTAATCTCTATTGTCTTTTATAGATTTGTACTATGAGAAGTATGTGCCTTAGTTTGTATTGAAGAGGATTAAATTGCTAATGCATTAGAAAGACAAAGCTAGATTGTATTCTGAGCATCAGATATTAATGTTGTTATTCCGCATAGCGTCTACAGAGCTGCTTGTTTGTTTGATTCTTGTTTGCTTAAATTTCTTCAGGAGGATAGCCCCCCCCCTGTCGCTATACTATGTCTATACAGTTTGATTTTAAGAGTCATCTACTTAAACCTGATCTCTAGTTTGTGATAAACACTCTTAAATGTGGCTATTGATTCCTGGTCCTCATTGTGTAGCCAAATGGTTGCACTGGTAATTGAATTTGACTGGTCGAGTAATGCTAACTCTTTCCCCTCAGTGGGACGCAATAAGGTTTATTGGAGGACCAAGTTAGCAAGTAAGTAAAGCGGCAGTAAATGATCCAGCCAGAGGTGTACATACTCAAATTAAAAGGTTGGGCCCAGTACCGCGAGATTAAATTCATTGGATTAAATCTGGTAGCACGTCAGATAGTTCTGTCCACTGACATGAGGGAGTTAGGGTGTCCGATCTAGAAATTGCCCAAACCCAGTACAAGCCCAATGCCCATGGTTTGGTTGGAACAGTGATGGAGTATTGACGAAGTGGCGATGACTTGTAGCAGTGGATGAGTGTAAGTATTAATATGGTTGCAATTGCTTACGCTTAGATTGCTGTGTTTATAATGGCTGTGTGTTGTCATGCAGAACTGATTTAAGTTGATGTGAGAATGCGTCGCTTAATGCAGAGAAGTTGAAGTGGTTAATGGGTCCCTCAAGTCCCAAAATCCTAGAATACACACCTACGAGGTGGTGTCAATGTAGAAGACACTGAGTGTAGTTGTCTGCTGTGTTGTGGTGTTTGTCGTGAGATGTCATCAATAGCATCTTAAGATAGAGACTTTTTTTTTGTGAGGTTGTGAGAAATGGTTGGTATAGTTGATCTGAGTGCACAGGAATAACTGTATCAATTTGTGCGAGACCCTGCTGGTCAAGGTTTCACTCGAAATAAGTGCTAGAATAGGTCAGAAAGAGTAGTTCCGAATTATCTTGAGTGTATGGAAATCTTCTTTTTCGTTAGTGGAGCAGACAGACTTAGTTGTTAAAGTTGCTTGCATTGTGTTGTCTGAACTGTTTAGAAAATACACTTGAGAAGAAAATTTTAAAGGAGGGTGAGCCATTGCAATGAGTGAGATTGACGTCACACTGTGCCGTGCTGGTATTGGACGGTTGGTGTAGAGCCACACTGGGATTTGTTGCATATGTTATAGAGAGTCGCACTGGTATTGGTTGTGACCCTGAACAAGAGGATTGTGGGAGAAGATTATTTCCTGTTTTCCATGAAAAGTAATTTGTGAACGGCATACCAAATTAAATTATAATGACATTTTTAAAAGTCATACACCATATAGTAAGAGGAGATGCAACTCTGCCCAAGAGAGAAGAAGAAGAAACCCCACCAGAGAGTACACCAGGTCATGATATGGTGACAGACAAAGGATTTCATGCATGTCTTTGGCTCACGTAATGGGATACGATCACTGAGACAGGTGGGTAATTACAGTTTCCCTGCTATGGGACATTCAATTACAGAATTATTGAGAATTTAAGAAGGACATTTTTTTAAATTAGACCGCCTCCTAGACCTACCCAATTTGAAGTGCTTAATGTGTGGGAACATGCCACACATCTCAGAGAGAGAGAGAAATATCAGGTGAGAGTCAACAGAGCCATACACACTTGTGCGGATGCTAGATGAAATACACAACAGAAAACTTGGAGAATTTACATAATTGAGGGAACTTGATTATATCCTGTACTACCAACAGATGGAGAAGAGAAGCGAAAGCGCTAGAAAAAGAAAAAGCAATTAGAAACAGAAGGGAATTAGAAAAATCCTGAGTATAGTGATAGTGAACAAGATGAGGATTTTGTGACTAAATTATGACTAAATCGTCCACCTCCGTAAAATGAAGTTCCAATTGCTGGGCCGAGTAATACACCTGTTGATGTATTGATGGAGTCTTTGATGTGCCTTCTGCACCAGTTAATACAAACCAAAATTAGTTGAATAAAGACCAGTAGCGACAATTCCTTCTGCATCACATGTTAAACGCTCCAGATGCTTTGACAGTTCCTGTCACTATAGGTCCTGTAGTCCCTTTGTACAAGCCTGGTGCAGCAGGAAATACTACACACACTTTAGCTGTTCCTACTGAGACAACCGCTGCAACTGACAATTTGACATGTCCAGTACCAAGACAAGTTTCCCAGATGCCTTTGGTTCTAATACAGGGAAACACCTCAGGTGTTTCAAATGTAACTTCTGCTTTGAACCCAACAGGGATTGACTGGTCCGGGAGGTTTCCTCAAAGACCATCATCCTTTTTCATGCCTAATTTGACAGCCCCACCATTGATGAATTATAGCTTCCAGACGAAAGAATTACCTGCAGGAATGCCAACTTCAGACATGTTCCTTTTGCAGTCACCGCCTCCCTTCAGCAGTGGTACATACAGTGGAGAAATAATTCTGAATACTCCAGCAGAGCAACCAGGTATTTCAGCTCAAGAATTTGATGACTTCCTCAAAAGCATAGATACTATGATGACCAGTGGGAATGCCGACACAAATGGCAACAATACAGCTCAAACTCCAGAGAGAGATAGGGTTATGAATTTGGCCAGGTTGAAAATAGACATGGAAGAATTGATAGGTGGGACTCTTAGTCCGACCCGACTAGAGGTTTATAAAGAGGATGAACTACAGTTCCTATTCAAACACATTATCAGGCAAGCAGGTCAAGCTCATGACTGTCTTTCAGAGCTAGCACGGAAACGTGGGATTGACATCCACAGGTCTAAGATATTACAGAGAAGCTACAGGTTAGGCTTTAGTGATCAAGGCATTGTTAATATGCGCCTTCCTGGAATGAAGTTGCAGATTAGAGAATTGATAACCTTTTCCAGGAAATGGAGTGAGTTAGATAAGAAAGAAGGTAGATGGTTTAATAAAAAGGGGTCTAAGAAGGTCAGGAGACAGATGCCTCCTTCTGGGACAGAGGAGGATGAGGAGAATGCACACATGCTTCCTATGAGAGAGGTGCCTGGTGGAGGGTATATACATGTGCCTTGGAGTACGGTTGACCCTACATCCGTCACAATTGATTTCCAAAAATTGAAAGAGAATTCAGTTAAGTTCTACACGCATGTTAAGTGATTTATGGAAATTTCCAAAGTTCTGTGGAAGGATTTAGATACATTATTTGAGATTGTAGTTCCAAGTGACTTGTGGACAGAGCGCAAGGTTGCAGTTGATTGGCCAGATTTGGAGCTGATGAGACATCCTCATACACATTCTCCATCCCTACTGGTAATTAAGAAATACCATCAGGTTTTTACTAATTTGATAAAGAAAATCTCTCCTGAAGAAATCGACTGGGTCAAAATTGACCAGACAACCCAGGATTCTAAAGAATCGATTCATGATTACTATTAGATTTTGTTGCAGGCATTCAAAGAAATCAGTAGGACAGAGAATATCTCAGAGAAAGAGATGGGACATTTTGTTTATCAATATGTGCATGGGTTAAGATCAGAGGTTAGTTAAGTGATTCAACAGCACTTGATTTGTTGGCGGCACAAGTCCATTGATGAGATCCTGCGATACACAAACTATTGCAGTGATGAATTGGAAATGAAACAAAAAAAGTTGAAGGAAAAGTTAATAATTGCACAAATGAAGGCAGCACAGAGAGGTCAGAATCAGCCTTATATTGATAACGCCATCCCCATGCAGGGAGGATATCAGCAAGTTCCGATGATACAAGGTGTTAATGGTTTTCAGCAGCAAGGTTGTCTGCTGCAGGATAGAGGACGATCTGTGCTGATTGGTCCAAGAGCGGGTGTTGATGTGCTGACTTTGAAGAAAACAAACCCTTGCCATGTTGACGGCCAGTTGGAGCACTGGAAACGTGAGTGTCGATTTAATACAGGCAATATGACGAATAGAAATCAGATTCAGAATGGTGGATTTGTTCAGTCACAGAGAAATAATATGGTCCAGCCACAGCAGGGACAGAGGCAAAGAGTTCAAAATCCCAATGTGCCCCAAGCTCAAACTATGCAGGTTCCTCAAGCCCCGATGCCACAGCAGAATGCCAATGAACAGAGATACAATTCAAATCAGGTTCTGAATGTGAATACAAATCCCATTGTGAATCAGAACAGGGCCCAACAATATTCCATTCTACAAATGGATGATTTTAATTCAGACCTGTCACAATGATGGTGCCTGAGAGGGGACGAGGACTGTGTGCATGGTGCACCCTTAGAGGTAGACCAGAGTTGTCCCTATGTGGATGGCGAGGTAAATGGGAACCCTGTCTCATTGTTCGTTGACACTGGTGCTACCTGATCTACTGTCAGAACAGAAAAGATTCTGAACCTACCCCTCTTGGGAAAAAGAATCCAAGTTATAGGTATTGCTAATAAACAGATGACTAGCCGAGTTTCAGAAGGGGACTTGCCAAAATAGGGTCTTTTAAGGATTTTAACTGCTTTGTGGTGTGCGATTCAAGTCCAGTCAATCTACTTGGGCAAGACCTTTTATGTAAACTAAATTTTCATATACTGTACTCCAAATGGTATTGAGTTCCATACTCACGATGAGGACATTGTTTTCAAACTTGCCCGACAGAGATCTGACATTGAAATTTATCCTCTATTTCCAAAGACGATTAGCCCCAAGAGGTAAGAGACACAGCATTGCCTGAGGTTTGGGACTTTTCAGGTAAAGATAACGGACTCGTCAAAGGCATAGAACCAGTCTGTATCACCGTAAAGCCAAACTTTGAATTTCCGAGAATCCCACTATACAATTTGACTCCAAGACCGTTGCTGGGATTCCTCCTGTGATTGACTTAATGATTGAGCAAGGCATTCTGAAAGAGATTATGAGGAGTCAATGTAACTCTCCCATCGTGGGTTTACAGAAGCCCAATGGCAAGTACCGCATTGTACAAGACCTGCGAAAGGCCAACTCCATTGTTAGCCCTTCTTGTCCTGTGGTACCGAATCCAGCTGTGATATTGTTTCAGATTCCATGTGAGGCCAAGTGGTTCTCCGTCATTGATTTGTGTCAAGCCTTTTTTTCTATTCCCATTCATGAGGGTAGCCAGTTCCTCTTTGCTTTCCATTTCAGCAGCTGTGTCTTGGCATGGTGCTGACTGCCGAGTCCCAGAAGGGTATCCAGAGAGTCCCTCAATTTTCAGCCATATAGTTAAAAAGAATCTAGAATCCCTAGAGATGCCTCAGCATTTAGTCCTGGTTTACTACACTGGTGACCTCTTGGTGGCGTTGAATACCAAAGAGGCTTATAAACGTGACTCCATTGCTTTGCTGAACCACTTAGCTGAGAATGGACAGAGAGTAGCCCCATCCAAATTAAAATTCTGCCAAAAGGAAGAATTCTTGTGTCTAGGCCACCACATTGAGAAAGGAGCAAGGAAGGTGTCTTGAGAGGATCTCGGAAATTATGAAAATCAATCCACCAACCACTCAGAAAGAAGTCTGAATGTTCTTGGGAATAGTGGGCTACTGTTGACAGTGGATTCCCAACTTTTCCCTGATGACCAAACATCTTCAGAGGTTGACACACAAAGATATGTCAGATCCTGTACCATAGGATGACAGTTGCATGCATGCCTTCTCAGAGCTGCAAGAATGTATCTGCCGTGCCCCAGCCCTTGGAATGCCTGATTATAATAAGAGATTCACAATATTTTGCAGTAAGATAGAAGTCTGTGCTCTCTCAGTGCTTACCCATATTCACAGCACTGCGCGCAGGCCAGTAACCTACTTTTCTGCTACTCTTGATCCCGTAGCTGGCTGTTGCTTCCACCTGCATACGTCTCGAGCAGTGTGAGAGTATAGTTATGGGTCACCCAATGACAGTGTTGGTACACCACTCAGTCGAGGTGCTGCTGACTCATACCTGAGTGCAGCACCTTACCAATAGTTGGCTCACAGATATACGAGGAAATAATTCTGGTTGCCGAGAATGTTGCCCTTTGAAGGTGTACCATTCTGAATCGTGCCACCTAGTTGCCCCTTCCTGGAAATGAGACTGTGGGTGATGAAGCTGAACATCATTGTCTAGATCCTGCTGAACTATGCATGAAACACAGACCTCACTTACAAGATGTCCCACTACCTGAGTCAGATCATGTGTTGTTTGTTGATGGACCACAATAGAAGTTTGAAAGCTGCAAATGAGGTTTGTATAGTCGCAGGTGTGCTCAAAGCCTCCTGGCTTCAAGTAGTGTTTTCAGCGCAAGAGGCCGAATTGATTGCTCTTACTAGGGCATGCCATGTTTCAGACCAGCTGAGAGTAACGATTTTCACTGAAAACCAGTATGGCTTTGGTGTCATGCACGGCTTTGGGCAGTTGTGGTACCAATGAGGATTCATTGCCTCATCTGGGTCACCAATCCGTAACGGAGAAAGCACTCAAAACCTTCTCCAGTCCCTGCAACTGCCTCCCCAAATTGCTGTAGTCAGGTGTGCTGCCCACTGGTCAGGTACAGACTATGTAACAGGGATTGATGCAGCACTAAGTTGCCCACGCTTTACACGTCACAAAAGCCTAAATACAACTGACACCTGACACATAAAATGAATGTGCACTTTACACTTGAATTCTGTGTGTCTTTGTAAATCTGAAACATGTTACACTTGATACTACTGATGGTGTGAGTCTTCACTTAAAATTAAGGGCCAAATGTACAAAGATTTCATTTTGTAAGTGTCAAATTGCCTTTTTTTGTGACTCACAATTAGCGACCAGGGCGCAGATTTACAAGGAACTGACGCATCTGCATAGATGCGTCAGTTTCCTTGCGTCAGCGCCGAATGTACTTGCGCCACTATGGATGCGCTGTATTTACAATACAGTGCTCCATGGCGCAAGGATTAACAGATGCGTAAGAAATTCTGACGCATCTGTTGGCGCAAAAGTGACGCATTGCTGGAGTTGCTCATGAAAGTGTCGCAACTCCAGCAATGCACCACAATAGATGGGTGAGTCCCATTCAAAAAGCCCTGCGTCATTCCTTACGCCTGCTCTGAGCAGGCGTAGGGATTTTGACGCAGTGAAGGCGTAGAGTGACGCAGTGAAATCTTGTAGATTTCACTGCGTCAGTTTTACATGGCTTTTTGCGTGGGAACGCCCACCCTGCATACATTATACCTGACGCAGGTATAATGTGACGCAGGGCTTTACAACGTGACGCATCTGACTAGATGCGTCACGTTGTAAATGGGCTGCAACATTTACGCTGCGGCTGCGTCACAAAAGTGACGCAACTGCAGCGCAAAAGTCACGCAAGGGGCTTGTAAATCTGCCCCTAATAAAATGTACTAATGTGTCTCAGACACATTAAGATTCCCGAATGGGTCGCAAGGGACCTGACTCATCAATATTCATGAAGGGAACAATACTAGGGACAGCAGACCACCATGTCTGTGTTTGCTTTTAAATAAAACAAGTTTTTCTTTTTGAAATGCAGCCCGTTTTCCGTTAAGAAAAACAGTATGCATTTAAAAAATAAAAATAAAACATTTCTGCTTCATTTTTATGGGTAGGCAGTGGTCGATGGGACCAGTACCTGCTCTTAAAAAACGTTTTTGCTAGTATTCACAAAGGGGAAGGCATCCCCTGGAGACTCCTTCCCGTTTGCGGCTCGCTTACCACCTACTCGAAGTAGGTTGTAAACTGCAATTATTTTGTGACCTCAATTCGGTTGCAAAACAATCGTACATCCCCCTGCGACTCGCTATTAGAAAGGGACACCCTTGGCACTCCCTTCCTAATAGCAACTCGCAAACCCTATTTTGCGAGTTGGTAATAGGATATCAACTTTCAAAATAGGGTCGGTACATGCTAAAAGGCATTTAAGCAGTCGTAAATGGCCCAAATCTCCATTTGCGACCACTAAAAACGTTTGTACCTTGGGCCCTTAGGGGCACATGCATCAAAGGTTTTTGCGATCGCAAACGGTGCGAATCGCAAAAATCGGCCGTTTGCGATCGCAAATTGGCCTTTGGAGATGCATGAAAGTGTTTCCTATGCGCAATTTAAGAATTCGCAATTAATTGCGAATTCCTAAATTGCGATTGCATTTAAGGAATCGCAATTTGCGATTCCTTAAATGCAATGCTAGAGCACTTTCAAATAGCGATTTCGCTATTTGGGACCGCAAATTACAGACAAATCAAACTTGTCTGTAATTTGCAAAACCTTCGAAAAATGCTCTAAAATGCATTTTTTAAGTTTTAGGTTACACACATGCCCATGGGGCATGTGTGTGCGCTAACATGGGTGCACATCACAATTTCAGGGGTGCAACAGGGTGTCATTTTGACACCCTGGCACCCTTGAAATGCATTCTCAATTTGCGATTCTCTAATTGCGAATCGCTAATTGAGAATGTCTTCCCATTCATTCCTATGGGCCTCTAGGCCCATAGGAATTAATGGGAGGTATTCCTTAATTGCGACTCGCAATTAGCGAGTCGCAATTAAGGAATGTTTAGGAATCGCTATTTTTATAGCGATTCCTACATGCATAGGCTTTTGCGATTCCTTAATTGCGATTCCTTAATAATCGCAATTAAGGAATCGCAAAAGCCTACCTTGATGCATGTGCCCCTTAGATCCTATATTGAATGTTTTACTAATGTTGAGAGAAATACATTTGATGATTTACGTACAACATATCTTTATTGATAAAAGATGTGTCTAAGTGAAAAGAATTTGTTGATAAAGTGAATGATATATTAATACATTTAAATGATTCATACTACTAAAAAGGATTTCTGAATAATAGCACATATTATACTGAATAATGAGACTTTTGCAATGTGTAATTCACTTTTAAACCATCTTTTCATTCTATTGCTGAAGCTTTTTCACTTGATTCATAAATGTGTGCAATTTACTCTGTGTAGCTGTTAGAAATGTCGTTCTTAGCTTTAAATGATCCTTACATGTGTAGGATATTAGAATAACTTAAAGAATAAAATGCCATCAATGTATGCATTCATGTTACACGTATATACTCTTGAATGCAATCTTCCTGTCAATCAATTTCATTGCTTGCTATATGATTTAGTGGACTAAAGTACTAAAGAAATATTATATACCCTTATGTTTATGTTTAAACTTGCAGGAAATATAAATTGTGTATTATGAAAGTAATGTCTTAAGTTAGCTGCAGTTCACTAAAGGCCTGATTTGTGGTCCCAAGAAAATTCATTGCTTTCTTGCATTTTGCTGACTTGCTTACTTTGCAGGAGTTCGCACTGTTAGTTTGAATTGATTCATTTCTTGTAATAGATACAGTGGCGGCCGGCACAGGTAACAGCGGTGATGCGGGGTGGTGTTGGGGAGGAAGTCGACAAATGATGGGATAGGTAAAATTAAATAAAAAAAATAATAAAACCACTTACCTTGCACTTGCCGCATCGAGCACATTGCCCAGTTGTTGATAGATAGTGAAGTGTCCACATCAGGATTGTTTTTTTAACACACAAGAGGTCATTGCCTCTCTTGATAATAGGGTGGTCTTGAACTGTCCGTGTAGCCTACTAGATACCAGGCAAATCCTTACATTGAACCTCCAATCCTGTTGAGTTGAATGAGCCAGTTGCTATATGGATAGTTTCACGTACCCCCTTTTTAGGCTGCTACTTTATAATTTATCCTCCCCTTGACTTAATGTATGGTGAAAGATTCAGGGAGAGACCGCCTGAAGGCTTGATCAAGATTTCTACGAATATGTCTAGGATGTACTGACCTTTTGTCTATTTTTGGTGCAAGACTTAGGGTCACTTCCTATTGCAGTGTCTGACCAATGACGCAATCTGAAAAAGAACTGAATGAAGCTGACAGCAGCCAATATGGAAATTTCTTCTGTGTGTACAGAGAGGTGGGTGAAGTTTAGAAATGCTGTGATGACATTCCTGTTGATCAGGGTTGTGCGCCCCTTTTCAATGGCCAAAAGTATGAACCTGGGCAGTACCTTTGACTGGAGCTATAACATCGGGTAATAAATGGTGAGTGAGGATAAAGTATGGTTTGATGTACTTTGTGTGAGAAGTTGGCCTGGTACATGCTGTCCACTAATTAAAGTGGGCACCCTGTACCAGTCCAAACAAACCTTATAGTGATTTAAGAGGTCAAAGATAACCTTAGAAAGCTATCCAAGTGGTAGCTGTGGAGACAAGCCTTCATGCTTAGTCTTGAAAGAATGTTAAGCAGCTTGTTTTACCAGAATGCAACCTTATAGTATTGGTTAAATGAAAGGAGAACCACACAGTAGTTATAAAAATATGTATTTATTACTATAACACACTCTAAGTACGACACAGTATCTTCTACACGAAGATACTCACAAAGCACACAATACTGTAGCACAGAAACAATAGTAAATAGCACTAATACACAGTGGGCTGCCGGGGGAGACCAAACCATATACTTAAATAGTGGCATAAGAACCACGACTCGAGTCAAGACAGTGTCTAGAGGATGTAGAATCGCTGGGACCCCAAGGAACCACCCAAGGTGAGTAAGTAGGGACCCCACGGAGGATGGGTGAAGTGTGGGAACACGACCATGTGCACCGTACAATTCTCTGGGAGAGTCGCGGTTGCAGTTTTAAAGTTTAAGGACCCTTCTAAGTGGACTTCGAAGAAACCCCGTGGAAGTTAGGATGTTGGAGAGCCACCCTACCCGTGGATACTGTAGTACCAGAGTTACTTATCCCAGGGAAGCTGGGTGCAAAGGTCTGAAGTGGCGTCGGAAACCACAGCCGATCTCTATGGAGGACTTCGAAGAAGAGCCACTGCTGGGGAGAAGAAAAGTGACCGTTGGAATCCAAAGGTGGATTCTTGATGAAGAGTACCTGAAAGCAGAGGGGACAGAGTCTGGGTCACTCAGAAGCGACCAGGGGCTTTGTAGACGAATGCCCACCAATGTCAGGTGCTTCAGGTGCGTTGAGGAGGTTTTTGACTCTGCAGCCACAGGGACCAGGAGATGTCAAGGAGGACCAGGAGCCGGATGCAAGCTGTCCCACAAAGGATGTTGAGTGCTGAGGGGTCGGTGTCCGGCGGGAGCACCAACAAGCCTTGGCAGCGGCAACCCACGAGGAAGGTCAAGAAAGGTTATGGTTCGGACCAGCAAGGTCCAGGAGACTCACCAAACACAAGTTGCTGGAACAACCAGGGGAGCCCAAGAAAAGCAGTGTTAACCCTCAAGAGGACCCACAGGCCAGAGGCACTGGAGTCGCAAGGGGACCTCGAGCAGTTTCACAAAGCAACAGCCCACGGAGCACTCGGTGTAAGGAGGCCAGAGTTCTTTGTAGGAAATGGTGCCAGAGGCTTGGGCTACCCGGAGCCCAGTGCACTTGTTTTGGAAACACCAACAAGCATATGCCCTTGCAAAAGTATGCAGTGCACAGGGGTACAGGTATTGCAGCCCCCATGAGGGATTCTGACCTCAAACTTGGTAAGAGGGCAGCTCGGACATCAAGGGACTTGGAAACCCATCTCCTGTGTTGCTGGAGCCTTCGAAGTCCGTAGGAGCTCAGGAGCTGCAGACCAGTCAGATGAGATATGGTACCTGCGGTTGCAGGGGAGTGACTCCTTCACTCCAAGGGAGATATCTTCAGTTGTCCATGATGCTCCACAGGTCCTACATGGAGCCTGTATGGTGCACAGGCACAGACGATGCTTTGGATGGAGAGGGAGACAAAGTCGGGCCCAAACGAAGTCCAGCGAAGTCCCAAGTGTCCAGACGGTCGAAGTTCAGTGGTTTCTGGTTCAGAATCTTGTCCACGTTGAATCTAGGGTCCTGCAGCCAGGTAAGCCCTTTTGTACCCACGGGAGAGGGTTGGACGGATTCAGGGGATCCTCCCAGGGGAGGCTCAGGTCAGTGGGGAGGTTACTCCCATGCCCTTTGTCCAGTTTTGCGCTAAAGCAGGAGCCAACGGCTCCCAGGATTGGTTTGAACTGGACTATGCACAGGGACACCAAATGTGCCCCTCATGCAGACTTTCGGTCACTGGCAAGCGCACCCACCCAGGCCTAATACACTAAATCCTGTCTGGGAGGTGGCCACACCTCCTTGTGACAGGATGCCTATTGTTCTGCCTTCCCCTGCTCGAGCTTGGCTCAGCAGCAGGAGGGCAGAAATGTGTCTCTGGTCGGCAGCAACCATTTTGGGCTACCCAGGACTAGAAGACTGGTACTGGGAACACCAGGGACCTCACAAAGCTCGTTTCTGAGGGGTGGAATCATACCTCCCACATCGGTTACCGGTGTGGGGGTATGATTCCACAATGCTTGACACCAAACACGATAGGGTTACTTTCAGCCGTTTTAGAGTTGGTCGCATAATGCCACTCTATATGTCGTAAATGGCTGCAGCACTAACAACCCGGGAGAATGGACTCCGTAGGCTGCAGGGGTGTCCTGCTCATGCAGTGGCATCCTCTCACTTAGAACAAAGCACCCTGCCTTCAGGATTGTTAAGGCCTGCTATAGGGGTGATTGATAGGTTTTAAGTGTAGTGACCCTTAGATATAGTAAACCTATATCTTAAGTAAGTGGTGCATGCACCAACTTATACAGGCTGCAATGGCAGGCCTGTAGTTCCATTTTGCATGGCCTCTCAAGGGTGGCATAATGCATGCTTCAGCCATGGGAGGCCTCTGGGGTACCTATGCCCTGGGTACATGGGTACCATATACTAGGGACTGACAAGGGTACCCGAGAATCCAATCTGGAGTATACCTAAGTACATGTCATAACAGTTTAGAGAGAAAGCAGATAGACTGGGGTCCTGCTTAGCAGGATCCCAGTCAGACTAGTCAAAAACAGTATCACATGAAGCAAAACGTGGGGGTAACCATAAGAAGCAGGATCTACTTTCCTACACTTTGCATCATACCATTCCACTGGCTCTAGTCCATTGGCCACAGCTCTTGTCTCGATTTGTTTAGGGTAATAGAATGAGCTGCAGCCAGAAATACTCTGTGAAAATAGTGAAGAGGCACCAGCTATGCAGAATGCTGCCCCTCAGATGGTGGACTCTTTCACAGTCACCTACCACCAATAGCTCCCACTGCACTACAGATATCCCATTGAAACTAAGACATGACTGGTCTCTAAGCAGGGGCGTAACACAGGCCCCCGCATCCCCCGCAGTGCGGGGGGGCCCCGAGCTGCAGGGGGCCCCCTCAGCACTGTACTCACGTCAGAGAGCTCCGGAATAAATCCGGAGCGGGGGCCCCTCTGTGTACTTTGCAGGGGGGCCCCTTCAACTTTCGTTACGCCACTGCTCTAAGGTGCCATTTCTTGGCCCTTTACCTGGATTTAAAATCAAGTACTTAAAGAATTTCCATTTCAAACCAATTGCCTTTCGATTTCATTTTTCTTTTTTTTAATTTTTGACTGAATATTTATGTTCCTTACATTTCTCGTGCAACATTGCAAGTACATAGGCAGACTCTCGGTTGAGCACTCTGGTTTTGCCTGCTGGTTTGTAAAATTCAGGGCTTCCTGCAGCTGGCAGCTTGAAATCCACTAGTCTTTTCGTGTCAGAATGATTTGTTAATTGATTAATTACTTCAACTGTTTATTCATCTGTTTGTCGCATTTCTGAAGCACACTTCCCTTAGTTGTGCAAGACCCTTCTCTTCCTTCTACCATTCTGTCATCCGTTTTCATTTGTATACATCATTACATTTTAACGGTAAACATCCATTTGTACGCGGTCATTACACCGCGTACCATTACTATGCAAGAGTTACAACGCATGCGCTGTAATAACGCGTAGCCTTTACTACGCATGTTATTACTTCGCATGCGCTGTTACAACGCATGCGTTGTAATGCACGTATGGATGACGGCAGTCAGGGTATGGATTGGCGAGCTGTGGGAGTTACGAGCTGGCAGCGATGACGAGGAGGCAGCGAAGACGGAACACGCACGGAATTGCACTGATGAGGAGGCCAGCAAGACGGCGTGGTGGAAGGAGACCTGGTGACAACTGCATCGAAGCAGGGGCACGAGGGGCTCCGGGCACCCCCGCAATCATCTCAGCACCCACGTAATTCAGAGGGTTTTTAGAGGAACTTCTGCTGTTGTGACATTGACAACGCTTTCAGCCGAGGACAAGGGACGTGCACTGAGGAGAGAGAGGTAAGAGGGACTGTTTATTTTTGAAGGTTTTGTATTTGAGAAGTAGTGTTTTTAGTTTGAGGGTAGTGTTGTGGGTCGTGCAGGGTAGTGTTTGTGTGTAGGGACAGGAGTGGGGGATGGGGGAGGGTCGTGCAGGGGTTAATGTTTTAGGGATAAGGGTAGAGTTGTGGTGTTTGTGTAGTGTAGGGTAGTGTCGGGGGGTCGTGCAGGGTAGTGTTTCAGTGTAGGGAGCGGACTGGGGGTAGGGGCAGGGTGGTGCTTGGGGTAGTGTTTTAGGGTTTAGGGTAGTGTTGTAGTGTTTGTGTAGTGTAGGGTAGTGTTTTAGGGTTTAGGGTAGTGTCAGGGGATCGTGCAGAGTAGTGTTTCAGTGTAGGGAGCGGTTGGGAGTAGGGACAGGGTCGTGCTTGGGGTAGTGTTTTAGGGTTTAGAGTAGTGTTGTAGTGTTTGTGTAGTGTAGGGTAGTGTTTTAGGGTTTAGGGTTGTGTTGCGGGGTTGTGCAGGGTAGTGTTTCAGTATAGGGGATGGACTGGGGGTAGGGGCGGGTCATGCTGGGGGTAGTGTTTTAGGGTTTAGGGTAGTGTTGTAGTGTTTGTGTAGTGTAGGGTAGGGTTTTAGGGTTTAGGTTAGTGTCAGGGAGTCGTGCAGGGTAGTGTTTCAGTGTAGGGGACGGACTGGGGGTAGGGGTAGGCTCGTGCTGGGGGTAGTGTTTTAGGGTTTAGGGTAGTGTTGTAGTGTTGGTGTAGTGTAGGGCAGTGTTTTAGGGTTTAGGGTATTGTCAGATGGTCGTGTAGGGAAGTGTTTGCGTATAGGGGCAGTACTGGGGCACAGGGTAGGGTCGTGCTGGGAGTAGTGTCTCATGGATTAGAGTAGTGTTGTGAAGTTTCTGTTGTGTAGGGTAGTTTATTTGCATTTAGTATTTAGCATAGAGTTCGGGTGTTTATTTATTTATTTATTGTTTGAAACATATTTTATTACGTTTCTAAGTGTTGGGGTGTTTATAAAAAGGAAAAATGCGATGTTAAACTATGTGGTGTATTAAATTTCATCCCCTATTATTATTTTTTTTAATATATTTTAAATTACTTCCCCACCCTCCCTGGCATCCCGTCCAAGGGGGTATGTTACTTTTAATTAAAAATATTAAAAATGGTCCATGTACGCTAAGTAGTGGTATGCAAACTAAAAATCTGCGAAGTAAAAGTAAATGCAAATGTTATTAATGCATTTGCGAAGTAATGGTATGAGCAGGAAAAATATGCGTAGTAATGGCATTTGCGATGTAAAAACATCCCACTAAAAGCATGCGTACTAATGGCATGCTAAGTATCGTCATATATTCCATTTTAACTGTTAGGTTTACCTGTCATCTACTGCATGTGAGTCCCTCCTCTGGTTGGGCCAAACATTTGCCTTAATTGTGAGGTGTGGAGGGGGCATAGTGCTGCTTTTCAGGTTAAATCTGATCTGGGATTTGAAAGATCCCCAGTGCTGAAAGTAGCACAGAGGGAGCAGCAGATGGAATTCTTAAAGACACATACATGGAGAAATAGTAGTCTAGTCATTGGGCACTGCGCATAACGCTGGAGTGTCACTTTTTTTTCTGAAAAAAAATCAGAAATTGAGTGGTAAATGTGATGCCCCCAAAAGGTAGGTTGGGGCAGGCAGCGCGCAGTACAGGATTGTGGTGCTGCAGGTTACATTAATGACGACCACCTTGGTGCTGGGTGCCGGCCGGAAGTCCCGAGCGACTCCGGCTCCTTTATTTAAGCTCTCTGGCCACGCCTGGCCAGAGAGTGTTACATTGTGTGTGTATGCTTCCGGGGGCACACCATTGCACGGTGTGCGGGGATAAGCTAGACCGCTACATCCCATCCCAAATCAGTTCTTTGACCAAAATAAATAACTCAATTCAACACACAAAATCAGCTAGTCTCTGGTTCGGTCTGGGGCTAGGCCTTAGGTCGCATCGATGCTGGCGACCACCTTGGCTTCCTCTTTGGCTGACCACCTCCGGTCCGTCAGCTGGGGCTCTGGAGCTGGTGCTTGTAGCTGGTGATGAGGCTGAAGGAGTGTTAGCTATATCCTCACCGGGGCTGGGTCCTATTTCCTCACTGGTGACCCCTTCACTCATAGATTGTCTTGAGATCTGTCCTTCGCCCTCTGCTCCTGGGACCCTCTTGAACCATGAAATGTTCTGGGTTATTATTTCCCCATTTTGCTCGGCAGTTATAGCTGTTCCTCGGATTGTCCTGACAGTCCATGGCCCAGATTCATAGGGGGTGCGGAATTTCCCTCCGCTCCGGCGGTTCCTTACTAGGACGGCACATCCAGTCGTCAGCGCTCGGGTTCGCGCTCTCCTCTGTCGACTGGCTTTCTCATTGGTTGACAACCTCCTAGCTTGGGTGCCTGCAGGGTCATATGGTTCTTGCTCCCAATTATCAGCTACAGGGAGGGTTTCGCGTCGGGGCCCTGCCAGCATTAGTGACCACGGAGACCTTTGAGTTGTGCAATGGGGGGTACTCCGGTATTCTCGCAGGAACGTTTGGAGAGTAGCCTCCGGATCCGTTTGTTCAGCCACTGCTATGCGTAGTACTTTGTTCACAGTCCGCATGAAACTTTCTGCCTCTCCGTTGGCTTGTGGCCACTGTGGAGTGATGCGGTGATGCTTTATTCCTAGCTGAGTTAGGAAGTTTTTGAATTCACTACCTTGGAATGGGGGACCGTTGTCTGTCTTGACTACATGGGGTAGTCCGAAGAGTGCAAAGGTTTTCTCCAGTATCGGTTGCATGTGGTTAAATGCAGTGGACGGCAGGACCTCCACGATGGGGTACTTTGTGTAACTATCAACCAAGACTGCTGTGACTCTCCCATCCAGGAAACTCCCGAAGTCAAGGCTTATCCATGACCATGGTGATGGAGCAGGATCCTCGGTTATCACAGGAGCCGGTGCCTCTGGATTCCCCGTGAGTTGACAGGCTCTGCAGTTCCGTACCACGGAGTCTACGGCTTCTTCTAGGTCAGGGAACCATACCTTTTCTCTCATTCGGGACTTCATTCTCCCTGTTCCCTGATGGCCTTCGTGCGCTAAAACGGTCGCCCGTTCTTGAAGGCTTTGCGGAATGACGATGCGAGATCCTCTCAGTATGACGCCACTTCCGGCTGCGCTCAAGTCATCTCGTACTCTCCAGATTTTTCCTAGCCGAGCTCGGTCCTGCTCATTCCATCCATGAACATCGTGAAGAAATCCTTCCCAAGATCCCTTCTGTAGAGCGTCTGCTACTCTTTTGAGGACCATGTCATCTCCTGTGTGGGTCTTGATTTCTTCAACGGATAGGGCTCGTGGACACGACCACTGGGAAATCATGTTGACGAAGTCTTCCGTCATCTTTTCCTGGGCAGATGTCTCTTCTGCAGGGTGTGCAGGGTGGCGTGACAGGAAATCGGCCGGATTCTTTGCACCAGGCCTGTACACCAGTTCCAGTTGATAGTGCTGAAGTTGTATTGCCCACCTCTCAATTCGGGGCGGTGGATGAGGCGCAGTCCCTTTGAAGAGTGGGAGCAGTGGTTGATGGTCTGTTACCACTCTGAATGGATTTCCACTGACGTATAGATGGAAATGGTTGCATGCCCACTTAATGGCAAGTGCTTCCCGTTCAATTTGAGAGTAACGGGTTTCGGTCGCAGTTAGTGCTTTGCTCGCAAAGGCCAATGGGACCCATGTTCCTGGTTCTGTTTCTTGCGCCAGCAGGGCTCCTAGTCCCACCGGGCTGGCATCTACTATCAGTTCTGTTGGCCTAGCTGTGTTGAAATAGGCCATGGTCGTGCTTTCCAGTAGTGCCGCTTTTACTTTACAGAAGGCTTCTTCTTCCACTGGAGTCCACCGCCAGATAGTCTCCTTCTTGGTTAGGTTTCGTAGCGGCTCTGCAACGGTGGCGAGATTCGGAATAAATCTTCCGCAATATGTTGCCATGCCTAAAAAGCTTCTGACGTCTGACGCAGTTGTGGGAGCTGGAGCAAGCTGTATTGCTTGTGATTTCTTGGGGTCCACCTTCACTCCCTCCTGACTAAATACATATCCAAAAAATTCGATGGATTGTTTGAAGAATTGGCACTTTTCTTTGTGGAGAGTCACTCCATGCTCTGCGAGGCGTTGGAGGGTCGCTCGAAGCTGACGATGATGGTCTTCTATTGTTGCCGAGTGTATTAAAATGTCATCACTGACGTTAATGACACCCTGAAGCCCCGACAGGACTTCTCTTACAGCGTTCTGGAATATCTCTGCTGCTGATGATATTCCGAAATTTAACCTTTTGTAGCGTCTAAGTCCTAGATGTGTCGAAAACGTGGTGATGTATCTGCTACTCTCCGCTAGCTTCAACTGGTGGTAACCAGCGTTTAGATCAAGTTTAGAGAACCACTGGGAGCCGTTGAGGTCGGCCAGGATGTCGTCGACTGTTGGTGTCAGGTGTCTCTCTCTCTTTATTGCTTGGTTGGGCATTCTCATGTCGATACAAATCCGAATTTTCCCAGGTTGCTTTGGCTTTTCGGCGATGACCATGGGAGATACCCAGGGGGTCGGTCCTGTCACCTTTTCTATTACTCCCTGTTGTTCAAGCTTCAGTAGCTCTTGTTCTACCAGCGGTCGTAAGTGAAATGGGACGCGTCGATGCCGTAGTGCGACTGGCTTTACTGCCGTATCTATATGTAGTTTTACTGGTGGCCTCTTCATGCTTCCTAGACCAACGAATAGTTGCGGGAACAGCTCCAGGATGTCTTCTGTTTGGAGTGATTTCACAGCGTTTGCAAATGTTATTAGATTCAGATCCTCTGCAGTGTGACTTCCAACGAGTATGTCTGCTTCCCTGTCAACTACATGGAACGTGGTCGTGACTTCTTGGTTTTCTGACTTTACTTGAACGGACATTTTTCCTTTTAGGGGAAGTGGTGTTTGACTTCCGTACGTGAGGATTCTGACTTTGGATGGCACGAGCGCTGGTCTTGGGCTTAACTTCTTGTAGTGCTGACACCCCATGACGTTCACGGACGCCCCGGTGTCAATGAGAGCTGTGACGGGTGACCCAGCGATCTCAATCGTGCATGTTGGCTGTGGCCTCCGTCTTCGTTTCAAGTCGTTTGCAAAAGATATGAGGTAGCATTCTTCTCCTTCGTCTGTGGACGAGTCTTCAAAACACTGTCTGCGATGTGCCGCTGTCATCGGTGTCCTCGATGTGGTGGGTTCTTCTAGTGAGAGGTGTCTCACTGTTCGTGACGGTGGTCTTCGTCCGGGAGTTCCTTTGTTCCGCAGTCCTCCTCTACATACACTTGCAAAATGGTTGGGGATTCCACATTTTGCACAGGTCTTGCCCTTGGCTGGGCATTCATCTTGGGAGTGTTCTTCCTTCCCACAGTAACCGCACTGTGGTCATCTCGAGCTTCTGGCGGGCCATTTCCCTCGCCCGCCGCGAGTCGGCGCGCGGATGGCATCTATTCGCTCTGCCTTGATTGTCACTGCTGGTTCTGCCTGTTGGTTGAGCGCGGCTTCCATGGCAGTTGCTCTGATCTCTGATAGCTCATGGGAGCGTGCCAGAATAAGAATGTCTCCGAGGGAAATTCGCGGTTGTCGAAGAATCAGGGTCCGCAGGGTCTTGTTGCGGCACCCCTGGATGGCCTGTGCTCTTACCTCCTTGGTTTGATCATCGTCGTTGCATGTACTGGCCAGTTCTCTCAGGCGCGCGTGGAAAGTGTCCATGGACTCCCCTTCTCTCTGGCGGGCTTGTCGGAGTTTAAAGCGCTCGTAATCGGGATTGAGTTGCGGGTCAAAATGGGCATTCAAGGCTCTGACTGCGGCGTCGTAATCAGCGGGTGCTCCTGTGTCCGGTAGATGTGCGAACAGTTTGTATATTTCGTCTCCTGCGAAATGTAGCAGCAATGATCTCTTGACCGCATCATTTGTTTCTCTCGTGGCTATAAAATAATTGTCAAGGCGGCTGATCCATATTCTCCACCTAGGCGACGCTGTGGCTGGATCAATTAACTCGCTGAAAGGAGGAAGTGCGCTGACTTGGGAGTGCAGGTGAGTTGGTGGTGCCGCTGGTTGTTGGGCTGCTGCTGCTGGATCAGTCATGGTAAGTGTCTACCTCGTGGCCCTCTGCACTTGTGGTTGCCAATGCTTGTTTGGATGTCTTTTTCCCCTTTTTTTTTTTCTCTTTGCTTGTCCCTCTTACAGTGCTATCAGCCAGTGTTTGTTGAGTGGATGCCTCGGGTGGCAGTGGATCGTGGCAATGCTGACTGTAAATGCTGCTGAGCATGCAGGGGTGTTCAGGGTGTGTTTCCCCCTTGCAGCCACCGGGTGTCAGTGGCGCGCTTCCGAATGTGGAGCTCGGAGGTGTCAGGGAATCACTGCGCATGCGCGCACTGCTGGTGTGAACGCGGGCTCGACCGGAGGTTCACCGGGAGCACCAGCGCTACACACAGTCGACGCGGTTCACTGTCGTGGACAGGGCCCGAGGATCTAGTCCTTGCTGTCACTCACCCGGCGATCAGACGGCTGCTCGGCTCACTGCTCTGCGCATCAGCGCGCCAGTCGCGGTCCGCTGTTCCGGCGAAGTCCCGCTAGGCTGATGGGCTCGAAGCAGCCGAGGTACTCTATCGGGCGATGTGTGCCCACCTTCGTCGCCAGTGTGATGCCCCCAAAAGGTAGGTTGGGGCAGGCAGCGCGCAGTACAGGATTGTGGCGCTGCAGGTTACATTAATGACGACCACCTTGGTGCTGGGTGCCGGCCGGAAGTCCCGAGCGACTCCGGCCCCTTTATTTAAGCTCTCTGGCCACGCCTGGCCAGAGAGTGTTACATTGTGTGTGTATGCTTCCGGGGGCACACCATTGCACGGTGTGCGGGGATAAGCTAGACCGCTACAGTAAACATGAGTTGTACTTACTAAGGAAACTGCAGGCAGACGCTACAAAGAGGGCGGGGCGACGAGGGCAGACTCCAAAAAGAGACGAGCAAATGGCCTTGTTGCTTTGGGAGGTTGAATGTCAAAAGGTCAAAATGTCACGTTTCCTCAGGGTCCGAAAATCCACGTAATGATGCCAGATGCTACAGCATTCTTAGTATACTGATTTCACATTCGCTGTGAAAGGGGGCGGATGACAACTTTTTGTAGAAATGCTAACAGTCCAGCATGGCCAGGCCTCCTAGCTTAAGGTTCTTCCCTCCCAGATTCTGTGCTTCTCTGCAAAGATGGCGTTTGACAACACTAACGATGGTAGTAGTTAGGTACAGTGAGTTGGCCTCACTGAAACTACCTTCAAGAGGCCTGCAGGGGTTTTCACATGCAATATGAGATCAATCAGGTCTCAAACTGGTAATGACCCTAAATCATAACAGAGCTGTGGAACATTGAGCTGACCGAGTTCCTAAATACTATGGAGAGGCATTGGTTGATCGCATAACCATTCACGCTACCCAAAGCACATTGTCACGAGCCAAACCAAATTCCAGCCTGTGATGTAAACCTCAGAGCCTTTAAGAAACTCATCCCTGGTTTACCTATAGACTCGCGATGCCATACCCTTGGAGGACAGTTTTGAAATCTCAGAGCTGCTCCTAGTGCCTTTGTCCCTTACCGCAGCTCCTCGAGGTTAACTGCAGCAGCAGGGAAGGCTTCAAGCCAGAGGGAAAGAAAGGGAGAGGAAAGGTAGAGAGAATGTATCAGAGAGAGCAAAGAGAGAGGAGAAAATGAGAGGGTGAGAATAGATGGATAGAATGAGAGACAAAGTTCCCGATTCACAAAGAGCTTCTGCAGTCGTGGCGGAGAAATCTTTGCACTGCAGTTTCTCATTGCAGAGGATCCGCCCGAGCGTGGAGCCGCCACCACTTGGCTCTTTGTGAATCGGGCCCTATGCAGCGGGGGTTCCTCCGTGGGAGCAGAGGAGCGTCGCCCTGACCCACACTGCTGGGTAGAAAGCTACAAAAATGAAATGGTAATAAAATGATTTTATTACCATTTTATTTTTGACTCTTTCTGCCAGCAAACGGAGTATGAGAGCAGGGCGTGACCAGTGCATCACTGCCAATGATTGGCAGCAGTGAGGAGTGGCGACTTAAGTTTGCCTTATGCATGTTGATTTGGCCGGCTACCCTGCTACGGCCAAACCGACATGCGCTATTCAAACCTCTCCAACCCGGCTGTCTTGGACAGCTGGGTTGGAGAGCAGGCTGGAGAATGGAGCCAGCCTGCTCCAGCCAATCAAGACGCTTTAGAACAGCGTCTTGATTGGATGAGAGAGTTGGCTGTGGGCTTTGAGCTCGAAGGACCTGCTGCAGAACAACGAGGACTTGCTGCAGAACGTGGAGCGGCAGTGTACGATAGCAATTTTTTAATGTGTATATTGATGTTAATGTGTATATTATTGTGTATTTGTTATGTGTATGTGGTATATATATATGTGTGAATATGTATGTGTATATGTTATGTCTATTATGTGTATTTGTTATGCGTATATTTTTTGCCCCCCCCCCCCATGTGATTTGCCACCAAACGCCACTGGACCTATGTGAGGGGACGAAGGGAGAGGGTTTGGTTTGAGAATTTTTTCCAGGGCTGCTTTTGATTCGTCAGACGGGCCCCAAGCCATATCAGCAGTTGATCGATCATGCAGTACACAAATGTCAATAACAATATAAAAATAATCTGTGTTATAAAAAACAAATGCGTAGGGATGGCCACACTTATTTTGAAGCCGTTTATCAGTAATATGGGTTGATCGCTGCTAAGAGATGTCATCGATTGCAAAGAACAGAACACTAGTTAGAACTGCAAATCCCTAAAATAAATCAGTGTGCAATGCAACTGGTCCAACCCTAGGGTTAGTCAATAAGTTGACATGATTACTTTATCTCTGAACTAACTTCCTCTGGGCCACTAGCTCTGAGCAATAAAGGCAGACAGTAAAAGTAATTTGTTGATGGAAAGTTGATAAAATTCTGGTTATTGCAAGCAGTAAATTTGACTTGGACATTGCCACTTTTATAACACACCCAGGGAGCGATATTCACACAATCTGAACTCCAAGGCAGACGACATATAGAATAATCATTCAACTTGACTAGTCTTACTAGAAAGCTCATAAAAGTTAAGCATTTATTCCGGTGTGTTAGGTGAATAAGGTGTTTGTAGGCTCTGAAAGCGAAGCTGGGAATATGTGTATGCCCTGCGGAGGTGAATGCAAGATAGGAAGGGGCTTGTTTTCCCATTTTTAATTTACAAGAACTTGTAAACTCCACATTAACGCAGCAATAACCCTTCGGAAGTGCTGTTTCATTAAGGTTTTATTCTCCCTCTCTGCTTCAGAAGACAGGAAATGGCGTAGCGATAAGGCGTTCGGTGTGAGAAAATGTGCGGCTAGTGACACGCGCCGGTATCTGCACTGCTGACTGAAGAGCAGTGAAAATTCAGCCATGAAAGAGCACAAGGAAAGCAAAGAAAAGAAGATATTTTTGACTCAATAAAATAGATTGTTAATGGTTGGCACAAAATGCTAGCTTGCACAAATGGTAGTACAGTCCAAATCAACACAGTCAAAGCCCTACTCAATATGGAGTAACCAGGTTAATTTGCATATTCAATTGCTGCATCTCTGTACCTGAAGCAGATTTGGAAAACTGCTGGGAACAGAAGGCCTTTGTCGCTGGGGCAAGATTTGTATTGAGGGGGAGAAAGAGGGGAGCGATGGGCGCATAGTTTTACAGGAATCTTCACTGAAAGTCAACTCTTTTAAAGAGACCTTCGGTTACGAATCTATTTCTAAAAGTACCAACATGTGACTTCCTGCAACGACCACACCCCCCTCCTCTAACATGAAATTTCATTTTGTTTCACCTACCTGTTAGTTACCCCCTGTGCAACTTCTCTAGTCTTGCAGAACCTACTTGTTTGCCCTATTTAACCAGTGGCAGCTCCTCCGCTATGGCGGAGGAGCGTCGCCCCACTGCTTTCAAGCAGTGTGAGAAGCAAAATCATAAAATGATAATAACTTTCAGTTATTATCATTTTATGTGTTTTGGGCTGCTTTGGAGTGGAGGAGTGGTTTGCCCGCTCCTGAGTGCGCAATGACTGTTTGGTCGGCCCTCTCGGGCCGGCCAAAACAGTCATGCTCACTTTCCCCTTCTCCATGGAGGCTGCATTACAGCCTGCATGGAAAACTCACCCACCCCTCCAGCCCCTGGCTGAGCGCTGTGTCATGGCGCTCAGACCAATCACAATGCTGCACTGCAGCATTGTGATTGGCTTAGGTGAGGGAGCCTTGCTGCCTGCTTCATGTTCCTGTGTCGGAAGCAGGAGAGCAGGAGCAGAGAAGACACGGGACCCGGTGGCGGAAAGGTAGGTGATTTTTTTTACTCCCTTCTCTCCGCAATCGCGACCTCCCGCACGACACTCCCTGCGACCCCCCCAACCCGCGTGCCAAGTCAGCCGTGACTGTATTCATGTAGTGCTGCAAAGTAGTATTTGACAAGATGGTAAGCATAGTGCAAATCAATTAAACAGTGCTTTAAATGAAAACTTAGAAGTGCTGGTACTCACTATCCAGAGTACCTTTTTTCTCCTGACTTGTGTCAGTACTCTCCCATGAAATGTATTGCAGCAGTGCAGAGAAGTGCAGGCCCTCTACCTTTCAAATTAAAGAAGTGCAGGTACTCAGTGCCGAACAGTACCTGCCCATTCAAACAAATAAATAAACGTGCCAGTGAAAGTTGTGGGGGGAGAGCAAAGGCAGCTCCTACCTGTGTGAATAAGCGATGCATTCCTTGGGACAGCATGATGATGGAATAGAGTGGAGCCTGGCTAGCAACTAGTGAAAGGCTAGAACATTTTCAGGCCTGGCTTGATCTTCACGAAATAATGCATGTTCTACTAGGTATTCATAGCTGGTCATGTTCTACGTGTAGAGTGCTGCTTGTCGCTGATGCTGTTTGCAACATGTGTGTAACCACCAGAGCCATGATCCAGGGTCTTGGATCTGTACCTAATCTGTGTTCTTGGTGGTGCATTTTGAAAACTGTAGCAGTAACAGGCTGCTCGCAATTGTTTTGTGCTCCTGTATACAGTAGTCTTATAGTCCTATAAAAATTTGCCAAGAGTTACTGGCGTAATGCGCTGACCAAATTCACCATTTTCTTCAATATTTCCCCAAAACTCATTGGACGGAGAATACTTGGCTCCATCGAAAAGAAGTCTTTAAATGCTACAATATGCAGCAATTCCCTCTAAATGTCCACATAAATCTACGAGGAAGAACCCACCACCTCCTTCCACCCTACCATAATATTTTCTTTATAGCCTTCAAAATTTAGACTAATGATACTGACCTAATGAGTAGACAGATGCAACCTTTGCCACTACATTTGCCCTCAACCTTTTCAGTCCATGGCCACCTGGAATCTTCCCCGCTGTGCTCTAAGACCAACAGAACACAGTTTTGTGCCATTTCACCCAGGAGCGGCCTGTGCAGGTAAGAGCGGTTGGGGGTGAGGCGGGTGGGGGGACTCGACAGACAATGACGAGGGAAATTAAATAAATAATGAATTTTCTGTCGTCGTCTGTCAAGTCCCCCACCACCTCACCTCACCCCACCGCTCTTCGCTGCACTAGCCGCTCCTGATTTCACCCCTGGCCTAACATGCAGGTTGCGACACTGCATGCACTGTAAGTGAATCGAAAAACTCTGAAGTATGTGCTCTTTCTGTAAAAAATATGTAAATTATTGATTTGGAGGGACTCGACATGTGCATCACCTCCCATGAAAATGGAAATGGCCATTCAATGACATTTACATCAATGCTCTTTTTACAGATTCCCAAAGGATTAAAATTTTAATTTGAAAATTCGCCTCTAACTGTTCAAATGAGTGAAAACGTTGAGGATTGCCTCTATTCATAACACCATAATTCTTACTCTTTGTGCAACATCTTGTCAGGAGGCAACCTCTCTGCTAGCTTAACCATAGGAAGAAGGCCCCATAGCATTTGCCCACTCTTTCTTAGCCATACCTACCTCCTGCTGTCCAATTCCTTCCTTTCACTTTCCCTCCTCTCTCTTCCTCTGTTTATGCATGTCTACTGTATTATATGGAATTGTCATCCCTGCTTCCTAATAACCTTCCACACTCATTCCACAATGAACCTGCCCTTCTAAGCTTGTATTGCTCCATCCACTGTTCTGCTCTCTCTGACTATGTTGCTAGGGCTGCACTATAAAAGTCCTTCCCCATACACATATTGGAGGAAGCCCAAAAAGGTTCAGATGTATGAAGGTAATTGTACTGTGACTTAAGCAGCTACATGCATTGAATGAAAGTAGCTGCTGAAACATACAACTGTTATCCTCTTGTAAAGAAAGGCATAGCATGCACATTTGCAAGTGAGAAAGAAGTCAGCAGGAAGTGTGAAATAGATTCTTCTGAGACAGAACGGGCAAATAGAATTGCGGGTGAACTACAGTTTCCATCTAAAACAAAGGTATTTAAGGGCAGGGAACCCACCCTAAACCTAATAAAAAGCTACCTGTCAGATGAATTGCTAATCATATAAAGTATGGTTCATAGGAATAGTTGGGTTTATGTTAAAGGAATACTTCTGTGCAGCTCGGCTGGCAGGTGACCATAATTTCCACGTTTACACTAGCATCTGAATAGGATGTATTAAGTTCCTGCTTTGTGAGAATTGTAATGGCAGCTCTTTCTAGCCAACATGAGTCTATCCCCGGGGAGAAATCTTTGCGCTGCAGTTTCTCATTGCAGAGATTCCACCGTAAGCGTGGAGCCTCCATCACTTGGCTCTTTGTGAATCGGGCCCTATGCTGCGGTGGTTCCTCCGTGGGAGCAGAGTAGCGTAGCCCCTCCCCACACTGCTGGGCAGAAAGCGCCACTTGCTGAAGCATACAACTGTTATCCTCTTGTAAAGAAAGGCATAGCATGCACATTTGCAAGTGAGAAAGAAGTGAGCAGGAAGTGTTAGGCAGTGCTGAAACTGAAATTGATACATTCAATGCAAGGGTTTGAATGTCATAGTATCAACAATAAAAAATATTGTAATGGTCTCTAGTTGGCAGTGGATTGCTCCCTGTCCTAGTAGGGACTCTCACTCTAGTTAGGGTAAGGGAGTCCACATCTAAGATAACCCCTGCTCACCCCCTACGTAGCTTGGCACGAGCAGTCAGGCTTATCTCAGAGGCAACGTGTAAAGCATTAGTAGTACATACAAACACTGTAACACAGTAAAAACACTACAAAATGAGTCCACACCAATTTAGAAAATTAACCAATATTTAGCTGAATAAAACAAACCAAAACAACAAAAATCCACCATACACAACTAAAGATATCACTTTTCAAATGTTAAATCATCTCAGTCCATAGAAATATATGGGTGTATTACTTATAGCACAAAGTAACTTGCAATGCTTCAAAATCAAAAGAAGGTGCGAGCGCAGGGGAGGTGAGGTGCCAGAAAGCAAATCGATGTATCGGTTCCTTACTCCCAGGGGAGGTGATGCGTCCGTTCCTTACTGTCAGGGGAGGTGATGCGTCGGTTCCTTACTGCTAAGCAGGGGAGGTGATGCGTTGGTTCCTTACTGTCAGGAGAGGTGATGCATCAGTTCCTTACTGGACGGGGAGGTGATGCGTCGATCTCTAGAAACATGGCCTCGGTTACTTACTGCTGGGCAACGTCGATGAAGAAATCGTTGCCCAGGGACGATGTGTTGAAAATCCAGACATGCTGCATCGATTCCACAGTGACGAAGCAGGCGCTGCGTCGGAGTTGGAGCAGTGCATCACAGACTTCGGTGATGTGGTGCTCGAAACTCATGCTACAACTGTTTTTCTGAGATGGAAAGCTGGGGCCTGTGGCGAAAGCCGTGGTCAATGCACCAACTGGGAACTACACTACGGTGCTGGTAGCGGCAATGCGTCAACGTTTGTAGTGTTGGGTTGATAAAAACAGAAGCTGGGAGTTGATTCAGGTATTTTCTCCTTCAGTTCACCAGATTCCACCTCCAAGGGCCCAGGGACTGGATTTGCCACTACTTGGCAAGTCAGGACTCTCAGCAGAAGCTAGGCGCTGGCAGGTGAAGTCTTTGATGGTCCTGAGATTTTTTAACAGGGGGCAAGCACACACAAGCCCTTGGAGAACCTTGGAAGCAGGATACAGAAAGCAAAGTCCAGTCCTTTCACTCCCAGGACAGAAGCAGCAAATAACAGGCCAGCACAACAAATTAGCAGGCAAAGTGTCAGTCCCTCCTACAGCATCCAGCTCTTCTTCCTGGCAGAATGTCCTGTAGTCCAGAGGTGTTGTGATTTGAGAGTGTCAAAGGTCCAATACTTATACCCCTTTCTGCCTTTGAAGTGGGCAAACTTCAAAGGAAAGGCTTCATAGTGCATAAGACCCTTCCTTTCCCTGACCTGGCTCCAGACACACTATAGGGGGTGGAGACAGCTTTGGGGAGAACAGGCACATCCCTAGTCAGGTGTCAGTGACAACTCCTCCCACCACTCTAGCTCAGGAAGGCCCATTAGCCTGGTGATGGGCCACCAGGATATGCAAAGCTTACCTTGGCTCCCTTTGTGTGACCGTCTGGAGTAAATGCACAAGAGCCCAACCTTCATCCTAACCCAGACGTGGACTCCACAGACAGGCAGAGGAACAGAATGGTTAAGCAAGAAAATGCCCACTTTCTAAAAGGGCCATTTTCAAACACGCAATTTAAAAAGATGTATTTTTAAATAGTGAGTTCAGAGACCCCAAACTCCAAATCTCTATTAGCTCCCAATGAGACATTACACTTAAAAGATGTTTCAAGGCAATCCCCATGCTACCCTATGGGAGAGATAGTCCTTGCAATAGTGAAAAACGAATTTAGCATTATTTCACTATTAGGACATGTAAAAGTTACCAGTACATGTCCCACCTTTTAAATACACTGCACCCTGCCAATGGGGCTGCCTTTGACCTACCTTAGGGGTGATATACATGTAGTAAAAGGGAGGGTTTGGGCCTGGCAAGTGGGTGCACTTGTCAGGGCGAAATGGCAGTTTAAAACTGCACACACACACACACTGCAGTGGCAGGCCTGAGACAGGTTTGCAGGGCTACTCATATGGGTGGCACAATCAGTGCTGCAGGCCCACTAGTAGCATTTGATTTAGAGGCCCTGGGCACATGTGGTGCACTTTACTAGGAACTTGCTAGTAAATCAAATATGACAATCATGGATAAACCAATCACCAATACAATTTAGACAGAGAGCATATGCACTTTAGCGCTGTTTAGCTGTGATAAATTGCCCAGAGTCATAAAACCAACAAAAATAGGTCAGAGAAAATAGGAGGAAGAAGGCAAAAAGTGTGGGGATAACCCTGCAAAAAGGGCCAGATGCAACATATATTATAAAAACAATAACCTTTTCCAATAAGGTTAACAAGACAAATATTAACTAAAAATGTTGTGAAAACAAACATATCAACATGAAAAATGTAGAAAACAAATCAGTAAATCAATAACCTAAAATATAAACATTTCTACATCAAACCCCAAAAATGTAACTTTAAAACATATATCAAAATCAAAGTCAAAATTAACTTTATTTCGGCTGCTAAGACCATAAAAGTACACAACACAAATATATACATAATAAATAAATGCAATCGTACAGATTCATATACAAAACATGAATAAAAAACATAATAAGTGGGGCGGCCTAATTTGTGAGGAATAGAACAGGAGCTTAACATTCAAGCAATCAGGCAGAGGCCCTTTAAGACTTCTGAGAGGAAAGACACTTCCTTATTAGCAACCACATACCCCCTAGGAACTTGACAACTGCACAGGCAAATAGAGGCTGGGAATCTAATCTGAGAATGCGCAAAGCGGTGGAATGGCTGTGCGTGCCCAGCTGTTTGCATGCCATTATCAACGAAAAACAACGGGGTGAAAATAAGCCAAACATACAAAAAAAAACATGAGAAACAGATTCTGCGGGGTGGTTACACCCCGGACAAGCAGGGGATGATGTAGCTGACCATTTGGAGGTGAAGCATCTCAAAGGGAGTACTCCTAGTCTGAATTGGAAGTATAGCTTCCTGTCCATTGTTGCGGTAATAAAATCCCAGAAGAGTTCAAGCCACAAGGCAGCTTAAAATCAAGAAATTCAAGAAATACAGTGGAACTAGCTGCATTTCAGGTGTCTAAAACATATATAAAGTTAAATTCAAAAGCTGTACAACACAAGTAAAAAACAAAATACATAAAGGTAGTAAATGTATCTATCAATCAATCAATCAATTCAGCTTATTTGGTTAAAAAAAATCCATAAAAGAACATATAAAATACATGTGAAAACACAATGTATGGCAATTGGACACAAATATATACAATATTTATTGCCGCCAAGGGACACAAATATATACAATATTTACAGCCGCCAAGGGGCTTTGTGCAAAAATTCATAAGGCTTACATAAAAGACGTTCCTTGGCTACATTATATTAGTCTAAAAAACAGCACGAATGTAAAAGAATGCCAGTTATACCTAACTTCTCAATTGCTTTAATTTGCCCCCAAATTGGCAGACTTTCTGGTTTCACCCAATAAGACTTCAAACTACTAGATGCACAGTACGAAAAATAAAACAAGATATGGTAATAATAGCTTAAAAACAATTAAAATATGGTAAGATCATCTGTAAAGAAGCAAGACGCATGGTACAAAAAAATGGTGCTACCAGTGTTCATTTTTGAGATACTCAAGGTGTCTATGTGACCGCTTACTAAGCCTGGTCGGAGTTCGTGGAGCAGCATGAACGGCACTCTACGCAGCGCAAGAGGGCGCTGCTTTTTTCTGTTGCTCCAGTAGCTGTTCTATTCGAGCGGCAGCTTCCTCAATGTGAATGGAAGGTTTCTCAAAGCAAGCGATAGTGACCATCCACGAGCGCCCTCGCTGAGAAATCTTGCCGGGAGGTGGTCTGGAGTAAGATTTTCTTGGCTCGCGCTCATTAACTTAATGTTGGCAAGCACCAGCGAGGAAAAAACTCCGCTCCTCTATGCAGAGTTTTTCAGAACTCCGCGTGTTATGTGGAGCAGGAAAAACTCTGCCAACTCGGCGAGCGGAGCAGAATTTCACCCCCAGGCCTACCTCCTACTCCCAAATTGCAGCAGGTTGGGGTTACCCACTTCCGTCTAGCATCAGCATAAATCGGACAGAAGAACAGGAAGTGCGAAATAGATTCTTCTAATGTGAGACAGAACGGGCAAATAGAATTGTGGGTGAACGACAATTTCCATCTAAAACAAAGGTATTTAAGGGCAGGGAACTCACCCTAAACCTATTAAAAAGCTTCCTGTCAGATGAATTGCTAATCATATACAAGTATGGTTCATAGGAATAGTTGGGTTTACGTTCAAGGAATACTTTTGTGCACCTCTGCTGGCAGGTGGCCATAATTACCACGTTTCCCTAGCATCCCAATAGGATGCCTTAAGCACCTGTTTTGTGGAAATTGTAATGGCAGCTCTTTCTAGCCAACATGAGCCAGTCCCCCGTTTTGCCAAGGATCTATGCAGATACTGTCACCAGGGAATTTTGTGATGGGTATCCAGAGCCATCACCTTCTTCAGGGCTTCAGGATGAATAGCAAGATCAGGGGTAGAGGTAGTCACCCCTTCAGGTCTTTAACATAAATACCAAGTTCGAGGATAAAAGTAGTCAATTTCATGAAATAATCCAAAAAATACAATCCATATTCCATATCAAATCCATTAATACCTTCCAATATCCTAAACATCCTTAAGAAAAGTCTAGTAAACTGAAAAACAGAAGGAAAAAAATAGTTGGAAAACAAATCAATTCCAACACATTGTTCTCCAAAACTCCAGAAATGCAGCTCACAAATGGAAGATATTTGGTGCCTGCAACTTCAAAAGCATATTCCTGTCACAAAATATTAATTAGGTAACTGAAACATCTATATGTATAGTATCGCTGCAATGCCTAACTTTGTTAATAACTCCAAAATATGCATTATTTAAAAAAAAAAAAATGTCAAGTATTACACTAATAAACCAAACAACCACTAACCTACTACTAATACGGTTCACTGAGTTGGACCACCCATTCTTGCCATTGACTGGATCAACCAAAGAATGAAATGTCACCTGTGGCATTTTTGGCAAAATGAAGCTGACATTCTAACTGGTAGACATATTGAAACCAGATAAACTATTGAGGGTGGGGCCCCACCCTGCCCTGGTCAGGGTAGAAGGCTCTGCCTGCTGGCTGGTACCACTGGCCAGAAGTGTCTGGACATCATACAGAGGATTATGGGAGTTGTTCAGCCCCCAGGAGCCTCAGACCCCTCCCTGGTCCAATGCCACTCTGGTATGAGTGGGGATGGTGGACCTACCTGGTGCCTTAAGCCCTGGATTGCAGGAACCATACCTCCCAGGTGCAAGACATGACATTGTCCATCTCTCATGGGGATTTACGGGAGTTGTCAGCCTGCAGGAGCCCCAGACTCCTCCCCGGTCTGATGCCACCCTGGTCCGGGTCGGAAAGATGGCCCTGCCTGGTGTGTGGATGCCTGGTCTACGGAGCCCGGGCCTTTCAGGCAAAAGCCATGATTCCGCCTACCTCTCACTATGAATTATAGGAGGTTTTCAGCCTGCAGCCCAAGACTCCTTTCCAGTCTGACTCCACTGTTCCCCAGAATCTGCCTGGTAACTTGGCCTTCACATCTCAACTCCACACCCTATAGGGGCATGAGAGTTCTCCTCAGTTTGACAGGTGTCCGGCCCCAGTGAAGTTCCCTAATGGCCATTGTCTCTGGACAGGGTTGCGCCCAGTGGGTGCCAGGTGCTTGGAGCCAGAAGCAAGAAACCCATGTGGCTCACCACTCCACCTCATCAGGAATTCAAAAAAAAATATGAGTAGTGGTATTGCAACGTCAGCCTGAGGACCACCCACTTATTCTACACCTCTCATGTCTCGTCACAGTGCCAGAATAGAGTAAAGCTCAATAGGATGGCCATCATTCCCTGCAAATTCTGCCAAGCCTGTTCCCCTGACTGTGGCTTTGCTACATAGTAGGTAGGACAGTAGGAATCGTGTTCATCCATTTATGCGCATCACTAATTAGATGATGAGGCATCTGGCTATTCTAGTAGCGCCTCGCGGTGACTCATTCTGGTTATTATTGCTGCCCATCAGCGTCAAATTGGTCTTGCTACCAAACAACACAATAGATTGCCCTGGAGTGCAATTAAACTTAAAGGTGCCCTCACGGAAATATGAATCACAGCTTGGTTAGGGAGAGTACATCCTCCAGTACTTCTTTAGCACTTAGTGTTGATTATTTCTTACCGCACTATTGGCAAGTAAGGTTTGGTTAGCATATGGTTAGCTTTCAATAATATTACATGCACTGATAATATTTGTGTATATTAAGATTTATTCATCTAGTTCACTAACGTGTATTCTAATCCATTTTCACATGCTATTCATTCAATTAGTTCACTAATGTATATTCTAATCTACATTCACACACTACATAGATAACTTTCCAAATCCTGACATCGCCTATAACTAATATATTTAACATCACACTGTAAATATCTAAATTTACACTAACATGGACCACTAAACATATGCTTCAGCATTTCTAACTTTATCATGCTAGTTGAAGCAAAACATATCAATCAGTAAACAATTATTTACTTTATTTTTATACACTTGTTGAACAAACTTGTGCAATGAATTGAAACATAGATCACCTGAGCAGTACCATCTTTGATGAACACTACATCAGGTTTTCTTAGTTACCTTAACTGCTCTTCAATTGAGGGTACCTGTATGCGAGACACCCACATTATTTGGCTCAATCAATGAGTAGCTCCAGAACCTTCTTATGTCTTTTAATTCTGATGTCCTTTGTTTTAGGACATGCACCTTACACATGCACAATTGCTTCACATACATCTTTGCAATGTCTACAATTAGCAAATGATCAGTCTCTTCCTCCGGCTACTGTTCTAGTGTTCATAACTAAGCCTGGGCGGAGTTTGCAGAGTTCCGCTAAGCGGAACTTCATGAAGTGACAAAAAAACTCCGGCGGGTGTTTGTCCCGCGCTGTAAAATCAACGCGAGCAGCATCTCGCACAGAGCAAGAGAGAGCTGTTTCTTTCTGCCGCTTGAGTAGAAGTTCTACTCGAGCGGCAGCTTCCTCAACGCGAACGGGAGGTTTCTCAACGCGAGCGGTAGCAACCATCTGCGCCTGTCCGTGTTGAGAAATCTCGCTGGGAAGTGGTCTAGCGTTGGATTTTCCTCGCTCGCGCTCACCAACTTACCATTGGTGTGCACAAGCAAGGAAAAAACTCGGTGAGCTGTGCGGAGCAAGGAGCACGAAAAACTCTGCAAACTCCGCACAGGCTTATTCACAACATTCACTCTCAGCATAAGCGCAGCTGTGTATTGATTTTTCTTTAGTTTAATACATTTCGCGATCCAAAAATTTGAAGTTGGATTATTTTCCAAGTATTATATACCATCTCCTTGTACAGGGAGGTTTTATCATTTCTCAAATTCTTTTTTTCTCCAGTCATAAGATGCTAGTAATTGTAAAGAGTAGACCAGGAATCTGCTGTTCGATAGTTTTACATTGTAAGTTTTGATCATGTGACCAATTCTACTATTTATTATATCTCCTGCATCATATAAGAGTGAGCAATGTACATGTCTGGAGTTTCTCTGATTTGATTTAAATTTTATAAAGCGCTGCATATGCCCAAGGGCTTCATGGCGCTGCCTATTGTACGAAGGAGGAAACTGCCTAAAAGTCATCTACAGGGGAAGAGTAAACAACCTGGTTTTAAGTGATTTTCTGAAAGCAAGGAAGTTAGATTGATTCCTCAGATGCTCTCGTATTTGATTCCAGAGATGGGAGGTAGCATAGGAGAAGCTTCACCACCCGAGGGGCCTTGTGAATAGATGGGACAGACATTTTCTTAGCTGTGGCTGAGCGAAGCAATCTATTTGGAGTGAACCAAGAGAATTTGTTTTTAAGGAAATCAGGACCGTGGTGATAAATTGATTTCTGAGCTATGCAGAACACCTTAAAAGCAACTCTCTTTTTGATGGGTAGCCAATGAAATTCTTCCTTGGCTTTGGAGACTGGTTCAAACTTATTAATGTTTTTCAGAACCCGGACTCTGAGATATAATAGATTGTTCACTTTGTTGTTTCCTATAGTTCTTCTCAACTTTGGTATACCTAAACCACCATTTGACCTTTTAGAGTACAACAGACCATTGTTAGGCCTGGGCATAGTTCGCAGAGTTTTGCTACGCGGAACTCCGCGAAGTTACAAAAAAACTCTGTGAAGTTCCGCGAGTGGCGGAGTGCAGTGCGAACTACAGTTTGTGCTGGTATTCCTGCCGCTCGGGTAGAAATTCTACCCGAGCGGTAGCTCGCGCTTGCAAACTTACCGTTCGCGATCGCGAACTTACCGTTCACGATCGCGAGCGGGGAAAAAACTCAGCTGCACACCGCGAAGCGGAGTTTCCTGCACTCCGCGAGCTCCGCGGAGTGCAGAAAACTCCGCAAACTCCGCGAACGGAGCAAAGTTCACCGCCAAGGCCTACTTTGCATGTGTATGCTGGCAGGTGGAGAAATATCTTGACATATTTCTTTATTGTCTGGCCTAACTCAATGAGTTTTTGCTTGTGTGTCTGCCATTTCCAATTTGAATGACAGCTTAGGAACCAAGTATTGACACAATATTTCAACCATTTGTGTTTGCTTGAGTGGTAGACTGTCAAGTTTATTAGCCCATTCTATTAGTGTTTCATTTATTTTGTTGTGTTTAATAAAAACTGTGTGAGGATCAAATTTCAGTACGAGGTATTTTTCACTGTCTCTTGGGCGTATGTTATCAATGTTTGTTTTTCAAAATATACCACAAAGAGAAGCAATTGGTCAAGTGCAGCTAAGATTAAATTCTATAACTCATTTATCAAGGACATTTTTCTTATTTAGGATGAAAACCCTCACACACCCTAAGGCGGCATGCTAAATCATTGTGTCCCTCTTCATACCATGAAAGTCAACTCAGTGTTGTGGGCTACAACTTCCTTACCTTAGTCAAAAAGGCAATGGAAGGAGCTCTTAAGAGTGTTTTTTGTGGTAATTGAGGTCCCTAGGTGTGGGTGGAGTGTGCAGAGTGCAAGTGTTTGTGACAGAAAGAAAGTAGAATAAAACTACCTTATGGTGAACTAATAACTTTATTGCATGTCCCAAAAACACATATTAGAATTCAGAGGGGAGTGAAACCTTCAACCCAATTACAACCACCAAGTCGACCGAGAACTGGTTGCGCTGTCTCCTTGCCATGATGAACTTAGAGGACAGTAGGTAGTTTAAAATTGAGCGCAGCTCTGGCCAGAAGTCCGTACCCTTACACCGAGCACCATTGATTCAGTGAGCGTGTGACATTAATTCTTTGGATGTTGGGGGTGAGCAATATTCATAATACCCACCCTCCTTGCCTGTTTTGATGACTCATCAAAGTTTGCTTAAAGGTGAATTGAGCATTCATGACCAGCTCTCTCTTTGTTATATTGAGCATCATCGTTTTTAAGAACGGCTGACATTTATGAATTGGAGTTTTTGGTGTTAATGTACCCTCTCTCCATTATTTTACAATTCATAAGTGACTTTTCGTTGATTTACTGAATATGTGCCTCTGTCTTTTTACTCCCTAGCCCTGTCATTGTTCGTCAATTAAGGCTTGCGTTGATGCCTATTACCGACTTGTTAGCGGGTGAGCAGCTAAACTTTATTGCACTAAACTGGGGTGATTCACTATCTACATGTGTTACTAACACAATACATGACTATGACATGCGAATTGTGAGATATTGACCTCTGTGGTTTCATGAAATAACTGTCTCTTATATTCTATAACTTTTTGGCTGGTAAGAGTGAACCTACGTGATTTAATTGTGGGCCAAATTTAGGAATTTTATAAGCAAAAAACTATTTCTTCCTTATTTCTTTTCTTTTCTATTGAGCAGAGTGACAACCAACATATCTGTTCTGATGAATACCCGGTCCCCCCTCATAGGGTCTTAAGATGGGAAGAAACATGTCAACTTGGTTGCTGTCAGCATTGTCAGACCCCAGTGCTTTGTTTAAGTTGGCTTCCTCAAATGAATTTGTTATTTCAAGAATTGTGATTTTCTTTACACAGATATCTGTAGTCCCATTCTTCTGGGATTTGGTCACTTGGTACAAATTTGGGGTTTTTCTTTTTTTCTTTTTTAGCAATAACTTTATAATACTGATAAAGACCATCAGCATCTGTTTGGCAGCTGGCATCTTCTTACTCATCAGTAATTCTTTTTCTTTCTTGAACATTGCCAGCTATTTTTGAAGGGTGCCCTTGGATTTTGCATATCTTTTCTTAGGATTTGTATTGATCTTTCCATTTTTCTTGCCTATTTTGGATACGTTACTTTGGATTATAACAGTTTGGTTCTTGTCTTGAACACTGCTCATAGGTTCAGCACCATTATCATTTGGTTTTTCAGTCCGATTTTTAGTTGCTAGTTTAGGATGGATATTGCTGGTATATTCCGTGATATACATCCCAATTTCTTCCATCTAGACCGCACCAGCTTCTTGATGCTGGAAAATGTTTGCACTTCTGATATGGCTTCATATTGATCTCAAAGGTTTGTGATTTTAGGCGCTTGTTTTCTGTTTATAAAGTCTTTGCTGCATTCTTTCATTGTTCCCTCTGGTATTTCTGGTTCATCATTAGTGTAGCTTTCAGTATTTGTGGATGCTTGATGCATTTAGATTTCAAGACATTTTTATTCTCTCTTAGCCCCCTTCTTTTTTCTGCAATTTCTGTGCTGTTTTTATTATCCAAGTGCGGAACCATGAGTACATTTATGTTTCATTTGTTTTTATACGCTTTTTCCAATTTGGTTAGCAGCAATATTTACTCTTTTGGGAATGCCCACACACTTTCCACAGTCTGCTTCAAAAATCAGTCACAAAGTATCTCTTTGAATCATACCCTTTGTAATTTAAATGAGAGTGTTGAAGGTGGTTGTATTCCTGTGGCTGCTTGATTTGTGCATGTCCTTACTTTGAATAATATGTTTCACAATATTTTTGGAGTTATAATGTTTTAACACAATATTCTGGTATCAGTATGTGATGTTCAGGTTTGCCACACGATGAGACTCTCCATTATTTTCACTGGAAAACTAATGGCAATGCAATCTTCACATGGGAAACAACAGCTTATTGTATAGATTTGTTTATGGTTTGAACTCTCAAGTGAGCCAGATGTGGATGCTTTGTAGAGTTTCATTACAGATTTTGTTGCCAGTTTGAATGCACTGATATCTGAAGCTACACAAAGAAGTGGGAATGCCCCTCACTCTCCATAGTGTGCTTAAAAAAAATAGTCACAAAGTATCTCTTTGAATTGTACATTTTGTAATATAAATAAGAGTGTTGAAGGTGGTTGTATTCCTATGGCTGCTTGATCCATGCCTTCCCATTCATCCTGTGATTTATATTCCCCAAATGTTGTTTGAAAGTGATAATATGTTTCCTCTGATCATGCCATATCATCATAATAAGTGACATCACTATAACAATTAGTCCAATTGCCGGCCTGGCTAAGCCACCAAAAATGGCAGCCGAACTTCTGTGAAGCTTCGTCCGAGGACCTAATATCCACACATAATTTGTAATCTGTGAGGACAATACTCCTGAATCGCACCTCCAAGAACACATTGTGTGCTGCCAGAGGCGGATGCGCTTTTGTGGAGAGTGTCCACCACATGGGCTTGTTGGAACGGGCTCCCTGTGCCGTTGTGGCAGTGAGACCTGTGTGGGGGGTGGCCCACATGTACGCAGGACCTAGAGCAGATGGCAATGCAGTTGCTCGTCCCTCCCATGGGCCAGAATTAGATGGGCCATGTGGGCCCTGAAGGGAGGGACACTCATACTGCAATCTATGGTGTGTTCCAGGAGAAGAACAGCCCCACACATGCAGCCCCACTGCAATTGATGGTGTGGCAGATCATGCCGCTCTCATCGCTCAGGTATGAGGCAGGACACATGCCATCGCCGAGACCTGGTGGTATTCTTGAGAGCTAGAATGGCCCAGGGACACAGAGGGACCTGAGGAGTGCAGTACATTGGCCCACTGTGTCTCTCCTGTGGCCTGAGAGGTGAAGTGGGCCGAGAGCAGAGACTGTACTGAGTGCTGGGACCCAGCAAGGCAACACTAAGGATGAGACAGGCCAACATGAGCCCTGGGCTCCCTCACGCTACCTTGACTTGGCCACTGGACCTACACATGGGGGGTTACAAGGACCCTTAGGAAAGATTTGTAGATGTCGCTGGGTGACCTTGTCCCCTCCAACATTTCCTCGTAGAGGACCCGAGTGCTGAGTCCATCAAGAGCTGAGGTGACTGTCCTGCATTCTCTGATGGTAGAATTGCAAGTTCACCCCCTACATTTGCGTAAATCACTAAGGGTAGTGTTATAGGGATTCTGCACACACACAGAGCTATGCACAGGATAATAGGACCTCGGAATATAGTGGTGAGCCTAACATAAACCTTAGCACCTAAAACCCCAACCCAACTAGCCTTAGCGTCCCATTAGCAACAATGTACCAATGATTAGACAACCCAGAACACGGTATCTCTCTCTCTCAGGACTCGCAGTAGCAAGAACACCCTTTCGTCACTCACTCATACCTGTCCACAACGGGCATAAGAAGAGACACTGTATAGGTTAAAATGTTTATTTCAACATACGTGCTCTAAAATACAGTACACGTGACAGTACTATCAGCATAATGCATAAGAATAATATAATCAGCATAGTTACAACTCCATAGAATACTAACGGGGAAAGCATTTCATAAAGCAGTGGCTATAGGGCTAAATGACCTTACCACCCTCCCCGTGCTAGTAGATAGTGTATTATAAAAATAGAAGACCTCTGGGCTTTTACTAGCGAACCCCCATACCTCAGTCTCTAGATGCAAAGACTTCATCAGCAGATTATCACAGCTCTTCTCCTTGGAAAGGTTTTTCTCCAAGTCCCTCTTAAGCGGGAAAACCTCAATATTAAAAGCACACCAATTTCTCCATGGCAGCTGTACATAGTGTTAAGTCTAGGTGCGAGGGACTGGCCATATCAGCAAGAACCGGGGACGTTGTTTTTCGACCTTGTAACTGTTGTTCAGACTGAGCCCAAAGGGAACAGGAGAAAAGGTGAGAGACAGAAAATGCAGACAGTTGTAAAATAACTTGGCAGAAGCAGAGGGCGACAGAATAACGGCTAAGAGTAACGTGCGCAAAAGTCATCATGGCAGTCAGGCCTATGCCAACTTATCCAGGCAGGCCAGGAGGCCACAAACCACAAGACACCCTCCCCTGGACAGTCCATCGGCCAAGACTAAGGACGAAGACAGAGTTCAAAACACCTGAGCAGAACAGAGGCGTCCACGGTGGAAGGAGTCCTAATGAAGGACAACGAACGGGAAAAGGTAGCAAAAAAGACAGTCAGCGAGGCAGTTCACGGACAGTGAACGCCATATCAATCCAAAAACGTGGAAGTTCAGAAAAACGCTATACCGTCCAAGAGGACATCATTGGAATCGTCAGAAAACGTAGACGCCATCCAGTCCAACAGGTCAAAGCTGCAGGAATGCTCCTCAGAGGACAGAGCATCCAAAAGCAATGCGGGACAGCTTGCGTGATACTCAATATAGCTTTGTTGTAGGAGATTCTGAGCAGCCGCCCAGATATCCCATTGCGCCAAAATCCCCAGTGCAGCCACACGCGTCATGCAGCCTGCAACGGAACAGTCCCGTTCATGGGCCTCTAAGGGACCCATCAACCGAACAAAATCCGGAACAGACAACGACGTATTGGAGAGGCAGTAATCCATGGTCCAGGTGAAAGGACATCGGATGCAAGACATCACAGGTTGCACGCAAGTGAAACACGCAAAGCGAAAAGAAAGAGTATAGGACACACTCAGTGTCGCCAACGGCAGAACTCTGAAACCAGACAGAAGGCGCTCACGGAGCAGCTGGAGGCGTCCGGGGTCGAGAAGGGCCCATTGGGGAGCAGCCATTGCGAAGGAAGCAAACCAACAGCAGTACACCAGCCGCCAAAGCAAGGATTAACGGAAAGCCACCAAAGACGCTAGAAAAAATCGAATGAATAAATGCCGGTATCACACCAAAAATAGTTTGGAAAGAGGACACTAGGCCGGACTCCACCACCTTAAAAAAATGCACCAGACCTACAGTGTTAGATGCGTTAAAAATACGGTGAATTAATTCACCGAAATGTTGTGGGAGGTTAGTGTTCAAAAGGGCCTGTATTTCACTGTGGGTACTTGCCACCTGGAGAACGAATGTCTCCCGGGCGGAAGTGAGCATAACCTCCTCGTTCAATAATAGCGCCTTTATTCTGCTCAGTTTATTGAAATCCGCCTATATAGTAGGAATGGAAGGCCAAAGAGAATTATCTATGATGTCGTGAGGGGGAGGAAAAAGCACATTCTTGCAGCAGACAAACCTGTGCGAAGCAGTAACAATATAGGGTATGCCGGCCTGCATGCCACAGCAGTTGTCGTTATTCAAAAGCAAATAGCTACCATTTGTAAGCAAAGTAAAGGTAGGAGAAATAGCAGGAGCAGGAATGCCCTTTAACACACAAGCAAGATTCGGAGCAGAAACATTACAAGCTCCGTGCAATTTAATATGTTTACAAACAAGGGAATGACCCACAGTTGAATCGCATGACTCCCCGTGAGAAAAACTTCCTTGCCGTCTCTAAGGCATTTATACATGAAAGGGAGGGACCAAAGTTCATGCAGGAAGGCACTACCCAAAGGCTGGAAATGGCCCACAGGATAATGTTTCATGCATGAACTAAATTCAAACAAGGAAAAAGGCAAAGCGATAACCCCATGAACTAGCCACACAGCAGAATCCAATTCCGCCACAGAGAATGGTAAGGGCTCCACTTTCTCGATATGTAACAGAGTGTAAGCTGCATCTTTCATGGACATGAATTGCTGTTTGTCAGTTAAATTAAAAGGCAGAAATAAGGCAGTGGTGTTCAAAAAATGCCAAGGAACCTTACCCAACTTAAGTGTTTGCAAAGTCCACGCAAACTGCATAACTGAACGTAACTGATTTTGACCATGGTACAACACAGATACATCATCTTGTACAATATCAACAACAGAGGACACAATATTCTCTAACGTGTAAATGCGGGAAGACAGGGTATTGATACTATTGTCAACAACAGCAAGCACCTTTTCCATATTTGCTTGGTCTATCTCCCATAGACGGGAGGCAGCTTCCATTTGCGACAGCTTCCAGAGTTCATTATAAGCTTCATAAATGAATCGCTTTGGTCGTGGACCACGAGGTCCCAATATAAAGTCGGACAGATCAATGTTGCCTGATAGGAGGGATAAATGTTGTTTAACAGATTCTAGGGAAGAATGCTGCAACCACTGTTTACATAATTTACCAACAAAATATGTCGTGACAGTACGGGAGTCTGAAAACCTAGGATCGGGCCTATCCTGTTTGTAGCCAGGGACTGAGTCGTGAAAACGCAGTTGGCACGCATTAGATGATATGGGCCAAGCCAACCAGGGTGTCTGAACAAGCGTAGAAACATTAAACGAATTGTTCTGCAACAAAGCTTGCAAAGTGGCTAGGGACATATTAAGGTGCACGCTAGTGTTTGTAGTGGAAGACAGGGATGGAATGGAAGGTGCATTTAATTGTTTGGTAGTAGCCAAGCCCCAACAAGTAGTCTGATAGATGGAAGCATTCAGAAACACAATTTGGGTCGGGATTAGGCAAGAACGATGCAAAGCCTCGGTGCCTTGCACTTGCCATGGTTTTAAACCCCAGATCGATTTCAAATCTACAGTGTTCTTCCAGTACTCATAACCACCCACAGCTAAGGCATTCAAAAAGGAACCAAATATAGCAATTTGGTGTGGGTCAACATGATTTTCTGAGTGGATGGGGCGTTTAATTTAAAAAAATAAGAACCAGGGTTTGATCTATTAAAATCAGTGAAATATGTAAATTTATTTCTAAGAGTCTGGGAACTACCCGGTAAAGGGTTTGGACAATGTTCCCATTGGGTGTACGCGAAAGAACCACGTAGTGCACTTGGTTTATGGACAAAATGGTTGCCCCAATGCTGGTAGCAATACAAATCGGCATAATTCGCAGAATTCATATACAAATCCTCAGAATTAAAGGAAGCATAATATTTTAAATCAGCAAACAATGCTTCAACGGCATGCACATCCCAATCGTCAGAATGAATATTACTTTTTGCTATATCACCCATCGAAACCCGAAGGACATTGGGTACATTAATAATTTCTGTCGGTCCATGAATTTGAAAGTTTACTGCATCCCATACGATGCCATCAGCAACTGGAAAAGCTGAAATGTTCACAAATGTGTGGTCACGCTTCATGATGTGAGACGACGAATGTGTGGCCAAAGTTCCAGCAACACTGTTCACAGCAGAGCGCTCCGGTAGATAGTGACCATTGATCAGTAGAAAAAACACTGTGACAAAGCCAATGGACATGAACAAAAAGATCAAGAAAAGCACCAACCAGATGTATGTCCAGGGGGGAATCAAAAAATTGTCTCTAAACCAGGATACAAAAATACTGAACTTGGACGGGACAATTGACGAGGTGGAATCCGAGTCAAAGGAATAACGTGTCGGGCTCAGTGGCGTTGTTGGTAAGTGTGCCACCGATTCTGTTTCGGGATAGGTATACTCGTTCTCGTTGATGCAGGGGGAGACTGGAGGTTCGAGTATACTTTCAGGCATATCAATCATCTCAATTGTAACATCAGTGACCGTTCGGGCAGGAGGGCCTCGAACACAAGTCCGGTAAATTGCAGGACAAGAGACCGCTGGTGTAACACTATTCAGGATCGGCCAGTTGTTGTAGCTTCACATTTTCCACTGAGATGTATCTGTTCTCCTTGCGACCAGGAAGCGGTGGTAAGATGACTGTACGTGTTCCCTTCAAACCCAGGACTGGAACCGGTGCACGATAAGAGGGGCCGAATTCTTTTTTGTTCTCCACCTTCTCTCGAACCAGGTCGCCAATCTTCGGAAGCCAGCCGGCAACCGGAATCTGCAGGGCAGTATCTGTGGCTGAAGGTAAATGTGCGTTTGCAAGTTTGTCTCGGGCTTCTTGTAAGTCCTGTAACATAGTAGAATGGTTATCTACATCAAACTTGGCGGATTGCGCCGCCATGTCTAGACCATCAAGGTCAGGCACAAACATTCTTATGCCAAAGAGCATTTCGTATGGGGTCCGCCCACCCAGAGATCTTCTAGGGAGATTGTTAAGTGCACGTTGTACAGTATACAAGTGGGCCAGCCAGTTCCTGCCAGTACCTAAGACTCTAGCTGTCAAGGATTGCTTTAAATCACGGTTCATTCGCTCCACAATTGAATTACCCTCAGGTCTATATGGAGACGAATACTTCACCCGCATCCCCAGTGAACCCATAGCGTCCTTGTACGCCTTAGAGGCAACCGCTGGACCTTGGTCAGAATGGAAGGTGCTGCATGCGAAGATTCCCACAAAGATACGCAAATCCCTGATGACATTTCGAGCGTCAGCACTCCGTTGTGGCCAGACCCAGATGAAACGTGTGCACGAGTCCACTGCAACTAAGATATATTTATAGGCAGTGTCTGAAGAAAATGGACTGCAGTGATCCAAGTAAACACACCCAAAGGGTCTGTTAGAAATGTAGAGCGAGGTCTGTGGTGGTCGTGTAACCGTAGAAGGCTTAATCTGTTGACACACGTCACAAGAAAGCACATAAGTACGGGTGTCTTTATATAAACCACGCCACCAGTACCGCTGCTGCAAGATGGAAACGGTCGCAGACACTCCAGCATGAGCCAAAGCCATGCCTTCGTGTGCTGCCGTTATCAAGGAAAGTCTGCGATCCGCGTTGGGTATCAGCCGATCACCAACGTTTGGTATTGTTACATAAGGAGCCTGTTCGGGACCTAACTAATAAGAATATTTGGAAGGAAAACCCCTAGGGTAATTAGCACCTTCCTTTGTCGCAGCAATAGCTGCCAAAATATCGGTGTCAATTTTTGACATGGATCTGGTAACTGCTGCTACTGAACACGTGACTACTGCTGATCTGGCCGCTTCGTCTGCCAGACCGTTACCAACAGCGTGTGCGCCCACCCGCTGATGGCCTAGGGTGTGAACCACCTGTGTGAGTGGCAAACGTTGTCTCAATTCTGCCACCCGAACCCAAAGCATCTTATGCTTGATTGTGCTACCTTTAGCGTCTCTATAGTCGTTTTGCGACCAAAAGAATAGATTGTCATTGTATGATTGAACACAGTAATAAGAATCGCATACAATAAGTGTGGTCACATCCGGATTTACGAATTCAAGCGCAAGCACCAATGCGCGCAGCTCGGCCAATTGCGCAGTACTGTCCCCGAGTGTCTGAGTATGCACTACAGTGGACTTGAACTCTCCGTTCACAAAGGTACCTGCAACAATAGCACATGCGGCTGAATAAGCATGCTTGGACCCCGTGGCCGGTTGTGCCGAACCATCAGTGTAGATCACACAGTTGTAATCCTCAAGCGGCAGTAAAGACAGAGGAGGAGGATGAACGAATTCATACTGTAAAAACTCCTGAGTTTGTAGAGAAGAATCGAAAATGAATGTGACATCCGGAGACGTCAAAGAGGTTGCCCATTGTATCCAACGGGGATGCAAAGCTTTAGAGTTCGGTACACTTGCCTTTGTCACTGCTTCTAGAGCAGGATAGGGTGTTACCACTAGAATGCGCTTTCCCTGTGCCAGTGCGCGCTCCTTCAGAATCGCCATTTGCACTGCAGTCAGAACTTTCTCCACAGATGAAAAGCGCATTTCTGCGGACGTGTACAGATGTGACTTGTATGCGATGGGTACTGTGTCACCTTCGTTAAAGGTTAAATACGTGAAACCCACTGCCCCGGAATTATTCTAATCACCAGGTTTGTGTGGTTATCACGCGTCAACAGGTACTTAGACTCAAGAAGGTCTGTCTGCAAAGACTGCAGAATGGAGGAATGCTCCGGAAGCCAACTAGACTTCGAAAAGTTTGGTTGTATCAAGGCATATAATGGCTTGATACGCTGGGCGTATTCGGGAATATAAGTACGCCCAAAGTTCAGAAAACCCAGCAAAGACTGAAGTTTTTTCAGACTAGTAGGAGGGCACAAAAGTGCACATTTTTCTAAGAAGTGGGGGGCTAAGCCCTTACCTTCATTGTTGAGCTCGTAGCCCAAAAACAAAACTGTTAATTCAGCAATGTGTGATTTGGCAAAATTAAACTTGTAACCTAAAACCACAAACTCGAGAATAATGCGGTCTACTCTGGAAAAATGCGGATATAACTCGTCGTCTGTCAGGTAAATATCATCGACGTACGAACATGCATCTGGGTCTATGCCGTCTAACAAAGAGACAACACGGGCAGCGAACACACCTGGACTGTTTTTGTAGCCCATAGGGAGTCGCCTTAATTTGAATTGTTTACCACCGGAGGTAAAAGCGCTCCATTGGCTACACTCCGTGGCTAAGTTGTGCGTGTAAAATCCATTTGATAGGTCAAGTGTCGTTTTACGAACAAGGCTGTCTACAAGCGCAGAACTGTGTGTATTTTGCACCGCAAAGGTCCGACAATGAGAGTTCAAATGCCGGTAATCCAATACTGGGCGGTACGATCCATCGGGTTTAGAAACCGCGAAAAGGGGATTATTCATGGGTGATACGCATGTTTCTATTACTCCCTGATATTCTAACTGAGTCAGAATTTCAGAAACGGGGCCTTTGGCGTCACGTTTAATGGGATATTGGGGTTGTGGCTGCGGTAGGGACCGTAAAGGTATCTCATGGGGGGGAGAGTCTTCATCCCAACCCACGTGGTTGCGGTATAACGCAGGAGCCAGGGACACAGCCCACTCAGCTGCAAGAGCCTCTGCTTTGTCCTTTGGGACATGTCGAGAAAAGCTCGGAAGGATTACCTCCTCCCCTTTACGCGCAGCAAGTACGAATGGAGGTGGCCAATCCGCCTCCGCTAACAAAATGTCGTACGAAGAGGTCAGATTTTCCAAAAAAATCCCTTTAATTACACGCTGTATATCACCTTCGATTTGAATGACGATATTAAATAGTCTGTCAGGGGGTGCCACTCTGGTGTCTGCTGTCTCAACAGTAATGAATGTTTCAGTTGCTGTCCCCTCCATATGAGGACGTAGCGCCTCCCGCACTATGGTAACTTCCGCGGCGCTGTCTAGGAGGGTCACTGCCCACGTCCAATTCAGGAGTCTCGTTCTCACCGTCTGTGGCATATTTCGCTGTTACAGCGGCAACTTTCTTCTTCTGAAATTGTGGGCGAGATCGTTGAAAGTCTTCTGCTTTCCCTCTGACTTGTTGTCTAGGTTGGTCTCGTCCCTGGGGAGCCTCTCGACCCCTTCCTCTATCCTGGCGATCTCCTCCACTGGCTTGTGAAGTTGTCTGTGCCTGTGAAGAACGAGGAGAATGCGTATCAGGGATCTGAAACCTATCCGGAGATTTAATTCTCGCCCTATCGCGCAAATCATATGTGCGTTCAGAAGAGACAGAAACCGGGGATGCGCCTCGCGACCCCGGCTTCTTCTGTTGCTTACCCTGTTTTTTCAACCTCCAGCTCTTTTTAGTAAAAACTGGTTTCTCATCTTTTTCAGATTGAGTTTTAGGTTGTTGTTGTTGTTGTGATTGTGTTTGCTGTTTTGCAAAAGGCTTATTGCCCAGGCTATTTCGGCCAATAGTTTTATAAGCCTGGGTTATAATTTTCGGTAATTCGCGCGGCTTGTCCAATTCTGGGACCAAAGCCAAAGCATTAGCTACTTGAAAGTTCACTGCATCGCCCTTGACATTCGCAAGGATCAGCTCAGCTACTACTTCGAACACTCCCACCAGTCTCATCCCTAATTCCACAGCCGCTTCAGGGCCATGTTCATCCTGCACTCGTTTAATTACAGAGGGGAGAACCGTCATGGAAGGAGTGCCGAAACACTTCGAATAAACTGCTGCGAATACCCTACCCCAGTTGTTGCATGCTGTCAACTCGGGGATTAAGTCTTTTGGCAAACTAATTGTAAGAATTCTATGTTTATCCACCGGTGTTGTGTTTGGAAAAACTGCCTCCAGCTGGTCAAATTTCTCGGCAAGCCAATAAGGAAAATCATCCTTATTTTGTGGGCGCTTGCCCATCACCGAATTCACCATGACAGGACTTATGTTCACTGCGCCTGCACCAGCTGGAGGGCCTGCAACTCCAGGTGGGGCTCCCTGGATGTTGCCTGTAACATATTGCACTAAGGCTCGATGCACTCGCACTAAAGCCGAATACATGTTGCGCAAGTCCGCGACTGGTATCGTCATATATTGCGGATGTGGGGTGTACCCGGCCAAAACAGGCCAAGTGGCCCCATCAATAGACAAGGGGCCTAAACGAACCGTGGTAACCGGTTGGGGGAGGGCGCCATCAAACCAAACACGGTGCTGCCAAGCCGTGAGCGGTACTTCAAGATTCCTATACGGTCTATAGTGATTAGGAACTGCGGTGGCTGTATATTCATGGAACAAATTGTCTGTCCCATCCACCGCCGGAAATGTGACCCAAGAGTAGAACACCTCAAAGTGGAAAGCCGGATCGGCATGTACCAGAAAGATCAGCTCGACACCCGCGTCAGGCACTCCATACACTGTTAAGTGTGTCCGGAGCGCTGCACGGCTATGTGCCGCAATTTGAACAGCCATTGTAGGCTAGAATTAGTCGACAATCTAAAATGAGGCAGCACAAATAGGGTTTTAGCTAAGAAACCTTTTAACAACCTCAAGCTTGAAAGAACCTATAAAAACGTCAATATAGGAGGTATCACCGTCACACACACTTCCGGAAGCGTCTGTGAGGGGAGTTGTGGACAAGCACAAGCACTACTCAAGCGTCTCGCAGATAAGCAGCCCACTCGTTGGTTGCGCCATGTTATAGGGATTCTGCACACACACAGAGCTATGCACAGGATAATAGGACCTCGGAAAATAGTGGTGAGCCTAACATAAACCTTAGCACCTAAAACCCCAACCCAACTAGCCTTAGCGTCCCATTAGCAACAATGTACCAATGATTAGACAACCCAGAACACGGTATCTCTCTCTCTCAGGACTCGCAGTAGCAAGAACACCCTTTCGTCACTCACTCATACCTGTCCACAACGGGCGTAAGAAGAGACACTGTATAGGTTAAAATGTTTATTTCAACATACGTGCTCTAAGATACAGTACACGTGACAGTACTATCAGCATAATGCATAAGAATAATATAATTAGCATAGTTACAACTCCATAGAATACTAACGGGGAAAGCATTTCATAAATCAGTGGCTATAGGGCTAAATGACCTTACCACCCTCCCCGTGCTAGTAGATAGTGTATTATAAAAATAGAAGACCTCTGGGCTTTTACTAGCCAACCCCCATACCTCAGTCTCTAGATGCAAAGACTACATCAGCAGATTATCACAGCTCTTCTCCCTGGAAAGGTTTTTCTCCAAGTCCCTCTTAAGCGGGAAAACCTCAATATTAAAAGCACACCAATTTCTCCATGGCAGCTGTACATAGTGTTATGTCTAGGTGCGAGGGACTGGCCATATCAGCAAGAACCGGGGACGTTGTTTTTCGACCTTGTAACTGTTGTTCAGACTGAGCCCAAAGGGAACAGGAGAAAAGGTGAGAGACAGAAAATGCAGACAGTTGTAAAATAACTTGGCAGAAGCAGAGGGCGACAGAATAACGGCTAAGAGTAACGTGCGCAAAAGTCATCATGGCAGTCAGGCCTATGCCAACTTATCCAGGCAGGCAAGGAGGCCACAAACCACAAGACAGTAGGGGGCACCTCACAGACCACCTGTTGTTTGTTCAGCCCCCAGTGACTGCTGTCTAGGTCGGTCATTTTTATGCTGCTCAACTACTCGAACAGAGACGCCATCCTCAGGCTGGCCTGCGATCTTCAAACAGTCTTCCTGGAATGCGTTTAGATCATGATCTTCCCTGACTGCACTAGGCGAGTTCAAAAGCAGCGACGCACGTTCGTGGAGGTAAAGGATTAAAGTTTGGATAATGCAAATCAAGTGCATGCTCCTTTATCAAGCCCAAATGGAGGCCATTCACCAGGGGATGACTCATATATTTGACACTGTGGTAAACGTACTGGGGCAACCCAGTGTCCCTCAGAACCTGGGTATACGTATTAAGGTAAAAATTGGTTCTGTCGGGGTTTACAATTACTTGAGGTAAGTAGCAACAGCTTACTTATAACACATATCAACGATTTGAAAAAAAGAATATATAACACACACACCAAAATTAGAATTCAATAATGTATTCAGAAAAAATCAGATAATCATGGCTGTCGCAATTTACAATTTCAATTGCAATATGAAATAAGTGACTGTGGTGAAAAAAGTGACATGTGGTGGTTGGTGATAGAGACAGTACACTATATACAGAAACAATTGAGCGTGCAATAAAAGAAGGGGAGAAATATTTTTTCCTTATGTCCTCATTATTTTAACACATATGCTTCAGGATCCTAATGACAAATAAGACTGTGATAATGAGCGTTGTGTTGACATATGCAGTACGCCGATGTTTCGACCCTGTTAATTGCGCACAAATGAGATGCGTCAAGGTGGGTCTTCTTCAAGGCAGGAGGGGGAATTGGCAGCCGAAAGGTAGATTTCTTTGGTATCTCTGTAAATTATCAATTGTGGGTTTGAGAATAAACGGATGGACGTTTCTTTGCCAGATCACGAAAGTCACTGGACTGGCTAAAAATTAAGACTCCAACCGACGGGTGGAAGTCATTTACTGAATAATTCTGAGGCTCCAACCGGCTAGTTGAGATGCACGTGGTTTATTCTCAAACCCACAATTGATAATTTACAGAGATACCAAAGAAATCTACCTTTCGGCTGCCAATCCCCCCCTCCTGCCTTGAAGAAGACCCACCTTGACGCATCTCATTTGTGCGCAATTAACAGGGTCGAAACGTCGGCGTACTGCATATGTCTACACAACGCTCATTATCACAGTCTTATTTGTCATTAGGATCCTGAAGCATATGTGTTAAAATAATAAGGACATAAGGAAAAAATATTTCTCCCCTTCTTTTATTGCACGCTCAATTGTTTCTGTATATAGTGTACTGTCTCTATCACCAACCACCACATGTCACTTTTTTCACCACAGTCACTTATTTCATATTGCAATTGAAATTGTAAATTGCGACAGCCATGATTATCTGATTTTTTCTGAATACATTATTGAATTCTAATTTTGGTGTGTGTGTTGCATATATTTGACACGGCAGAAGAAGCCTGGCATTTGGTGGAGGAGAGACCTACACTGGCTGCCCCCAGAGGTGGCAGTTCATTTGCCAGATGCTAGGAAAGTGGTCCCTCTGACTGATTTTTATCGGACAGTGAGGGTCCATCTGAATCTGGCCTTGGCTTTGCCTGCCAGGGACACTACCTTGGGCCTGACTGAGTCTTCACGACTGGTATGACCTTGGTGCTAATGACTACGATGCGGCTCGGCCCCAGACTGGCATAGAGGGAGATACATCTATCTTCCGTGAATGGCGATGGGTGGCAGAGCCGCAACACTAGACGAATACCCACCTGACGGAGCAAGAGACTCGCCGAGGCCCATGAGGGCTGCACTAACTCACCAGCAGTGCGTTATAATGTAAAATGGGGCAAGGGAATGGTGGCAAGTCATTGCACTGTGCATGAAATATTGTGGGGAGCTCCAGTTTGGGTGACAGATACTTCCTTTTATGAAGTGTGGGAAGGAGGCATTTAGTACAGGAGAGACCTGTTGCCCCTCCAAGCTGGGGGTGTTTCAATGTGAAGACCACAAGGGAAATAATAAGCACAAATGGCTGGTCCACTCCACTAATACAATGGGGAGGCAGGGATAGCAATTGAGTAAAGACCAACCTTCCATACTGGATGGGGTGATTAAAGGCCTGTGGGTGGGACACTCTCAGGAGGGATAATTCATAAGGTAGGTGAACCAATGGGATAATGTGATTTGAAGCATGGCTACGGCACGTGACATGACAGGGAGTGAGCCCCACCAAATGAAAATCCTGTTTAGGAATGTCAATGGCCAGCTCAGCAAGCTCAAACATGGAGTGGCAGCGCGATACATTAAGGGGCACATGCATCAAGATAAGGAATTGCGATTCCTTAATATCGATTTTTAAGGGATCGCTATTTAGGAGTCGCAATACCTTATGCATGTAGGAATCGCAAAATAAATAGCGATTCCTACACATTCCCTAATAGCGAATCTTAGGGAATGCATTCACATTCATTCCTATGGGCTTAAAGGCACATAGGAATGAATGGGAAAGCATTCGCAATTTGAGATTACCAAATAGGTAATCGCAAATTGCGAATGCAATTGCAAGGGTGCTATGGGGCCTAAGGCCCCCCTGATGCACCCCCAAAAAAGGTAAGTGTGCACATGTGGTATGCGCCACATGGCACTTTGAAAAATGCAATTTTGTGCATTTTACTAAGGATTTGCAAATTACCATCAATTTGAAGTTGATAGTAATTTGCAAATCCTTAATGCAAAGTCGCATTTTTAAAAAGCTTCATGCATTGCATTTAGGGAATCGCAAATTGCAATTCCCTAAATGCATTCGCAAAATAGGTAATCGCAAAAATTGCGATTACCTATTTTGCCGAATGCATTTAGGTTTGAAGCTTCGGAAATGGTTTTTTACCGGTCGCAAATGGGCCGATTCTACGAATCGGCCCATTTGCGACCCGTAAAAAGCTTGATGCATGTGCCCCTAAGACCCATATATCATGGGTTTGTGTCACACTTGTGCCGCGAAGGGGGCGCAATGGGTATGCAAAACCTTCAATAAAATGTATCAATCTAAACAAGGCCACCTTGTGTGACCCTGCGTGGCTTCCTAAATGTGGAGAAAAGCAAGGCAGTGCAAATCGCTGCCTTGTGTTACTACGCCTCAAGGAGGCGTTACATGGGTGAAGCATGGGTGTTCCCAAGCATCCACCCCTGTATTTTGGCGCATTCCCAGATTTACCATTAGTGGTAGACTTGTAAATTCATCAATATCCTACACCTCTCCAGTAGAGTCGATCCGGAGGGTAAATATGTTTATGTCCCCTCGTTGTTTCCTCTGTCTCTTCTGCAGCACATGTAGAAAGAGGAAAATGCCTCTGAGGATTATTTTTGTGCAGGAAGGTGTCCTTTCCTGCACAAAAACTATCCTGCCTAAAGCCCAGGCACACTTGCATCATGGTGCAAGTGTGCCTGCATTGACGCTAGGCAGCTTAAAGTGTGCCAGCACTAGGAAAGGACAGGAATGCACCGTACAATGTTACATGCCTGCCCTTTCACACAGTGCAGCATAGCAAGGTGACTTGCTGCATTGCGTTGAGTGAATATTTGGTCAATATGGCCCTAAGAAACCATCACCTGACTTGATGCTGCTGCAAGAAACACATTTCGTGGCAATAATGTTCCCTGCCTTAACACGGCTCAATATATGACCCTGCCTCACTCTGGTAATACCAGAGGATCCCGGCAAAGAAGAACCTCCCCTTCCAAATTGATAAGACTTGGCTCGACCCTTCAATACGTGGTGGTCCAAGGCACCAGAAGGAAACCCTACTCATTTGCCTGGAGTGTTTATTGACCCCTACAATCCAGCACCTAATCCTGGAGGTCCTGGAGCATCTCCTCTTAGAGGCGCAAGCCAACATACACATAGTGGTTGGGGATTTCAGTAAGGTGAAGAACAGAACAGTAGACAGATAATCTGCAGGTTCATACATACATTAAGACTCCTAGATGTCTGAAGAGCCAAACACCCCAAGTACAGACAATACTCTTTCTTCTCTGGGACTCACTGGACCGTCTCTAGACTGGACTCTGTTTTTGTTCTGGCTGGGGAGCACCCCGCCCACCTCAAGGCAAAATGCCTACTGAGAAAAATTGTGGATTATGCCCCACTGATAGTAATTTAGAGATGAGGAGTGGCACCTTAGTGGCTGGGAGCTTCAGAACTGTGATGTTGTGATCAAACTGCCTCTACTTTGACAAGAACAAAGACTCTGGATTGCAATATTTATGACATGGGCAAGATGGCGAAGTGCTGCTGAGTTAGTGTATGGGCGCTGGTCCCCAAGGAAACCCCCTGGGCAGTTTACCCTCTCGACATGCACGAGGAAGGATGGTGAGAGGGCAGCATTGCTGGTATGCAGTCAGATGAAGAGTGCTGACAGAGACAATTCATTAAAGGACTCATACAGATGGCAGTTCTCTCGCTCACCTTTTGTGGGATATGCTGCTGGTTATTTCACCTGCAGCTGCGCCTTGGGCTGTGAATGCTGGTGCGCAGCAGCACTGTGGTGGTGTGATGGCGGATTGCTGCATTGCAGGAGGTGGGAGTAGCGAGGTTGTGGCATGCACAGGCCGGGTGAGCCTAGGGAGCATCGTGCCGGTGAGGTCTGCGCTGGTCTTGGCAGAGAAGGTCTGCCTGTATGCCTCCTGGTTGGCCACAGGGTAAGCTGAAGGAAGCAAGATCACCAGGCAGCAAGCAGCACCAAGGAAGGAGGATGCATGTTCATGGGTGATAGGAGAGCCCAAACAGCCCAAAATCAACCCCAAGGAGCCCAAACAGCCCAAAACATTAGGGGAAACTCCCAACAACAGCTACGGTACCTCCACATGGGACAATGCATGCATGTAAGAAAACAGAGCTCTGTGCAGAACCCACCCACACTTTTTCCCCCCTTTGGACTACTAGATGCTGGTTTTCAATTCTGACAGTGCACTGAAGCCTGCTAACTAGGCTCCAGTGCCAGTCCTCTCTCCCTGAAACTGGTATGTGTGAATTGGCAATCCCAATTGACAAGGACTTTAACCTCTTATAAGTGCCTATTATAAGGTACCAGAGGTACCCAGGGCATAGGTGGTAAAGGCGTCCAAAGGGCTGCAGCATGGTTTTGTGTCACCCTGGTTGACCCAAGCAAACTCCTGACAGCAGGCCCACCATTGCAGACTGCAGGAGCAGCGCAAACTGCTCCAACTCCACTGTACCTGCACAGTCCATACATTATCTTTAACGTATGTCAGGCACCCCTAAGGAAGGCCTCCTCAGCCCAGGAAGCAGGGTGCAGGATATTAAAGGTGAGGACATATAAATGCAAGCTTATATGTCCCTATAGTGGCGTTCTGCTTTGGAAACTACTATAAGTGTTAGCCTTCCATAGGATAACATGGGCTGCCACCCAGGCATTCTCGAGGTTGGCAGTTCCATTATGACACTGTCAAAATATGTCATGTTTGGTATCTAACAATGTGCCTTCTCACCCCTGATACAAATCTTGTGCCCTGGGTGAAATGTCATACACCCATTTGGCAACCTTAGAGGTTGCCCACCTGGTTGCCCCAGCTTCTCTGTGCTCCGGCTGGCCTGCCCGCGCTTTCCCATGCCTGCTGCTGCCAAGACAGGATTCTGACCTCCTGCCAGGCAGCTAGTGAAGTGACACATCAAGGCGTTGAGCTTCAAAGGCTGCACCGCTTCTGACATGCATCAGGGCTGACTCCCAGTGGAGGAAACAGCCCTCCCCAGGCACATTTGCACTAGGGCAGGCAGGAAATTAGCTATGCAGGGAGGTGTACACCCCCAGAAATCTCACCACACTTCCAGGGTGAGCAGCCTGGTCCGTACACCACAATTTGATTTCTGCCATCTTTGGGAGTGGCAGAATAGAGGGTTATGGGTAGAAAGTTGACCTAAACCCCCGGATGTGGTCACCTCAGGGAGAACTAGCTACAAGGACTAGCTGCCCATTGGCTACTAGCTCCCACAACCCTACCTCCCCTAAATATAGGATTTAAGGAACCCCCTGACACCAGAACCTCAGATCTGAACAACTTGTATCAAAGAAGGACCAAGAGGAGACCCATGTTGCCGCCAACAGAACTTTGCCTCCCTCAGCCCCACCTGACCCCCCTCGCAGACATCGTCAGATCCGACAGACTCAACATAATCTCCTACGCAGATGACATTTAACTGATCCTCTCGCTCACCAAGGACCCGGCCAACGCCAAAACCAACTCCTGCAACACCATTACCAACGTAGCTAAACGGATGAGAGACTACTGTCTCCAACTATGTCTACAGAGACGGCGTGAGGTCGGGTAGGTGATCGGGCCTCGCATACCTACGAGAAATTGTCTCGAGGATACCTTACAGCCGCATCTCATGGGGTATTTCTCCCTTACTTTATAGAATACATTATCATTCTCAGTGGCACTAGAACTACGAATACAGGCCACTCACTATCTTTTTTACACACTGCACCCTTTCATGGTCCTGACGAAGCACTTGGGATCTCCTCCTGAGACCAACAGGTAGCGCGAAACATGTTGACCACAAAACATGTCCATTAGGGGCATGTTACTCTTTCTTTAGCTACTGAGGGCCATTACTCCCCTCTAAGCAGCACAACCTTTGTTTTTTTTTACTGATGGCAGAGGGATTTTTTCCTTAATAAACTGTATAGCTACCCTCCAGTCATCTTTTAGATATCACTTTAGGACTTCACTGCCACGCACCCCCATGCACTCATACAGCTTTATCCTGAAAAGATCTCTGACAAAGTGACCCTTCGGGGGACCCGTAGGGTCCGATGAGGAACACCGCCCAGTGATGAAGCATGACAGCCTTCGGGGTGTATGAGGGCATCACGATCAGGACACACTGTCCCCAACAACCACAGTATTAGAACGACCATAGTCTCTCTCTCTATCCTTCTTCTCTTAGGAACAGTGATCCAACAAAACTGAAGCACTAATCTTCAGGAAGAACACCTCCGCATGGGACCACAGCTGGTGGCCTGCAGAACTCCGACCCATACCGACCGACCATGCACACAACCTCGGCATCATCCTCGACAGCCAACTGACCATGCAAATGACAAGTTAATGCAGTCACCTTCTCCTGCTTCCACACACTTTGCATGCTCCTTAGAATCTTCAGATGAATTCCAACCAACACGAGAAAGACCGTCACTCGGTCCCTCATCACCAGCCACCTCGACTATGGCAATGCCCTCAATGCTGGCATCTCCATCCAGCTCCTCAGAAGACTCCAGACCATACAAAATGCTGCAGCCAGATTCATCCTGAACCTCCTCGAATGAACCCACATCGCCCCCACCTAAGAGACCTCCACTGGCTTCCCATCCTGAAAAAAAGCCAGTTCAAGATCCTCATGCATGCCTGCAAAGCGCTCCATGACCTAGGACCTGCCTAACTCAGCCATCGACTGAACTTCCACCAACCTGCTAGACACCTATGCTCCTCTTCACACACCCTCGCACACACATCCCACATCTGCCATACTTGCAGCGGTGGCCGCTCTTCCTCCTGCATCGCAGCCAAGTCCTGGGACGACCTCCCCCTCCAGCTCTGTATTGCCCCTTCGCTGGCAGACTTCAGAAAGAGACTCAAGACCTGGCTCTTCGATGGAGATACAATGCCCAGATACCCCTAGGGGTTACAGAGTTGTGAATTACTAATGCTGATTGAATGATTTATTGATTGATTGCCCATAGCACTAAAGCAAAAGAGGAGTACTTTGTCCCTGTGGCAACAGACTTAGAACTGGGTGAATAACCCTTGACCTTGACTAAAACATGGCACTCCCGAAAAGAGTGGAACCCAGAAGCACCCTCAGACTCCCCTGGACTAGTGGCACTAGTCTCCTGCAAACTGCAGGTAAAAACACTCGCTGGATCCAAAGAATTACTGGCCATCAGGCCCTCCAAGGGAATGCCAAAATCCAGGTGGGTCAGTGTATTGTGGGAGTTGTAGTCTCACCTGCTCTGAAGGTTCAGGCCGCTACCTCACTCCTCCGGACCCAGTGAAGTTCCATTACCTTTACGCTGTGCTTACTACTGCCAAGGCTTGTTAATCACCAATCCGGTAACCGACCCCACACTCGACACTGAATCTACAGGGAACCCCTTCCCACCTTTATATGACATAAGCAGCTGTGTATCTGTTGTAGTTTTGAATTCTGTTTCACAGCAGAACCATGTAAGTAGTAAAATAAGCACCACCGTGGCTCCTGTTCAGCACCAAGGACAGCCAGGACAACTCTGCACCCGGATGACTCCATGGGCTAGGTAAAATTGATCTGACTGACGTGGACTTGTCCAGGGCCCCGCATGACCTTAACCCTGTAAGGGTTCCATGTAACCTGGCCTGTAAGTGACCGATTGTCACTAGTGGTTTTTCCCATTGACTGCAATGTTATCTTTTTCATGTATTATTCTGCACTGATTTAATAATGCTTTGCAAATATATAACTCTGGTTATATGCATGCTACTCCATTTGGTTTGGTATGGTGAAATTGGTGTCGGATTTCTCTCGAGTTTTGTCAATTACTTATTGTTCATGTTGGTACTCTGAAATGCTTAGCACATGTTCCTCTAGTAAAGCCTGATTGCTCTTTGCCACTTTACCAGGAATGTGCTAGGGATTTATTAGTGCAAATCCAAGGACCATCTTTGGGATATTGTGATAGTATTACATGGTGAGGTCTAACCCCCACACAACATAATGTTCCACTTTCCCACAAGGCAGAAGCAAGTATGGAGATGAGGGGAGAATATATTAATTCATCAGTAGAGGATGTCTCTCTATCAGCGCAGGTACCAACTCCAACGGTTGCACCACTATCCATTGCATTGTCTCAGCAGCATTTGCAAGGCACTCTGAAAGAGGGCTCTTTTGTGGGGGGTGGGGGCACTTCCAGCCTCGGACGGGCCTCTGCCCTGGCCCTGTGCAAAGATCTTTGACTGACTTTTATGGTAAGCAGTCTGAGGGTCTATTTATGGATTTGAAGGCATCTAAATCACCAGCCTATTGAAAGGCACACAAGACCACTTACTGGACCATTATAGATCACTGAGCACCCTGCTGCCAGATAAGGTCTCTACTATGGTGAGAATCTTTGTGCCACCTGTGAAGCATAAGCAGGACTTGGCGGACAGAAGGGTGGGCTCTGTCACAGAGTCAGGATCTGAGCTGGTAACTCCTGCAATACATTTTGATGGTTGGGTGAAAGATCAAAACATAGAGGTGGCAGCAGCAGAGCACAAAACTATTAGCTCATAGATCTCTGATGCTTCAAAGTTGGGGGCTGCGGGAGTACAGTTGGGCACACATGGAAAGCCACCCACTCTCACTGATCTTCAGTCACTATCAGAAAAGGACAGCTATATACACGCTAGTGGTGGCTTGGCTTTCAATTCACTAGAAATGCTGGAGGCCTTTTTTTCACTCTCAGATTTGCCCGAAGGGGAGAACCCCAATGTCTGCAATGAGCACTGATTCAAAATCAATGTCTAACAAACTGTGCTTGTAGGACATGGCATTAGGTGAAGAGCCAACTAAAGTCACATTTGGTTAGGAGGGCGTTGCTGGGCAAGGAAAAAAAAGAAGTGCAAGGAGAAGCCCTTTCGGGCATCAGGAAGGTTAATTTCTGCATCAGCAAGTGCACCCGTTCTTGAACTCAGTGTAGTTTGGATGATGAGGATTTTATTTAGGACTCAGAGGGTACACAATGGCCATGAACACTCTGGTAAAGGAGGATAAGACAGAGGACGTGCTTGGTGGCGAGGGGCTTGTGGAACATGCAAGAGCCATTGGGTCCTCAGCTATCTCCCCTTCTCTTGGTGTCCAGAGCCTGTCTGATCAGGGAGGGACTAAGGGCTTTCCTGAACAGGCTCACATTTCGCCCTCCCTGTCATCAATATATGATTTGCTACAAGTGCTTTGAGAAGTGTACCAGAAAGATTTATTATCCTTGAAGACAGCACACCTTAAAATGCACATTATGCCTGCATAATATCTAAAAACACAAATATACTTTATGGTAGATTGAATTACGCTGAGAATCGTTCTATGCAGGTACAATCATCAGTACAGCAAACTCATGTCCAGGTGGAGAACCACGAAACAAGGCTCAAGAATATCTCCCATAAGATGGAGGGCATGGAAAATCGAATGTGCCGCAATATGTGCGGGTGCTTGGCATACCTGAAGGTTAAGGATATATTGAACATCTATTAAAGTCAGCTTTCCCTCAAATTGAAGACTGGGATATTCACTGCCTGATGCAGCATGCCCACTGTTTTCCTTTTTGTGAGCCATCCAAGGGCAGGGCCTTTAAGCATCCACAAGCAATTCTGATTTATGTTGGTAAATATATCTTTTGCCAATTAATGTACCATTTGGCACACCAGCGAAGCCCTGTCAAATCTTGTATAGTGGAGTTCTTCATTATATCAGATTTCTGCTACGTCACAATGGTGCAGAGGTGCTAGTTTAAAGAAATGAATCCATCCTTTTCTAAACTTGAGGCTACTGCTTCTCTTCTCAAGCAGGCAAATTTGATACTCCTCCATCAGGATGTTTTTTTGTCAGGATCTGGTTAAAGCTCAAGATCCCATGAACACCTGGGGACAGGATAAACAGACTGACATTGCCTCTTAGTCTCTTAGCTTTCTTTTCCTGCATTTGTTCCTTTTCTTTCTTGATGCAATTGCTCTTGTAGATATACGGTTTCTTTAGGTGGCTGTGGTTCAAGACTGTAAGATTGAAAGAAAGGAGGAGGGGGAGGAAGTCTCCTTGGGGAGTCTTCAGGAATTTGTTTCCCTTTTATTGCTTCCCTTATTTTCCCATCTCACCTACCTCTGTGTAACCTTTTCAGTTTTTCTTGTATATTTATATGTTTGAGGAGGGGTGGTCGAGGACTACTTGGGGGCTTAGCACTGGCTCTGATCGGCATTTATCCAAAATCTGACATTTTTGGGGGCTTTGGGGGATTTGGGGGTGGTAGGGTGTTCGATGCAGAAGATTCTTGTTCTCTCAGGATACCAGGATAGGTATGGGGGCTGCTTTGGGCGGGGGAGGGTGGAGGCACAGGGTAAGGCTAAGGTGGTGTTGCTGCAGGGTTGTCACAAGGTTCCGTTTGAGAGGGTGTTGCAAGTAGCAGAAAAAAAGGAAAGTATCAATAGGGCTGTTTAAATATGTTGTCATACAGTAGGCAGTGATTAGGATGTCCACTGATGGTGGATAATGCTTGGAATGGTGGTCAGGTTATGCAATTACTCAGCTGGAATGTAAATGGATTGAGATTGAGTTGTGAAACGTTAGGGAGGAGCTCATGACACTTAAACCATAGCTTCTTTGCTAAAAGAACCCATTTAACTTGGCCAGAGACTAATGAAATGAACAGTTTGGGCTATAATATTCTTGTGGCATCAGGGGTGGAGGGACCCTACAGGGGGGTAGCCTTGTTAGCTAGTAGCCATGAGTGGAAGGTACATGAGGTCACAATTGACCAATTTGGTAGGTGGTTCTTTGCCTATATTAGGAAGGACAATTTTTATTTGACTATCTGTGTTCTATATGCAGTAAATAAGGATGACCCCTCGATTTTTCTCTCACTAGAGCTCAGTCAATGGTGCACCCCCTACTTTTATCTGTGGAGATTTCTATCTGCTGCTCATACCAAGATCTGATTCTATTTCTGGTTCCTTGCTAGTTGAGAAGCGTATGAAAAAGTCTCAATTTGCATTAAGACATATTGTTAATTCTTATGCCGTTATAGATGTATGGTGGGTTTGTCGGGGTTGTGAGATGGGTTATACATTTTATTCCGCATCACATAATATGCTTTCCCGGATAGATATGGTCTTAGCAAGTAGTTTCATTGTTCCAGCTCTTTCAATTAAAATGATTCCACTGATCATTTCTGATCATAATGCACTTTCAGTTTTTACAAATTTGAGTTACTGCTCTACTATGGTAATTGTTCTGCTAATTATTATTGGATACACTGTACATACGTTATATGTCTGAATCTTTGAAAGAGTATATTCATTTTAATAAAAACTCATCTTCTTCCATAATAGTGTGGGATGCGCTGAAAGGCATGGATTATGGCCAGACTCTTAGCTATAATATACAGTGGGACAAAAGGAAAAAGAAATATAGAGGGATAATCTCAGGCTGAGCTTCTCCATCTGGAGATTGAATACTCTAAATGGGTTGGCAATGGGCAGTTGGATAGAGTAGAGGTGGCATTCGACCAAATAATGCTGTCTGTATGATGTTACAGAAGAGGATATGGGACAGGGCTTGCCGGTATTGGAAGACTAAATAGTCCTTATGTTTTGAAAACAGCTAGGAGATGAGACAGTTGTTATCATTTCAGATTAGAGATAGACATTCTCGGAATGCCATTACTAGCATTCAAAACTCAGTCGGTTAAATAATGCTAGATCCAGCAGGTATTTTAGCTGCATTTCATGAATTTTATGTAGCCCTCTATTTGGAGGAGAGTTCGCTTCACAAAAGGCTGTTAATGACTTCTTGCAGGCTTTGAGCCTACCGTGTTTATCTATCACTCAGCGGGCGATGTTAAATGCATCAATTACCTCAATGGAGATTAGAGAAGCATTGTTTCAGCTGGCTTTGGGGAAAGCATCAGGCTGTCAAGGCCCAATTTGCATACTCACAATCTTCCGAACACTCACTGGAGCAGAATGTTGTGAATTCCAAATTCCCCCACAGACTTCCACACGAGCGCTCAATTAACAAGCACTCACGTGAACCCCGTCAGGGGAAAGGGGAAGGGGACAGAGAAGAGACTGCCTTGCTTCTGGGGTTCACTTCAGCACCACTCGTGGCTCCTTCGGTTACTTCTTCAGATGTAACACTTCCATATGAACTGCAATTAAAATAACATCATTAAGACTTCTAAAACCACTTGCTTCTCTTGTGCTCTATATTACACCTCTTAAAGCGCTCTCTTACCCCAAGCTAGCTAAGGCTTAGCCTCTCTTCTTATTGTTCTTTTGTACTTTTTCAGGTACTTGCAGTTTTGAAGACTGGAATACTCTTCTAATGCGCCGCCGGACCTCCAGAAGAAGAACAGGTGAGTGAATACCTATCCTCAAGGTTAAATTGTTTAACACTTCCTTTAAAGAAATAACACTAAATACCTTTCTCTTTAATTTAGTAAAAATAAATTCTGTCTAACTTCGCGACGCTCTCGTAATTCAGATTAACCTAGACTAATTCTACTAAGGAAATGACAAATAATTCCCTACACTATCCCCTGACTGACTAACGATATGCCTAAGCTCTCTCTCTCTCAGTATTCGTTGGTGAAGTGTGCAGCTCCAAACGCTGCCGACGCACTTCACTGCCGAGTCTGTCCTCGCGCATTCAAAGGCTTGCAAAAGACTAGACCGGCAAACTTCAAAGTCTTCCTCACGCGCCCGCAGCGTTCTCTCAGATCCCTGCATCGGGTGTCCTCTACTCCGGACTTCAGATACCCTAATCTGCGTCCCCCCGGTCCGACTGCAATAAATTACTGCTGCACTGTGTGCCAGGTGAACAGTAGGACGGGTAACCTTGACAGTGGCCCTAATTCAATTCCAACTGAGATTTACAAAGCTTTCTCAGATATTATTTTGCACATCTCAGTTTATTTTAAAAGGATAAAGACCCTCTTAATTGTCGATCATATCATCCTTTGATGAACTCAAACACAAAAATGTATACCTCTATCCTTGTGAACTGATAGGCATAAGTAATTTCTAGCTTAATATATACAATGCAGCATGGATTCATTCTGTCTTGTGTTACAACTGCTCTTATCAAACTGGCAATCTCAGCTTTAGAAGTGGCAAATATATCTGGGGGTACCGAAGGAATTATCCAGTTGGACGCAGAGAAAGCGTTTGACAGATTTTCGTTGTGCTTCCTGTGGGCTGTTATGGCTAAAATGGGGTGAGGAGATAATTTTATTATCTCTGTTAAATCTCTTTATACCTCATTGTTGGCTCGTATAGGCATTACGGGTGGATTATCAAACAGAGTTGTTCTAAGTTGGTAGACTAAACAGGGTTGTCCCCTGTTCCAACTGTTATTTGTTCTCTATTTAGAACCATTTATTCAGGAGTTAAATTCTCTGGATAGTATTTCCCCGCTGCAGCTCAATCAGTTTACAGCGAAGGTCATGGCTACCGCTGATGATATTGCCATTTTATCATTGTTTCCGGCTCAAGCACTCATTGGTATTAAGACAGAGGCAGAACACTTTGATGAGGTATTGGGTTATAAGTTAAATATGGGTAAAACACAGCATATCTGTAACAACATATTATTTATTATTTTTTGAAAACCAATTTCAGATGTCGTTACTTTTTTCTCCAAATTGCTACCTGATATTAGTTCCATGCACATCTCCACCATCCAATCAAATATGTTCTTTTATATTCTACTTAATGTCCTCCATTTTAGCTCCCTTTCATCTTCAAAACTGCCTCATTCTACTGCAGCCTTCTCCTGTGTGCAACTCATCCTTCCCTCAAAAATGGTCATAATGCAGATTATGGGGGATATTCTCAAGAAGGTGCGATAATCATCGCCAAAATAGGTTAACGCAATTTTTCATATCGCCGTCTATCGTGGGAAAATAACTCTGTGTTAACGCTGTATCCCCAACACGGCGGTAACATGCGATAGTTTCCCGACAACGCGTCAAATGTCCGCGATAAAATTACCGGGACTGCGATAAAAATCTAAAGCAGAACGTGAAAAAAGTGGCGATGGCCCAACTGCGATAAAAAAATCAGCGATAAGCTGCGCCAGGCCTGCAATTCACACACGTCAGGCGGGAAAAATCACTATAAAAGCAGAAAAAAAACCACAAACAAAACCAAAACAACTGCGAAGCACATGGAGGAAGCTGGAGCAAGTACAGAGGACAACCAGAACCCCACAAGCCCCACGGAGGACCAGCCTGGGACCTCGGGGTCAGGGAAGGGCAAGGAGAAGAAGAAGAGGAAGACGCGGTTCAGTCCGCAGGAAAACAGGATCCTGATAACGGAGGTGATAGAACACCATCAACAACTGTTCGTCACCTCCACTGTGTCATTGGCAACAAAAAATGGAATATGGCAGTCCATCCTGGACAAGGTGAACGCAGTCGGAGTGCTGAGGAGGACAATGGAAGAGCTCAAGAGGCGCTGGAATGATGTGAAGCGCAAAACCAAGCAGAAACTCGGCAACAACCAGAAGACAGCAATGCAGACTGGAGGTGGGAGTCCAGCGCCACAGGAGGAGCTGGATGAGATGGAGGAAATGGTGTCCACAGTCATCAGTGTGGAGACGGTGGCAGGAGTTGGGGGACAGGACACTGCTCAACATGACCTGACACAACAGCAACAGGGTGAGTAACGACCAGGGACTGGGGGGATGGGGGGAGATGGGCACAATGGCACACATGCACAATTAAGTATAGCACAGTGCACACCCACAATGACTCCGGATCATGTCCCTGATCCCCTTGGCACACTGCAGCACACCTAGAAACAGCAAGTAGGCTCCCGTCGACTATGTGCCCAGAGGGGGCCCTTCCCACACAACACCAATCTCACAACCAACCCATGCACATGTGCCAAACCCAGCAAAGCGGCGTCTCTGTGAGCCACACTCAATCAATCAATCAGGAGTTTGTTAAAGCGCGACTACTCACCCGTAAGGGTCTCAAGGCGCTAGGGGTGGGGGGGGTGCAGGTTCCATTCCATCAAGGAGGGGGTCTGTCGAAGAGCCAGGTTTTGAGGTTTCTTGCGAAGATGGGGAGCGATGTTGTCTGTCTGAGGTGGAGCAGAAGGGCGTTCCATGCTTTGGCCGCGAGGAAGGAGAAGGAGCGGCCTCCCGATCTGGTCTTTCTGGTGCGGGGGACCACTGATAATGCAAGTGACACTGCATGATGAATAGCATGGCTGCAGTCAATATATCATGACATGTTGCACGCCACGACACTGAGGTGGCTGAGTGTGGACCACATCCGTAAAGGAGCAGGTCACACTCTGACACATCCAGGTGCACATACAACCCCTGATGTCAACAACACATCTGCGGACAAACCATGCCCCAGAGTCCCAACTCCCACCAAGAGCCCAATTTTCCCAAGTATGCAACATCTCAGCACTGTATAAGCACAGAAGTAAAAGGCACACCTCCTGAAAGGGATAAGGGGCAGCAAAATCAGAGCTGCAGGGGTGACTCTCCCAAAATGCAGCACACACACATAACATTCATAGCACATCAACATTGACAACTATGTGGTACAAACTGCAACACGTTCACAACAGAACAGAGGACACAACTGGTGCCGCTGGTGTGTAGAAACTGGCCAATCACATTTGGCATAGCAGGGAAATGTGAGATGATAATGAACAAGTACAAACACACACAATAAGGCAGCTCCTCCCAAACAGTCACAATGTACATTGTCATGCAGTCTGTATGTAAACTAGTACAATGCGTCAACATACATGTGAACACAATCTTAAACTGCATCTCCCCTTCACATTGCAGAGGGAGAATCAACACCTCCTGCAGAGCAGACCCAACAACTCTGCACTGATGATGAAGAGGACCTCCCCAACATCGACACCGACGCCCTCCAAGAGCCCATGGACAGCTTCGGCACCTCACCTCCAGGAGCAGGGCAGCCCAGCTGCATCGAGGAGACCTCACCCCCTGCACAGACCACACAGCAGGATGCACCCACCACCACGGCTGTCTCCCAGGACCCCCACGAACAACACATGGCCTTCCAACGCCGTGTGTTAGGGTGCCAGGAGGAGATGGCTGATCAGGTGCGGGTGGGGTTCGACCTCATGGCAGCCAAACTAGATGCCATACGTGGGTGTCTAAGTCCCATCAGGGACCACTTACAGTCCTTAACGGACACCCACAGTCCGCTCCATGCTCTCCAATGATCCATGGTGGACATCACTGGAGTCCTGACTCTGAGACAAGAACAACTGTCTAGTCAGAGTGGCTCCAGCGATGTCAGCCGGGAGGTGGGACACATGTGGAGGATCATGGAGAACATGGAGCGGATGCAGGCGGAAAGAATGGCTGCCACGGCTGCACACCAGCGAGATGTAGCTGGGTTCTTCCATGCCCTGAAGACCCTCGTCATGGCATTGCTGCCACAAGGCCTGGCGCGGATGAATGCTGCTGCTAATACTCCATCCACATCTCCACCCCCTGAAGTGTCAGTGCCTGACAGTGCGGCAGACAATCCACCTCCGGCCCCTGATGTGTCAGTGCCACACACTGCTGCAGACAAAATCCCACCACCCACATGTGAGGCACATGAGACATCAGAGGACGGAGATGCGGATGAATCTGCCTTAGTGGTAAGAAGGAAGCGGTAGCATTCATCTCCGCCATATGGCCTGTTTCTGCTTGGTTCTGCCCTCTGCATCATCACCTTCCACTGTCCCCCGATACACTCTGCGACACTCACCTTGGACCTCGACATGGACAGCCATATTCTGTTTGGTTACCAATGACACAGCAATCAGACTGCGGACTGAACTCTTCCTCTACGGATGAACTTGTCAATCCCTAAAGGACTCTGGCTGGCCCTCCACGGGGCAACAATGTAAAGTGTGGTTTGCATGGCCCTGTACTGCTCCAGCTGCAACACTCCACCAAATGTGAATAAAACATTCTAATTCACACAGATGTGTCTGTCATGTCTATATTCAATCAAGTATGAAAGTATGGATGAATGTAGGGGCAGTGATTCCCCCTCACGTACATGTTGCTAATGTTGTGGGACTTGAGTCACAGAGTGCAACTCTCTGCATCATGGTGGTACATATTTGACCCCAAAAGCCGCCCTGTTGTCTTTTCTTGGTCACAAATGACAGCCTTTATGTCATGAATTTGGACACATGTGATACGCTGCTGAGTGGGATTACGTACTATCTTTGACACCCTGAAATGGCATTCTGAATATGTGACACCCTAAACAGCCTCTCTGTACAGAGGTGACACACCCACCATCTAATTGCCATTTGTGAGATTGTTAGCACTAAATGTTGCACCTACACTTGTCAGAGTGATGTGCTTATGCAGAGGAGTGACATGCACACAGGGAATGTGTGTTGGAATGAATGTATTTGCACATTCTGTGCCTGTGGTCATTTTGTCCTGTCCCATGATTGCTACGGACAGTCACAATGTGACGTGCTCATGTGAAGAAATTGTTAATGATTGTGTTCCTTCGGGCTAATCCTGCTGCAGCTGCACTGGGGTGTGGTCCACCTGCCTCATCTTCCTCATCATCGTCCGGTGCATCTGGTACTTGGATCCATGGGGCATTGGTGCGTACACATATGTTATGCAACACACAACATGCAATGATCATCTTGCACATTATTTCTGGGCTGTACAGGAGTCTTCCACCTGTGATGTCCAGGCACCTGAAACGTGACTTTAACACGCCAAATGAGCGCTCCACAATGCCCCTGGTGCGTTTGTGGGCCGCATTGTACTGCCTCTGGGCTTGGGTGTTCGTGTCTCGGAGGGGTGTCAACATCCACGGGCAGAGTGCATATCCTTTATCACCTGTGACAGGGGAGAGAGATATGTGTCAATCGGTGGTTCTGCATTCTGTGTTGGCAGGCTTATTAGTTTAGTGGTGTTTGATGTGTGCGACTTTGGGATTCATGTTTGACATGTATTGCTTGTGGCATATGAGCGGCATCCATGTGTATTACGTTGCCTCACAGCTGCTCCTCACTCCCCCAAGCCTATTTACTTGTGTGCGCTGCACAGTTGCATCACTTGCACTCCTAAGACACACCATTGTCATGACTGTCTGCGCATGTCCACAAGCCTGACAACGACACTGTGATATTGGCCGTTGAAGGTGGTTGGCCCCGTGTGTGTAGGCCTATGGTAAGGATATGGCGGACACAGAGACACACGCAGTATTTACTTTGGTGGCCATCCCGGAAGTGAACCACGCCCAGAGCCCCGGGCTATTTATTCCTACTCCTACGCTGGACTGGCGTACGCCGGCCCAGCCCACTCTGCTTGCGCTTACAGGGGGGGTCGACATAGCTACATGTCCAAGGTCTTCCCCACTGCCTGAGGTGACATGGTTGCGTCCACTGTCCACAACACTACAAACACCAGCAGTATATGTCCACATGGACATGTCTGTGCTCTGCATACTGAAGTCTGTCCAGCACATCACCGCCACACTTGGCATTGTGTACATTCTTATTCATGGGTCACTTGCCTCCTTCGCACAGACTTGGTTCCCACCTCTCCCCACATTCTGCAATTGTGTGGCAGAGGTGCCATGACGTGGATGGTTTGTCTTCATGGCTGGCCACGGTTACCACAGTTACTTGTGTTGTCGTGTCTGGTAGGTGGGCATGTTGTTTGGCATGTTGTTTGTGTTTTGTGACGTGTGCATTCCCACAGTTGTGAGTTGCATGATTGTGGAGTTGAGATGTGTGGTGTGTTAATTTGGTACTTGCCAACGAGCAGTGCATTTCCATAGGTGCCATCCTGGATGCGCTGGTTGATGATGGACTGTCGGAAGATGTAGGAATCATGTACACAGCCTGGGTAGTTGGCGATGACGTTGGTGAAGAGTCCTCGGTGGTCCACTATTGCCTGAACATTGATGGAATGCGTGTGCTTTCTGTTGCGGTAATTGTGTGCAGTGTCGGCAGGGGGCACAAGTAGGACATGTGTGCAGTCAATTGCCCCCAACACGTGCGGGAAGCCAGCTATGGCATAGAAGCCTTGCTTGGTCTCCAGCTGTTCCTGCGGCAGTGTGGGGGAAGTGAAGGTGCTGGGGTACCATGCTGATGATGGCATCCAAGACAGGTGTGAGGAACTTTGATAGGGCTGGCTGTGAGACTCCTCCGACTCTGGCAGTTGTTGGTTGGAAGGTACCAGAGGCCAACAGGTGCAGCACAGCCAGCAGCTTTGTCTGCGGAGGGATGTTGGTTGTCCGCTGTGTTGGTACCGTCAGTCTGTGGGCAATGTGGGTCAGGATGCGGAGGATGGTTGTCCTTTTGAGCCTGTAGTGGGCAATGACATCCTCTGGCGTTAAGTCTGTGAGGCTGGTGCATTTTCGGAAGGTCCGCTGTCTTGTTCTGCGCTGCCTCTGTGGTAGTCCGGGAGGGGGTGGTCCGGGGGGTCCTGGGAGTGGTGGCGGTGGGTGTTGTGGCCCTCTTGGGTCTCCGAGCTGCATGATCAGTAGCTCCATGACATGTGTTGATCTTCAGATGTGTCTCTGGGCTGGGCTCCCTTTCATACTGCAGGTTGTCGTCCTGCTAAACACCAGTAAAAGGCAGGTGTTAAATCCCTGCTGCTAATGCGGCTTATCGCCTGTTTTTGGATCACAGCACAGATCTGGCTGGTCGTTGAGAATATCACAAAGTGGTGTTTTCGTGTGTTTTTGCACGGGAACGCCTACTCTGCATATCATTAGCGTTAGTTGTCGCTCTCATCCGTAGCGATGTTTTTTGTGGAAGCTATCGCTGGAGAACTGGTGATATCTACAGTTTGCACCAGCTTGAGAATAGGGCGAACAATCTATCGCCACTTTTGCGGCGCTAAAGTGCCGATAAATCGGCGATAGGTCCTTGAGAATATGCCCCATGAGTCATAGTTTAGTGTTTTGAGCATTGCGGATCCCAAACCAAAAGCACACATTCAACACAAAATAACAATGAGTTTTTTTTCAACCAATGAGCATATAACTGGCTACAGTCCTGTCAGTGGTTTTGATATTGTGTGAGTGGGTGTATAAGAGTCTGTGTGGGTCTCTAACTGGATGTGTGAGTGACAGTATGGTTCACTGAGTGAGTGTGTGTGTGTGACTAGATGAGTGAGTAGGTGTTTGACTGGCTGTGTGGGTGTGTGCTTAAGTGTGTCACAGACTAGATAGGTGTGAGTGGGTATGTGAGTGTTGATTGGGTGTGTCAATGGCTGTGTGAGTGGTAATATGAGCATTTGAGTCACTGTGTGAGTGTTGTATGGGTCTGTGCGTGGGTGTGTAGTGGTTCTATGGGTGTGAGTGGTTGTGTCAGTGGTTGCATTCATGCATGACTGAACATGTGAGTAGCACTGTGGGTATATGAGTAGTGATGTGACTCGTTGCATGGGTGTGGAAGTAGGTGTGTGAGTATATGAGTGGGTGAAGAAATAGCTCTATGGGTGTGCAAGTGGGTACGTGAGTGCTTCTCTCAGTGTGTCAGTGGCTATGTGAGTACATGTGTTGATGTGTGAGTGTCAATGTGGATCTGTTAGTGGGTGTGTGAGTAGGTCTGTAAGTGGGTGCGTGAGTGTCTCTGTGTATATGTGAGTGGGTGTGTGAGTACATATGTGATTCTGTGAGTGGGTGTGTGAGTGGGTCTCTAAGTGGGTCTGTGAGTGAGTGTATGAGTGTCTGCGTGGGTCTGTCAGTGGGTGCGTGAGTGTCTGTGTGGGTATGTGAGTGTGTCTAAGAGTACCTGCATGGCTCTGTGTGTGAGTGCGTTAATGCCTGCGTAGGTCTGTAGTGGGTGTGTGTCCACCTGTGTAGGCTTGTAAATGGGCGTGGGAGTACCTGTGTGGGGTCTGAGAGGATCTAAAAGTTTTTCTTTTTTGTGCATCAAAATTCATGGATTTGTCATGAATTTATACAGGGGACTTCGCAGAGCATTGTGGGGAATCTGTGGATTCCTGAAGTGAAAAAAAACAATATAACTCAATTTTGTACCCAACATAGGTCCCTCTGACACTCCTATAACACACAAAGGGGTCATTGTACTTCTACCCTGACCCCTTAAATTATTTTCCCCAAAACTTTTAATTCCCTGGGACCGTTCCCCAATACTTAAAATGGTGGCTGCAACCCACCGTCAAGTTGTTGTCAACCAATCACAGCTTTGCTGGTAGCACTTCGCGTATCCTCCGCGGGGGATCAATGCAGTTTCCGCGCCCATAGATATACAAATTTGTTTTTCCTTTAATAACTCCACAACTTCTAAATGTATTTACACCAAATCACAAAAAGGGCTCTTTCTGGCCCAAGACCTACCTCTCCACCAAATTTGGTATAATTCCATCTAGTAGTACGAGCTTTAGTCTTGTTTAAAATCCCTATCGGAAATTGCATGGGAAACACACATTTTTGACCCCCCCCCACCTTTTTTACACGGATCAACCCGAACCTTTCCATGCAGAACTAATCAGATTCAGCCACTATTTTTTAGAAAATTTCGTGAAGATTCATCAAACGGCGCCAAAGTAAGCAAGTCAATAAAACGCTTCTCCTATTAAAACTAGGTCCTAACTATAATTACCTACCTTTGAGTAGGATATATATATATATATATATATATATATATATATATATATATATATATATATATATATATAGAAATGGTACGTGGGAGTACCATCTACCCTGTGAAAAGGAGGGTGCTCAAACATATGAGGGCTATTACTAACAGGGACTAGACCTATGTGGTAGACTGTCACTTTGAGACTGAGCACAGTGGCAAATGGGACCTTTTCAAATTTTTCTGTTTGGATCAGGTTCAGTAAGACGAGAGAGGAATGATAGAACAAAAAGATTAAGGATTCTCAAATCAAGATACATAGCGAAGCTGCAGACTAAGGCCCCTTGGGGAACTGAACAATGATGAGGAGCTATGAGTACACATAGGCTAATTTGCGTGGCAATATGGATGCATAGGGGATTTCATCAACTTTTGAAAGCAATGTAATGACAATTGCTCATATGTGGTGTTTCTGTGTAGGATTGGTTATTGTCCTTATGTCATCTTTAATCAGTGTAGATAGGTGAGGGACAGGCCAAGGCATAGACAGGCCCATTCAGGGCCAGATTGTAAGTAATCCAAGGGGAAGATATGCTACTGGGCATGAAATCAATCTAGCCACTCGAATAATGCTGTATGGCATATGTCCACAGACCCAGATGATGGACAAGCATGTGTGCAGGTACATCTGCAAAATGGGTTTTTAAGTGCGATGAATATGCGAGTTATCCATTCAGGGTGTGATGAATTGAAATCATGATGATATTACGGTGTCACAATTCATATTTAGGGGCGCTTATGTATGATTTAATATTGTTGATATGCTATGAAATGCAACATACATCATGATATAAACCCAAATGATGATTATCTTAATTTTTCAATAATTTCCAGAACATTTCAAAATTTTTAATTGTAAGATGGCCGCCATGAAGTACGTTTTGACGAGCCCCATTTGGAAGGGATTGTAAGGAATAGGTGCGTTGCCCATTCAGGGCATGATGTATTGAAAATATCGTAATGAGATAGTGTGATAGTGTGATAGCACATGTACAAATTTGCCTATGCGTGAATGAATATTGCATTGTAAGTTGGGGGATTAAGTCCCCTTGAATCCTGAGGGTCCCTGGGGGCCAACTAGCCCACCAGGTACCTCCAGTAAGTGCCACAGAGCTGCGTTGCAGAGAGGTGTTAAAAGGGGCGTGGCCTCGGACCAGCTCTCTGCAACGCAGCTCTGTGGGTCACTGACCATGTCATGAGTGATGTAATATGTGACGTCATCAGCAGTGCATTGCGGGGGCGCGAGTTATAGTTACCTGAACTAACTATAACGGGGGAATTTCACGGGTTTTGTATGAGTGCAATGTCCAACTAACTATAACTGTCCCTAAAACCTATGGTTTTTTCAGTGAATTTCAAAGGTTTTTTAAATGCTAATTTCTAACTATAACGTGTCTGAAACCTATGGTTTTTTCAGTGAATTTCAAAGGTTTTTTAAATGCTAATTTCTAACTATAATGTGCCTGAAACCTATGGTTTTTTAAGTGAATTTCAAAGGTTTTTTAAATGCTAATTTCTAACAATAACATGCCCCGCCCCCTCCCTTCACCACTGTGCAAACGCGCCCCGAGGCTTCTTTTAAGTTGGGGGATTAAGTTCCCTTGAATCATGAGGGTCCCTGGGGTCCAACTAGCCCACCCTGTACCTCCAGTATGCGCCAGGGAGCTGCGTTGCAGAGAGGTGTTCAGAGGCCACGCCCCTTTTTACACCTCTCTGCAACGCAGCTCTGTGGCGCTTTCTGGACGTACCTGGTGGGCTAGTTGGCCCCCAGGGACCCTCAGGATTGAAGAGGATTTAATTCCCCATCTTAAAACGCGCCACGGGGCCTGTTTGCACACATGTCACCTGAAGCCCCACCCCTCCCTTCACCACTGTGCAAACGTGCCCCGTGGCGCGTTTTAAGTTGGGGGATTAAGTCCCCTTGAATACTGAGGGTCCCTGGAGTCCAACTAGCCCACCATGTACCTCCAAAAGCGCCACAGAGCTGCGTTGCAGAGAGGTGTAAAAAGGGGCGTGGCCTCTGTACACCTCTCTGCAACGCAGGTCCTTGGCGCATACTGGAGGTTCCTGGTGGGCTAGTTGGCACCCAGGGACCCCCAGTATTCAAGGGGAATTACTTCCCCTTCTCAAAACGCGCCAGGGGGCGCGATTGCAGACTGCTGCAGGGAGGGGGCGGGGCCTCCGGCACGATGCCGGTCTTTTTTTTTTTTTGTATGGGAGGGGGCTGCGTGGCCCCCTTCCCTTGGACACTTTGGCCCCGGGGACCCCATCCCCCGGGGCCTGAGGATTTTTTAAAAATTAAAATAAAACGGGAAGGGGGCCGCGTGGCCCCCCTTCCCTGGGCCTATATTGGCCCCGGGGACCCCATCCCCCGGGCCATGCCCTCTTTTTTTTTTATTTTTAATATTTGGAGGGGGGCTGCGTGGCCCCCCTCCTCAGGCCATTTAAGGCCCCGGGGACCCCATCCCCCGGGGCCGGCCTTTCTGTTTTTTAAATTTTTTAATTTTTTTGGGGGGAGGGGGGCTGCGTGGCCCCCTCCATTGCAAACAGCAGTGTCCCGGGGGTAGGCACCCCGGGACACTGCAGGAGCCGGCCCTGGGGGGTGGCGGTCCCCAGGGCCACCACAGGCTCCAGGAGGGGGGCCGCGCGGCCCCCCTCCCTTCAATTGCACAGCCCCGGGGAGGTGGTGGTCCTCGGGCTTCGGGGGTCTGAAACGGACCCCCACATTTGTTTTCTAAGTGCCCCGGGAGGTGGCGGTCCCCGGGGCATGTGGGGGGGCTGGAGCCCCCCACACAGGTGAATACAAAAAAAAAAAGAAGCCCCGGGGAGGTGGCGGTCCCCGGGCCTGCGGGGGCCTTAGAGGCCCCCCACATAAAATTAAAACAAACCCCCGCATGCCCCCGGGACTTGGCCCACCTGGGGGCAAATTTGCAGAGACCGCGCTTCGATTTTTTTTTTATCGGCGGGATCCGCGCACCCTAAGCGCATCCCGCCGATTAAAAAAAAAAAAAAAGCTTTTTTCTGCCCAGGGGGTCCTTGTGGGACCCCCTGAGCAGACCTAGGGGGTCAGGGTGTTTCTACCCTGCCCCCTTTGTGCGTTTTGCGCACTTGTTTCTGGTGCCTCGGTTCTACCGAGGGACAAAATGGCTGCCGACACTTCCTGATTTGGAGTGTTGATGTCACTGACCATGTCATGAGTGATGTAATATGTGACGTCATCAGCAGTGCATTGCGGGGGCGCGAGTTATAGTTAGCTGAACTAACTATAACGGGGGAATTTCTCTGGTTTTGTACGAGTGAAATGTCCAACTAACTATAACTGTCCCTAAAACCTATGGTTTTTTCAGTGAATTTCAAAGGTTTTTTAAATGCTAAATTTTCAGTGAATATATATATATATATATATATATATATATATATATATATATATATATATATATATATGTGTCATATGTGTTATGAGGGGTTAAGTTCACGGAGTGCCGGTGAACCCTGAAAAGGAAGTGAGTGACTATATCATCATTGGGTAAAGAGTGATGTGCAGTATTGTGACCCTCGTATATTTCCCATCGGGGAAGGATCAAACATTTATACCATTTGGGGTCAACATCAGATTCGATGAGGGAATTAACCCTGGGCGTAGCGGGGCTATGCGGGGTGCCACGGAGTTGGCAACAAACTCCGTGGAACTCCGCGTAGCTCCACTACGCTGCCCGCCTCCACCCCCCCTATTAAGATATATCTTAAGAGTACATTAAAACAATTAAAAAACCACTTACCTTAACCGCGGCGTCCCAGGGCGGCCCTCCTCCTCTCTTCCGCCGCATTCGTATACAGCTTAAAACTGCGCAAGTGTGCACGCCCGCACATGCGCATTTCTCGCAAAGAAATGCGCATGCGCGGGTGTGCGCGTATGCGCAGTTTTCTTAAGCTGTATACGAATGCGGCGGAAGAGAGGAGAAGGGCAGCCCGGGGACGCCGCGGTTAAGGTAAGTGGTTTTTAATTGTTTTAATGTACTCTTAAGGTATATCTTAATAGGGGTGGAGGCGGGCGGCGGGCCAACTTCGCCCCACTGCGGAGTGTACGGAGTTGTGCCTACTCCGCATTCTCCGCGGAACGCGGAGTAGGCACAACTCCGCACACTCCGTGGGCGGAGCAGAGTTCTCCGCCCACGGTTAGAGGGAATCACAATACCTCTTCGGCATGGGAGCCGTATAATCATTTTGTTTAAAACATTTTGCAGCTCTCATATTGGTTGCTAATACACCAATAGCAGCGATGGTTACTCGATTTAAAAGCCAACCGGACTCCGTGTTCTCAACCGTTTCCAGCACTTGATAAAAGCAATCTCGCCGAAACGCGTTGTGGAAGAAACAGTGGACTTTTATTAAATTGTTATTTTTAGTAAATAAACCCCGTGAGTGATCCAAATTGCTTGGTAGTTGTTGTGTAACAAGGGAGTTCCCGTCCTCGCTGTGGATCAAAGCACCCGTCCTGAGTTCGGAGCCTGCAGATGGGAAAAAGTACTATGAGATTAACTAATGGCTTCTGAACCACCGCTGTAAGCTGTTCCAGTTGCCCATGGTGGGCGCAAGTTATACAAACCTGGGGTGTCACCGTTATTGAATGGGCACCCGCTGGCACGTCTTCAGGTTCAATCCAGTGGCTGTGACGAGGGGTTAAGTTCACGGAGTGCCTGTGAACCCTGAAAAGGAAGTGAGAGACTATATCATCATTGGGTAAAGAGTGCTGTGCAGTATTGTGACCCTCGTATATTTCCCATCGGGGAAGGATCAAACATTTGTACCATTTGGGGTCAACATCAGATTCGATGAGGGAATCACAATACCTCTTCGGCATTGCAGCCGTATAATCATTTTGTTTAAAACATTTTGCAGCTCTCCTATTGGTTGCTAATACACCAATAGCAGCGATGGTTACTCGATTTAACAGCCAACCGGACTCCGTGTTCTGATCCGTATCCAGCACTTGATAAAGGCAATCTCGCCGAAACGCGTTGTGGAGGAAACAGTGGTCTTTTATTAAATTGTTATTTTCAGTAAATAAACCCCGTGAGTGTTCCAAATTGCTTGGTAGTTGTTGTGTAACAAGTGAGTTCACGTCCTTGCTGTGGATCAAAGCACCCGTCCTGAGTTCGGAGCCTGCAGATGGGAAAACGTACTATGGAGATTAACTAATGGCTCCTGAACCACCGCTGTAAGCTGTTCCAGTTGCCCATGGTGGGCGCAAGTTATACAAACCTGGGGTGTCACCGTTATTGAATGGGCACCCGCTGGCACGTCTTCAGGTTCAATCCAGTGGCTGTGACGAGGGGTTAAGTTCACGGAGTGCCTGTGAACCCTGAAAAGGAAGTGAGTGACTATATCATCATTGGGTAAAGAGTGCTGTGCAGTATTGTGACCCTCGTATATTTCCCATCGGGGAAGGATCAAACATTTATACCATTTGGGGTCAACATCAGATTCGATGAGGGAATCACAATACCTCTTCGGCATGGCAGCCATTTAATCATTTTGTTTAAAACATTTGGCAGCTCTCCTATTGGTTGCTAATACACCAATAGCAGCGATGGTTACTCGATTTAACAGCCAACCGGACTCCGTGCTCTGAATCGTTTCCAGCGCTTGATAAAGGCAATCTCGCCGAAACGCGTTGTGGAGGAAACAGTGGACTTTTATTAATTTGTTATTTTTAGTAAATAAACCCCGTGAGTGCTCCAAATTGCTTGGTAGTTGTTGTGTAACAAGCGAGTTCCCATCCTCGCTGTGGATCAAAGCACCCGTCCTGAGTTCGGAGCCTGCAGATGGGAAAAGTACTATGGATATATATATATATATATATGTATGTGTGTGTATGTATGTATGTATGTATGTATGTATGTATGTATGTATGTATATTCAGTGAAAAAACCAAAAGTTACAGAAACTTTATAGTTAGGCTCAGATTTCACTTGTGCAAAACATGTGAAATTCTGCAGTTATAGTTACCTGAGTTAACTATAACTTAGGCCCCCGCAATGCACTGCTTATGACCTCACATATTACATCACTCATCACATGGTCACTGGCATCACTGATGACATCTCAAATGACATCACTAATGACATCACCGGGGAAACCATCCAGTGAGTGTAAGTGTTTTTAAGAGTTCATGGGTGTTAAACATATATACTAAGGTACTGCAAAAGTTAAAGTAGTATAGTAGGTGTACTACTAATGAGTGGTACTGCTTTTAATATATATCATGTGAGTGGCTATGTGACTGTGACTGTATGTATCCTTGTGCATATGGGTGTGTGAGTGGCTGTATTGGTGTATAAATGGGTGTGTGAGTAGCTGTGTGGGTGAGTGAGATGCTGTGCGAGTGGCTGTATTAGTGAGTGAGTGGGTGTGTCAGTGGCTGTATGGGTGGGTGAGTGGTGGTGTACATGGCTCTATGGGTGGATAAGTGGGCGTGTAGTTACTGTATGGGTGAGTGAGTGGGTGTCTAAATGGCTGTATCAGTGACTGACTGGGTGTGTAAGTGGCTGTATGGGTGAGTGAGTGGCTGTTTGAGTGTGTGTATGGTTAAGTGAGTTAGTGTGTAAGTGGCTGTATTGGAGAGTGTCTGTGTGAATGGCTGTATGGGTGATTGAGCAGATGTGGAGTGCTTGTATGTATGTGTGAATGGGTATGTAAGGGATTGTGTGAGAGTGTGAGTGAGTGTGTGAGTGCTTGTATGGGTGAGTGAGTGGCTCTGTTGAGAGGCTGTATTGGTGAGTGAGTGTGTATATGAATAAGTAGGTGTGTAAGAAGCTATATGGCTGAGTGTGTGGCTGTGTGAGTGGCTGTATGGGTGTGTGTCTGGTTGTATGAGTAGCTATATGGGTGAGTCAATGGTTGTGTGAGTGGCTGTACAAGTGAGTGAGTGCGTGTGTGAATGGCTCTATGGAAGTGTGAGTACTGGTATGGGTCTGTTAACGGGTATGTGATGGGTTGTGTGAGCGGGCATACTAGAGGTTGTATGGGGTATGAGTGGGTGTGTGAGTGGTTCTGGGGATGATGTATTCAGTAATGTCATCAGTGGTATCATTTGAGATGTCATCAGTGATGTCACTGACCATGTCATGAGTGATGTAATATGTGAGGTCATAAGCAATGCATCGTGTGGGCGTAAGTTATAGTTAGCTCAGGTAACTATAGCTGCTGAATTTCACTGGTTTTATACAGATGAAATCTGAGCTTCGCTATAACATCCCTGTAACCTTTTGTTTTATCAGTGAATTTCTGAGGTTATTTTCATGCTATTTCCTAACTATAACAACCCTGTAACTTTTTTTATTTTATTAAACATTTTATTGAGTTTTACAATCACACAATTAAAAATAACAGCATAGCTTTGCAGTGCAAGAGTCAAGAAAAACAAGGTAGAACAGCATCTACATGGTTAAGTATCCAAGTGCACATTAAACAAGACCCATATAACAATAGATACATAATCCGTACAATAGGGAAGAAGCAGAGTAACCAGTTATTGTTTTTTTAAATGAATTTCTAAGGTTTTTCAAAATCTATTTCCTAAATATAACGTCCCTCTAACCTTTGTTTTTTTAAAGTGAATTTCGATGTTTTTTTTTAACTAGTAGCCGTGTTTGCACAGTGGTGGAGAAAAGGGGCAGGACCCCTGACCAGCTCTCAGGAATCCTGCTGTGTCAGACTTACTGGAGGAAACCAGAGGGCTTCTGAGCCCCCAAGAACCCTCAGCATCCAAGAAGACTTCATCCCCCAACCAGCAGTGTGCCAGGAGGTGTGTTTGAAGAGTGGTGGAGAAAGGGGGCATGGCCTCCAAATACCTCTCAGCAATTGCGCTGTGTGAGACTTAATGGAGATAACAGTAGGGCTTGTTGGCCCCCAAGGACACTATAAAGCCAAGGGAACATCATTCCCCAACCAGCAGTTCACAACGAGGTGTGTTTGCAGAGTGGTAGAAAAATGGGGTGTGGCCTCCAAAGACCTCTCAGCAATTCCACTGTCTGGAACTCACTGGAGGTAACAGGAGTGCTTGTTGGCCCCGAAGGACTCTCTGCAGCCAAGGGGACTTCATCTTGCAACCAGTAGTGAGCTAGGAGGCGTGTTTGCAGAGTGGTGGAAAAAGGGGGCGGGGCCTCCAAAGTCCTCTCAGCAAACACACTGTTTGGGAATTAATGGAAGTAACAGGAGGACTTGTTGGCCCCCAAGGACCATCTGCAGCCAAGGGGAATTCATCCCCAAACCAGTAGAGTGGGATGGTGAAAGGAGGCAGGCAACTTGCCAGTCTTTTTTATTTTTTTCAGTTTTTATTTAGTCAGGTAGGGGGGCTGCATGGCCCCCCTTTCCCTGTGCCAGTTTCAGCCCCGGGGACCCCATCCACCGGGGCCAGGCCTATTTTGAATGGGGGAAGGGGGCCGTGTGGCCCACCTTTCCGAGTCGATTTTGGCCCCAGGGACCCCATCCCCCAGCCTTTAGTTATATATTTAAAAATAAATCCCCTGGGGTCCGTCCATTTAAAGATGGGGGAGGAGGCCATGAAGCCCCGTTCCCTGGGCTGATTTCGGCCCTGGGGAACCCCATCCCCTGGTGCCTGGCCTCTTCATTGGGGACCTCGGGGGACCCTTAAGGCCCACGTGGTCCCTGCTGGCTCCCCCCTTCCTGCAGGAGCTGGTATTGCTTTGAGACCCAGGGAGGTGCTAAACATGCAGCTCTCTGGATCTCAAAGCATTTTGTCTGTTTCCCTGCTTGTTTGACAGCGGCCAGCGAAACAGACAAATGCTCCGCTTTCAGCAAGTGAGAGCATTTGTGAGCTCTCGCTTGCTAAAAGTGGAGTCTTTGCTGTGGCTTGAAGGGAAGCTCCCACCAAGCCACAGCAAACTGCAATGTCCCGGGGTGGGCACCCCGGTACATTGCAGGAGCCGGCCTTGAGCGGTGGCGGTTCACAGGGTCATGTATGGCTCTAGGAGGGGGCCCCACGGCCACCCTCCAATGTTTACTTTAGCCCCAGGGAGGTGGTGGTCCCCGGGGGTGGGGGTCCGCAACAGACCTCTTCATTATTTTGTTATATTTACCCCAGGGAGGTGGCTGTCCCCTGGCCTGCGGAGTAGTCAGTGCAGCCCCTGCACTGTATTAAATAAAGCCCCAGGGAGGTGGCAGTCCCTGGAGCTGCGGGTGGGTCAGCATGACCCTCCCGCACTTCTGGTTGAAGTGTTGGCAGCCAATCAGATTTCAGCATGGATCCACGAATTCTATGCAAGAATCCGCTGCCCTAGATATCTATATTTTTTGCCCTTTAACAGCTCTAAACCTACTGAACGGATTTACACCAAATCACAAAATGCATGCTCTGCATAACCAAACCTACCTTTCTGCCAAATTTGGTGTAATCCCGTCCAGCGGTTCGGGCTGTAGTCGTGTTCGTAGGCCCTATGGGAATTTACATGGGAAAAATGCATTTTGGGTAAGCCTGGGCAAAGCACTACGCTACGCTCGCGTAGTTTGCGAAGTTTGCGCTACTTCGCACTACGCGAATTGCACGTAGCACTGTGCAAACACGCGTAGCGTAGCGTAGTGCAGCGGTCATTTTTTGCTTGCTCACGGTCCTCAACGTCAAGTTGGCGACCGCGAGCAAGCAAAATGACATCCCGCAGAGACTTTTTCCTCGTTCGCGATCAGCAACATCAAGTTGCCGATCGCGAGCGTGGAAAATAAACCTCCCGGCGAGATTCTCAATGCGGGGAGGTCAGGTTTCTCATTGCGAGTGGTCGCGTATGCTCGCGACCGCTCGCGATGAGAAACTACCAGTCCGCGTTGAGAAAGCTGCAGCTCGAGTAAAAATCTACTCGAGCGGCAGTAAAAGACAGCTCGCACTGTGCAAGATGCCGTTTTCAATGATTGCACAGTGTGGACAAGCATCCGGCACTGTGCAATCATCACGAACAGCGCACTACGCAGTTCGTGTAGTGCTCTGTGTAGCTTGAGCAGTGCGAAGTGCACTTCGCGTAGCTTCGCGTAGCGCTACTTCGCGAACTACGCCCAGGGTTAATTTTGGGACCCTCCTTTTTTCATGGCCTCCGCTTGATGGATCACCCCAAAGCTTTCAACACAGCAGCTGGAACCACTAAAGTATACGTTTTGAAAGTTCCACGAAGATTCATGAAGCGGCGCCAGAGTTATTGGCAAAACAAAAAATGTTGTTCCTATGGAAACTAGGTCCTAAATATATTTTACATTTTTTGCAGATTTGGGATTATTTGCAGAAAAAACTGCAACAGGTGGTATTAGGTACAAATGCTGTGATTGAAGCAATTAACCGTAGTGATAAGTTCGACAGTCTCTAGATGTGTTTTTTGGAGCTGCAGGAGGATGATTTGGAGGCCCAGAATCTTAAATGGAATACTATTTAGGTCAGGGGGGTGGGATCCTGCAGGAAACTATAGGGATTGCCGGGAAAATATTGATTTCTTTCAACCTCAGGGCACTGCTCTTTAAAACTATCTTTAACGTCTACCACACGCCCACAAAAATGCTAAAGTGGGGTGGTGCTAATGATGGCAAATGCTTTCGCTGTCGGGCAGACTCGGTCGACATCCTTCATATGTTTTTTACATGTTCAAAACTGAACCAACTCTTTTTAGGAATAGAGACCTTTTTAACTAACGTGACTGGCATAGAAATCACGATCATGCCCATTGCGATGTTATTGGATCTGTCAAGGGGGTCTGTGACCGGCCCGGATACATTGCAAACTAGTTATTTGATATTCATGACAACCGCCATGGCCCGGCTGTGTATAGCCACCTCTTTTCTGCAAAAAGAATCCCCTTCTTTTGAGACATCTGGAGCAATATTTTATGCTATTTTTAATCTTGAGTACAGTCTATACTCCCTTAAAGGACTTCGTAGACGGAAACTATGGTTAAGGATTTGGGGATCCCTGCTCGACCAGATGAATGCTGAATGAAATTTGTTTTTAACATTTCTTAAGTTTTATTCCTTTTTGGTACTGATTGCTTTCATCTATGTGATGCTGTCAGTCTCTAAATCTGCTTAAATTTTCTCTGAATTATGGTATTTCTTGATGATGATGATAAGCTACTTCCTGCACAAAAACAATCTCCCCATGGCGCAGGCAGCTGTTTGTGCGCCAGCGCTGGGGAGAGCACAGGAATGCAACATATCATTGTAAATATGTCGCATTCCTGTGCTCTGAAAGTGCTGCAGCGTGGCACAGCCAGAGGGCTTGCGGTGCCGTGCTGTGGCACTTTCTTGTAGATCTGCCCCAGGATATTTAACTCCACCATATTGACGAAACTTTCAAAGATTAGCCAATGATAATCTTAGTTTTTCATTATTCCATAAAATTGAGAGAAAAGTGAGTCTTTTTTCTCAAATACTGAAGAAGGAATATTAATTGGGATCCCAAAAATGGTATAAATAATGAGGGAGTAATCATCAATTAAATGGAATCAAATCTGCATCACCAGGAAAAATATAAAAGGTTCAATTTAGCTGTAACCAAATTCCAATTTTAGCAGATGCTTAAAATGAAGAGAACATTTTTATTTGATTAAATTGGTAAACTATTTACCCAAACTTTTTATTTTAGACGAGCCACAACAGAAAACAGAGGAGTCAAACATATGCATAGTACAACATTAATTGAAAGAAGTTCCTCCATTTATCAGCATAAAATGTATCACCAGAAACTTTGGAGAAAGAATTAATTTCCTGTAAGAGAGAAGATACTGAAGTCTCTGAATTGGACACAGAAAGAAGGGCATCATCAAAATAGGCTTCCAAGTTTAATATCAGGATTCACTCTAATTTGGGTAAGAAAAGGTTCCAATGCCAAAATAAATATTAATAGAGAAAGAAGACACCCTTGCGTGGACTCCACTTCATAAAGAAACATAACTAGATGTGAACCTATTATTTTGAATACAAGATTGTGGAGAGCTATAAAGTAAAGAAATCATGGATAAGAATTGTGGACCAAAATAATACCATTTTAATGACTCAAAAAAAAATTCCAAGCCTACTCTATCAAATGCTTTTCTGGCTTTAATATTGACCAATGTTAAAGGGTATTTAAAGTTAATGGCTTTGCTCAATACATCACAAAAAAAACTACATTGCCAGAGGATAGTCTCGCCTTAATCCTGATTGTTCCTTGCCAACAAGTTTATATAAGAAGGGTTCTGGGCAAAGTGACAAAATATGTACATACAATGGTAACAAGAGAAATAGGACTTTAATTTTTACAGATATTTGGGTCTTTGCCATCTTTTGGAATTAGGCATATAAAGGCATCCTGAAATGTTCCACTAGTGGAACCAATAGAAATAAAGTAATTAAATTAAAAAAATGAGAATAACATCTTGACTAGGGGCTTTGGCTCAATTTAAAATGGAAGAAGCTTTAATCATATTCTCCATATAAATATGTTGTTCTGAAGAAGTAAAATCCAAAATCTTTCAAACAGACCTCTGAACTGAATATAAATAGGATTTAGTATCTGAAGAATTAGGAGAAACCTGTGGAGAATAGAGTTTTTCAAAGGGTGTGATAAATTTATCACCAATATCCTTATCTTTATATATGAAAGTACAACTACTATTTAACACTCACTTCACTTAATTTGTTCTCTCATATTCTTAGAATAAGTGGCTAAATATATGCATGCTTAATTATGACCCCCCTAAATTTGCACTATAGGAAAGTATAAGTGTTTTCAGTGGACATCTTATTGAAATCTAACTTTGCTTTAACTAAGGGGCTGATTTAGAGTTTGGGGGACTGCGTTACTCCATCACAAATGTGACGGATTTCTCGTATGCCATATGGCAAGTCCATTATATCCTATGGCACTTGTAATACGGCGGACGGGATATCCGTCACAATTGTGACAGAGTAACCCCTCCGCAGAACTTGAAATCATGATCTAAATCCTGAAGAACTTTTTTTGAGTTTGATGTGTAAAACTGGTGCTGTAAACTCTTTATCCTATCCCAGGGTAGTTTATCATCAAGAAGCAATATCTTTTTCCTCTTTGACACAAAAGCAGCTGCTTTGAATGCAAAGATTTAAGTATAATAAAAAATTAAATAACACAATTTTGAAAACAATTTGTAAAAAGTGAATGATTCAAAATTGTGTTATTAAATCTCCAACAATTAGAATGTCTTTGATAAGGAATTAAATCAATATCTGTCATCTCTAGAGCATGATCCGAGATCAGTAAGGACACAATTTTCGAGTTTACTAAATATTGGACCAAAGGTTTTGTAAGGAAAATATGATCCAGCCGCAATGGTGTCTGGTAATGGTGGGCGGTAAAAAAAAATTAATATTCACTCAAAGATCAATGCTACATCTCCATTAGTCCACCAATGCCATTTGTTTAATGGATGAGCCAAATTGTGCATTTTGTTGGGGAGAAACTTAACTGTGGAATTTCTGTCTGTAAAAGGATCCATAACTTGATTACCCTCACCTGCCAAGGTAAAGTATTGGTCATCAATCTCTAGTAATATCAGGCCAAAATGTATACTCATTCTGAGTGGATGTGTTGTGGTCTAATAATATCACCTAAATATTTATTACACAAAATGTTTGTACCACTTTTCTTTTTTAAAGCAGGAGACACCAGGACCATTCCCAATGATCCTCTCTAAAGCTCCTGTGCCTCTGTAACTGATAAATTTGTTTCCTGTGATAAAACAATAACGGGTTTACATTTTTCTTGGTGGGAAAGAACTCTCCGCCATTTAATCGGATTATTTATTTATTTACCTTTTCAGGCTATAACCCTGAACTATGCAAATTAATAAGAGCTTGTAATAAGCTCTATAAAATATGTGCAAGAGACACAAAGGAAAAAAAGAACGGAAGAGTTGGCAGAAAATCTATTTCTTAGACACAGTCTCTGAGCTTGTTGAATATTTAACTGTGTGGAATCTGGCTGCTCTAACTTCTTAGGAATATAGGAGGCAAACAATTACATTGGATCATTTCCTTCCATTTCCTCTGGAAGACCACAAATTTGTATATTATTTCTCCTATGCATGCTCTTTAAATCTGGTGAGCAATTTAATTTAAGTTATTTCCTTCTCCATGAAATTAATTTTATTAGTTACATCTTGAATATCACTTATATTTTGTTCTGCTTCCCAGATCCTTTTTTCCAAAAAAGATAATTTCTCATTTGATATTTTGCGAAGGTCTGTGTGTCTCCCTAATGTGAGGAAGGAGGGATCTTATGTTATCCAATAGAATCTCCATAAAAGTAGTTGAAGTGGATTCACTAAGAAATTGAGAGTTTTGTTTCAATCTTTTTTTAGCTGGCATATAATTAAATGATTTTGTTAATGGAAATAGTTTATGAATTGCAGAATGTAGATGCTCATGGTTCAATGTCAGTGAATAATTCATGGTGGGGCATGAATCTAAAGAGACCTCTTTGTTTTGAGCCGTAGGAGATATTTTAGTTGGGAGCTTAAGATGTCTTGCCTTCCCCATATAAAGAGAGTAAGTAATGCAGCAAAATATTGCAGCAACAATAACCTCAGAGAGAAGAATAAATAATGGTTGAATGAAATGGTTTCCAAAAAATACCAAACATTGCCAGAGAAAAAGTAGGCAAGGTACATATGACAAGCGGTAATAACATGTTCATATATGAATTGAGCCGAAACAAAGCATTAGAGACTATGGAAAATGTTCACTGAATAATTCAAATGCTGACAAAAATTGAGACTTGCCATAACTTGTTAATTTGATGGGGCATGCCTTACCAGACCGCAGAACAGATGAAGAGACGTGTGTCTTCTCTGATGTAAAATGCCCACTGTGACTCGACATTGGTCAGAGGAAGAGTGTCATTGAAAGAAATCAAGAGAAAGGTCCATCTGGTGTTCAAAAATGCACTCTTCCACAACCCAGCATCATGGCACTGTCAGCAGGGTTCCTATGATATCATTCCAAGAAGGTTGACTGGTATTTTAAATCGTCTGTGTCTGGGAGCTTCACAATTAAGTCGCCATCACCAGCGACATCATAGCCACACACCTCCTTTTGACTTCTTTAAAAAAAAATGGAATATATCGAAATAAGTGTATAGGCCAAACGACAAGCAAGTGAAGATTACATTATTATCCAACTTAGGGGCTGATTAGGATGGCGGGCGGACTTTAGTCCGCCCGTCATCCAAGCGGTAACGGGACCGCCCGCCTGCCAGGCGGTGGTCCTGCACCCCTGATGATGATGCGACCGCCACCGCGGCGGTCGCATCTGGCAATTCAGCATTACGGCGGGTGCTGCTGGCTGCAGCACCCGCCGCAATGTCCAATGGCCATGTTGTGCATTTCCATGCATGACGTGGCAGGCACCGCGCGGTGCCTGCCACCTTGTGCATGGAAATGTAGGGGGGTACCTTTGGTACCCCCCCACCCTCCCAGGGGCCCGCAACGGGCCCCCAAAGCAAATCCCCCCCAGCCTGTCCCTGGCGGCATCGCCGCCATGGAAAGGCCTTTCAGGACACGCATCCTGATATGGCTGGCGGTGCCTGCTAGGCACCGCCACCATATTAGTGGCCCAAGTCCGCCCAGCCGGCAATCGTAACATTTGCCGACCAGCGGAAAAGCGGCAGACGCACTTTGCGTCCGCCGCAATACCCCCCGCCATCATAATATGGCGGGGGGTATTTCACTGTAGGATGGCGTAACGATCGCCATCGCCGGCCCGGCGGTGGCGATCGTTACACCATCATAATGACCCCCTTAGTACCAGTCACTGAGCCAGCCTTGAAGGATGAAACACTAAATTAATCAGCCTAACTGTCAACTTATAACATTCAAGTTGTCTCAGAATCCATTATTTGATGCATTACTGGCGGTGTGAATCTAAGTTTGTATGGACTTTATATAGAATAAACCTATTAATAATGCAACAGACCTTAGAAATCCTGGTCACAGTAAGAGGGTACAGAATAGACAGAAGGTAGTGGCATACATGAGAGATCTTGAATGGGTGAGGCTTTCCTGAAACATAATGGGCAGCAGGTGAAGAGATGGAACCTGCTAGATCTGCACCTACCTGTCAATCCATCAGAATAATTTTGGAGTGAACAGTGTCCGAGCAGCTCTGATTGGGCACATTTTCCAATTGTTGGGAGTATTTTATTTTGGTAAGACATAAACTATGATAATCCTCTAAAATCCAAATTGTCCCATGTTCTTCCCCAGTCAAAAATGTAGTGTTCTGCACACGTCAGATATATATAACATATTTAGCATCAGTTCATGTAAAGTGTGCACTGGGAAAAAAAAAAATGCTTTTCATTAAGTGTCCGACTGACATTGCAATGGAAGTGGAACCGCCTAACTAGTAGTCGGCGGTTCCACTCCGAGTATTCCAAAGTGACCGCCAGCACAGCGGTCGGAAATATGCCTTTTCCAAATGCAGCTTGTGGTACAGACTGAAAAAGGGCCGCAGCACAAGCTGCAATTGAAGAAGGCATATTTTACACACCGGTGCACCTTGTGTGGTGCCTTGCACACTGCGCATGGATGTGTGGGGAGCAACGCATGTGCCCCCCAGGTCCCATAGTGGAGGCCCAGGGTGACAGGGGCCCTGCTAGGGGGCCCCAAAGTCCCTTTCCATCTGCCATTTCATGGCAGTTGGACCGCCATGAAAAGGCAGAGCGAAAAGGGCATTGTAATCCCTATGGCGGTGCCTGAGCAGGCACCGCCCCTATTGTATGGATTTTGGTCCAACCGCTGCCCTGACGGGCTCCTTGAGCCCATCGGAAAAGCAGCTGTGAGTTCCTCCGCCCAGTTACTCCTACCACCGGTGTCAGACCGCTCCTGTAGATGTTGGTGGGCCCACCAACCAACGGCCTGTTGGAATAAGCCTCTTTGCAACATAGAACCTGTGGTTCTGTGGGTCTCAATCAAGAATACCCATGAGGTTAAAATAGATGCCGATCTTTATTCTTAAAGAAAGGTGCTAGACAATAAATCGATAAAGTGCAGATGGTGCAGTGCTCATAAGTGCAATAGTGAGACAAGTAAAATGTGGTACATATACACATCGTTGGTATCCACGCTTTCAAATATTCAGTCCAGTGTGAAAACTGATACAAACATAAAAACAAATTCAATATTAGATATTCCCCACTCCAGGGTTGACATTTCGACCCACAAGCTACTTTCAATGGGTTTCTCCGGGACAAAACTCCATCAGACAAAAACATCTCTATTTATTACTGTATTTATCCTGTCCTTGAAGATTGAAACCTCTACAAGTAGAGGATAAATACAATCAAAGTGAAGATAGACAGTGGCTGAGGTAGCCTGACTTATTTCCCACTGCTGTATGCTGCATGCTTACTCATCTGCTGGTAATGTTTAACTCTAAGACTGGGACAATGCTATCCATTGCTTAATGCATGCTTCCTGACCTCTAAAACGTGGCAAAATTGGATTAAAACCAGATTGACTCATTTAACTTTGCTATAAGAACATATTGTATGGTGCAGAAATACCGTCCTGGCATGGAAAGTTAAATGCCACTTGTGGACTGCAGCACCTATTGTGCCATCTACTATAGCATCAGTATAAACATGGTTTCAGGTCTACCCTATGTAGCCTGACAGCAGTAGCATGAATCCTGCTGCACAGTGCTGTAAAAATCACACTTTTGACAGGTGGGAGAACCTGATTTTAAATATTAAATAAATCATCCCTAAGTGCCCCTTGCTACCCACAAGTTAGGGTGCATAATATTTAAGAGTGGAACATGTGTAACATTAATAATGACATGTTCACCCAATAACTTTTTATGAGCTGGAAACTCATAAAATCGTTTTGTTTTGCAAGTCCTAAATTTGAAGCTAGGGTGATCTCCTCTAGAAGCCACCATGCCAGCCTGTGAAGGAAGCACGAAGCTTTAATGTGCACTCTAAGAAAACTGTCAGAGTGGGAAAAAAGCCAGCGATAGAAAGAAAAAAATTCTGTGAACTTGTCTACAACGATAGTACAAAGTACATGGGGAAGGCAGGAAAAGGAAGTAACTACTAATATGAATCCAGACCAACACCCAGGAGTGTCACAACGCACTGGATGAAGTTTTCTACTGATTGAAATGCTGTGTTTTAAACTGGAAGGACTGTCGGGCCCACAGGAAGTACATTCCTTATACTGTATTGGGACACTTCTGTTATAAGCTATGGGATGGTGGCCATGATGGATTGGGGTCAGGACTTCTTGCTCCAATTCAGCCCCTGCCAGGAATGTCCCCCACATCTCAGGACCAATGCAGCCCTAACTATGTGCTGCCAGGGAAAGAAGGCAGGCAGTCGGTAGAGTCACGCACCACCAGTAAGTTTCTTCGAGGGTGTGTCCCTCGGGCGCACCCACTAGTCACTGCAGGATCCACTTAGCGAGTGCATCCTGCAATGACTTGGCCCAAAACAGCATTGTCACTGCTCAGGTTGTACCTAGTACATAGGGAAAGTCAAAGTATATATTATTCACTTTAATCTATAACTTTTGACTTGTACCAGCTACAGACCACATTCAAAGGCTTATTTTTATATTTAACAAAAATCCCATCTAATGGTAAAGTTGAATTTTATTAAAAATATAAGAAATTTAACTTTTAGAAAGTTACATTTACCTGGCCCAAAGGTGCAGGAGGTTAATTTGCACTAATTCTCCAGCAACTGCCTAGCCTGCACATAACCAGAATTAGGTGTGTGAAAACCACTGCCAGAGCAGAAATAATGGTCTGGGAGCAGGGAGGTGTTTTCTTCCGCTGGCAGTAAGACTACTGGCGTGGGACGAGTAACCTAATTTACTTCTAAGGGGCCTTCGCTGTCACAAGTTAATGTTAGTTGACAATTTGGAAGGCCCCAGATTGTGTCCCCTTCGTCAGGCTAGCATCAAATCCAGTGAGAGAAAAGCTGCCACCAGAACCGGTTTGAAGTGACCATAAAGGAGGGGACTGAGCATTACCCTGGCCCAGGACCTGCTTTAGCGCTGGTGGCGCCCGGTGCGACAATCATTTTTAGCGCCCCAACACCCCATGACCGTCTCTTCATATTCTCTCACCACCACCAGGCAAAAATGCCCCTCATCTCTCCAATCATGCGTTATTACTAAACATAGCGCCCCCCCTGAGGTCAGCATTACCCTCCACAGATCAGCACCCAGTGCGGCCGCACCAGTCACACAGCCCTAAAGCCTGCCCTGCCCTGGCCATACCTCTGGGTGAGCACACAGACTCTGTATAAGGGGAGGAGGTTTTCTCCATCTAGGATTTACAGAGTGCGGAGGACTGTGAGCTTGTATGCAATAAGGCAAATAGGAACTGTTGAAAAAGTGAGTAGTGCTGCCCCTAGGAACTTTCACCTCATTGGTTAGGGAGTGCCCAGGGTCCCCTACTCAGAGGATGATAAATCCTACAAAGTGGGATCTTCAACTAGCATTCTCAGAGCACTTCCTGGACCTGCGGAAGAATAGAAGAGGACTGGGACTGCTGTCTGTGACCTGTGAGGAGCCCTGAAGGTTGGACCTGCTCCCCTTTGTGCCCAGGATGAAGATGAAGGATCCAATGGTCAGTTGGCTTACCTTCTGTGTGGCTACAGTGACACAAAAAGCTAAAAGATGCCTTTTGGTCCACCATTCCCAGTTGACAGGTGGCAACTGGAACTTGGACAGGATTTTGCAGATGGCCTCTGCCTGGCACTTTGAGAGTCTCTACTTTAGCTGCCACCTCTGAAGTCCTAGGGGGTTAGAACTGTACTCCTCTGGTTACTTGGGCACCAGGAAAAAGCTTAGAAACTTTTGAAAACTTTGCTCCCAAGCACTAGAGTCAACAAAATATATTGTAAAATGTACACAACCGGCAGTTTCACAGTGTTGTATTGATTTTTAGATTCATCCCCCTGAAAGGTCCCACCATCTCTGAAAAAGCAACAAAGTCTCTTTCTGCTTTGGGACTTAAAAACTTTTTCAAACAAAAACGTCAAAAGCTCAGGAGCCCAAGCAGGACAAATCTGCAGCGGGTATCCGATTGGCAGTTCCACAGCGGTGGCTACACTTTCAGATTTGTCCTGCGGGAAGGCAACATTTTCTTTTTAAAAAATGACAAAGTTCCTGTTGGACCTGATGGTTTTCACCCCAGGATTTGCATGGTTTTCACACCAGCATTTTGCCTTCCAGCCTCCTGTTTTTGCTGGGTTTGTTTTTTGCTGGTGTTAAGACTCTGAACACTATACCACTGCTAATCAGAACTAAAGTGCTTGTGCTCTCTCCTTTGAACATGGTAACATTGTCTTATACCTGAGTGACATACTTAATTTACTTGTATCTCTCTAGTGAAATGGTTCTACACGTACACAGGGCTTCTAAATTAAATACAACTAGTGAGCCTGCAGCACTCATTGTGCTACCCACTTAAGTAGTCTTTTAAACCTGTCTCAGGCCTGCCATTGTAGCCTGAGTGTGCAGTTTTTAACTGCCATTTTGACCTGGCAAAGTGAACCTTTCGCCAGACCTAACCCTTTCTTTATAATGCATATAAGTCACCCTTAGGGTAGGCCCTAAACAGCTAAAAGGGGCAGGAAGCATTCTATTAAAAAAGATGGACATGTACTTTTAAGTTTTACATGTCCTGGTAGTGAAAAACACTCAAATAAATTTTTCACAATTTTAAGCCCTACGTCTCCTATAGGATAACATTGGGTTACCCTATTAAATGTAAGAAGTAGTAAGGTTTGATTGGGAGCAGGTGGGAAAGTTGTGTTGGGTGTCTGAGGAATTGTAATGTAAAATTCACTTTAATGGCAAAGTCTGATTTTCAGTAAAAATTCTGAAAATACCCCATTTAGAAAGCTGGCATTTTCTTGTCTTAACCTATTTGATGCCTGCAGCCTGGTTTCCTGGCTCACATGACAAGGTGTAGGTGGCATTTAATCTTTGTGTATTGCTCCCAGACAATGAAACAAGGGAGCATATATGTTGGCAGTATGGGCCATGACTTGATGAGGGGGAGGTGCTGCCACCTACCACACTTGCACGTCACAAAGGCTGTGCCTGAGCACACTCACATAGGGTTTTACACTAGTCTATTGTGAACGCAGACAAGCTGGGGCCAGGACAGGGAGACAGGAAATTCCAAGCATCTCTATAGGTGGAAGCCTCCAGAACCTTTTCTTACTTCAAAGTGGGCACCAGGTATAAATATTGGACCCTCAGACCCAATTCTTCAGTATGCCACTGGACCTGTGGAAGATTCAGAAGGACTACTGTTCTGTTTGATTGAAAGGACTGAACCTGCAACTTGAACCCAGGATCCCCAGAGTAACTTTGACATCTACTTGGCTGGCCTTCTAATGAGAGACTCAGGGACAAAAAGGCTTCAATCACCTTGAACCCAGCACCTGGACTCTGTCTGCTTTGAGTCCTACGCCTAAGTGGTGCCTCCCTAGTCCCTGACCCTTGGAAGTGGGCTTAAACGTGCTCTGCCATCCCAGGTGTGAAGCAGAACCAACTCAGCGTGATGCATTTCCATTGCAGCCACATCAGAACTGCAGTAGCATGATGCATCCCATCGCATCCCTGATGCCAAACCTTGCATCACAGCCCTCAGTCTCCTCAGAACCGCCGCTACATGCTGCATCCTTAAAGCAGGCTTTTGCATCCCAACCCAACTCATTGATGGCATCTCTGATGATGACCCAGTACTCTGCATTGCAGCCCTACAGCTACTTTGGAACCATTGGTGCGCAATGCATCATCGATGCAGGACTTTGCATCACAAGCCCTCGTCGACCGCATCTCGACAACAACACAGGACTCTGCATCGCAGCCTCATAGCTCCATGGAACTGCTGCTGTGCGATACATCATCAACATGGCATCACGCACTGCTTAGCACACCAGGATTTAAGGTATTTTTGTTCAGTGGGCCTAACTGGGCACAACTTGTCGGCCTTTCTGACATGGAAAGGCTATTGTAAAGTGACTTTGGGGGCCACTAGCAGGGCCCCCTTCGCCCCTGGCCCTCCACTATGTGGCCTGGGGGGGACCTATGGTGCCACCCTGAACATCCCTCCAGAGATGTTTCAAAACATCCATTTTACAATGGCAGCTTGTGCTGCAGGCCTTTTCCACCTGCCGCACAAGCTGCCATGGTAGAATGGATGCTTCTGACCTACGTATGGGCGGTTGCATCCTAATTCTGCAGTCGGAACCGCCGATCTATGGTCGGGCGGTTCCTTTCCACAATGGTGTCCGACATTGTAATGAGGCCCTTTGTCTCTAAGCTAAACCTGACTGCTTCGTGCCAAGCTAACAGAGGGTTAAGCACAGGTTAATTTGGGGCTTGCTTATGTTCGTATCCTGACAGAGATTGTGGTTTCTGCTTGAGTAGAGTTTCACCCCCCTCAACCAGTAACCCAATTTCCAATAGTCCCTTTTCGGACCAGGACTTTGAAACCTTTTCAAACTTTTTTACTTCCAGACTTTCACCAGAATCAGTCCACTTGGTGTATCTGACCAGGGTTCCATTGCGGCCGGCTAGGTCCCAATCTACCGCTCCCATAAACTATCATTGGCGCTTTGTGCCATTTGGTGCTATTTTCACTTACATCTTTAAAAATTCCTATTTTCGGTATTCCATATTGGATGTTGTCAGTTTGGTCTTATTTTAAGCATAAAATTAGAACTGGTTACCAAATTTTACTTTGCTTTTTGTGACTTTTTCTACTGTGCATGCACTGCTTCAATACATTACATATTGCCTGTAATTTAATCCTGACTGCTTTGTGCCACGTTATCAGGTTTATTTTCTTTCGTTTGAATGACATCTAGTAGTTGTGGTCTCATCGTTAGAGGTGGACGATTGTTCACCCTAAATAATAATCCACTTTCGTACAAAATAATGTTTAATGAAATCAAAAGTTCATGGCTAACACCAGACGAAAAAACAAAGCACATTGATTTTATAGTAGTTATACTGCTTCACAATAAGAAAGGAAACAAACCGATTTTACTTCATGCCTACGTATTTGTATAATTTCTTGTTATGTAAACACTCTGTAATGGAGCAATCGCTGCTTGTTTCAATCTACATTCTGCAGGCTGCACAAATGGTGCAATTTTTCAGCATCTGCTTCATATAATTTGCGCCACTGCAACCTTCCCTTTATTTGCTACCTGTTTTCCTCATTCACTCAGTTCAAAATATGTCTCTACGGCACACCATGGAGCCCTACTGTATTTTAATTTATAATTTCACTAATGGCCAATCTGGCACAGTCCTGGTTATGCTGTAGCACAATAGGTCATAACCGGTCTAGACTATAAAAGCTTTTTATATACCTGTTTTATGTTGACATTGCTGTAATCCAATGATTATGCTAAATTCACCATTTATTTTCACATTCTATTAGCATAATCCTTTCATCATTAAGGGGCTGATTATGATGCGGTCAGAAAAGGCTCCGACTGTCGATCGGATCCTTTCCGACTGCATCCTAATATGTCAGTTGGATTTCTTTCCGACTGCCTCATTAAGATGGAGGCGGTCGGAAAGGAATCCGATCGGTCATTCCGACTTGCTTCTGACGGGCTCGGAGTATGCCAGTCGGAATGCGGCCAGTAATCCCAAGGGCAGCTCTTTCCGCCCGAGGGATTACGATTGCAGATTTCAACAGCCTTTCTGTGCCGGCCTGTCCGACACAGAAAGGTTGTCGGAACTCGACTTTTGGGGCCTCCAGCAGGGCCCTATAGGTGCACGGCCTCTGGGTGGAGGGTGAGGGGGCACTTATGGTGCTCTCCTGTTGATCCGGCCAGAATACATGCTCCCATTGTAAAGTATAGGCATGCGACCGAACAGTGTTCAGTTGCATCCTAATCAGTCAGTCGGGACCTCCGACCGGGTGTCGGCCGGTCCCTTGACCGAGACGATGTTGCGCAGAGGAAACTCCGCCCGACATCGTAATGAGGCCCTCAGTACTGCTAATGAATAATCATCAGTGGAGTAACTCTAAGTGATTGGGCCCCCTTGAAAAATATGAAGCGGGCCCCTGAGTCTACCATAGCTCTCAGAGGTTCATTGGACTTGGGCTTAATGGGAGCCCCATGACTGTTCGGGCCCCCCCTGCTCTGTGTTATGCCCCCAATAATCACCTTCCGAGTAGAGCACCTACTTGAAAATTCTTGCCTACCATTGTATGTAAGTGGAATTACCCAACTACAAAGCAAAAGTGAGCTGCACAGAGGTGGAGGAAAAGACACCATACAACATTAGGCATTATTGGGGAACAGATCGTAGAAACCTGGGGGCAGCGGGTTACAGTGGAAGGAGAGTGTGGGAGTGTTGGGGAAAAGAGGGGGGAAGATCGAGCTTCACAAAGTGTGAAGTGGGGACCAGGGAGGGTTAAGGTTGTGAGAAGAAGGGTCAGTTATAACCTAGGGTACAAGTTAGATGGAACAGTATTTTGTGGAATAGCAATTTCCTGCGACAGTAAAAGACCTTGCAGCAGTGTGGCAGCCAGGACTTAATGTGTGCCTGTGTTTGGCAACCACAGCATTTAACTACACCTACAGTGGGCTCCAGAGATAAACCTTTGGCCCGTACATTTAAAGAAAATATATTAGGCACTGCCCACTTAAAAGCTATAAAGTATAATTGCACCAAGAGACAGGCCCAGATTTACTTAGATATTACGCAACGCAGAGCAGCAAGGGAAGTGGCTGTGCTGCGTTGTGTGAGAAGGAGAAGGCAGAACTGTGCCATATTTACAAAAGTATGGCACAGTTAAACCCTCTCTTTGCTTTGGCATACTTTGGGCTGCCTAGTACCAACACAGACACCCATGGTGCCAGGGTGTCTGTGTTAAAGTCTGGATAGTTTTTGTGCCAAAAATAAATATCCTTATAGGCTTATACCTCTTTGTATGTGTGCTGCAGATTACAGCAGACATGTAGAGGAAGTAACAAGGAGTTATGAAGATATTTCTCCTTATTACGCCAGCCTAGAGTAGACACACCATTTTGATACACACCCATGTTTAGAAGTCTTTGTAAAAATGGGTTTCTGTCAAAAACATGGGTGAATTCATAGAAACGCCCATGCTTGACCCATGTAATGCCTATCTGATGCCAGGTAAAGCAAAGCAGCAGTATGTGCTTCTTTTTTTAACAAAGCCATGAAAAGCAACACAAATTGAGCTTTTTGTGGCTTTGTAAATCCCAAAATAGATGTTGCATCCTAAAATCTTAGTAAATGGATTCCACAATTAATAATCAAAGTAAATCCAGATGAAACATTTAAAGTTACTCATAATATTGCAGGATTTAATTGTGTACAGTATGGACTGTCAGAATTCGAAGAATAGAAATGGATAAATCCTCAAAGATCAAGATTTTTTTTTTGCAGTCACGATAATATTATACATAAAAATGGCAAGCTGAATCACAAACAACTTTGGGGCATATATATGAGTTTGTCATACAGTGCAGCATGGCAAGTCACCTTGCTGTGCTGCACTGTGTGACAGGGAAAGGGCAGGAATGCACCGTATTTAAAAGAATATGGTGCATTCCTGCCTTTTCTCCTGCACTGGAGATGTTTTGGCTGCCTAGCACCAACCTAGGCACCCTTGCACCATGTTTCAAGGGTTCCTACATTGTAAGTAGATTGTTTTTGTGCATGAAGGGGCACCTTCCCACACATGGCGTTTTTCTTTTTCTTTGTGTGCTGCAGCACACATAGAAAAAGCAAAAGCAACAACGAGGATAAATAAAAGTATTTCTCCTTGTTTTGCCATTCTAAAGCCTGCTCTTGCATGGCATTAGTTTTTGGCGCTGCCTCAGATATACACATCCTTGTAAAAAGCAATGGGTGTTGCAGTGGAACGGCCACAGCAACACCCTTTGAATGCCCCTTTCACACAGATAACTGCGTGAAAGGGTACCATATTTAGAAAGCGGCGTTAAGCCACACAAAGTGGCTTAATGCCACTTTGTAAATATGGAGCAGGGCATTGAGCCACAGGAACAACGTTAAAAGTGACGTTCCTGAGGCGCAATGTCCTTGCAAATATGCCCCACTGTGTGGCTTTTTAATAATTTTGATGAGCAAATTCTGTGCTCATGAATTCAGATAGCCATGTTTTGAGGTTATAGGTGTTTTGTAGACATACACTGATGCAGAGGAAGTCTGATAATGTATTTATTATATGTAGCAAATCAATTATTGTGGACAGAATCATTAGCGCTGGAATTCTCCTTCGTAAAAATGTCATTATGTGACTCTTTTGTAGCCATGAATGTAGTAACCCTATTTTCTGACTGGTTGCTACATGAGTGAGAAAAGAACTATCTCTTATTTAAAGACTGAGTGTGTTAGTTGAGGGCACTAAACACAATACCCGTGTTGTTTTCTACAACTAGTAGTCAATGGCTTAATGGCTAGAGCTGTCGACTTTGGAGCTGGAGAATCAGATTTGAGTCTCTGCGTCGGCTCAACATCCTGTGATTCTGGGAAAATTGCTTAATCTCCCCGGGCCTACCAAAATGAATGTGTCCTTGTGTAATGTAACTGGTGCTCCAATACCTTTGGGTCGAGTTTGCGCTGTATAAAACTGCAAAAACAATCTAACTAAATTGGAGACCATACAGAACTTGGCTTGAGCCAGAGCCAGAGCCCTCATCAGGATCCTCACGGCTGCATTGCATTATAGGACACAGAGCAGATTGATTTGTCCAATAGAAAGGCCTGTACATGCAACATTATCATAGCTAAAATGTACAGAGTTCAAATCCTAGACCACAATATAAAAGTCTATGGGGAGTCAGGCCCCATTGTCTCCAATGAAAAATACATGCCCACACCTTCTCCTATCTGCATTATGTCGCTGGGATATTTTTTTTGACCAAGTGATGAAAAGTCAGCTACAAGCACAGCTTTTATGTGGCCTTGTTGGAGACTCTATCATGCTTCATCTCTCCTGATTGACGGGCTTCCGAGCGTATGAAAGGTTCTGGGTCATGGCAGATGCAGCCGGGGCTGAATGAGAGGAGGGCACGATATGAGGAGGAAGATCTTAACTTTGCACAGACCCTCTAGCTCCTGACATCTTTGGGGGCGGAGGGGGGTGGGGTGAGTTCCTCTTGCTGGAGCTCCGTCATTCAGGGTATTGAATGCTCATTTGGCAGCAACAATAGCAACAGGGAGACAGTATCAGACTTTGATTCAATTTCAGAAACTCTTTGGGGGGGCAGAGGGGAAGGGATTTCTATTTTTTGCCAGCGTATTCCTTTAAGGGTTAAAAAAGTGCACAAACTCATAGGATTTCAAGTTTGAAACGATTTTTTGACCCTGCTCAGCAAACTTTTTTATTTTACTGAAAGAAATTTACAAAGTGAGAAGAAAAAAAAACTGATTGTCCTGAAATAATGGGAGTTTTCTCTCTGCATATGGAGGTCCCCGTTTGTCTTCACTTCCCGGATTGCCACAATTGTCATGTCAGTCCCAAGCAGTGAAATCCACAGACAGTTGTCACATCCTAAATAGAGATGAGAAAACCCCTACTTTTTGCAGTTCTCCCATACCATCAAACCCTAAATTAACCCCCTAAATCCATCGTTATCATGAAAATCTATCTTGGATCCGGCCCTCATAGTCGTACGCCAGGCACCGCTGGCTAAAACTGAGAGATGACCTTGTAAAAGTAGAGTTAGCAAAATATATTTTGTGAATCATTTTGATGAATCCCAAAATCAGTAGTGCTGCTCTAGATGCCGCACAATAAAGAACTATAATGATCACTTCAGAGGGAATTAACAGTATTACCGACTAACAATAAAAAAAAACAGCAAGTCGTGCAACCTGTACTGCAGGTCTCCTCCAGTCTTTTTCCTGGTGCTGATATTAATGAAGAGTGAGGTGCATTAACTGGTACACTATCGATGGCCATAATGAGAAATCAATATGTCTTGTAAGTCTGTGATGAGGCAATTCTTAAAATAAATGAGGTAATCATTATAGTGTATGTAAGGTTAAGGGAATAAGGGCCACCGGGATGGAAACCAGAGCATTCATTTTGGTGCAATCTTCACAGAAGACAGGCTTGTTGTATCTTGTTAAATTCGCCATAAGGAGATACAGAGGGGCATATTTATAGTGTGCATACAACGTGCGAGTCGCCCAACAGTGAAACAACATTCTTATCCTCACCACCACCCCTTAGGCACCATAGAAAGACATAAGGCAGATAGTTGGTCATCACTGCGTAGTCTTTTATTATACCTTAAAGCGGAGTAATGTTTTATTGTTCTTTGACTGAAACACTTGTCCATTTATTCAAGGCATAGGTAAAACCAAACAACACGTTAGCCAAAAGAGCAAAAGAGGTAGGTTATTTCCATTCCAAGGAATACATTCATTTCCAAAAGATATTATTTACATTCTAGGCATGGCCTTAGCCATCCAGATATCGAGACCAGCACTTCGGCAATGAATCCCCCTGTGCTTGCTGCGCCAGCAGGCCCCAACTTGCACTGTTTTATCCGTAGTAACTTTCAGTCCTCCATCCCACAAAGAGGAACTACCACCAGGGCACTGCTTACGCCTTGGCCCCACCGGGGTTCCTGAACACCGGACACCCCCTCCAAAGTTTAACACACTCACCGGCATCTCGGGTAGGGCAGGAGAGTCCAGGACCACCAGCAGGTCAGTCCCCCCTCCCGCCAGCCCGGAGCCCCCATTGAATGCTCGCCCTGTTCCAGGGTCAGCCAGTCCATGTCAAAAAGGAGTCCACACCATTTTTCTTGCCCAGGACCCCGCCAATCTAGTCCTTATTCTTAGGGATGGGTGGGTGGGTAACTTGTTGCTGGTCCGCCGCCTCCGGGAGCTGCTGGAAAGGACAAAGAGGGTTTCCCTGCCTCTCCCGCCGCTTTTATCCTTGCTGAGGGGCGGAAGACGCCCCTTGCGCCCTTTGATGGCGTCGAGCTGGGGCCGCCCGCAACTTATTCGCTTCCAACCCCCCGACCTCTGGAAGGACAAAGGACATACATAATGCGCCGGCTCCTGCCCGAGATGCAATTAAGGGTGCCACACCCCTAGGTGCGGTTGGCACCGATCATAGTGTGCATACAACGTGCGAGTCGCCCCACAGTGAAACAACATTCTTATCCTCACCACCACCCCTTAGGCACCATAGAAAGACATAAGGCAGATAGTTGGTCATCACTGCATAGTCTTTTATTATACCTTAAAGCGGAGTAATGTTTTATTGTTCTTTGACTGAAACACTTGTCCTTTTATTCAAGGCATAGGTAAAACCAAACAACACGTTAGCCAAAAGAGCAAAAGAGGTAGGTTATTTGCATTCCAAGGAATACATTCATTTCCAAAAGATATTATTTACATTCCAGGCATGGCCTTAGCCATCCAGATATTGAGACCAGCACTTCGGCAATGAATCCCCCTGTGCTTGCTGCGCCAGCAGGCCCCAAGTTGCACTGTTTTATCCGTAGTAACTTTCAGTCCTCCATCCCACAAAGAGGAACTACCACCAGGGCACTGCTTACGCCTTGGCCCCACCGGGGTTCCTGAACACCGGACACCCCCTCCAAAGTTTAACACACTCACCGGCATCTCGGGTAGGGCAGGAGAGTCCAGGACCACCAGCAGGTCAGTCCCCCCTCCCGCCAGCCCGGAGCCCCCATTGAATGCTTGCCCTGTTCCAGGGTCAGCCAGTCCATGTCAAAAAGGAGTCCACACCATTTTTCTTGCCCAGGACCCCGCCACAGGGCGAGGAGCTTACTGGCGCTCTCGCCCTCCCCCTCCCATCACTTGTTCACCTGACCCAACAGCCATGGCTTCTAGGGCCGTCCGGATAACACTACGAGCACTTTCTTAGCCAAATGCACACCCTCCACTAGATATAGCTCTGAATTGTATGTCTGCATCAGACTGTGCCTGAATTGGCCGCAGGGTTGCTTCAGTCAATAACTCAGCGACTGCATGGTGCCATTTCTTCACCGATTTGTTCCCCGCTTGTGTGGGCGCCCCATTGGCCCAACACTTAACAGGAATTATGCCAAATATGGCCAAAATATATAGCCGTGCCCGGCAAAAGTTTCCTCACCCATAGAAGAATGGAGAGTAATGCTTCCTTAACCCCCCTCCGGCCAGCATGGACCATGCCATTACCTCCCGAATGAATAACCAGCGCGTACAGGATGTGCATGTCGCCCACGTCCCAGGCCTTCCCCAAGTGATTCGACACCCATTGTCTTCTGTGAAAGAATGGCCACGCCAGCCTCCCTGCGCCCGTAGCCGCCCAAAAACTGTTTGCAATTAACTCTGCTAAAGAAACCCACTCCGGAGGGGGGGAATTCACAACCCTATTGCGCCATAGGGGCAGAGTTAAGCTCCCGGTCATCCCCCATTTAAGCTAAGTTGGATCTTGCATAGCACTCCCAACAAGATGACTTCCATCTGCCTACCCTTTTTATTGCTTCAAAGGACAAGCCCATAGAGGCTGCTATTGGCTGCGGTTGCGGCAGCCCCAATGCGAAGAGAACGGGACGTGAAGGGCGAGGTCTCCTCCCCCCACCACACCAAGACACGCTTACCTACACGTGTGAACTGAAAACTAGTCAAATGGGAACCGTCTGCATGCCATAATAGCCTGGAATCCCTTCCTCCTGGACGCATCTGGAGGAATGCTCGTAACCCAGTCACCGGACAATACGTGACCCTGGAACAGCCCGCATGAGTACCCATGCTCCCTTCCCCAACGGGTCCGTCTTTGACCTCCTTACTCTGATCCGTAGCATGTCCTTAGGGAACCCAGCATCATCTAGGTAAACCCCCCCCACTCTAACTGTCTTTGAAGCGGGTATAAGTTCTGTAATTCTGAATGCCCCAAAAAAGGCCAAAGAATACGCTAAGCTTACACATACCTCCAAGACCTGTAATAATCTACTGGCCTCAAAGGGCCTCCTCCCCCCTTTAAACCCGGGGACAAGCGTTCCCCACCTTTTAAGGCCCGTCGGGCCCTGGGATCCTTGGTGCGATCCGAAACCCCTTCCAACCCTGCAGAGAGAGTAATTGCCGCCAGTTGTCTCTTAGTCATAGACAAAGATTCCCCGCTCTCCTTCTATTTAACCACAACTAAATGAGAGCACCCCCTGTGGTGTGAAATTCTCAAACCCCCCGAAGTCCCTGAAGGAAGTCGTCTATGTTTGCCTCACCCCCCTCGCACATACTCTTAGTCTTGGGGGCCAGGGGGGGCAGCTATCGGATCGGGCGCAATAGGGCACCCAGCTTCCACAACTCCTCCGGAAAAACCCCCCATCTGGCCGTCTACTTGCGGCCATAGTGCTCTGAATCCTGTTAACTTAGAACGCGACAGGGCATCGGCAACCGAATAGTCTAAGTGTGCTGTTCCAACCATGCTGTTCTTGTGGCCAATCATCCCTACCCCATAAATGGTAAGTGCAACTGGGAGGCAAGTACCTCAACTCGACCCGACTTCCGAAGACCCGTGAGGCCGTCACAAGGTATGGGGGCGTGGGGGCCAGGACCGGCGGATTACCTACACCGATGCCCCAGTGGTCCCGAGCCTGCTCGCCTCACCACCCTTCCGCACGCCCCTAACTTTGAATTACGTACTCTCCTTTGACTTCTTTCTTTTAGCACTCGTTTCATGCTCCCTGGCTCGCATCTATGGACTTTTTACCGTTTTGACTTTTGCCCTGCCCGACTTTTGTTCCTGATCACCGCCAATGACCCGGACCCGGACCCACCATCTTGTTTAACCTATGTCCTTTCCCCCCTTCCCCTCCGTTTTTCCCCCTGACGATCCTAAAAAGTATCTCTCCCTCTTTCTGGTCTGTCTTACTCCACCCCACCCCGGCTCCCTCCTATCCCCGCACCCTCTCTCATAACACTATTTCACCCCCTCTACCCTCTCTCCCACCCTTTTTGATCTTTCCACTATCCTTGTTAACTCCCTGCTACTCGATCTTTAATTACTTCTCCTTTACCCCATGTTAATCGCTATGATGCCTGACGCGTGAATCGAACGTTTTTCTCTTGTCGCCCGTTCTGCCTCTTCTGCCCCTCCCCCTCAGGCTCCCTTTCCCCCTCCCCCTCCTATCCTCTCACTCAGATTTCTTGTCCCCCCCTTTCCCTCTCTGCCTCCCTTTATTTGTGCATTCACTCTGAAATTTTCCGTGAAAAATGTTTCATTTATTATTGTTGTAAACTCGCTCTTGTTCCTTATGTAAAGCGCTCTGATACCTTCGGGTCTAGCCAGCGCTATATAAAACTCAATAAATACAAAAAATACAACAACAAAAAAACTCCTTCTCTCAAAGCAGGGGTCCCATGTGCCACCAACCTATGCCTAAGTGCGCGCCCTAGGCAACTGTAATTGTACTTGTCTATCGCCTATCACCCCCGCCTATGCATCAGCACTGCCCTCTTCTTGTGTATGCTAAGCAGCTGGGAATGAATTCTCCCTTGGTATTTGTGGCAGGCAGATACCTGATAAAATGCGTGCGTGAACCAGTCCCAACCACTGCCCCGCCTAGTCGTTCTGTTAATCAATCAATCATGTCACTTATAAAGCGCACTACATACCCGCGAGGGTCTCAAGGCGCTGGGGGAAGAGGGGGGTGGTGCTGCTACTGATCGAAGAGCCAGGTCTTGAGGAGTCTTCTGAAGGCCAGTAGGTCTTGGGTCTGTCGGAGGTTGGTGGGGAGGGTGTTCCAGGTCTTGGCGGCGAGGTGGGAGAAGGATCTGCCGCCGGCGGTCGTTTTCCGGATGCGGGGGACTGTGGCGAGGGCGAGGCTGGTCGAGCGTAGCTGGCGGGTGGGGGTGTAGAAGCTGAGTCGTCTGTTGAGGTAGGCTGGTCCGGAGTTGTGGAGTGCTTTGTGTGCGTGGGTGAGGCGCTTGAAGGTTATCCTCTTGTTGACAGGGAGCCAGTGCAGGTCTCTCAGGTGGGGTGTGATGTGGCTGCATCGGGGGATGTCGAGGATAAGACGTGCAGAGGCGTTCTGGATGCGTTGCAGCCGTCTCAGGAGCTTAGCCGTCGTTCCTGCGTAGAGGGCGTTTCCGTAGTCCAGCCTGCTGGTGACGAGGGCCTGGGTGACTGTTTTTCTTGTTTCGGTGGGGATCCACTTGAAGATCCTGCGGAGCATTCGGAGGATGTTGAAGCAGGATGAGGAAACGGCGTTGACCTGCTTAGTCATGGAGAGGGTGGGGTCGAGGATGACCCCTAGGTTGCGTACGTGGTCAGTGGGTGGCGGGGCTGTTCCCAGTGATGTTGGCCACCAGGGGTCGTCCCAGGCTGAAGGGTTGGAACCAAGGATGAGGACCTCCGTCTTGTCCGAGTTCAGCTTCAGGCGGCTGGTCCTCATCCATTCGGCGACGGCCTTCATTCCTTCGTGGAGGTGGGCTTTGGCGGTGTGAGGGTCTTTGGTGAGGGAGAGGATCAGCTGGGTGTCGTCGGCGTAGGAGATGATGTTGAGGTTGTGCTGTCGGGCGTCGTGGGCGAGGGGTGCCATGTAGATGTTGAACAGCGTTGGGCTGAGGGAGGAGCCTTGGGGTACGACGCAGATGATCTTGGTGGCCTTGGATCGGAAGGGGGCGAGGCGGACGCTTTGTGTTCTGCCGGAAAGGAAGGATGTGGTCCAGTCCAGGGCCTTCTCTTGGATCCCGGCGTTGTGAAGGCGTGTTCGTAGTGTGTGGTGGCAGACCGTGTCGAAGGCGGCTGATAGGTCCAGGAGGATGAGGGCTGCTGTTTCTCCGTTGTCTAGCAGGGTCCTGATGTCATCGGTGGCGGCGATGAGGGCGGTTTCGGTGCTGTGGTTGCTGCGGAAGCCGGACTGGGAAGGGTCCAAGATGTTGTTCTCCTCGAGGTAGCGGGTCAGTTGTTTGTTGACGATTTTCTCGGTGACCTTCGCGGGGAACGGGAGCAGAGAGATGGGTCGGAAGTTCTTGAGGTCCTTGGGGTCTGCCTTGGGTTTCTTGAGTAAGGCGGTGATCTCGGCGTGCTTCCAGCTTTCCGGGAAGGTTGCTGTCTCGAAGGAGATGTTGATTATTTTCCGGAGATGGGGCGCGATGGCTGTACTGGCTTTGTTGAAGATGTGGTGAGGGCACGGGTCTAGCGGTGAACCGGAGTGGATGGTGTTCATGATCTCGCTGGTGTCCTCGTCGTTGATGTTGGTCCAGGAGAGCAGGCGGTTGGTGGTTGTGGGGGCAGTGGTCTCGGTGGTTGCCGGGGCGGTCGTGGTGTTGAAGCTGTCGTGGATGTCGGCGATTTTGCGGTGGAAGGAGGTGGCCAGTGAGTCGCATAGGTCTTGCGACGGCTGGATGTCGTTGGTGTTGGAGCTGGGGTTGGAGAGTTCCTTCACGATGTTGAAGAGCTCTTTGCTGTTGTGTGCGTTGTTGTCTAGGCGGTCTTTGAGTGAGGCCCTTTGGCGGATCTGATGAGGTGATGGTGATTGCGGGTGGCGCTCTTGTGGGCGGCGTGGCTGTCCGCTGTCCGTTCGTGGAGCCAGATCTTCTCCAGTTTTCGGCATGTTCGTTTGGAGGCCTGGAGGTCTTCGGTGAACCAGGTGGCTTTCTTGCTGGTGTGGCTGTTGGGCGGATTCTTGAGCGGGGCGAGGGTGTTGGCGCAGTCGTCGATCCACTGTCTGAGGTTGCGGGCGGCGGTGTCGGAGGGTTCGGCGGGTGGGCTCAGGGCGAGGGTTGTGGTTAGCTGGTCTTCCGTGACTCTGCTCCAGCAGCGGCGAGGCATTTGTTCGGTGCGGTGGTGCGTGGTGGGCTTCCTGTAGGTGAAGTGGATGCAGTGGTGGTCAGTCCAGTGGGGTTCGGAGGTGTGGTTGAAGGAGACGTGTGGGCTTGCGGAAAAGATGGAGTCTAGCGTGTGGCCGGCGGGCGTGGGTGGGTGTAGTCACGAGCTGTCTGAGTCCGAGGGTGGCGAGGTTGTCGATCAGGGTGGTGGAGTTGGTGTCCTTGTTGTTCTCGAGGTGGAAGTTCAGGTCCCCGAGGAGGATGTAGTCCGTGGAGGCGATGGCGTGTGTGCTGATGAAGTCAGCGATGGAATCGCTGAACTGTGGTCGGGGTCCGGGGGTCTGTAGATGAGGGTTCCTCTGAGGGTGGTGTTGGGATCGGTGTGGATCTGGAAGTGCATGTGTTCGGCGGTGCTGAGGGTGTCGTCGGTGTTGGTTGAGACTCTGAGGGTGTTCCTGTGGACGATGGCGATGCCTCCTCCGACTCCGTTGGTGCGGTCCCTGCGGGTGATCTTGTATCCGTCCGGGATGGCAATGGCGATGTCGGGGGCTGAAGCGGGATTCAGCCAGGTCTCCGTCAGGAATGCGATGTCTGGGGAGGTTGAGTCGAGAAGGTCCCAGAGTTCGATGGCGTGTTTGCGGGCGGAGCGGGTGTTACAGCATATAGATAGCGATACTAACCTTGGACTGCCACTAATCTCCTGGCAAATGCCATATTATAGCATTATGAGTAGCCAAAGCGATTGGTGTGGATCTCCAGCATCCTTTTTCTAACAGTAATATCAATAAACCGCACGCTATGGAATTCAAATTGTTTAACAGGGCAATAGCTGCTTCTGATGAAGTGAAACCATTGTTTCGACCTTTCAGCAAGCGAATCCCGCCACGCGGTCGACCCGCGGACGAGATCACCATAAACATATCGACAAAGAAATGTTTTGCCTCAGGGATGCCACTGAAAAGTTGGGAAATCGTTCAAACTACCATCCCAACCCAGCAAGAGGTCCCTACTAGGTCACAGCAGCCCAGCCATGCCTCTCTAATACATTACATAACGTGTATATTTGCATAGAGCACCTTCACCCCCCAAGGGGGGGGACACCCTGGCACTGAATAACATATGCTCATTTTCACCAACTCAACGGGACAAATTTTTCAACCTCGGAAAAGAGGGAAGGGCAATTGTACTCACCGGGAATTGAATCTGCGACCATGAGGTCGAACGCAGGCCCCTGCCGCGGATGCATTAGTCCTCTAAGCCACCAGACCTGGCTTGACGTGGGAGGTAGCCCAAAGGTGATTTTTCTCGGACAAACTACCTTGTGTAGGACTTGCGCCTTACTGATACACAATCTCATACCAATTGTCCACGACCGCCACTCTACCTTATTGCCTGGCTTTTGATGCGAGATCAGACAGGTATTTATGGCCACTATTTAAGAACTAAAGCAATTTAAAAAGAATGCATATGCCCCATATGTTATGCACTCGCGTTCTACTGAAAAGCAGCATTTTAAAAAGAATGCATATACCCCATATGTTATACACTCGCGTTCTACTGAAAAGCAGACTGCCAGACTGCCCAAAGGTATTGATTTGAGCATTACCCTCCTCTTAGCCTTGTATCTATTTACAATCAGGATGCTTAATAGAATGAGATAGTCATTCAAGGAGCAGCACGGTGCTGTCTTCTACCTCATTTTTAACATTAACCATTCTCGGGGTTTATAAACCATAGACCCTGCAAGCCCCCGCCGTCTCACCTCTATCTTCCACACCACGATACTATGCTTGCATAGTACTTAGCATTTTGCAACTACCTGAAAAGCCGCTTACCCGTTTATCACGTGTCACCTATTCCCAGGGGCCCATGCCCTGGTATAGGTATAAAGTGAGTTGCTGCCTGCTAAGCCTCTCCTGCAGGCCATGGTCCAGGCAACCCTGTAACAAGTACCTTCATGCCTGCTTTTTGATGGATTTGGAGAATGACCAGTGCATGGCTGGGTCTCGGCAATTCCCAAATCCAGCAATAAATTTGGTGTCTGGAGGATGGCATACTAGTTCCTGTATTACTCCGCGGAGCCTGCCTGCCTGGCAAATTGCCTGCCAACACGATGCTATTATCATTAAGGCTTGGCACCCACTGTCATGCCCACTGCGACCACGGTGGCCTATCCCTTTCCGAAGAAATATCACTGCACCGGAATAGACTTAGTCTACTGCTACACCGGAAGAGATCTCGTTACCCTGGAAGACCTATGAGTCCTGCATGTGAGCCAAGCCTACTGGTCGTGTGGTAAGTCTGTGTTTTCCTATCCACACGCGCGGCTCCGTGTGCAGGAAGTATGATGAGCGGACAGATTGAACCGGGCCCCTCTGCACTCGGGCATATAAAAAAGGGGGGGAGCACGGGCTGAGGCTTATTCTGCCACGTTTACACGTTAAGGTTGCCCCTTTCTCATAGCCAACTATATGACTACTACCTCTGTGTTTAACCGCTTCCATGCTCATGACGAGACCAGCTCGTCACGAGTCACAGTGGAGCTGTGCTCATGACGAGCTGGTCTCGTCATAACGGCTGCGCGCCGCCCACGCGGGATTAATTCCCTGCCTGTGCGGGAGAATTAATGAGTGGGCGGGGTTGTGACGAGACCAGCTCGTCATGAGCACAGCTCCACTGTGACGTGACTCATGACGAGCTGGTCTCGTCACGAGCACCACGGCGCCGCGCTCACCCCCGCCTCCCCGAGGGGGAATTACCCCCGCAGGGAAGGGGTTAAACTGGGCTCCGCTCGCTGCACAGTAACATCCCCGCCCGAGTCATGGCCCAAAACCAACCCTACTGATACCATACGTGACCTCGGTGCCTTACACCATGTCTCCCGGCACTCTGACGGTCTTCGGTATGCTCTTGCCTCATGCTGCCGGCTGGTCCACCTCCTCCGGATATGCCGTTCGACTTCTTGCAGCCGCGCTGCCGCTATCTCCGCGAGGTGGTCCCGATATGCAATGAAGAGAAAAGTAAAATTAAGTCATTTCGAGGAACAATGTACATATTGTGCTGCAACACTGTCTGCTGCGAAACCTATGGAGCCATTACTGCCACACCTAGGCAAAACCCCGGGGCACCGGGGATACTTTATAGCCTGCGTCCCATCACTCGTGCCTCTCCATTTTGCCACACCAACACAAATCGCGGACACTAGCGGTACCCGCACCCTGGTTTCCCTCCCCCTTTCCCCTCCCTCCTCCTTCCCCCTTTCCTCCTCCTCTTCCTCCCCCCCCGACCATTGAGTGCCCTGATCTAGCGGGCTCTCACCCTTGAGTCTGTAATTTTGCTCACAATTTTGCCTGTACGCCATTTGCGGCAACAGAAGGGATTTCAATCCCATTCGATTTTTATCCCATTCGGTTTGACACCATCTCTGGCCCCCTCCCAGCAGATCTGCTTACTTGACGGCATGTCATTTCACAGCCTTCCTTGGGATTTTATCCTGCCCCCTGTCACTAATCTGTAAATCAGGTGTAATGCTGGCATACACCTGGGGTCCTCCAACCTATCGACCAGTTTGTGTTACACCTTTGCCACCAGTCTAATAATCTAGGGGCTTTACCTGTGACCCATAATGATAGCGAATTTGTATCAACATCTTTTCGCTTATATCTAACCATAGGCCACCTGACAAACTCAGTCGCACTTATTTTTCATCTTTATATCCCTCTCTTGGGATTTCTTGTTTTTAATACCATATACCTCTTTTGGCAGGTTTTGGTGCACGTATCACATGGCTAATATGCCGGGATAGACGTAGTGAATTGCGCAACCCACTGTGGTGAGTCACACGTCCTTGTTAACTACACTTTGGTCTAATATGTACATGTGTTACTAGATATTATCATTCAGGAGGTTTGTCACTGTGTGTTTTACTCATGCTATATGTGTATACAGGATATGCATATGGTGATAATCTGTCTTGTGTCTCCAATATAGGTTGTATGCAGTATGTACTGAACAGTCAATATTACTGGTTCAGTATCATACTTTTGATTTATTTACGTGTTTTTAATGTTTTTTTCACGTATTTGCACTTAACCTCTGCAGTAGCTGAACTAACTGACCCTGAAGAAGGCCGCGACACTATCAGGTCTTTCTGGCTGAAACATGTTGGTCTAGTAATCTACACATCTGTCTCGAATGTTGGCATTTGTGTTACCAGCTCCTCACTGTTTTTAATCCTGACACCGGGTAGCTGAATAAAGTTACAATATAGCTAACCCAGTAGCCAGTTTTAAATTTTCACATCACAGCACTGCACTTTCTCTTTTTTACACGCACGCCAAGCTCACATAGGGGTTTAGTACACCCCGCCTAACTCAATAAAAACATCCCTGAGCTCCTCCCTCGTAGAGAGGGGGTTGTAGCCCACGCAAAGACTAGGTCTTTTGCATGAGGAGGCACCCCCATGATGAAGCATGACACCTCTGGTGTGTGAGGTGAACCGTCCTGAAAAGGGAAATCCCCCGTCGTGTATGGCAGAGCATATACACACAGTTAATTAACCTCCTTCCAATCCGGACCCGTGGCTTTTTCTTGTGTGACATACTTTATAGCCACCACACAACGGGCTGATAATGTACGCGTGGTACTCAGCATACCTAGCTCATAACCGGAACTGAAATAATCGGAAAGCATGTAACGCGCGGGCGCGCCGCCAACAACCCAGGGCACCGTGAAATATTTTACTACCCTAATGTCCTGGATTGGTCCTGCTCCCCCTTCTGAAAATCATGCGACGACACGAGCACCCATTCAATTTCCAGCGATCCAAACCACTGTGTGACAAACTGTGAATAACCCAAATTCGCGGAATATTGAGCGTCCCTCGAACATATTTAACATATTCCTCTAACACCCAACTACGCTGCAAAGCCTTCTCCATTACCCCATATGCCGCGAACCAGCCTACTAACCCGCGTTTTGCGCAACTTGTTGCTGGTCCGCCGCCTCCGGGAGCTGCTGGAAAGGACAAAGAGGGTTTCCCTGCCTCTCCCGCCGCTTTTATCCTTGCTGAGGGGCAGAAGACGCCCCTTGCGCCCTTTGATGACGTCGAGCTGGGGCCGCCCGCAACCTCTTCGCTTCCGGCCCACCGACCTCTGGAAGGACAAAGGACATACATAATGCGCCGGCTCCCGCCCGAGATGCAACTAAGGGCGCCAAGCCCCTAGGTGCGGTTGGCGCCGATCAAAAGCCCAACTGTACCGCTCTTGCACCACGAAATGTGGTGCAAGAGCGACACATCTTAAAAATAAGATTTAATGAAGCCACGTAGGCCACATCACGTGGCTGAGTGGCTTCATATTCTTGAGTAAAGCAATGCAGCGCAAATCGCTGCGTTGACTTACTCTGCGCCAAGGAGGCATTCCATGGGCGTTGCGTGGATGTTTCAACACAACATCCATAGATTTTGACGCATTACCAGAAGTGGTAGACCTGGGAATGTGCCAAAAACATACGTCTCCCTAGGTGAGGCTTGACGAGGAGAAATATGTTTATTTCTCTTCGTTTTTTCGAAGCCTAGATCATTAAATAACGACGATTTGTGACTTCTGCAGCACACATAGAAGTAACAAATCACCATTATTGATTGTTTATATGCCGGAAGGGACACCTTCCTGCATATAAACAATGATTCCCTGCAACACAGGTACCCTTGCATTATGGTGCAATGTTGCCTGTATTGGTGCTAGGCAACTAATTTTAGCACCAGCACTAGGAAAAACACAGGGGTGTGCCTTATTATTGTACATACAGTGCATCCCTGCGTTTCAGGAATGTCGGAGAGCGGTGCTGCCAAATTTGGCACAGCTCCGCTCTCCGACATTTCCTTGTACATATGCCCCAGAGGAAGTCAGTAATTTAGAATATGAATTTGGAAATTCACAGGAGAACAAAATATGTAGCAGAACTACTTGGGTTATCAGTTCTGAACCACTGACAGTACCTTTAGAAATTAAACCGAAAGATATAATCCGGTGAGGTTTTCAGAATATCTTCAAACAGTAGGCAATTGCAAAAAATCCTGTACTGAATTTCAGAGGTGGTCAATGGCACACCCCTAGTTTTCCTGAAATCCCCGCTGGGTTCTACTGTTTAGCGGCTAATGAGCCCTGCTCTCTATCTTTACTGTGCTATTGCAAAAAAATGGGCCAGTCTTCTGAAATTAAATCCCGTCACAACCTATAAGGATACATATGGCCTGAATTGCTTCGCCCATTACTTTCATAGTGTGAAAAACAAACTAAAAACTACAATGTTCAACTCCGCACTTGTTTTGGCACAATTGGACCTAATCAGTGCGATGCAGCTCCCGCCTCTTGGCACAACAAGCAATCCCAGAAAAGAATAGCCATGATTTGGCTACAATTATTAATGTATTTGTTTTTGGTTAGACTAGACCTGGCTGATCATTTGCAAATATAGAGGGAGGCTATTTTCTGGAGCATCATTTCAGTTTCCAACAACATTTTCTTGTATTATGTGCTTGAGGTTTTGATTTAATACTACAAGGTGAGAGTGTTGTATTTTCAGATCCGCACTGATCTACTTGGACCGTTTCAGAACACAATAAAGTCGTGTGGATCTCACACTCGATTCATTTTTTGGAGCTCCATTATAGACTTTGCTGTAGTAATCTGCCATGATTAAACTGGGGTGCTGGTGAGGTATATCCAATACCTCATTTGGGCCAGTTGAATTCCTACACAGCCTGAACTTAAGCTTCATATAACTGCTGGGACCTGCTAGGAGAAAGATTACTTAGATTAAGACACACACAATGTCGTTCTTAACTTTCTGAGGAACAGGACCACTCTGATTTCTTGAAGACTATTAAAAGAAAGGCTGTCATTAGAGCTGTTTTATGTCACTGTGATGCCACTGAATTGTAGCTAAATCTCCATTATTGAGGAACAGATGCATCAGCAAAGAACGGAAATATTTTATTTGGTGATCAGGGTTGGTCTGTTGCATATTGATCATTGTAATATCTCCATATTTTTAGAACTGTAGCTAGCGAGTGCTGAGCAAGGACTAGTGGGATCTCACAATGTCCTTTTTACTGTAAAGTAAGTATCCTTGATTCCTACCTAACGAATGTGACAGGTGAGGAAAGTTCCAGTCCTCTGAACGGATCTCATCTCTATCCATGGATATATCATGATCAAGCTTTTAAAATAGCATAGACCAATCTAGCTGGATAACAACTTTGCCTTGGTTCTTGGCAAGAAACGTCAGCATAATTTCTCTAATGTCTGCCAAAGTGTTCTTGGTTTCATTGAGAAGCCTGAATCCTGATTGACTGTTGTGGGTGGAAAATTTAGTGAGTTTTCATGAAAGACCACTCCTTCCATGATTTCTTTTTAGAAAAGGAATGCTAGATGTGGGTGCTGTAGGCCAGCACATTGGAATTCGCTATAGATGTTTTCAAGAAGGTAATGTTATTGCCCAATTCTAAAGTCCTAGTATCCCAGTTTGGTGAAGTGTACAGTGGAGTGTAGGCACACTGAGCAACAGACCTATGTGGGAATATAGCGATTGACATTGGCCAAGTGGGCAAAACATGGAAAAGTATTTTTATGTAAATGCTTCAGCTAAAAGTGCTGCAAACCCATCATTATAGATCATTTGTGCCATTATCGAAGGGAATCATCTTTAGGGTAGTTGGTCTAATGCCATCACATACTGATCAATTTAGTTAAAACTTCTAGGTCACTCAGCAGGAGACAACAAACAACATCAAAAGTAATTTATCTTTATTTAGCCTTATTTTGCCTCTTGTGTGAAATGTAGCTAGATCGCTTTACAAAACAAGCAAATGGTCCATATTGGAATATAATTAATAGATTTAGAGAGAAACAATATAGAACATAATGGTGACACTAATGGTTCAAATACCTCTTTTAAACAGCCAGATAACTACCAAGTAGGAATAGTGTTTAAAGACACATCACCTGATATCCAGGCACTCTGCCACAATGGAAGTAAAAACCCTGCTGGATCAGCTCCTGCTGATTGGTGCTACAGGAGGTAGGGCTGGGCAGCTGGAGCAGGCTCTGACTTATGAGCCTTGCCTACAAAACAATCCAGCAGTGCGGCACACCCGAGGCCCTTGGAATTCTGGTGCTGCGGAGGGCAGCGAAGGAGGAGCCTCAGCAAGTGATGCAGTCCTAGAGGTGAGTGACCTACTGTCCTAGGCCACTGTGGACATCAACGGGACGGGGACTCCAAGGTAGAGAGAAGAAAGCGTGGCACGGTCGAGAGCCGCAGAGACCGAGAGACTTAGACAGTGCAAAGGGCAGTGGGGAACCCTAGGCAAGGAGGGAGACTTGGCTTCCATGGCACCCATGGCAGAATTGAGCATCTGTGGACCGGGGACAGGTATTAATGACCATGGAGGCCTGAAGACTCTGACGGTGCCGGGGGCAGTGCAGGGGCCTCGGGCAGGGAGGGAGCCTTGCTTTTACATGGCTTCCAAAGCATAATTGCACCCCTGAAGATCGGTACCTGGCATCATTGTCCCTGTCCACCGCCCAAACATGACATGCGTGGGTCCCTTTGGAGGAGGCCTAGAAGATGCCTAGCCATGGGAGTAGAAACCAGGTGGAGAATAGTGGGCCCCACAGTGCTCCATTGACCAGCAACCCCTACACAAGTGGACATATTTATATGCACTAAAGCATGGCATCAGGTAAAGGGAGGAAAGAATCCACCATCAAGGACATGCTATTAAAATCCCAAGGTGCTAAACAGTAACACCGCAAGCACCCTTGGTAGGTTGGGGTGCCCAAGTGGGCAAATCACCAGATGAAGTGGAGGCCCCTCTGACCATAGCATTTGGCGGGGAACCTTTTCAGGAGCCCGAGAGAGGACTTTAACTAACTAAAGGAAGATTGAGATCAGGCATCCAGTCGCTGAAACAAGACATGAGGGAGATTGGCAACAGGGTTAACACACAATTCTTAAAACAAGAACTCCTCCTCCTCAGGGATCTCACAGAGGATCTGCAGGCACATATGGAGGACAGTGGAAACAGCTCCCGCAGAGAGAATATCAAAATTAAGGGAGCACCCAGGTCAGCGGATGGAGATGATATTGAGTCTTATGTTAAAAGGCTCACAAGCAGATACTACCTAGCCTCAAAGATGAAGAAATTCACCTCGACCTACACGCCGAGTCTCCAATCCTCCCACCCAGGCAAACTGGGCCTCTGATATTCTGACATACCTCCACTACTTCCACAAAAAAGAGAGAAGCAAAGGGAAGATTGAGTTTGAGGGACATAAGCTAGAACTTTTCCAGGATTTGTTGATGCTTACCTTGCAGAACCGATACAAATTTCACCCACTCACATAATTCTTAAAAGCTAAAAACATCCGCTACAGAAGGGGACATCCATTGAAACTAATTTTCACATGGGAGGGCACTCTCTTCCAGCAGAGATCCCTAACCTAAACTTGCTGCATCCTGGGATTAGATGACCCCCAGAACCAGCTCTGCCTGCTGCACAATCACACCTGGTGTACCTTGAGTGACCTCCAAAAGCTAGTCACTGGAAGAAGGTGCTATCAGCAAGAAAACTCTCGAAGTCACTGGGACATGTTACAGCAGCTAAAAGGCAGGTAGTGCTAGCCATCATAACAAGCATTTGCAATGCAATAGGTCTCGCATTTGCTAGAGTTTAAGCTACTGGCATTGTAAATGACAATGCCTTTTATTTATCTGTTTTGAAAACCAACACATAAATAAAAGGCATTTTCATTTACAATGCCAATAGCTCAAACTCTCGCAAATGCGAGACCTATTGCATTGCAAATGCTTGTTAGTTGATGTTGTCAGTGGCCTCTTGAGAGCGCCAGGATGCACAGGGCTTTCTTTTGGGAATCAGGTTTTGTTTGGAGGTATTGGCTTAAAGTCCTTTTTATATGATTTTTATCTGAATATCGAGAAGTGTGTTGATGACAACCACACTATGGGACTCCGTTACTGATGAGATTTTCCAGCACAGAGCGAATAGGAAAGTTGAGAGAAATGGGTCAGATGTGGGTTTGCCAGAGTGGTGCACGTTGGGGGGAAATAGGAACGGTGAGATGGGCTTTCTCCACATTCTCAAGAACTTTTGCTCTGGGAGCATCCATTTTCCTCACCTGTATAAGATGTATTATAGAAAAAAAGTCTACCAAACTAGCAGATTTTCTGTACTTGTATGTGGACTTCACAATCTGAAGCTAAAGGCAAAGCCTGACGTGAATCCAGAAATGGGATTTGGAACTATAAATGTTGACGTTTCGGGGATGTGACTGCAAATGTTTTGTGAATCAACCCCTAATTTGAATCTTTTGGAAGAATCAATACTCCCATTGCAGCTACCTAATGTAATCAACAAAATCTGGAGAAGTACAATAAATGCAGATAAACCCACCAATAAGCAACTCCAGATACAGGCATCTTCCAAAACATAAACAAACTAGGATGGCAAATAGGAGGTTCCTTGAGGAAAAGATTTCAAAGGCTTCCTTCCAAAAACATAACCACAGCGGAAAAGCGCAAAGTACAGACATGGCAATAAAAGCACCTCAGAAGACAGTCGTCCACTAAAACACAGACCACACAGGGACACCACATGAGTGCTAGGCAAGAGGCCCCACATATAACACAGGAGGCAGACCTCCAAGGTAACATAGCCCGAAGTGGAAAGCACAAGAAGTGGGTTGATGGTCGCAGTCGCACAAAATATATTATATGGGACCTACAGAGTAACTCCAACCAACTAAACTAAAACTGCAAGAGTTTTCACTCTTTCTCCCTCTCATCTTCCCTTTATCCCTCTTAAGCACTGCAAGACAGGATAAGAGCACCTCTGTGATCACACATGCCAACAATATGATTGACACACAGATCTGATTGGAAGTACAACATTGTTCACACCAAGCACTCCCATACAATGTAGCATACAACTCATTCGATAATGTCCTTCAGCACGCTGCAAGCAGCATACAGCACTATAAAAATGTATGTACAATTACAAGTGAACAACAGAAGGTAGGACTGGTGAAGGAAGACCTCCCTAATAAAACAGACAACAAAGTATAGGGGATAAGAGGCATGAAATGAATAATCAAGAAGGCAGACTTAAAATTATTTCTACTTAACTCAAATCACATGAAATGCAAGGGGGCTTGGTAGGCAAGCCCCACACCAAAGCAGTCCTCCCAGGAAGCCGTGCAGAGGGGATACCGCACGAGACAAAGAGGGGCATTGGAAGACAGAAGAGCACAAAAAGGAGGAACGGTGAAAGTGAGAGCAGCTAATGACGCACAGCTATTGGGAAGCCAAGATGTAGAGAGGGCGCAGGTTTAAGTAGAAAGGCAGACCCCAAAGTAGGTCTCCCCAGAACCTAATGAGAAGAAAGCAGCGAGGTTATAGACAGGGGCTACAAAACAAGCACCGGGCTAACACCAGAGACGTACCCCGAGGAGTGTGATGGGTGCAGGAAGGCTGACCACCCTCCCCCCTAAAGTAGATCCTCAGAAAACACTACAACAGAAAAGCAGTGGGGTCACAGGAAAGGGCAGCCAGTAAACACACACATGCCAAGGGTGTCCACGAGAGACAATCAACCTCTGGGAAGGCAGCCAGCCCTACGTAGAAATGCAGTGGCACAGGCTTCCGTAAGACGCCTCCTTTCTTGTAACACACCCCCTTTTCAGGTACCGCACCGTGTATCTCCAGACTCCAGAAGGCAGGCTGCCTTGGACTGCTCCGGAGGGTATGTATTGTGCTAATGGAAGGCATTCACCAGGCACAGCAGGGTGCGGCCTCGTCAGAGTGAGGTGTGCACGTTCCCGTTATTTGCTAAAACTGGTTTTATCTACCAAAGCGCGGAAAAGCTGCATGACACCCGTTTGGGAGCTGTGAACAGAAAGGCAGCGGACAGAAATGCTGCCTACACCAGCACGTCGCAAAAAGGGGCTCCGGCACTAGAGGCCGGCGTTGCACCCCCAGAACACAGCAGACTTTAGAAAAACGAGGAGCTATTTATTGTGCGCAGGATCTGGACGTAAATGAGGCTCTTTTGTGCGCCGGCCCTTGTGCTCCCAGTGCTGCCCGGGGACCCGGGCTTCCTCAAGTCAGCCAGATGGCCTGGGTTAGCCGAGGACAAAAGGAGAGCCGGGTCCTGCCCTCCCAGGTCACCAAATCTATTTAGAACTGGGATAGCGGTGCCTAGCCGACCCCCAGAGACGAGGGGCGCTAGAGCAACGAGGGGCGCAGGAGTCAGGCTCGCTGTATGAGCAGAGAGTACACTACCTGTGAAGCAGCACAGAAAACCGTATGAGGCACAAGGCCCGGGGAGCAGTATGCACGATCCGCCATTTCAGGGGGCGGGCATCACCGTCTGAAGAGTCTGGGCAAAGAGAGCAGGAGGCGAAATAAACTGTATTTAATCTGAGACAGAGCTGGAGGAGCAGATCTGCCTCTGTGAATGAGCTATGGGGTGGGGAGCAGGAGGCCGGGCTCATGCACGAGGGGTCAGCAGGAGTGGCCTTACTGCTTGAGGAGACAGGACGCAGGGGGCCTGCCTCGCCGTTTTCAGAATTAACACAAAGGGGAGCACAAGCATTTACAAAACCTCTGGCATTGTAAAAAAAGCTTTTGCAATGCAATAGGTCTCCAATTTACGCGAGACCTATTGCATTTCAAATGATTGGCAAAACGGGAGGGCGAGCGGGGGGGGCGGGGGGGGTTTAAGAAGGCACGAACACCGGGAGGGCGGGGGCGGAGAGGGGAAGGCACGGACACCGGGAGGGTGGGGGCGGAGAGGAGAAGGCACGGACAACGGGGCGGGGAAAAGACACTCCACATTTACCTGGTTGTCTCCTGCGGCGGGCTCCGGCTCCAGCTGCTTCCTGGCCTCGGGCCTTAGACTTCCAGAGGAACCGCAATAAAGTAAATAGTACACAGGACATGTAACAACCAAGTAAAGGGGCCAGTAGCCATGGGAGGATACAAATGACGACATAGCTGTCACAAGGCGGGACTAACAAGCCTCATAATGAATCAGAAGACAGCATTTAGAAAGGACAAGCACACAAGCCAATGAAAAATCAAGGTGGGGCAGTGGGCGTGGTTTCTCTCCGTACTCTCTCTGTACTGAACGACCACAGCTCTTCGCAGAGCAGCGCTTGCGTGCTGGCTCACGCTCGACCTAAAAAGGCCTGGTGAGCATTAGGCCAGCCAGAAGCAATGTGATGCAAAGCCTCAAAAGAGGACGGCTGCAAAGTATGCAGGCGGGGAGGAGGTGAGAGGACATTATCAGTACACACATTGAGAAGATGAACCCTTACTCTCACTGGTGGGATGAGTACAATCTTGGCCATTCTGGTGTGGGTATAAGGAGAGGGAGACAGCGGCCATCTCATTCATCTTACAATGCTCTCTAACCAAATACGATGGGAGAGAGGGGGGGGACAAGTCAACAGTGCAACACCACTCCCATGACTGCCAGACTCACTACACCATGACCATGAGTACCATCAAGCTATTGAGTCTTAATGTCAGGGGCGTTATTGCCCCTACCAAGCGAGGGGCAACAATGCCATTTCTTAGAGACTCGGGCAGTCAGATATGCCGCCTACAGGAAACTCATTTATTAGCTAAGGTCTAGAAACGGAATGCAAACTAAATGATTCCCCCAGCAGTATTTTTCCTCAGACCCGAAAAAGAAGGCAGCAGTAGCGATCCTTTTGGCATATATGTTTAGAGGAAGTTTGAGAGCCACTTTCACATACATTAGCAGGAGGGCACTAGCTCTGAGCTTATCCCTGGGAGAAAACATGTGTACAGTGGCCTTTGTTTATGCTCCAAACACTAATCAAGAACAATTCTTACGAACGGTGATCACACACATAGTGCAGTCAACGTATCGGGAGATAGTCATTGGAGGTGACATTAACCTTGTAATGAGCAATGAACTGGACATTTCTACTCTAATACAGAGGCAGGTGGGGTGTATTTCGCCAGCGAGATGGGCTTGGCTTCAAGAAGTGGGTTTGTTTGGCATGTGGTGATACTTACACCCCCAAGAACGTGACTAAACACATTATTCAAGCGCACACGAAACCTACGCTGAATTTGACAACTTCTTGGGGTCTTAAGTGGCATTAAACTTGCAAAACGAGGCAGAGATTGGAGCATTGGTACTTTCTGACCACGCCCTAATTTCAACTACCTTGCACACACCACAGTCTCTAAAAGAGCAAAACACTTGGCGCCAGACAAACATTCTCCTCCATAGAGAACAGAGCAGGATGCCATTTGAGGGGCTATTTCAAACTTCCTACAAGAGAACGACATAGATGGAATGGGCCAACACACCCTTTGGGAAGCATTTAAGGTCACCATACCAGGAGCTCTTATTTCTTTAGCGTTGTCCAGTAATAAAGATCGAATGGCCAAATGCACTCAGTTAGACAACCAGGTCTGGAGACTGGAGGGAGAGCATAAAAAAATGGAGTCTTCCAAGGCAAGGTGCACCCTGCAAGTGGCCCGACCGCAGGTAAGAATGTTAAACATGGACAAGGCAGAGTATGCACTCCTTAGATTAAAGGAGCAATACGGAGGGAGCAATGAGGCTGGCAGGATCCTCACATGTAAATTGTGAGCATAGATTGCAATAACTCACATAACCTCCATTTGCTCGGAGACAGTGGCATTACCCACCACAGCCAATCAGATTGAATGAGCATTCACTACCATCTACACTGACCTATATGCAGCAGAAGAACCATGATAATTAGATATAGTAGCATTGTTGGATAACATTCCCCTTTCAAAACTTCCAGACTCCCAGGCATGTGCCTTGGGGAAACCCATTGAGGTGGAGAAGGTTGTCTCACCTATCTCAAGACACAAACTCTAAAAATCTCCTGGGCCTGGCCGATTCTTATAAAACATTTCGCAGAGATTTGGTCCAGACCTCACAAAATTATTGAATGCAATAGGAAACATTAGGGAAGCCACAACTGCAAGGCATGAGGCAGTCAGTACAATCTTGCCCAAACTAGGGAAGGACCTGCAGCTCTGCTCCTCTTACCTCCTGATATCCTTGCTTAATGTCAGTGCTAAAGTACCTACAGTCATCCTGGCTCACCCCTTGGCAGGACATATGTGATACCTAGTGGAGATAGACCATTCTGGCTTCATCTCAGGTCACACTTGTGACAACAACACCAAGTGGATCCTCCATCTTATTGACACAGTTGGGCAAGCAGGCAAGAGGAGAGAGTCATACAAAAAGGCATTTGACCGGGTCTGTTGGCCATTTCCTCAGAGCAGTTTTGCACAAGATGGAGTTGAATACTAGATTCATCTCTTGAGCCTTTAGTGGCTACAATGATCCCTGGGCCAGGCTTAGAGTGAACGGTTCACTGATCTCCAGTATACAGATAAGGAGGAGAACACGGCAGGGATGCCCATTGTCCCCGCTACTATTGGCATTATATATAGAACCCCCGGCTATAGCAATCAGGAGAAATAAGGAGTGACATCAGGCCAAACTGAGAATAAATAGAAGCTATATGCGGATGACGTTTGGTTGACTTTGACAAAATCTTGAGTGTTCTCTTCAGATGGTACTTTCCAAACTCTGCCTTTTCAGAGATGTCTTGGGCTTCAAAGTAAATAGCCATAAATCCCAGCTGTTGGGTCTGGCCCCTCCTTTGGTGATGCAAAGGTAGCTACAATCACAGCTTCCTCTTCCATGGGCGAAACATAATATATATATTATCCAGGGGTCCCCATTACTCCCACTGCCCATAGAACAGCGAAAGAAAATTATGACAGACTGGTCCATCGGCTCAAATCCGATTTTTAATTGTGGCATGATGTGGGTCTATCATGGCTGGGTTGCATTGCTGTTGCCAAGATGATAACCTTGCCAAGATTTCTATTCCTGGCCTAGTAGATGCTTCTACTCCCTCTGAGACTTGCAGATGAGCAGATGTTCTAGCCCCTTGAAGAGGGTGTACTGAACATTCCCACATCACTAATTACTACTACGCATCCCAATTATGCCATGTGGCTGAGTGGCACATGTGTGATACTGAGAAACACTAGCTTTTCATGGACCAGTCTATTGTGGTAAGGCACATATGGAAACCATTTAGGCTTTCTAAACAACACCGCCCATGTGACTTGGAGTCTTCCCTGATCACACGTGCAACAGTTGTGGTCTGGGACAGGGGCATTGTGAGGAGGGTACTGATCATGGTGCCCTCTACAATTACTTCTAGATTTGCCAACCCTTGATTTTACCCCAGGTCTCAATGAGGAGGTTTTTGCCACATGGCGACACACAGGCTTTAAGAGGATAGGGCATCTGTTTAACATAGAGGGGCTAAAAACTTTCAAGTGAGTCAAAGCTGATTATGAAATACCAGAAAGAGAGCATTTCTAATATTGTCAAATATACCTGTGGGCCGCCAACCCTGCGATAAAGACAGCAACCATATGCTTTTTGCTCACACTAGAACAATGGTTCTTAGCTAAATCAGGGGACAAGCATTGATCGCTGGGCATGCAGGAACAGAAGGCAGTATTCCATCACATCAAACAACAGCAACCAGTGGAGCAATCCTGGAGCTGTTGATTAAAATTGCCTCCGATTGCGTGAAACCTAAATAGTCATACGTGTGTACAAAGTCAACTTGATGCTGACCCACCTTCCAGTTAAATTGCATTTTTGTCCATTCCAAATGAGAGTATTTTTGATCTTTTTACAATATTATTCATCAAACCATTTTTAAAATTAAACTCATTTAGAGCTTTCAAGTGATTCTTGCTGTGAACCCCCCCTCGTCCCTCCCCCCTATCCCCTTGCGCCTTGAGACCTGTTCCCGGCTTCACAAGCCCATGATTGATTGATTGATTGATTCTGGAGTCCAAGCAGTGTTTGTGAACAGATGGCAATATCATCAGCATAAGCTAAATGACATATCTGATGGGTTCCCAGTGCGGAGGTTTTGAATAGGAGCTGTTGTATTTAAAGTCTTTCAGGTGGAGCAGGCTGAAATAGTTGAGCATTGAGATGTTAACGCAGGTTGAAACCAATGGTTTAAAAATGTGATGGAGGTATGAGTTTCTAGTAATGTGAGGTATGGTGTATTTTTAAAGGGAGCCCACAATAGTCAAAGAAAGAGACTTCTGCATAGGTATAGAATCACTTTTCTATATCTGTTTACTCAGCCTACCCACTTTCTCAGTCGCATAGCAGCTCATTATAGTAAGGTATTGCAATAAGGGCTTAAATTACGTTAAAAAAGACTTCGATATTCACTAAAAAAACACATTTTAAAATGAGATTATAGTTAGGTGAAACGTGGTAGCGTGTCCAAATGGCTCACCAAAATGAAGCTACATGCACTCTGGAGCAGAAGTGAAATCCCATTTATTGTGTTATTGGCTCAGAGAATAAAAACACCCCACGCATTTCAGGAAACAGGCATTGTTCTTGCATGACAACCTATTTCAGGAAACAGGCATTGTTCTTGCATGACAACCTGACAGGTCAAAGTGTAATTATAAAGTGTATTGGGCACTTTCCTCAATGTTTGTTTGACTGGAGTTAGAATAGTAGTAACCCAGCCCCATGTATACACCTTCCCCAACCTTAGTTGGACTTCACTTAGAATAATTAATTTGCCCCCTCAACACCAACGTATGTACGTACAATGATTGTCAAACTGGAGTTAGAATTGTGAATTTGCCCCCAAATATATATTTATTTAGATGATTGTTAGACTTGTGTTAGAATTGTAAATCTGACCCCTCCACCCCCCCCACTGAATGTACTTTACCCAAAGTCAGTTAGTTTGGAGTAAGAATGGTTATATCTGGCACCCTCGATGTATGCATTTTCCACAATGTTTTTTAGACTCAAGTTAGAATAGTAAATCTAACCCCAGCCCCAAAATATATACATTTTGCCCAATATTTATAGAATTAGTGTTAGATCAGTAAACATACCCCAACCCCAAAATATATACATGTTGGAAATTGGGTTACTGTTTGAGGGGGGTGAAACCCTACGCAAGCAGCAACCACAATTCTTCGTTAGGGTGTAGTCACATGAAACCACAAATTAACCTGTGCTCAAGCCTCTGGTGGCTTGGCACAAAGCAGTCAGGTTTAACTTAGAGACAATGTGTAAAGTATTTATGCAGCACTTCAAAGATTAATACAGTAACAAAACACAAGGAAAATTCCACACCAAATTAGAAAAATAGAGTAAATTTTAATCAATATGTTAGGACCAAGAGACAATTTTAATCAATATGTTAAGACCAAAACGACAATCAGTAGAACCAGAGATGTGCAATTTTAAAGTTTTAAGTAAAAATAGCACCAAGAAGCACAAGGCATCAACTGTGATTATCTAGTCACGCCGGACCGGGCCCAGGTTACAAGTTCAGGCCAGCCGCGATGGAGTGCGGGCTGGCTACAGGGACCCAGTCAGACCCGCTGAACATGAGTACCTTAAATCCTGGTTGTGAAGCGATGCAAAGTCCTTATGTTGAGTTGCACTGGCCAGCGTTGAGGAACTGTTGATGTGAAGCTTACGATGGGAAGTAGTGCGCCAAGATACGTCATGCAGCAAACTCAGTGGCTGTTAACGGGAGCTTGTGATGCGTGGTTCTGCATTGTCTTTGAGGAAGCCGCTGGGGCTTGCGAAGAGTTGCATAGTGATGCGTTGGTGCTGAGGTCGAGGTGCGTCATGCTGGCCAGTGCTGGGGAAGCAGGTGGAGCTTGCGAGAACCTGTTTCGAGATTGGGCCGCGCCGTGTGGAGCTGGGCCGGTTGTCTATGTCAAGATGCATTGCACTTGGATCAGGCTGGTGGAGCCGCTATGGTGATGCACGGTCCTGCATCGGGGCAAGGGGCCGGTTGTCGGCATCAAGATACATCTCGCTGGATCAAGTTTGCGGAGCTGTCAAGGTGATGTACGGTCCTGCCTTGAAGATGCGAATACAGAGAAGCCTTTTGTGTACCTGTGGCTTGAGAACAGGAGGTCAGACGGCTGACCAGTGGAGATCTTGGATTCCTAAGACACAAAGGCAGGCTGATTTCAGCAGGGCAGCTCACAGAAGAAGAGTCCTGATGCAGCAACAGAAGTCCTTGGGCAGCAGAGCAGTGATTGAGCTGCAAAGCAGGTCAGCAGTGCAGACTTCACAGGTGGGTAGTCCTTCTTCCTGACAATGTCCACAGATCAAGAAGGGGTCTAATATTTGTATCTGGTGCCCACTTTGAAGTAGGAGACACTTCCACAGGTTGCACCCCCCAGAGGTGCTTGGAATTTCCTGCATCCCTGTCCTGGCCCTAGATTGGGGTCACAATAGGCTAGTATCGAACCCCTTTGTGAGTGTGCTCAGGCCTTTGAGATGTGCTTGTGTGGTAGGTGACAGCTCCTCCCCCTTGTTAACTCAGAGTGGTCCATCTTCCCAACACCTATCTTCCCTTTGTCTCACTGTCTGGGAGAAATACACAAATACCACCTGCCAGCTTCACCAGTCGAGTGACCCAGGGGCAGGGTGCAGGCACCAAATATGTATGACATGAATATGCCAACTTTCTCAAAGTGACATTTTCAGAATTGTGACTAAAAATCCAACTTTAACATTAAAGTCAACTTTTATTTACAATTCTTGAGACACCAATCTCAACATTCCTACCTGCTCCCAATTGAAAGTTATCACTTAATAAATGTAATAAGTTATCCCCAATGTTGTCCTATGGAAGAGGTGGTCGGGGGGCGTGGCTTGGGAGCTGGAGATGGCGGGCACGTGAGCTTCGAGCTCCACGCTAGCCGGGCCATTTCTCCGATCTAGAACGGCGATCCCGATCGGACCCGGGGGCGCTCGAGGAAGACTTGCCCTTGCACAGACGGGAGGCTCCCGATTTTCTTTCCGGGACGCCTCTGGGACTTCGCCGAACGCCCGCTGTGGCGACGGAGCGGCCGGGCCCAAGATGGCGACTGCTGTCACTGTTGCGTAGCCGGGAGGAGAGTACCCTGCTGTGGCCCTGAGCTAGGGGTCGCTGCCGGGGGCGGAGGCGGACTGTCCCTGACGGCGGACGACGGACCCGCGAACTAAGATCCCCGCTGTGAGACGCTTGCGGTGGCTGGGCTGGCCTCGTGGGCAAGTTTCCGGACTGGTGCGGGGCGCTTCCTGCGGCGGCCGACGCGGAGGTCCCGGTGCCACTGGAGAGACCCTGAGAAAGGGACGGCGGCAGGCGTTGCAGAGCGGACGTCGCTGGGACATCATTGAAGGTCGGTAGCAGGCTGCTGGGACGCTCGTAGGTCAGCGCTGGTTCCCTGGCTGGGAGCGGCGACCTCCGCGTCGGCCTGGCCCTGGGGTAGGGCAGCTTGCGGACAGCGCCTGCCTGCAGGCCGATTGAGTCATCGGAGGGCCCTGGGAGTGGTCCTGAGACCCCGGTGCCCCACCCACACGCGATGAAAGGGTGGCGCTGGCCCAGGTGATTGAGGGCTGGTGCAGGCGGATCCCCCCTTTGCTACTGTGTGGCAACCGAGTGGCCCCCTCCCGGAGACTGTAGGTGGCCTGTGGGCCTTGAACCGGGGGTGGAGCGGCGTATACTGGGCTCTGGCCTACACCGCGGGCAACGGAAAGGAGGGCCCGCCGGACGGTGTGCGACCCTGGAGTGGTGGGTGCCAGCCGGGCCAACGATGGTTTCCTGCTCGCCCAAGATCCCCCGAACTCGAGCGGAGGGAAGTGGGGTCCCAGCCATGGGGAAGCCGCGGGGAAAGCAGACCGGTTCCCCCCCCCCCGGATATGGAGGACGGCAAGATGGACTCTGCTGCAAAGGACACTGGTGAGGAGCAGGCGGAGGTTCCGGTTCACCAACAACTGGCCAAAATTCTTGAGGCTATAGCGGATACCAAGGTGACCCTACATCAAGACATTAGCACGGTGGCGGTTGGCCTTGGTTTATTGCGCGCCGAACATGCTAAACTTTCGGAGAGGGTGAAACAGACGGAATCATCCCTGGAGGTGCTGGCACCAGCCCAGCGGGCTCTGTCGGCAAGGTGGGCGAGCTGTCCAACAGGGTCGGTCACCTGGAGAAACGGGCGGAGGACGCGGAAGGTCGCAATCGCCGCAACAACGTGCGAGTGGTGGGCCTTCCGGAAGGAGTGGAAGGGCGGGACATGGTCTGCTATCTGGAAACGTGGCTGAGGGACGTGGTCGCGCCTCAGGGCCTTTCCCCATTCTACACCCTGGAGAGGGCCCACCGTGTGCCTGCCAGACCACCGGCGCCTGGCCGACCGCCCCGTGATGTGGTGGCCCGGCTGCTCCACTTCCGGGACAGAGATCTGCTACTTAGGAAGGCTCGGGAGGCTGGTCCTTTTCTCGTCGAGAACAGTAGGGTCACGCTGTTCCCGGATTACACGTTGGAGGTCCAGCGGCGCCGCTCCTCCTTCATGGAAGTTAAAAAGGCCCTGCGGGGAGAGGGGGTACAATACTCGCTGAGGTTCCCGGCCCGGCTCAAGATCATGCTAGATGGGACTACTTATTTTTGCGAGGACCCGAAGGCAGCCTGGGACTGGGTGGAGGCTTACCACGCGGGAGGCCCTCTACAGCCTCGACAGGAGCGACAGCCGTCTGGGTCGGAACGGCCGGTGAGACGACTGCGGAAACGCCGAAAGAAAAGGGAACTCAAGAAGCCGAGCCCGTCGCAGACGGCGATGGGGAGAGCTGCGGCGCTGGAAGCTGTCTCCCTCATGGTACGATCTGGGGCCTCAGCTGCAGGGACGGACTCAGAGACAAAATATGGTGAGGACGACACTGATTCAGATGCTTCCCGGACCACCGGCGGCACCTTGCCCATAGTGACTCCGCAGCTTTCGAACGACATGTAAGACTAGCAGTTCCGGAGAATGAGGAGCGGTTCTCTCCTTGCTTCCTTTTTTTCTGTCTGTTTGTATTGTCGTCTTGTGTCCTTCATGATTCACCTGGGCAGGATTACCTTTTGAGATTACTCAGGTTATTGTTAGATGTTGAGGGCGCCATAGGGAGAGGGGGGATCTCGGGGTGGGCGCTCCCGGGTGCGGGTTGGGCCGGCCTATTGAGGCTGCTGCTATGTGAAGAAAGTTTATGGGACGATTTGTTGGTTCCCTGACACGCTGCGCCCCTCACAGGTCCCAGTGCAGTTAGCCTTGGATCTTTCCGATCTGGTGTGAATTTTCACTGTGCGGTTTGTTTGAGTGTTTGGGCAGCTCACCGTTGTCAGTCCGCTCTCGGGATGGGGAGTTGTTTTGAAGGGATTTGTTGTTTTATGCCAGGGGGGTGGTTTCTGCGTGGTTGGGGGGTGGATGTGGGGGGGATGGGGGGGTATGCAAGTAGGAATGATGGCTGCATCTGCGGGTAGCCCTGATGGGATTAAGGTTATGACCTGGAACATTAGAGGCATGGGGTCACCAGCTAAGCGTTATAAAGTTCTCAATTTTATCAAGAGGCGGGGGGCGCAAGTAATTTTGCTGCAGGAGACTCATCTCATTGAAGGGGAGGTCTCTCGCCTGAGGCGACGCTGGCGGGGTCAACTCTTTGCTACGACATATTCGGCCTTCTCCCGGGGAGTGTTGATCTGGATTAGACCGGGGGTGCCCTTCCAGCTTTCCCGGAAAGTGGTGGACCCCGAGGGGAGTATTGTGGTGGTCACGGGCACTCTGCGGGGCAGGGAGATCACATTGGGCAGTGTGTATGGCCCTAACCGAGAGCAGCTTCCATTTTTAGATCGGCTGTCCGGGGTGTTGGCGGGGTTTCCCCATGGGACCTTCATGCTGGGTGGTGACTTTAACTGTGTTTTTGATATTCAGCGGGATAGATCCACCCCTCCTCTACGGGGAACCACGGCGGCTGCCACCGCTACGGGTTTAAGAGCCTGGGCCATGGGTTGGGACCTTCATGAGGTATGGCGATTACATAACGATGAGCGCAGAGAATATTCCTATTATTCCCACCTTTATGACCTACACACACGCCTGGACATGTTCTTTTGTTCTGCCATTCTGTCCCCCATGTTGACCGGCACTGAGTATCTTGGCAGATCCCTTTCTGACCATAGCCCTTTGCTTATGGGGTATGTCCCTGTCCTGGAGAGAGCCCCGATCCCGTGTTGGCGGCTGGACCCGTCGCTGTTAGACGACGATGGGTTCCGTCAGGGTCTTTCAGAAGCCCTAACTGACTATTTCTCCGGCAAGCCAGGAACCGCCAGCTCACCGCTGGTGGAATGGGAGGCGTTTAAAGTGGTGACACTGTCTGGGCAGGACTGTTGGCGCTCGACGACTGGTTACCCAGGAACTGACAGACTTAGAGGCCCAAATCCTGACACTGGATAGGGGAACCACGGAGACAGTCCAGAACCTGGAGAAATTTTCAGACGTAAAGAGCCTTTATAGTGCTACCTGGGACAGATTGAGAGCCCTTGATTTTAAACAGTATCAGGCCACACAGCACACAGAGGGGGGCAGGGCTGGGAGACTACTGGCTTGGTTAGTCAGACCCGAGAGTAGGGGTTCACCCATAGCGAGTGTCACAGATTCCCGGGGTCAAATTCTCTCCTCACCAAGGTTAATCAATGACGCATTCAAGGAATACTATGGGACCCTGTATGGTCCTCCAGGGCCGTCCCATGGGGAAGAGTTACAGGCCTATCTAGAAGAGCAACACCTGGTACAATTGGACCGAGCTGCCCGGGATCAGTTGGCCTTACCTATCGGGGCGGGCGAGATCAGGGCGGCTATTAGAGAAATGGCTAGAGGAAAAACACCTGGGCCGGATGGCCTCCCAGCTGAATTTTACAGTACTTACGTGGATATTCTTGCACCGCAGTTGGAGCACATGTATGCCGCTGCACTTCGCGATGTGAACCTACCAGCCTCGCTCCGGGAGGCGTTAGTGATCCCACTGCCCAAATCTAAATTGGTTCATCCTAGGTTAACGGAATTTAGGCCGCTCTCCATGTTAAATACTGATTTAAAAATCTTAAGTAAAGTATTGGCCCTGAGACTCCTACCACACATGTGCCGGCTGGTGCATGCGGACCAGAGTGGTTTTATCTCCTTACGTTCTACGTCCAGTAATCTGAGAAGATTGTATCATGTTCTGTTTCATCCTGACTTGCGAGCTTATCCTGATGCAGTGGTAGTGGCGATTGATCTGGAAAAAGCCTTTGACACCCTACGATGGGACTTTTTATTTTCGGTTATGGGCGTTTTGCAGCTGGGTGACGGATGGTTGCAGTGGCTTCGATTGCTCTATGGACACCCCACGGCACGTGTGCGAACGGGGACCATGATCTCGGCATCCTATCCCATTTATAGGGGGACCCGGCAGGGGTGCCCCTTGTCGCCACTGATTTTTGCTCTTGCCATGGAGTCTCTGGCGGCGAAAATGCGGAGGGACTGTGAGGGGTTGGGGGTGACGCTCGCTGGAGCTCCCCATATCATTTCGCTCTACGCGGATGATGTGTTGATCTACCTGCGGGACGGGACTTCGGGAGTCCGCCGAGTTCTAGACATCCTGGATGAGTTTGCCGCTCTATCCGGCCTCCGGGTAAATGGGAGGAAAACTTTTGTGTTCCCGCTGCACCGCATAATGCCTCGGCCGTTGAGCCTCCCGGCTGCCCTGACATGGGCACCTGTATCTGTTAAATATCTGGGGATCCGGATCTACCATACCCAGGTGGCACTGTTCGAGGGCAACCTTGGAGGCACCCTGAGGGCTTTGCGATCGCAGGTGGCCTTCTGGCGCACCCTCAGATTACCACTCATGGCTCGGCTGGCGTTATCGAAAATGATTGTTCTCCCCCGCCTCTTGTATTATTTCGTTAATCTTCCAGTATTAATACCGAAATCGTGGTTTAGGACCTTGGATGGGCTTCTTCGAGATCTCATTTGGGATGGCGGCCGTAATAGAGTGTCACTGCAGACCCTGCGCCTCCCGCTTGCAGACGGGGGTTTAGGGGCCCCGGATTTCGAGGCGTATTATTTGGCGGCCCAACTCCAATGGTTGGCAAGATGGTTGAACGGTCGAGATCCAACTACGCTCTCCTTCCTGCCGGGGCATTGCATATACGGTTACTTCCTAGGCTTCTTAACCGTCGTCAGAGGATGTTCAGTATAGGAACGCTGCTTTCGGTGGCGGTGAAGTGCTGGGACAGGTGTGTGGCCCGCTCCCGGGAGAGACAGCTTTACGCCCCGGGCCTCCCGCTTGTGGGCATTCCTCAGGCAGGGCTGGGGCCCCCCCTTACGCTGCGACACTTGCAGGGTTGGGAGGAGGCGGGAGTACGGACGGTGGGCGACTGCTACAGAGATAGGGAGTGGCTCCCGTTGGCTGATTTTCTTACTTATCATGACCTTCCACCGGGCCAATTCTTAAACTACCATAAGCTCCGAGGGGCGGTGTCGGAACTTTGGGGTGCTGCCACCGGCGAGCCGGATACACACCCGGTCCTGGAAGCGGTGGTGACTCTGGGTTCCGCGGGGCACCTGATACGCTGGCTTTATCTAGCCATAAGAGAACTGGCGCCTAGGACGTTGTCGGGTCTACGGGAGAGATGGGAAGGACTGCTCTCGCGACCAATGACAGATAAGGAATGGCGGAGAGTTCTGGCGAGCCCGAAAAAGGTCTCTAGGAATACGGCCTTTAAGGCCCTCCAGTTCAACGTCCTCCATAGAACCTACCTCACACCGCATCGGTTGAACGTGGTTTACAATAGGGACGATCAGGTCTGTGCTAGGTGTCTATTGGGGGATGCGGACTTTGATCATATGATCTGGTACTGCCCGATGCTTTCTAACTACTGGAACAAGATTGTAGATTTGGTCAATATAGTGCTGAATCGCACTTTGCCGTGCAACCCGGAGGTCTGTCTTTTGGGCCTCTTTCCGAGACCTAAGTCCCGTAAGTTGGGGCACAGGTCCGTAGATCTGGCCCTCCTCCTGGCCAAGAGGAGGATTGCGATCCACTGGAAAGCTAAGATTCCGCCTATCGTTACCTCATGGGAAGCAGATGTTACTTGCTGGGTCCGTGCGGAGGAACGGGTGTTAATCTCTGAGGATAAGATTACTCGGCGGCGTAAGCCATACGCGGAGCCATGGGGGGATATCGCCAGGTCGTGGGAAGCACGCTATAGATCGGGCCAGGACCCCCAGGGAAACGGGATGGAGACTGCAGAGTAGGTACACGCATGGAGGATGCCCTGAATGCTCTGCGCTATTTGCTATGAGCGATGGACAGGGCTGACCCCCTCCCCAGGCCCCCCACCACCACCACTACTATATTGCTGACATTTAACTCCTCTCATTCAGTTGAACCACGTTGACTCCTGGCGGTTATTGAATTTTTCTTTTTTTCCTTTTATCTTCTTAGTCGTATTAATTAAGTTTACTTTCATGTTCGCGTGCAGAATGATTTTTTTTAGGTTTGGAGAATGGTGATAAATGATTATTTATATTGTTGCCTGAACTGGACAAGGATTGCACGAACATTGAAGGATATTCATTGAGTCATTTGATACGGTGACACCCCGTCCCTTGGGTGCAAATAATTTCTGTGCACTGTGATATGTTTATTGGTATATGTATATGGTGACAATTTCTTTCAGACGGAAATGTATCTGTGTAATTGGTGTTCGCTGATTTGTTTTTCAACAAAATTTTATAAATACATTTTCAAAACAAAAAAAATGGAAGAGGTGGTCCTCGCAGTATTGAAAAACGAATATAGGGTTTTTCACTATCAGTACCTGTTAAACTTAAAAGTACATGGCCACCTTTTTAAGTACACTGCACCCTGCCCAGTGGGCTGTGTAGGGTCTACCCTGAAGGTGACTTATACGTATTAAAGAAGGAGGTTTGGACCTGGCAAGAGACTTACCTTGCCAGGTCGTGTATGCAGTTTAAAACTGCACACACTGACTGCAATGACAAGCCTTATACATGTTTAACCCCAGTACTCATGTGCGTAGGACGGCCCCCGGCCGTCAGATCACATGGCACCAGAGGGTTTTCTTTCCCCCCAACAGCCTTGGGAGCAGAGGAAGAGCTTCCCCAGCTCCCGAGGCTGTGTAGACGGTTTCCCTGAAATGACGATCAGCGCGCATGTTGCGCTGACGTCATTTCAGTGAAACCGAAACTGAAATGAGCCTTGAGGCTCATTTCAGTTTCACTTTCTACGTGCTCAGGGGGCTATCTCAGCCCCTCGAGCACGTAGAAAGACGGGAGAGGTATCATTGGAAAGGGGAGAATCTCCCTAATGGATCCCTACTTGGGGATTGACCCAGGAGGGCGATCCCCAAGCAGGGATCCACTCACTAGAAACCAGGGACGGGGGAGTGGTTCCCCCAATAATATTTTGGGTAAATTCAGTCTTTCTGCCCCCCCTGGGGGGAAGATGGGGCAGTAGCCCCCAATCTGCCCCCCCGGGGGGCAGAAAGCCCACTAGAAACCAGGGATTTGATTTTAAAGTAAATCAGGGGTGGGGGCTGCCCAATATGGGCATCCAATCCCCCCACACCCCGCCGCAAAAGTACAGTCTTTCTGCCCCCCGGGAGTGCATAAAGCCCACTAGAAACCAGGGATTTTTTTTGAAATGCAAATTAGGGGTGGGGGCTGCCCAATATGGGCATGCCAATGCCCCCACCCCCCACAAGATTACAGTCTTTCTGCCCCCCGGGGGGGCAGAAAGCCCACTAGACACCAAGGTTTTTTTCCCCAATGAATTTAGGGGTGGGGTTGCCCAAGATGGGCATGCCAATGCCCCCACCCCCCCCCCCATAAAATTCCAGTCTTTTTGCCCCCCCTTGGGGGTAGATGGGGGCAGTAGCCCCAAATCTGCCCCCCCCCCGGGGGCCAGAAAGCACCCTAGACGCCAGGGATTATTTTTTTTATAGGCCCGGGGTGGGGGCTGCCCAGAATAGGCATGCAAATGCCCCCACCCTACCCCCCTAAAGAATACAAAAGACTTTCTGCCCCCCCAGGAGGCACATGGGGGCAATAGTCCCTGATCTGCCCCTTGGGGGCGCAGAAAGCCCACTAAGTGCCAGGGATTTTTTTTTTAATTAGATAGGGGTGAGGGCTGCCCAGAATGGGCATGTCAATGCCCCCACCCCAAAACAAATGCTACAGTCTTTCTGCCCCTGGGAGGTAGATGGGGCAATAGCACCTTATCTGCCCCCCCGGGGGCAGAAAGCCCACTAGCCACCAGGGATTTTTTTTCCAAAGTTCGGGGTGGGGGCTGCCCAGAATGGGTATGCCATTGCCCCCACCCTCCCAAAAAAATATGCCACAGTTTTTCTGCCGCTCCCAGGAGGCAGATGGGGCAGTAGCCCCTGATCTGCCCCCATGCGCCAGCGATTATGCTGGCTTTTTTATATGTAGGGGTGGGGGCTGACCAGAATGGGCATCTCAATGCCCACAACCTCCCCCCCCCCCAAAAGAATAGCCACAGTCTTTCTGCCCCCCTCGGGTGTAAATCGGGGCAATAGCTCCCAATTTCCCCCCTCCCCAGGGCGGCAGAAAGCCAACTAGGCACTGACCTTTTTACCGAATGTGCCTACCTGTGGATTTTGGGTCCTAGCGCAGCCAGCACCTAGGGAAACATGGCACACCTGTATATTTTTGAAAACTAGACACTAAGGGGAATCCAGGATGGGTTGACTGTGTGGCTCTCACTAGGTTCTGTTATCTAGAATCCCATGCAAGCCTCAAACTTAGTTAAAAAAACACATTTTCCTCACATTTCTGTGATGGAAAGTTCTGGGATCTGCGTGGATCCACAAAATTCCACCCACCACGCATTCCCCAAAGTCTTCCGAGAGAAGTGGTACCCCACTTGTGTAGGTAGGCCTAGTGCTCGCGACAAGAAACGGCCCAAAACACAACGTGGACACACCACATTTTGATAGTGAAAACTGACCCTTTTTTTGCAAAGTGCCTAGCTGTAGATTTTGAACCCCAGCTCTGCCGGCACCTAGGGAAACATTTTTTAAAACTAGACACCCAGGGGAACCCAGGATGGGTTGACTTGTCTGGCTCCCACCAGGTTCTGTTACCCAGAATCCCTTGCAAACCTCAAACTTTGTAAAAATAAAACACATTTTCCTCACATTTCTGTGATGAAAAGTTCTTGAATCCGCATGGATCCACAAAATTCCACTCACCCCGCATTCTCCAAAGTCTTCCGATAAAAATAGTACCTCACTTGTGTGGGTAGACCTAGTGCCCACGACAGGAAACAGCGCAAAACGCAACGTGGACACACCACATTTTTACAGTGAAAACTGACCCTTTTTTTGCAAAGTGCCTAGCTGTAGATTTTGAACCCTAGCTCTGCCGGCACCTAGGGAAACCTAGCAAACCTATACATTTTTTAAAACTAGACACCCAGGGGAACCCTAGCTCTGCCAGCACCTAGGGAAACATTTTTGAAAACTAGACACCCAGGGGAATCCAGGATGGGGTGACTTGTGCGGCTCTCATCAGGTTCTCTTACCCAGAATCCCTTGCAAACCTCAAACTGTGTCCAAAAAACACATTTTACTCACATTTCTGTGGTGGAAAGTTCTGGAATCTGCGAGGACCCACAAAATTCCACCCACCCCGCATTCCCCAATGTCTTCTGAGAAAAATCGTGCCTCACTTGTTTGGGTAGGCCTAGTGCCCGCGACAGGAAACGGCCCAAAACGCAACGTGGACACACCACATTTTCACAGTGAAAACTGACCCTTTTTTTGCGTAAAGTGCCTACCTGTAGATTTTGCACCCTAGCTGTGCCGGCACCTAGGGAAACCTAGCAAACCTACACATTTTTGAAAACTAGACATCCAGGGAAATCCAGAATTGGGTGACTTGTGTGGCTCTTACCAGGTTCTGTTACCCAGAATCCCTTGCAAACCTCAAACTTTGTAAAAAAAAAACACATTTTCCCCACATTTCTGTGATGGAAAGTTCTGGAATCTACGTGGGACCACAAACTTCCACACACCCTGCATTCTCCAAAGTCTCCCGATAAAAATGGTACCTCACTTGTGTGGGTGGGTCAAGTACCCGCGACAGGCAAGGGCCCAAAACGTATTGTGGAGACATCAAAATTACCTATCACAAAACAACCTGGTTTTCAGGGGATTCTGGGTAGGGAAACGTTGGGGGATCCACGTAAGCCATACCTCACTGGACTCCCCAGGGTATCTAGTTTTCAGAAATGTGTGGGTTTGGTAGGTTTCCCTAGATGGCCGCGAGCCCAGCGCCAAAACCCAGGTGCCCCCCCCCCCGGCAAAGCCAGGTCGTTTTGTGATAGGTAATTTTGATGTCTCCACAATACGCTTTGGGCCCTTGCCTGTTGCGGATACTTGACCCACCCACAAAAGTGAGGTACCATTTTTATCGGGAGACCTGGGGGAACGCTGGGTGGTGGGAAATTAATGTCAGCCCGGTGATCCTACAACTTTCCCACACAGAAATTTGAGAAGAATTTGATTTGTTCATCAAAATTTGAGGTTTGCAGGGGATTCTGGGTAGGGAAAGGTTGGGGGATCCACGCAAGCCATACCTTCCTGGACTCCCCCTGGTCTCTAGTTTTCAGAAATGTGTGGGTTTGGTAGGCTTCCCTAGATGGTCGCCAAGCCCAGGACCAAAAACTCATGTGACCCCCCTTGCAAAACCAGGTACATAGGGGGCATCTGCGTTTTTGGTCCGGGGTCGGCAGCCATCTAGGGAAACCTACCAAACCCACACATTTCTGAAAACTAGACACCATGGGGAGTCCCCCCATTGTTTTCCTACCCAGAATCCCCTGCAAACCTCAAATTTAGCTGAAAAAAATCAAATTTTTCTCAAATTTCTGTGTGGTAAAGTTCTGGAATCTGCAAGGATCCACAAATTTCCTACCACCCAGCGTTCCCCCAGATCTCCCGATAAAAATGGTACCTCACTCTTGTGGGTGGGTCAAGTACCCGTGACAGGCAAGGGCCCAAAACCTATTGTGGAGACATCAAAATTACCTATCACAAAACAACCTGGTTTTGCAAAGGGGGGTCACCTGGGTTTTTGGCCCCGGGCTCGGTGGCCATCTTGGGAAACTTACCAAACCCACACATTTCTGAAAATTAGCCACCCGGGGGAGTCCAGTGAGGTATGGCTTGCGTGGGCCCTCCAACGTTTTCCTACCCAGAATCCCCTGCAAACCTCAAAGTTAGCTGAACAAATCAAATTTTTCTCAAATTCTGTGTGGGAAAGTTGTGGGATCACTGGGCTGACACAAATTTCCTACCACCCAGCGTTCCCCCAGGTTTCCCAATAAAAATGGTACCTCACTCGCATGGGTGGGTCAAGTACCCGCGACAGGCAAGGGCCCAAAACATATTGAGGAGACATCAAAATTACCTATCACAAAACAACCAGGTTTTGCAAGGAGGGTCACCTGGGTTTTTGGCCCGGGCTCGGTGGCCATCTTGGGAAACCTACCAACCCCACACATTTCTGAAAACTAGACACCCGGGGGAGTCTAGCGATGTATGGCTTGTGTGGACCCCCCAACGTTTTCCTACCCAGAATCCCCTGCAAACCTCAAATTCAGCTGAAACAAAATCACATTTTCTCAAATTTCTGTGTGGGAAAGTTCTGGAATCTGCATGGTTCCACAAATTTCCTACCACCCAAGTTCCCCCAGGTCTTCCGATAAAAATGGTACCTCACTCATATGGGTGGGTCAAGTACCCGTGACAGGAAAGGGCCCAAAATGTATTGAGGAGACATCAAAATTACCTATCACAAAACAACCTGGTTTTGCAAGGGGGTTCACCTGGGTTTTTGGCCCCGGGCTCGGCGGCCATCTTGGGAAACTACCACGCCCACACATTTCTGAAAACTAGACACCCGGGGGAGTCCAGCGAGGTATGGCTTGCGTGGACCCCCTAACGTCATTTTCCTACCCAGAATGCCCTGCAAACCTCAAATGTAGCTGAAAAAATCAAATTTTTCTCAAATTTCTGTGTGGGAAAGTTCTGGAATCTGCATGTATCCACAAATTGTGGTAGGAAATTTGTGGATCCACGCAGATTCCAGAACTTTGCACCACAGAAATGTGAGGAAAATGTGGGTTTTTTTACAAAGTTTGAGGTTTGCAAGGGATTCTGGGTAACAGAACCTGGTGAGAGCCAGACAAATCACCCCATCCTGGATTCCCCTGGGTGTCTAGTTTTCAAAAATGTTTCCCTAGGTGCCGGCAGAGCTAGGGTTCCCCTGGGTGTCTAGTTTTCAAAAATGTATAGGTTTGCTAGGTTTCCCTAGGTGCCGGCAGAGCTAGGGTTCAAAATCTACAGCTAGGCACTTTGCAAAAAAGGGTCAGTTTTCACTGTAAAAATGTGGTGTGTCCATGTTGCGTTTTGGGCCCTTTGCTGTCGCGGGCACTAGGCCTACCCGCACAAGTGAGGTACCATTTTTCTCGGAAGACTTTGGGGAATGCGGGGTGGGTGGAATTTTGTGGATCCACGCAGATTCCGGAACTTTCCACCACAGAAACGTGAGGAAAATGTGTTTTTTTTTTACAAAGTTTGAGGTTTGCAAGGGATTCTGGGTAACAGAGCCTGGTGAGAGCCAGAGAAGTCACCCCACCCTGGATTCCCCTGGGTTTCTAGTTTTCAAAAATGTATAGGTTTGCTAGGTGTCTCTTGGTGCCGGAAGAGCTAGGGTTCAAAATCTACAGCTAGGCACTTTGCAAAAAAAGGGTCAGTTTTCACTGTGAAAATGTGGTGTGTCCACGTTGCAAGTGAGGTACCATTTTTTATCGGGAGACTTAGGGTAACACAGAATTGTAGAGCAACTGTTATTACTTATTGACTTTCGATGCATTCCTGCCTTCCAAATGAAAGACAATGTGTAAAAAAGAAGTCGCTTTGAAAAATGTCCTACAATTCTCATGCTAGTATGGGTACTCACAATTTCGGAAATGTGCAAATAGCTACTGTTTCTAAACTCTATATTTTGTTCCAATTTCAGAAATACATAGGTGTCTTTCATCCCGATTTTTCACTGTATATATTTTCCCAAATAAATTGCTATATACTCGGTACCTAATAAAAAAACATTGCAAGATGCTGCTCAGTTATTGGCTCTGGGTTCGTCGGGTTCTTGGTGAACCTACAAGTCCTATATATCCCCACAACCAGAAAGGTCTTGCGGGTGTAACGGTATATTGCTTTCAAACATCTGTCATATTTAGAAAAAGTTACAGGTGAAAACGTTGGCACAAATGGCTGTTTTTTTCAACTCATTTGCAATTTTTCCTATTTTCAACTGTTAGTTTCTATAAAGAAACCTTGAAGGATTGACACAAATGACCCCTTGCTGAATTCAGAATTTTGTCTACTTTTCTAAAATGTATAGCTTTGCAGGATCCATTATTGCTTTCATACCCATTTCTACCATTAACTGGAAGAAGGTTAAAAGCACACAAAATAGGAAAAATAGGCTATGTCCCAATAAAATGCCAAAACTGTGTAAAAAATGTTGGTTTTCTGACAAAAGTCTGTCAGTCCCTAAAAGCTAGGAAAATGGTGATTTCAGCCCCACAAACCCTTTGTTGATACCCTTTGCAGGGAAAAAACCAGACTCTTTCATTTGCAGCACTTTTTTCACATTTTCCCCCCCCAAAAAAGATTTAGCTGTATTTTGGCTAATTTCTGGGTCCCCTCCAGGGGAATCCACAAACCCTGGGTACCTTTCGAATCCCCGTGATGTTGGAAGAAAAAGACGCAAATTTGGCGTGGATACCTTATGTGGTCAAAAAGTTACAGGGGCCTAAGCGCGAACTACCCCAAATAGCCAAAAAAAGGCTTAGCACAGGGGGGGAATGGCCTAGCAGCGAAGGGGTTAAAACCCTACTTAAGTGAGCGGCACAATCAGTGCCGCAGGTCCACTAGTAGTATTTAATTTACAGGCCCTGGGCACATGGAGTACCACTTTACAAGGGACTTACAAGAAAATTAAACACAACAATTGGGTGTAAGCCAATTTGACCATGTTTAATGGAGAGAGCACAAGCACTTTAACACTAGTTATCAGTGGTAAAGTGCGCATATCCTAGAGGCCAACAAAAATGGGTTCAGAAAACAGAAGGGTGAAGGCAAAAAGTTTGGGGCTGACCCCGCAGAGAGGGCCAAGTCTAACAATACACTTTCCTTGATGTTTGTTGGACTGGTGTTAGAATAGTAAATGTGTACATGCCCAATACATGCATTTTCCCCAATATTTGTTAAAGTTGAGTAAGAATAATAATTCTCCCTACCAATATATTCACTTTCCCCACTGGTTGTTTGACTGAAGTTAGAAGAGTAAATCTGGCTGTTGGACATCAAACAGCGTGTGCTTTCACCTGTTTTTGCATGCTCTTATTTCTGAAAGTATAGCTAATAATTCAGCATTGAATTATCACATCTTGAATTATAGTAATAAATAAAGTTGTTCTGAACAGGTGCCCCCACACCCCGTCTTGCCCAGCCACAAACATCCTTAAGACACCACCGTTGTGCTTACTGTGAATGCAGCTACTCAATACTATTATTATGTAATATTTATCGGCTTTCAAGAAATTATTGTTTTTATTAATTTCTACATATTGACTGATATTAAGTGCTTAAATACATCTGTGTTCTCATTAGACCCAATTCACATAGCCATTTTCGTGTGTCAGTTCATCTTTCACATGCGAATAGGCTTTTTTTAGGAGAGTAAAGCCTCTTTTGCTTTTTATAAAAGATGGTTTTAAACTGTTAACACATTGCTCATACATTATATTACCGCAGTATGCGGTACTATTATGTGGTAGTAAATTTTAACCCACGCACAGGGATTGGGGGTTCTGGAACGGTGATGCCTTCAAATGTTTATGAACACCTACAAATATGTTCTTTGTGAACATCTACCAATATCCAGTAGCTACTTCTGCCCATTCATAACCAGGAAAAGGTTGGAGTTTACTACAGTCATGAAACAGAAGTAAATCTTTTTCCAAGCTGGGCAAGGAGCACCAGAAAATCGTGAGGATTTTGGCAAATTGGTTTCTCCTTGGGAGAAAACATTTCCACGTAGGGAAAAAAAGAGAAAAACATTTTGCATGCTGAATTATACTGCATGTGGACAGGGCTTCATTGACCGTAAATGGAAATTCGTAAACGTTTTCAAGAAACATTGTTGGGTAGCAGCTTTCCAGCATAATCCTGGAAATGTATGTGAATGTCAGACAAAAGAGAGTCCTTTGTGACGAGCAGGAGATTACAGGGCAGAGAATGAAACTCAGGTAAAAAATCCAATAAGTGTTTTAACATCACAGCAATCATAAAATGTTCATTAAAAAGATGTGTACAGTTTTACTGTCTGTGATCATTTGAACAAATGCCGACAGCACGATAAGTGGCGATTACTTTGGTACAGCGAGAGAAAGGGAAGATGTATTTTTCTGGTAATCATTTGGAAGATCTATGAAGGTCAGGTAATCAGTCTTTTCAATGAGGTGTAGAAATGGCTTGGGTGTTGGTTCCATTTTAGCAGCAGTGAAAAGGTTATGCAATCAACTTTGTTTCGATGGTAATTAGCATAATGCATGGCAACAGCACGTAATTGAGGTGTCTTAACAGGCCTTTAATAAGAAAGCGTTTAGCATCCGTGAACATAAGTCACTATGGCATCCACGAAGAGACAATTATTATAATTTCAAGCCTATTTTTTTTCTGGGATGTAGTTTTAATAATTTCTAAATTCCAGTGCTATTTCATTTCAAAACAGAGGTATCAATTCAAAATGGAATGATTTTAGACAGTACCATAACTGACAAGTATGAAGCATATGTCATACATTCTATCACGTGCGATTTTTGTCATTTATCATCGTTTATCATCCTTTCTTTAATTTTATATTGTTTGCTATTGGTTTTCTTACCACTACTTTCATCTCCCCAAAGTTTTCTGAGTAGTCGAAGTGACATCATGCCCTCACTCAAAGCTCAAATAATTACAGGAAGTGACTTCACATGGCCTTTGACTCTAACGTGACATCACAAAAAGGACATATACAAATACAAAAATAAACCCATTATAAATAAATAACTTACAACTCTCACAGCAACAAAAGAAATAGGTCTTGGGGTCATAAGGGTGGGCAAAGGCTCTACAACATCATCTGATGAACCCTAAAAGAGCTGTCTTCCAACATTTGCAGTGCTGCATAATTCCCGGCCATCACTTTCTTGCTGACGCATGTGGGAGAAGGACAACACATAAAGCGCCCTTTTCTCTGATTTTGGATGCACAATTGCCTGGCACAAAGCTCAAAATGTCGTCTTGCCAGTGTGTTCCGCATTCTCTACAATGTCGTGGCATCCTCTGCATTTGTGGCTCAACCTTTGATCCTTTTTCCTGCTCCATTTCATTCAGAATTGTGCTTGGTCCTTGCCTATTGTATCCTTTAATTTTTCGCCTTCTGAGCTACTCTCTCAATGGCTCTTATGGGAAGAAAAGCATTTCAACTTTGTCTATGTTTTGCAGTACGGTTTCAGACACAAAAAGATAAAAAAATATTATTCCATATTGAAATGTGGCTTTTAGTATTTATGGCTAGAAAAACGTGGTGCGAACCACAGCGAATCCTGTCTCAGTCCCCTTCTCTCTCACTCTCTTGACCTCCTCTCGCTTGCTCCAACCCTCTTAGTATCCTTGCCATCCATGTTGTACATTTCAATATGTTTAATCCCATGCACCTATCTTTACAATCACTGAGGTGCACTCCTCGCCAACATGCTGGTATTTGTAGGATATCATGACTTTGACAGAGGGAGGCAGTGAGATAGCCTTTTCGAAAATATGAAAATGTGTAAAATTGTGTGAGAATTATTTCTCATAATTAGTGTTTTTATAATGCGCAGAATCATAACTGATGAATTAATTATGTTGTAACTAAAATAAATTGCTTTAGTCATTTAGAACCACCATTCAAAGGCTGGCGGGGTGCTGCATCATAATGTGGCGGACGGTGCCTGCTAGGCACCACCACCATTCTGGGTATGCTGGCCGGGTCCGACAGGCAATCTGTGTCGGACTCGTGGCGGACAGTCTTTCCGTCTGCCAGCACTCCGCCCGCCATCTTTATCTGGTGGGCGGAGTCTAAAGTAATTTAGGGTAGATAATGAGACTAATAGTTATGTCACATTTTCATGTAAGACCCCATTATTACTAATATGGATGTAGACTCTGATGTTGTGTTCATCCTGCTTCTGCTCATTCACCCTCCCAAAAGTGTCCCGCTGCAGAGCCATCCCTCCCTCCCCTTGTCTCTGCAGAACACCAAGTGAATGAAGTAAATATGACAGTAAAGTACGTTATTAGAACTGTATTGTGAATTAAGCTTCTAAAATGTACCCAAAGTTTCATTTTCAAGGATTTCCGCTGGAAGTGTGGATATAGGGGTGCAGAATCTATGAGTCATTGATAGTGAAATGTTACATTTTGTATTGATCATCTCCGGAGGGTGGTTGCTGAGGGAGAAGGTGGAAGATTTCTATTACCATAAGAAATGGGTTCGTTTTCAAGTCCTTTTAATTCCGTAAATGTTCCTGATTTGCCAATGTGACCCTAACCATGATCATGTCATTCTAAGTTTGCAGAATCTATTTTTAGAAAGTGTGTTTTGTGTATGAAAGTTTTTGGACTTTAGCTGTTCAAGTTTATTCTGGGCTAAGTTGTCGATCAGGATTGGGTTAAGTGGGATTTTGCAGCTGTCATTAAGACTACTGCTATTAGAGACTTTATTTTCGATGTCCATTTACTTAGGCTCTCTGAGGGATGTATCTACAATCTTTATGAGGGTGACAGATAACTTTTTAAATTTTGCTAACATGGGACTATTATGTTTTATGAATTTACATTTCTTGTGTATTCTGTATTTTGATCCTTTATGGTATTTCCTGCATATTTTCTCTATACCGTATCTAACATTTCCTGCATTAAAATTCCACCTTTGTTTATTTTTGGCCTAGAGCTCAGTTCTTTACAGTTCTTGCTATTCAGAGAGCATTGTTATTGTAATTTGTGGTTCTCTGGCTTGGGGTTTCAAGTGAAAATTAGCAAACTTCTCAATGGCTTAGCCCTCTCTTCTGATAGGTGTAGTTTCAGTAAGTTTTGCTAAGGACAGCTCCTGCTGGGATAAGCTTGGGAAAGACTGGGCTCAGGGAAGAGTGAAGGGGAAAGGGAAGGGAAAAATGGTATCTCTTCCCACATTTGCCTAGAATATGTATCGCTCTTAGAAGGATTATTATCTGCAACTGGGTCACATGCTGAGCGGTTCACTGACAAAATATCGATGTCAAAAATATAGAAGAAAAAATATAGAATGCACAAATATCGACTCCCTATACTTAAACAGGGAAGTACAAAAATATTGAATCAAAAATATCGAAGTAAAAAATATCGATGTAAAAAATATAGATGTAAAAATATATATAAAATGAAATAAAATATATTAAATATATTAAATATTAATGTTATTTTTAACAAAATAAATTAAATGTAATATACATTTTAAGCAAATATAACAAATAAACTTAATTAAAAAAAATATAAACACAGAAATAAATAATTTATACATATACATATATTTACTTAACAAAAATTTACTAACTATTATCTTTATTTAATTTTTAAACTTTAAAATTATATAAAAAGAATATATATATATATATATATATATATATATATATATATATATATTCACTGAAAAAACCATAGGTTTCAGGGGTGTTATAGTTAGTTGGACATTTCACTCGTACAAAACCATAGAAATTCCCCCGTTATAGTTAGTTCAGCTAACTATAACTCGCGCGCCCGCAATGCACTGCTGATGACGTCACATATTACATCACTCATGACATGGTCAGTGACATCACTCATGACATCACTGATGATATCTCAAATGACATCACTGATGACATCACTGATGACATCATCCTTGTGATAGAGTGGCAGACCTCCTCTCACCCTAATATAACCTTTGATACACACACTCAAAAATACAAACCAACATTTTCAAAACAATGGACATACCAATACCAGTTACAACACACCTATTCAGTAATTCCAAGATCTACACACACATCCACTCATTCACCAACAGTCCCTATACAGTCACTCATACATGTACTCACTCATCATATGTACTCATACACCTATACATCCTGTTACACACCGCCACTCATCCATAGAGTTACTCACACACATAGTCACACATGCAAACAAAGTATCAAACATCCATTTACTTGCATATACAGTTATACACACACTACCACACTTACTTCTACAGAAACTTACACATACTTACTCTCTTAAACAATCACTTATAGAAACACCTACTTATTTGTACAGGAACTCTTCCAATCTCTCACTCTCACATATACTCACTTATATACACCAATACTCACATATACTAGTTTAAAACATATGTAGTTACTCATAAAGACACTATTGAGACAGTCATTCACTCACTAACACACCCATACACATACTCATCCACCTATACAGTCCTTCACACATGCTGTCTTCAACACATACAAACAGTGAGTCACTCATTCATGCATCTATGCACTAAGTAATACCCCCACCGAACCATACAGACACTCAGACACTCATACTGATACTCAAAAACCAACTAATAACCCATATAGACACTCATGTAGCTACTCACCAACCCATGCAGCCACTTATACACAAAGTGAGAGACTGATACAGATATTTTCATATTTAAACATTACTCACTAACCCATGTATTCACTAAGATACACTTAGTCAGTTATACAATCAATTTTACAAAACAAAATCATCCATTTAGACACTTATATACCCATTTATTCTTCCATCAACCTTGAGATATACATATATAAAACATATTTAATTTTCAGAAAAACACTCATTCACTGGATGATGTTATCAGTGATGTCATCAGTGATGTCATTTGAGATGTCATCAGTGATGTCATGAGTGATGTCACTGACCATGTCATGAGTGATGTAATATGTGACGTCATCAGCAGTGCATTGCGGGCGCGCGAGTTATAGTTAGCTGAACTAACTATAACGGGGGAATTTCTATGGTTTTGTACGAGTGAAATGTCCAACTAACTATAACACCCCTGAAACCTATGGTTTTTTCAGTGAATTTCTAAGGTTTTTTAAATGCTCATTTCTAACTATAACGTGCCTGAAACCTATGGTTTTTTCAGTGAATTTCTAAGGTTTTTTAAATGCTAATTTCTAACTATAACGTGCCTGAAACCTATGGTTTTTTCAGTGAATATATATATATTTATTATACTATGTATACATGTGAAAATGTCTCGGTCCCCTGTTTGCCTCGGTGACACGGAAAAAATGGGTGGAACTGACGTCAGCACGCCGATGAGGTTCTCTTATGGCTCCGATGACGTCATACGGTGTCGCGAGCGGAGCCGTGCTATTATGACGTCCTCGTTGACGTGGGAGAGCTAGGAAAGAATTTCCGTGGAATGCTGGTGCAGGGGATATTCACCTAAGTGTTCAGGCTAGTCCTTTGGGAGCAACTGTTTATGTTGCCACTCCAGAAACCGAAACCAGTGATCCGAGGGCAGAGGCCCTGCAGATGGCACACGAGGTGGGGTGCCCAGTCATGTGCACCGGCGGGGCAGCGAAGTGACAAGCACCACAACCCACAAAAAAGGTAACGAGGGCACTGAATAACACAGGATCTTCTCTTTGTATCTCGCAGGAACAACGAAGTTAAAATGCCCTAGTACCAAAATGTAGAATTAGTGCTACACCGGTCTTCAAGAGGACCTGCGATGCCGCTTCTGCCTCCCGTACCCTGGAGGTGGCACATGGGTCACGCAGTACGGTCATACTGCGGTGGGACGCACACTCATTGACCTCTCATGGCACTGCTCCACACTTCAGGGAGGACGCTTTCCATTAGCTATGTTTTCTGATGACATGTCGCGCCGGCCCCGTCCAACAACAGAACTCCTTTAGATCCAAGCAGACTCTTCCACTGTCTCACTGGAAGTGAAACCAGGCCACGCGGACACTTTCACAATACAACAGCCGGAAATGCACTTTTCGGTAAAAAAAACACATTCCTTCCTCCTAATTAATCAAATAAACGTCTCACTGAAGAACAGGGGCCAGCTTCGATCGGTAAACAGCAGTTACAACGACTTTTTTACTTTGCGATACCATTACAACGCATGCATTACCACGCATGCGTTGTACATCACGAAGTCATTACTACGCATTTTTTTAGAACGCATGGTCATTTACCACGCAGGCCTTTACAACGAATTTTGTTGTAAAGGTATGTATGGTAAATGACCATGCGTTCTAAAAAACATGTAGATGATCCATGTCGTTGTAAGGAAACAGAGGCTGTTCCGTTTCCTCACAACAACGTGGTGCACCGCCCCTCAGAGACAACGTGAAGCAGGAACCACGAGGAGAGAGGAACCACGAGGAGTGAGAGGTAAGGGGGATTGGGCATGGGGTGGGGGTTTCTTTTCTAGGGTTTAGGGTAGTGCAGTGGTGTTTGGGTGGTGTAGGGGGTCGTGCTGGGGGTAGTGTTTTAGGGTTTAGGGTAGTGCAGTGGTGTTTGGGTAGTGTAGGGGGTCGTGCTGGGGGTAGTGTTTTAGGGTTTAGGGTAGTGCAGTAGTGTAGGGGTCGTGCTCGGGGTAGTGTTTTAGGCTTTAGGGTAGTGCAGTGGTGTATGGGTAGTGTAGGGGGTCGTGCTGGGTTAGTGTTTTAGGGTTTAGGGTAGTGCAGTGGTGTTTGAGTAGTGTAGGGGGTCATGCTGGTGGTAGTGTTTTAGGGTTTAGGGTAGTGCAGTGGTGTTTGTGTAGTGTAGGGGGTCATGCTGGGGGTAGTGTTTTATGGTTTAGGGTAGTGCAGTGGTGTTTGGGTAGTGTAGGGGGTTGTGCTTGGGGTAGTGTTTTAGGGTTTATGTTAGTGCAGCGGTGTTTGGGTGTGTAGGGGGTAGTGCTGGGGTAGTGTTTTAGGGTTTAGGGTAGTGCAGTGGTGTTTGTGTAGTGTAGGGGGTAGTGCTGGGGGTAGTGTTTTAAGGTTTAGGGTAGTGCAGTGGTGTTTGGGTAGTGTAGGGGTTCATGCTGGGGGTAGTGTTTTAGGGTTTAGGGTATGGCAGTGGTGTTTGGGTAGTGTAGGGGGTCATGCTGGGGGTCGATTTAGGGTTTAGGGTAGTGCAGTGGTGTTTGTGTTGTGAGGGGGTCATGCTGGGGGTAGTGTTTTAGGGTTTAGAGTAATGCAGTGGTGTTTGTATAGTGTAGGGGGGCTTAGGGTAGTGCAGTGGTGTTTCTGTAGTGTAGGGGGTCATGCTGGGGGTTGTGTTTTAGGGTTTAGGGTAGGGCAGTGGTGTTTGTGTAGTGTAGGGGGTAGTGTTTTAGGGTTTAGGGTAGTGCAGTGGTGTTTGTGTAGTGTAGGGGGTCATGCTGTGGGTAGTGTTTTAGGGTTTAGGGTAGTGCAGTTGTGTTTGTGTAATGTACGGGGTCGTGTTTTAGGGTATAGGGTAGTGCAGTGGTGTTTGGGTAGTGTAGGGGGTCATGCTGGGGGTAGTGTTTTAGGGTTTAGGGTAGTGCAGTGGTGTTTGGGTAGTGTAGGGGGTCATGCTGGGGTTAGTGTTTTAGGGTTTAGGGTAGTGCAGTGGTGTTTGGGTAGTGTAGGGGGTCATGCTGGGGGTAGTGTTTTAGGGTTTAGGGTAGTGCAGTGGTGTTTGTGTAGTGTGGGAGGTCATGCTGGGGGTAGATTTAGGGTTTAGTGTAGTGCAGTGGTGTTTAGGTAGTGTAGGGAGTCGTGCTGGTGGTAGTGTTTTAGGGTAGTCCAGTGGTGTTTGTGTAGTGTAGGGAGTCGTGCTGGGGGTAGTGTTTTAGGGTTTAGGGTAGTGCAGTGGTGTTTGGGTAGTGTAGGGGGTCGTGCTGGGGTAGTGTTTTAGGGTTTAGGGTAGTGCAGTGGTGTTTGTGTAGTGTAGGGGGTCATGCTGGGGGTAGTGTTTTAGGGTTTAGGGTAGTGCAATGGTGTTTGTGTAGTGTAGGGGGTAGTGTTTTAGGGTTTAGGGTAGTGCAGTGGTGTTTGTGTACTGTAGGGGGTCGTGCTGGGTTCTAGTGTTTTAGGGTTTAGGGTAGTGCAGTGGTATTTGTGTAGTGTAGGGGGTAGATTTAGGGTTTAGGGTAGTGCAGTGGTGTTTGGGTAGTGTAGGGGGTCGTGCTGGGGGTAGTGTTTTTGAGTTTAGGGTAGTGCAGTTGTGTTTGGGTAGTGAAGGGGGTCGTGCTGGGGGTAGTGTTTTAGGGTTTAGGGTAGTGCAGTGGTGTTTGGGTAGTGTAGGGGTCAACCAACATGAATTTGTCCTTGTGTGATGTAACCAATGCTCATGTAAAGCACTCCAATACCTGACCAGTCTGCACTATATAAAACTGCAAAAAAACAAAAAATAAAAAGTGTTTTGCACACTTCTGTCATTGGGCTATACGTGGGCTACCTCTGGGTGATATTTGTGCTACATTTGGGCTCTTTTTTCTCTGGTGGCCATCTTGGGAGACTTATTTGTTATGAAGTTTCCTAATTTCCTCATTTACTACAGTCTCTTCAGTAGGAAATGCTTTCAGTTTTTTACTTTGATTCCATCAAGAAGGCATTCAGATGTGTCACACATTTGCCATAAATTCAGAATGTTAGCACTCTAGTTGTTCATTAGATCACTGTAGTAAAGCTACTGCTCACCAAGGAGTTAACTGGAAGTCTACTGCTGGTATTGAAAGTGATTGTTTCAGTCTGCATGTCAGAATTTTCTAATGAAATAGAAGAGGATTTGAGATCTCACTTAAAACATGCCCTAAATTTTCATTTTGCAGCACTAACCATAATTTCTATGACAAAATGAACCCCATCATTTTGTTCCTTTTTAAATTAAATGTTTTAAGTGTTACCAGTTTATTCCAATCAAGATGGCTTCAGGTGTGCCATACTTTTGTCATAAGTAAGGCTGTTAGCACTCTAGTTGTTCTTTAGAACACTCTGGGAAGCTGCAGTAGAACACAAAGGCATCAACTGACAGGCTGCTCCTGTTGAAATATAACAGGAAGATATTTGAGATCACACTTAAAACATGTCCTAATTTTTATTTCTACAGCACTAACCATAATTTCTATGGCAAAATGAACCCCCTCATTTTGTTCCTTTTTAAATTAAATGTTTTAAGTGTTACCAGTTTATTCCAATCAAGATGGCTTCAGGTGTGCCATACTTTTGTCATAAGTAAGACTGTTAGCGCTCTAGTTGTTCTTTAGAACACTCTTGGAAGTTGCAGTAGAACACAAAGGCATCAACTGACAGGCTGCTCCTGTTGAAATATAACAGGAAGATATTTGAGATCACACTTGAAACATGTCCTAATTTTTCTTTCTACAGCACTAACCATAATTTCTATGACAAAATGAACCCCATCATTTTGTTCCTTTTTAAATTAAATGTTTTAAGGGTTACCGGTTTATTCCAATCAAGATGGCTTCAGGTGTGCCATACTTTGTCATAAGTAAGGCTGTTAGCACTCTAGTTGTTCTTTAGAACACTCTGGGAAGCTGCAGTAGAACACAAAGGAATCAACTGACAGTCTCTGCCATTGTTGGATGTACATGTTTTACTGAGAATGTCAGACTTCATTCTCACATGACTGAGAAAGATAATGTGACTTTACAGAAAATATGCTCTCATTTTAGCTTCTGGAGCACCTTCCAAAACTGTATGGGACAAGCATGTGAAAATAGTTTTCTCTCAAACATGATTCATGATATCCCAGCAGAAGGTTTTTCACAGGGTAAAATCACCTTAGAACACACCACAATTCCTGAAATTAGTATGGTACCATCAACAAATGAATTCTAATGTAACTAAAGTCTGTTATCACCCTTTATAGTTCTCCTTTTGGTAACCCTCAAAATCTTCGATTCACTACAATGCATTTCAATGGGGTACTATCATTTATATTGGTCCCAAGATGGCTGCCAGCAATTCCAGGATGAAGTGCTGACAGCCAATCAGATCTCACGATGACATGTGTGGTTAGGCTCCGCCCAGATATATATGTGTTTTTACTTTTGATTTTCTCAGTAACTACTGAACGGATTTACACCATTTAACAAAAGGGTTCTTTCTGAACCAAGAACTACCTCTTTGCCAAATTTGGTGTAATTCCGTTCAGCAGTTCGGGCTGTAGCCTTGCATAAAGTTTCCTATGGGAAATTGATTTTTTGACTCTTATTTTTTAATTTCTCCGCAACTACTGAACGGATTTACACCATTTAACAAAAGGGTTCTTTCTGAACCAAGAACTACCTCTTTGCCAAATTTGGTGTAATTCCGTTCAGCAGTTCGGGCTGTAGCCGTGGCTAAAGTTTCCTATGGGAAAATGAATGGGGAAAACACATTTTGGGACCCCCCTTTTTTCTCGGCCCCCGCTTGCCGAATCACCCCGAAGCTTTCAGGGTAGGAGCGGACCGGAGCGGGCCATAAAGTTTGAAAATTTCGCGAAGATTCGTCAACCGCCGCAAGAGTTATTTCAAATAGAATGTCGCGGATTTCCTATGGAAAATAGGTCCTAACTATAACTATCTACTGGCGACCGCCAGTAGATAATATATATATATATCCATTTCCAACTGCTCGTGTTGGGACCACGGACCCGTGGAGGGTGGTGCATACACCAGGAGAGCACCCGGTTAACAAATCCCCAAAATCCGTATCGCCAAGCGAGGTAAATACACTCTCAGGAAACAACGACAAGTATATCAGGAAGTTTATTATGCTTACACGCTACGCGTTTCGGCAGTTACGCCTTGCTCACACAATCAATGTGTGAGCAAGGCGTAACTGCCGAAACACGTAGCGTGTAAGCATAATAAACTTCCTGATATACTTGTCGTTGTTTCCTGAGAGTTTATTTACCTCGCTTGGCGATACGGATTTTGGGAATATATATATATATATATATAAATAATTTAAAATTAAAAAAAAACATTCTATAATAAATGAAAACATTAAACTATTAAAAAAAATGTAAACTTACATTTCCCAATACAATAAGTGCAACAATAGGGAAAGTGTTGGATAGCGGAATAATTAAATTTACTATTCCATCTCCAGTGAGTGCAACAGTAGGTAAAGTGTTGGATAGTGGAGGGGTAAAATTACTATTCCCACTTCAGTGATAGCAACAGTAGGGAAAGTGTTGGATTGCGGAGGGGAAAAAATTACTATTTCCACTCCAAAGAGTGCGACAGTAGGGAAAGTGTCAGATCGTGGAGGGGTAAAAAGTAATACTCCCACTCCAAAGAGTGCAACAGTAGGGAAAGTGTTGGATAGCAGAGGGGCAAAAATTACTATTCCCATTCCAGTGAGTGCAAAAGTAGGGTAAGTGTTGGATATCGGAGGAATTAAATTTACTATTCCAACTCCTGTGAGTGCAACAGTAGGAAAATTCTGGATAGCGGAGGAGAAAAAATTACTATTCCCACTCCAAAGAGTGCAACAGTAGGGAAAGTGTTGGATAGCAGAGGGGTAAAAATTACTACTCCCACTGCAGTGAGTGCAAAAATAGGGTAAGTGTTGGATAGCGGAGGTATTAAATTTACTATTCCAACTCCAGTGAGTGCAACAGTAGGGAAAGTGTTGGATAGCGAAGGGGCAAAAATTACTATTTCCACTCCAGTGAGTGCAACAGTAGGAAAAATGTTGGATAGCGGAGGGGTAAAAATTTATATTCCCACTCCACTGAATGCAACAATAGGGAAAATGTTGGATAGCGGAGGGGTAAAAATTACCATTACCACTCCAGTGAGTGCAACAGTAGGGAAAGTGCTGGATAGCGGAGTGGTAAAAATTACTATTTCCACTCAAGTGAATGCAACATTAGAGAAAGTGTTGGATAGCAGAGAAACAAAAATTACTAATAACACTTAAACAATTGGAGAAAAAAACATTACAAAATTTAAAAAAAAAAAAAAATTTTAAAAATATAAAATTAAATATATTAAACATATAAAAAGAACAAATATTATAATATTAATTACATATAACAAAAACCTACAAATAATATATAAAATAAATTAATAAATATATTTATAATCAATAATTATTTAAAAGTAGCAAATATACAAACAGAAAAATTATTCAAAACATATATTTATTTTATTTCCTACCATATAACACCACACCAATAACAAAGCACTTCAACAAAATCTTATTAATTAAAAAAAAATAATAAGCATTCATTGAGCACACATGCTTTAACACTATAATATCCATAACACACACCTAAATTAAACTATAAAATGATAAAACACAACTAAATATTATTTTTAAAAGAAAAACTATTACTATTAACAACTTATAATTAAATAAATAAAAATTCATTTAATGCCCACCTTTTGCCCCTTTAAAAGTAAAAACAACACACATAAAAATAAACAATTGCACAAAATACATATATCAAATAATTAACATTAATTAACAACTCTATAATAATTAATTAAACACAAATTACTTCCCACTCTTTACACCTATAAACACCACAACACACACTTACAATTAATTACACAATTACCATAATTAATTACCAATTAACTAATTAAAAGTAATTAACAACCAATTATTAATTAATTAATAATAAATTACTTTACACATTTGACACTATAACATCTCAATTAAACATATATAAATAAATAAAAAATATTCAATACATTTAATATAATTAAATACTTCCCACCCTATTCCCCTATAAACCCACAACCCGCTACAGAACTAAAAATGCAAAATTCAAATAAAAAAATTAATAACTACTAAAAATAATCAATTAATTTTATATAATTAAATTACTTTCCTCCCTATTCCCCTATAAACCCACAACCCGCTACGGAACTAAAAACACAAAATGTAAGTATAAAAAATATTAATAACTACTAAAAATAATCAATTAATTTTATATAATTAAATTACTTCCCACCCTATTCCCCTATAAGCCCACAACCCGCTACGGAACTAAAAACACAAAATGTAAGTAAAAAAAATATTAATAACTACTAAAAATAATCAATTCATTTTATATAATTAAATCACTTCCCACCCTATTCCCCTATAAGCCCACAACCCGCTACGGAACTAAAAACGCAAAAATCTAATAAAAAAAATTAATAACTACTAAAAATTTAACACATATATTAAAAATAGAAACAATTCTTATACAAAAAACATACATCACATACATATAAAATATATACTAAAATACACATTAATAAAATTCGATATTTTTAACTATATTTTTGCAAACGATATTTTACACTTAGATATTTTTAACATCGATATTACTTACCTAAAATCGATATTCTTGACCACGAGAATTTGTATGTCAATATTTCTGACCCACGATATTTTTAACTCGATATTTGTGTAATTCTATATTTTTGATTTGATATTCTGTCCCACTGTGGCATAGGACTCAAGCTATACCTCGCCAACAAGGCCTAAATATGTCAAAACTGGACCTGACCCCGCAGTTTCGGCTGCACTGTTTCTATTGGGGTATGGGCTTATTATGTTATGTTATGCATATTTGTAAAGCACATTATCACCTGTGAGGGTATCCAGGCACTGAGCATTGAACAAGAGTGTATATCTAGCTTGGCCTAGGATAGGGTGATTAATCGAATAGCCAGGTATTCATCTTATTGTGGAATTCAAGAAGAGTGGAGGAGGCTCTGATGTGAAGCGGGAGGTGCTTTAGGGGCAATGTAAGAGAAGGCTGCCCTACAGATCTAGGGCCTGATGTACAAAGCATTTTACCAGTCACAAACACCCCATCAGGCCGGCTGGTGATGAGAGTATGAGTGCCAGTTTTCCTGGTGTTGAATAGAAGCCATTTGAAGATTCTCCTCAGCCTCATATGATAAGGATGGGGTATGAGACAGTGTCAAATACTACATAGATGTCCTAGAGGATGAGAACCACCATTTAACCCCTGTCCAGGATTATGCAGATGTTGTCTGTGGCAGCAGCAAGTGCTGTTTCAGTGTTGTGATTGGGCCTGAAGCAAGACTGCATGTTATTGAGGCGATGGTGGTTGCTGAGGTGGTCACTTAGGCACCGGTTGATGAGCTTCTCTAAGACCATGGGCGGATATGGTAGGAGGGAGTTAGGTCTGTAGTTGACGAGGATGGGTGGATTCAGGGATTTGTTCTTGAGGAAGGGGGCGATGGTGGAATGTTTCCAGGTGTCTGGGATGTGAGTCGATGGAGGCATTGAGATGTTGAGGATGGGTGTTAGTGCTTCACTGATCAGTAGGAGACCATTGATGAAGGCGTGGTGGGGCAGGGATCAGATGTGAACCCCGAGTTGATGGACTTCATGTTGGTGGTGATTTTGTCAGCAGTGACAGTGGGCCACATGGTTAGGGTTTGTTCTTTAGTTGCAATGGGAAGTTGACTTGTGAGGTAAAAAGTGTCCATTTGAGGATCAAAGTTGCAGTACGGAGATGATTTTATTTCACAATAATTCAGAGAGTTTGTTCCAGAGGACTTGGGAGGAGAGATTTTGCTGGAGGTCAGCTGGAGGTGTAGTGAAATATTTGACGATGTCTGAATTACGTATGGCTGATCTCTTTCTAGAGTGATATAATGGATGAAAAATGAGGGACTTAAATACGGCCCTGGCGATACTCAGTAGATAAAATTAAGTCTAGTATATCTTCCTTTACTGTTTTGCATTAGATATGCAAATGTGGGCATGCCAAACCCCCTGGAATATCACAGTGCTAAAATACAGATATACTATTCAGTGCATTTCCCTTGGTAAGCTTACATGAACGCATTACAGGCAACAAAAAACAGGTGTATGTCAAAACAAAAAAAAAGATTTGCAATGCAATGTCCTGCCCTTTGCAACGTGTTCAATCTTTCAATCCTTTTGAAGCAGGGCATGTGACTTTCCCTTCTGAACACTATGGGGCATATGTACAAGGAGTTAACGCCGCATTAGCGGCACTTTTCCACCGCAAATGCGGCGATATTTTTATCGGCGTATTCACAAGCTGTCGCTAACCTCAGTTAGCGGCAGTTTTCCGGCGAAAACGTCCATTATAAAGATCGCCACTTCTGTTAGTGATAATGACATGCAAAGGAGGCGTTCCCGTGCAAAAACGGCCGCTGACCCCACTTCGCGAAATTTACAAGGGGATTCCTTAATTATGGAGGACCAAAAAAACTGCCTCTAACTGCAGTTAGAGGCAGTTTTTTAGGACCAGAAAATAGCTGGTCTTAAAAATGGAGATAACCCTTGGGGCCCATTTCAGCAGGTTTTGTTGCTGGACCGCGCTGCAAGCAATGTAGCTGCGCTGCCCTGCGACAAAACTACAGGGCAGGACTGTGCACCATCAATAAGATAGTGTGCATTCCAGGGCCTCACTCATGAAAAGTGTTGCAGCACTGCGACAAGACAGCGTTGCAACACTTTTCACTACCCCCTTCTTGCAACACCACGGATGCGCTGTATTTACTGGACAGCGCTCCATGATGCAAGTAATGACAGATACGTCTAGAATCCTGACGTATCTGTCTGCGCTAAAGTCACCCATTGTTGCAGTCGTGTCACAACCATGACGCAACTCCAGCAATGCATGGGGCCAGCCTATCCCTGTGGCACTGTGTCACCCTTACGCCTGCCATCATGCAGGCGTATGGTACAGACGCAGTGGCGTTCTTGAGGGATGCCCGGGTGGAGGCGCAGTTGGAGATCCATCAGTGGCGATTGTGTGCTGCGGAGTCATCGTCTGTAAGCGTTGGCGGAGTGGTGGTGCTGAGGGAGTTGACGAGACGTACTTCGGTTGCCTGGATCCAGCTGCGAGGGGGGCGATGATGGCGGTTGTGTATGGTGGGCATGGTGAAGCCGTGATGTATACAATGATGGTGGGTCCAGGAGAGTCCGGTGGTGCGGCTGTAGTTGAAGGTCCCGATGGCGGAGGAGACGTTCTCGACTGTGTGTCCTGCTATGTGACTTGCTGCGGTGACTAGCTGCTTGGGTCTGATGTTGGGGAGCTACCCCAGGAGGGGGTAGTATTCTGGTCACTGGGGTTTTCCAGGTGGAACTTGAGTTCCCCGAGTAGGATGTCGTCGGTGGATGGGAGAGCCTGGTGTGCAATGAGGTCTATAATGGTATCAGAGAACGGGTGTCCATGGCCCAGGGGGCCTGCAGATGAGGGTGCCGCAGAGGATGGGGTTGGGGTTGGTCAGGATCTGGAAGTTGAGGTGTTCCATGGTACCCGTTGGGTCATTAGAGTGCGTGGTAAGTCGGAGTGTGCTTCTGTAGGTGATGGCAATGCCTCCTGGACGGTCAGGGTGGTCCTGGCGGGTGATTTAGTAGCCGTCAGTGATGGCGATGGCGATGTCCGGTCCGGAGCAGATGTTGGTCCTGGCAGGCGATGTGGCGTCCAGGGTTGATGGCGAGGCGGGTGCTGGCATCGTAGGGGTGGAGTGTCTGAGAGGAAGGGTCCTTGGTGCTGAGCACGGTCCAGGGGCAGACGGACGCAGACAGGCTTGCATATGGCTTGCCTTTTGCACGGGAGACGTCCATTACAATGCAGGCATTACATCGCAATGCCTTTACAACGCAAATCCAACAATGCAGGTGCCTTCACCTCGCATTCCATTACAACGCATTGTGGGGGAATATGCCTCTTTTTTCCGCTTTCCCTCACCCCGCATGTTGTTACAACGCGGTCGTTACAACTACCGCGTTGTAACAGCGCATACCATTACCCCGCAAGTCGTAACAACGACTTGCGGAGGGGGGCGCTGGATGTTGGAATAGTATAATTTACTATTCCAACTCCAGTCCGTGCGGACAGTAGGGAAGGTGTTGCATTTTAAATCCAACACCTTCTCCTCCCTCCGCAAGTCGTTGTAACGACTTGCGGGGTAATGGTATGCATTGTTACAACGCAGTCGTTGTAACGACCGCATTGTAACAACATTCGGGGTGACGGATGCGGAGTAAGGGGTGTTTACCATTGTGAGGTCAGTAATGGGGTATTTTTATTTTTTAGGGTGTGTATGGGTTTCGGGTGTCGGAGATGAAATGTGGGGTGTATTATCGGGTAAAATTTGAAATTTGGGGTGTGTTTTGGGGTCAAATATGAAAATTGGGGTGTGCCATTGGGTCAAGTATGAAAATTGGGGTGTGCATTTGGGTCACATATGATTTTTAGGGTGTCTTTTGAGGGCGCAAAGATGAATTTTAGGGGTCAGGGTTTGCTTTGGGGTGCAAGGGTCAGTTTTAGGGTTGCACTCACTGAAGTGGGAATAGTAATGTTTACATTTCCGCAATCCAACACCTTCCCTACTGTTGCAATATGCCGAGTATTCGTATGCATTGTAATGGAATGCAATATAATGGTATGCATCGTAACTCCATATATACCTTTGGCACACCAGTGGTAAGCCCGCTGCGGCCGCCATTGGGAAGTGCTGCAGGGGGGGACTGGACAGCTGGGAGGTGGGAAACACCGGAAAGAACACTGGATGGGGCGTAGACGCGGGGGTGTGTGTGAGCGGGTGTTGTAAATATTTAAATGGGAGAAATCTTACCTTGAGGCCAGGTCCCGTGTCTTCATTGCTCCTTCTCTCCTGAGTCTGCTTCCAGGAACAGGAAGTAGGCAGCCAGGCTCCCTCCCCTAAGCCAATCACAACGCTGCAATGGGGCGTTGGGATTGCACATTGGCGCCGGTACGAGGCGTTCAGCCAGGGGCTGGAGGTGTGAGCATGTTCTCTATGCAGGCTGTAATGCAGCCTCAATTGCGAACAGGACAGTGCGCATGACTGCTTTGTGCGGCCTGAGCGGGCCGACCAAACAGTCACTGCGCACTTGAGTGGGCATGCCAATCCGCCCATGCCCTGCTCCGTGCTTGGAGCAGTCCTACCCACCCTCCCACCCGCAAAGGAAACATAGCACAATTACATCAGTAAGTTATCATCATGTGATGGTTGTTCCTCTTCTGCACTGCTTGAAAGCAGTGAGGCGACGCTCTTCCGCCATAGCGGATGAGCCGCCACTGGGGATGCGTCATCTACGTGTGCTAGGCCTGGGCGACTCGACGCCTGGGCCTCCTGCGCTATGCGTCCCACCTTCTCCTTCCCTGGACATTGACATTGTGGCGCAATCCGCTGCACTCTCCCCAAATCTGTGACTCAGCCAGCAGGAGCCTCGGCCAGGTGTGATTTCACAAGTCTGGGTACAGCAGTCACCGCCAAGTCCACTGGTGAACCTCCCAATGCAGCTGATGCAGCAGGGACCCCTTAGGCGTGAAGTTGCAGCGCTCCCGCCACACAAGTTCGGCGCAGCTCAGGGGCCTCACCCTCCACAGCGTCCGGCCAGCCCAACATCATCCGGCCTGTGATGCAGAGAGGCGGCACCCACTGTTGGTAATCCCCTCCATGCACCACGGTGTAGTGGTGGATCGTAGTATGCGATGCAGACCTCCCTACGTTGGTGCGCAGGAGCGCCTCTACCATTAACAGCTCCAAGGGGCGCAAGGCGGTCTTTTCACACAGGTCAGCAACGTGTCTCCATGCGACCTGCCAGACTTCACCACCAGGTACGGACGATCGTTGCGCCTCAATGTCTACCGCCACGGCTCATCGACTCCACAGCTCCTCCGCATCCCACTCCAGGCTCCAGACTTAGGTCCAGCGAGGCATACAGGCTCCAGACGCAGGTCCAGCGAGGCATCCAGGCTCCAGACGCAGGTTCAGCGAGGCATCCAGGCTCTCATCCTGGTCATCCTGGATGTTGGGTGGCTTGCAGGGGTTGTTGATGTGTGCTGCACTTGGCCCTGGCTGCTACATTCTGCATTTTTTTGTTTTTATGCCTATTTTCTATTGGAGGTTGCAGATAGGCTATTTTTTGCATTAGAGGCAAAAAAAACTCACGTTGGGCTGACTAACGTGAGTTTTTTTTGCCGCTAATGGGCCTATCGGTAGTTTTCGCCGGCTAACGCCGGAATTCCTATCGCCATCGCGCTAATGTTAGCAGCAGTTTTCACCGCTGATCCCTGATACTATCACCATGTAGAGACGGCTTGTAAATACATCGCTAACACGGCGATAGTTTTCAGCGGTAAGCGGCGATGAAAAAACTGCCGCTAACTAGCGTTAGCGATAGTTATCGCCAGTCCTTGTACATATGCCCCTATGTTATCGCTAGCAGCACAGTCATATTGTCGCTGAGGATCGCCACAATAGTTGGCCGCTTGAACATACCACATCTTGAGTTGTATGCGGACCAGGGCTGAACTTGGGAACCAAAAGCAGTCCTAACACAAATGCTCAAACCAGCTCCACTGCCTTTGTCTCCTCCCACTATCTCTATCTTTTCATCCATCCATTCTCTCTTGCCCTCTCTTTTCTCTCTTACTCCTTCTTTCCTCTCTCTCTTCTCAATCTCTGATCGCTTTCTCTCTGCCTCTCCCCTCTCTCTTACTCTCACCCTTCAAGCCTGTGCCTAGTACTACTAACCTCCTGGAGCTGGGGAAAGTGTCAGAGGCACCAGGAGCGACCCTAAACTTTCAGATCTGGCTTCTCCGGGCTCCAGCTCACAGGGGAAATGCCCGGTGGAATAACAGACCTGATGTTGGGTCAGGCCCTGATGCCGACCCAAGTCTCACACCATTAGTCGAGATGCTGATCTTGATGAAAATGAGCAATATTCTCAAAGTCATCAATATGTTGCCCATTATAACCACACCAGTTGCATGTGAATTCAACATTCTATTTGGGCACCCACTGCCCTTTCAGTTCGGACTTTAGAGAACGAAGTAGACCAACATTTACAGTGCCAATATTTCACATAGTGTTGGAATCTATTCATATTTCTTAAAAAGTTGACAGTGTTCCAATATTTCCCCCATGAACGGAGTGAAACCACTTTGTACTCCGCTAACAGTTTATTGAGGTTTCAGTATTAGGTTTCCCAGCAGCGCGCAGGGACATCAGACCTCTAATTTTCTAATGTTCCTCTTCAGCATTTTTTTCAAGGAGCTGGCAGTGATCATTCACGCCGTGTAGAAGACTACAAATTTCATTAAATATGTTTAGCCTCAGGAAAGGACAAACTCCAAAGTGACTTTCTTGTTCGTCAGTGGAGAGAAAAAATTACCACGTCTAACCGCTAAATTGCAGCTCGGATTTCTCTAATAGCTTTAAACGATCCAGCAATGTTTGCACAATGTATTTGAAATCAGATTACAGGCCGCCCCTAACTTCGTCTTCTTGATGCGAGATATTTTCGACTTCCCTTGCAGAAGAAAAGAAATGAACATCGTTTTAGGCTCATCAATATCCTGCAGGGAGTTTTCATTTGTTGCAATCACGACGCTGTGCCATGCACCATGCAAAGGGGTGGCACCATACACCATGACAGGCAGCACAGCCACATGTCTGTGCGTCTATAAAAAAAAAAAAAAATCCCAGCTGCACCAAGTATTTCTGTGCTTTATCTTGTACAAATAGCCAGTTAGGCCAATATTATAATTATTGCACTCGGGTATACCCTCTCGCTCAAATGTTGTGAAATGACATCAGAACAGCCCCCAAGCTTATCTTGCAGGCAAGCCAACCACATTGGGCGTTTCTCTGCACATTCACACTCAGGACACCTTACACTGCAGACTAAGAATTGTTGCAAAAGATTAAACAAGACAACAGGCCTTTTCCATTTATGCACATAGGATCTGGAACAACATCCTAGTATCCTCCCTGCTCCAATGTAGGAAAGAGTTGAAGACACACCTCTTTAAAGAACACTACATCACAATGCATTAACCCTTACCAACCCAGTTGCCTCTCCTGTTATTCGCTGATTTTATGCTTGACTTTGACCATGCACAGTGTTCCACTCACTGCTTTTTGACTGAGTTTACGCTATAGAAATGCCATATACATCCCTGTATATCATAAAAGAACATGCAAGAACTCACCACATGCCTGGGTCCTGCATACTCAATGAGCTCCCCACACCAGGAGATGCATCAGTAGTCTCCTGTTAAAATGTTTTTAAATTGTCGGGCTCACCTCCATTTTTGTAATATTTACTTTAAAACCATCTCTCACAATCCAGTTTGACGGCCGTCCACCTTTCCTTCTATCCATCCAACCACCAATGTCGGCCAGTGTGCTCATCTATCCAACACTCTCCAGCCCAAACTCAACCACCCACCCCCCCCCCCCCTCCCTCCCTGTGAGGCAGACTTTTTGGTTAGTGCAATAATACAAGCAGACGTGTCGAGGTTTGTCAGCTGAGAGGTGAAGGCAGACAAGCCTGTGACTGGCAATGTGCCCAGCGGGGGTTGTGGTAAGCGTTCTGTGTTTAATATACTTCCCCGCGCAATATCTGGACTCGAGCAGCCTCCTCCCAGACGGGTAATTTGTGTGTAGAAAATATATTCTAATGAATTAATACGCTGGACAGCCGAGCTGCAGAGTCAGAACGATAACAGAGGGAAATCATATTTAGTTGATGGGAAGCTAGGGGTTGCAGCAATCTCGTCTGAAACCTGGGCATTAAGACGCCTGTAATGAAGAGAACAGCACACGGGCTCTATTATCATTCAAGGCGCAAAGAAAGTGCAGTCCTACAAGCCCGGTTCGCTGCCAATATGAGATCCGCACACATGCACAAATCTGTAGGGTTTGCTTGGTTTTGCATAGCTGTTGGGCATTTGCATTTTTATTACTGCCGTGTGCCATGGAATGATTCTTTAATTCAGAGACCAAATCCGATGCGAAAGCCCCTTAAGAAGGCAGATGATGATTAAGGTGCAAGGAATGGCGGGTAAGCTGTTCTTCTCCAGAAGCAAGTAGTTTTCTTTTAAAGTTAGGCTTTCTAAGGGTGTGGTTTTGTGCATAGCTTAGTAATTAAATGAATGAATATATTTATAATTATATTTTTCATTTTAGTACGTCGTTTTAATATATGGCTTTAATATATGGCTTTATAATACTGCAAGCCCTGTAACAAAAATTTCGTTATTACAGGCGATTTGTGACGTCCCTAGTCCCCTGTACTAAAGAAACGACTAACCACTCAACTGTAATAACTTATTACAGTTGAGTTCTGATTCACAGTACCTCCAGAGCCAGCAGACAAGGTGAAAGCAGGACACGGAGCATAATTAAAGCCGCAGTTTAAAAAAAAAGAAAACGAAAGTTGGGTTTTTCTTCTGCTCTACTTTTGTAGATGAACAGTGATAAGCAGAAAGGAAAGATTTAAGGCAGAATGTTTATTTTTTGCACACCACAGGTAATTCTAGAAAAAATGGAATCTGTGTCCATGTTTCTACACATTTTGAGGTGCAGCACTTTTTTTAAATCAGACTTGTATAACAATGATTTAAGGGGAGAGGATGTGGTCCGTCTGCTAGATTGCCGACTTTGGTGCTGGAAACCAAGGTTCAAGATTCGGGTTTGCGTCCACATCCTGTGATTCTGGGCAAATCACTTAATCTCCCCGTGCCTGAATGTGTCCTTGTGTAATGTAACCAGTGCTCGTGTAAAGCGCTCCAATATCTTCGGGTCAAGTTTGTGCTATATAAATCTGCATAAAAAAAAATGATTCTAATATCTTTTGCCAACACATTTCTGTCCTTTCCCCTTGCGCTGGTGCCGTTTTGGCAGCCTTGCGCCAACGCAGGCACCCTTGCACCATGGTACAAGTGTGTCTGTGTTGTAGGTAGGGTTGTTTTTGTGCAGGAAAGGGCACCTTTCTGCACAAAAACAATCATGAGAGGTATTTTCTTCTATCTATGAGTGCTGCAGAATGCAACACACATGAAAAGAGGAAAAAACGAAGAGAAATAAAGATAATTCTCCTCGTTACACCTCATCTGGGGAGGCGTATCTTTTTGGCGCATAGGTTTACCAGGTTTTGTAAATCTGAGAATGCGTCCAAAATTATGGAAGTTGCGTGGGAACACCCACACAACACTCATGGAATGCCTCCCTTACGAGGAGTAAAGCAACACAGCGATTTGCGTTGCATTGCAATACGCCACATTTTCGAAGCCATTCAAAATGATGTAAAGTGTCCTTGCGTGGCTTAAAAAACATGACTTTAGGTTTGCAAGCCCTTGCACTACCTTGCAGGGTTTAAGAGTAACGCAAACCAGGCCATAAATATTGCCCTTAGGGGGATATTCTCAAGAACGTGCGATAAACATCGCCAAAATAGGTTAACGCAAGTTTCCATATCGCCGTCTATCGCGGGAAAATAACTCTGTGTCAACGTGGCATTCTCAACACGGCGGTAACATGCGATAGTACCCCGTTAACCCGGCAAATGTCCGTGATAACAGTACCGGGACGGCGAAAAAAATCCAAACCCGAAAAAACTTGCGATGGGCCCAACCGCGATAAGACAAACAGCGAAAAGCAGCGCCAGGCCTGCAATTCACACACGTCAGGTGTGAAAAACCACTACAAAAGCAGAAAAAAAACCACAAACAAAAACCAAACTACAGCGAAGCACAATGGAGGCAGCCGGAGCAGGTACAGAGGACGACCAGAACCCCACAAGCCCCCCGGAGGACCAGCCTGGGACCTCGGGGTCAGGGAAGGGCAAGGACAAGAAGAAGAGGAAGACGCGGTTCAGTCCACAGGAAAACAGGATCCTGATCACGGAGGAGATAAAACATCATCAACAACTGTTTGTCACCTCCACTGTGTCATTGGCAACAAAAAATGCAATATGGCAGTCCATTGTGGACAAGGCGAATGCAGTCGTAGTGCTGAGGAGGACAATGGACGAGGTCAAGAGGCGCTGGAATGATGTGAAGCGCAAGACCAAGCAGAAACTCACAGACAACCAGAAGGCAGCAATGCACACTGGAGGTGGGAGTCCAGCGCCACAGGAGGAGCTGGATGAGATGGAGGAAATGGTGACCACAGTCATCAGTGGGGAGACGGTGGCAGGAGTTGGGGGACCGGACACTGCTCAACATGACCCGACACAACAGCAACAGGGTGAGTAACCACCAGGGACTGGGGGGACGGGGGGAGATGGGCACAATGGCACACATGCACAATTAAGTAGAGCACATCTGCGGACAAACCATGGCCAACAGTCACAACTCCAACCAAGAGCCCAATTTACCCAAGTCTGCAACATCACAGCACTGCATAAGCACAGAAGTGAAAGCCACACCGCCTGAAAGGGATAAGGGCCAGCCAAATCAGAGCTGAAGGGGCAACTCACCTACAATGCAGCACACACACATAAGATCTAGAGCACCACAACATTTACAACAATGTTGAACAAACAGCAACACCAGCACAACAGAACAGAGGACACAACTGCTGCCGCTTGTGTGTGGAAAATGGCCATTCGCATGTGGCATAGCTGGAAACTGTGAGATGATGATGTACTAGTACAACCCCACATCCCTGATGGTGTAGTAATGCATGTATGCCCGTGACCCAGATAGGCAGTGAGACACACATTGTCATACAAATCAACACTCATCACAGTTGAATACAAGTGAAGGTGGGTAGACTTTATTAGCATATGCGCATCAGTACGGCCAAGATAAGTGCCACAACATGCAGACCAATGCAGCAGTATGTCAGAATGTGGAACGTTGCCAAGCGCCGCTGTCCACTCCGCGGGAGTGCCGCACCATTCACAGGTGTGTGTTTACCCGCGTTGTTGTCCGCTCATGTATTCGGAGTCCAGGCGTATGCAGCCATGTCCACTGTCGTCGTGGGAGATGTGACCAGAACCCCAAGTACCAACAAGGTGTCGGGACATGTGCAATGTGTTCCTAACTGTTGTGTCTGCAGGTACATAGTTACAAGTCCATGAAAGCGAGTGCAGCTTCGTAGGCAATCATTTCCAACATGAGGTCGTTGTCGACTTCATCGAACAGGACGGCGAGGCTAACCATTAGCAGGTCTGGACAGATGTGCTGCGTCCACCCCCATTCACCAATTAGCACTACAGCCCAATAGGGGAGCGGCTCAATGTGGTCACTGCACATGAGGAGTTCTGCAAACTGTCCACACACACTAACCCCAGCAATGTTGCTGAGGGTGGGAACCAGAGGCACGGGGCCAAAGGGCGAGCCAGCCTCCACTATCTCATGAATACACAAAAGGTTGCTGCCCCTTGAATCAATTCCTATGTTTATCTACAGAGTTCTATAGAGATGCACTACCAGTGGGGGCATCTCATAAAAAGTTACGGACTGGCCTCACACACCGCCCGGTGTCATGCTTCATCATCGGCTGTCCTCGCGGGGAGACAGAGAGGACGCCTCCGGAAAGAACGGCTGGAAGCACTGAAACTAGACAAAAGTCTAAGTAGGTCCTTCCACCTCAGCCCTCCCATGGAGCGTTTAGGGTAGAAATACAGGAGTTACTCTCAGTGGTACTATACCAAGAGGGAAGTATCCACCTACATAGTGTTTTTTTAACCCCTCCCCTGATCTAGCGACAGGATTTTCTTTCCATTTTTCACTAGTTAAAGGTAGTGAACACATAGGGTATATGACCCCCCCTTTTCTCCCCCCTTTTTTAGGTCCTGAAGAATGCTACGTACCCTTCGGGGACACCTCAGCAGAAACATGTCGACCGCATTTCATACGGTGAAGGGAGAATAATATCCCATACCACCGTTCACTTAGTTTTTAACCACCATACATTTACCATTTGAATAAAGCATAGCACGTGGACTAATGTAATGGTTTTTAAATCACTTATCACTCCCCACGGCCATCACTTAGATTTAGAAGTGCATCCCTGTCTCCAGGTGTATGCCCGCCCTCTATCAAACCAAGTTTTTAGAGGGCGAGGACAGCCGATGATGAAGCATGACACCGGGCGGTGTGTGAGGCCAGTCCGTAACTTTTTATGAGATGCCCCCACTGGTAGTGCATCTCTATAGAACTCTGTAGATAAACATAGGAATTGATTCAAGGGGCAGCCCACTTTTGTGTATTCATGAGTTCTGCAAACTCCCAGGTCCAGCTGCCAGCATGTATGCCAAGTATCCAGGCATCCCATAGACGGGTGTCACAGTGACAATCATGGTCGTGGGCCAACAGGGGGCGCACACAAATGTCGAAATCCAGTTCGGCTACCGTCCTGTTGGATAGGCAGACATCCATGGACCACTCGAATATGCACGAGCGACAATGCAACACAGGCTGCACGCAGGTGACGTTGGCAAGGCGGAAGCTCAGCCGGTAACTGATCCACAGCACTGCCAATGGCAGTGCCCCCAGTAAATGCAGCATACGTGCACGGTACAGTTCCACGTGACAGGGGTTGTGCATGTGTCCGGGATGGTCTGCCATTGCATTAGTGGCTCTGGTTGAAGTGGCACTGTTCTGACCTGCGCCAGTTCTGTGGATGAAATGCCACAGCTTGGATCAATGAGTTGTTTAAGTGTGCAACGGTTGTACGCCTGGGATGGTGTGGGAGTAAGTGTGAAGGCCATTCCATGCAAGATAACTCCGAGCAAGGACTTCTGTGTGTGGGGTGTGTATACGTTGGTCTGTCGTCTGGCTGTGCATAGTGTGGGAGTCATCCTCAACTGCTATCGTATCTTTCAGGGGGTGCCGGGCACATGCAATTCTGAGGTCGGATGTGCAAATGTGCTTCCGCCTGATAGTTCAGACAAAGGAGCTTCCATCCCTAATGTCAGTTTGTCATCTGCTTGCATTCATGAAGTGTGATGTGGCTTGTTGGGTGTGTGGTGGGATGTGTGTGACTTTGGGATCCATGTTTGACATGACTTGCATGTGGCAAATGAGCAGCATCACTGTGTGTTACGTTGCCTCACAGCTGCTCCTCCCTCCCCCCAAGCCTATTTACTTGTGTGCGCTGCGCGGTTGCATCACTCCAACGGCACACCATTGTCATGTCTGTCTGCGCATGTCCACAAGCCTGACAACGACACTGTGATGTTGTCCGTTGAAGGTGGGCGGCCACGTGAGTGTAGGCCTATGGTAAGGTTAGTGCGGACACAGATGTAGAGTTCATGCCTGGCTGAACTCGCGCTGCGACTAAGGCTAGGCATTTGGCTCATGCTGCGGCAATGCAGATACACACAACACTTGGCATGTATGAGCCAAGACCCCGAGCGGTCATGCGCTCCTTCATTTCTCCGTTCATGCGAGACCGCCCTCCGGGTGCATGCTACATTGCAACATTGTCAATTGCAGGCCAGGTGGCGCCAACACTACAACAGAGACACACGCATTGGTGACTTCCTTGTCCAGGCCAGAACTGAACCACGCCCTGAGCCCTGGGCTAATTCTACACACGCCTGGGCTGGACTGACGTACGCTGGCCCAGCCCACTCCACTTACGCTTACAGGGGTGGACGAAAAAGCTACATGTCCAAGGTCTTACCCGCTGCCTGAGGTGACATGCTTGTGTCCGCTGTCCACAGCACGATGTGATGTGGTAGGGCCAGGGGCCATCACGCATACATAATGACCATACGGACACACTTAGATAGTGGAACTGGCTACGGGCACGTGCGCCCGGCCCCTTTTTATTACCAGGGTCACATGTCCAGTGACGCATGTGCTGGATGGGTGTGGGGTGAGTGTAAGCCAGCCCTCAGGGAGTGGTTGGTGCTGGCAACAACTAGAACAGTGATCATCGGATCACACACACAGAGTCACTCATGAAGGGTCCATGACTTGCAGTGCACTGAGGTAGGGGCACCAGAACTGGACTCACACACATATGATTACATCATAAATGGTCCATGACTTGAGCTGCACTGAGTTAGTGGCACTTGGAGCGCTCAGCGGGTGTGCAGCCAGCGATGATGTGTCGTTTGACTTGGGGAACCTGCTGACCGCAGTGTAGGCCAGAGGCAGTGATCAGCGAGGGCCCACAGCCACGTGGCGATGACTTGTGGTGCACTGAGTTAGTGGCACCTGGAGCGCTCAGCGGGTGTGCAGCCAGCGATGATGCGTTGTCCGGGCGGGCCTCACTGGGAGCAATGTTCTTTTTGCCTACTGAATTCTGCCTCAATATTGCCACGTGGCGTTGACTTGTGTTGCACAGGGTCAGTGGCACCTGGAGCGCTCAGCAGGTGCACAGCCAACGATGATGCGTCGTCCGGGCGGGCCTCACTGGGAGCAATGTTCTTTTTGCCTACTGAATTCTGCCTCAATATTGCCACGTGGCATTGACTTGTGTTGCACAGGGTCAGTGGCACCTGGATCGCTCAGCAGGTGCACAGCCAACGATGATGCGTCGTCCGGTCGGGCCGTACTGGGGGCAATGTCTGTTGACTAGTGGTTTCCTCCATTAACAGAAATGTGGCACGATTTGAATTGTGGGACCTGCTGACCACAGTGTAGGACTAAGGCAGTATCTGGCACACACATGACTCCGTGTTGCTGTGCCGCTGGATGCGCTGGGGGCCTGTGTCGCGGAGTCTGGAGGTCACGGCAGCGGACTCGTGGCAGGGTGAGGTGCGCCACCCTGGCAGACGCGTTGCCCATCAAGGAAGAGAACCACGCCCAGAGCCCCGGCCTTTTTATCCACACTCCTACGCTGGAGTGGCGTACGCCGGCCCAGCCCACTGCGCTTACGCTTACAGGGGGGGACGGCACAGCTACATGTGCAGGGTCTTCCCCACTGCCTGAGGTAACATGTTTGCGTCCACTGTCCACAACACTACAAACCCCAGCAGTATATGTCCACATGGACATGTCTGTGCTCTGCATTCTGTGGTCTGTCCAGCACATCACCGCCACACTTGGCATTGTGTACATTCTTCTTCATGGGTGAGTTGCCTCCTTCACACATACTAGGTTCCCACCTCTCCCCCCATTCTGCACTTGTGTGGCTGAGGGGCATGCCGTTTTCGGAAGGTCCGCTGTCTTGTCCTACGCTGCCTCAGTGGTAGTCCGGGGGGAGGGGGTCCAGAGGGGGGGGTCCTGGGGGTGGTGGCGGTGGGTGTTGTGGCCCTCTTGGGTCTCTGAGCTGAATGTTCATTGGCTCCATGGCATCTGTGGGTCTTCAGTTGTGGCTCTGGGCTGGGCTCCCTTTCATACTGCAGGTAGTCCTGCTTAGCACCAGCTAAAGGCAGGTGTTAAATCCCTGCAGCTAACGCGCCTTATCGCCTGTTCTTGGTTCGCATCGCAGATCTGACTGGTCGTTGAGAATGGTGGGCAGTCAAAATATCGAAAATAAAATTTCGATATACCATAATATCGAAGTTTAAATATCGAAGGGACAGAATATCGATGGGACAGAATATCGATGGACAGAATATCGACCCTAAGGTAAGTAATATCGAATTACTTAATATCGATGTCAATAATATCGAAGTTAGTAATATCGAAATCAAATATATCGATATTACTAATATCGATGTTACTAATATCGATATTTGTATTATTGTTATGTATTTTGTTATGTTTTTAATATGTATGTGTTATATGTGTTTTTGTTACGTGTTTTAATTGTTTAAAAATATATGTATACAATTTTTATATGTTAATAAATTTATTTTTGTAAGTTATTTTTTTTTTTTTTGTACTGTAGCGGGTTGAGGGTTTATAGGGGAATAGGGTGGGAAGTAATTTAATTATACTAAATTAATTATTAATTTTTAGGAATTATAAATTAATTTTAATTATTTTTTGCGTTTAAGTTCTGTAGCGGGTTGTGGGTTTATAGGGGAATAGGGTGGGAAGTAATTTAATTGTAATTAAGTTATAATTTATTTTAATTAATTGGTATTGATAATTATATTATTGTTAATTAATTAATAATTGGTAATTAATTTTAATTAATTGGTTATTAATTTTTATTAATTGATTAATTGATTATCATGTAATTTAAATGTAATTAAGTTATAATGTATTTTAATTAATTGTTATTGATAATTATATAATTGTTAATTAATCAATAATTGGTAATTAATTTTAATTAATTGGTGATTAATTTTTATTAATTGATTAATTAATCATCATGTAATTTAAATGCAATTAATTTATCATTTATTTTAATTAATTGGTATTGATAATTATATTATTGTTAATTAATTGATAATTGGTAATCAATTATTAATTGGTAATTAATTTTTATTAATTAGTTATTAATTTTTATTAATTGATTAAGTGTGTTGTGCGTTTATAGGGGAATACTTTTGGAAGTAATTGAAATCTAATTAAGTAATTATTACATTTATTTTTGGGTATTGATAATTAATTTATTGGATATTAATTATTAATAGGTAATTTTTTTAAATTTCACATTTTTGGTTCTAAAAATTAATTTATTGTTGTTTTATCATTAATTGGTAATTACATATTATTAAATATTATTTATTGATAAATGTAATTAATATATTAAGAATTATTTATTAGTTGATAATTAATGTTTAATTATTATTATTATTGGTATACAAAAGCATTTAATTGTTCAATATTAGTTAATTGGTAATTAAGTTTTAATAAGTTATATGTTTTTTGTTATTAAAAATATTTTATTGTTCAATATTTCATATTTAGTAATTAATATTGATTAATTATTATTTATTGGTATTTATTATTAATTTATTGTTAATGAATTTTCTATTGGTAATTATGTTTTTAATAAATATTTATTGGTATTGGTAAATAGTTTAGAGTTATTTAATAATTCATTAATTATTTAAAAAAATTAATTTATTTATAAGTATGTTATTTGTCACTTCTACGCTATCCAACACTTTTCCTACTGTTGCACTCTCTGGAGTGGGAATAGTAATTTTTACCCCTACGCTATCCAACACTTTCCCTACTGTTGCACTCCCTGGAGTGGGAATAGTAATTTCTACCCCTACGCTATCCAACACTTTCCCTACTGTTGCACTCTCTGGAGTTGGAATTGTAATTTTTACCCCTACGCTATCCAACACTTTCCCTACTGTTGCACTCCCTGGAGTGGGAATAGTAATTTTTACCCCTACGCTATCCAACACTTTCCCTACTGTTGCACTCCCTGGAGTGGGAATAGTAATTTCTACCCCTACTCTATCCAACACTTTCCCTACTGTTGCACTCTCTGGAGTGGGAATAGTAATTTTACCCCTACGCTATCCAACACTTTCCCTACTGTTGCACTCCCTGCAGTGGGAATAGTAATTTTACCCCTACGCTATCCAACACTTTCCCTACTGTTGCACTCTCTGGAGTGGGAACAGTAATTTTTACCCTTACGCTATCCAACACTTTCCCTACTGTTGCACTCACTGGAGTTAGAATAGTAATTTTTACCCCTACGCTATCCAACACTTTCCCTACTGTTGCACTCTCTGGAGTGGGAACAGTAATTTTTACCCTTACGCTATCCAACACTTTCCCTACTGTTGCACTCACTGGAGTTAGAATAGTAATTTTTACCCCTACGCTATCCAACACTTTCCCTACTGTTACACTCGCTGGAGTGGGAATAGTAATTTTTACCCCTACGCTATCCAACATTTTTCTTAGTGTTGTTTTTTGGGGAGTTGTAATAGTAGTTTTATTCCCTACGCTATTTAATATTTTTTGTATTATTTTAGTTAATATAGTATATAATTAATTTTAAAAATATTAAAAGTAAATGTAATTTTTTAAATTTGTTATACATAATTATTTAATTTTTATTTATGTTATTGTTTTATGTGTATAGATGTATTTGTAATTTATAATATTTTTTAATAATTTAAAATGTATTACAATAATTATTCAAAATTATTATTAAGTAAGTATATATATTATATCTTATATGTATATGTTTAATTAATATTAATTATATATGTTACTTAGGGGCCCATTACGATACCCGGCGTAAAAAAATCCGCCAGGCATGGAAGCGGCAAAAATCCGCCCGCACACACCGTCTGAACACCGACCACGCCATTACGATTACACAAACCGAAAACCGCCATCGGCGGAAAAATCACACAAGATACCGCCCGCCATCGTCCGAGTCGGAGTCAAACCGCCCGCCACGGACGGAAACACGCACGACAACACAAAACCGCCCGCCCTCACGGCCGACACACCGCACGTGAGATTACGATCGCACCGCCATGAGCGCGGGAAAACTACAAATATACCGCCCGCCAGCGCAAACAACGCCGATGAGAATCGACACGGCAGAAGCCATGGCGCCCACGTCCCTGCACAGAAACCATCCGCTGACAAAAACAATCGCACACAACATGGCCAACAAGTCCACACAGCAAGGCACGCACAAATACACAAGCACAGTACACATCCCGAAAACACCCCCTGGACAAACAAAAACTACAAAGGCCAGAACACCAGACACAACACACCTGAAAACAACAGACCATGAGGACACACCCACATAGGTAAGTACAAAAGCAGCACTCCCACAGACCACAACCCCTTGCAACATTGCAAACTAGAGAGGAGAGGAGAGGACACAGTGACACAGCAAGGACAGCAGCACACCACAGAAACGCACACATCACCACCACCACCACCACCACCACCACCACCACCAAACACCGGCACCACAAACCCCCTGCACATTACACAACACACACCGCACCAGCACCACAAACACCATGGCACCACAAAGAATGCCCAAGTTCACGCCCATTGAGCTGACGGTCATGGTCGACGAGATCATCAAGGTGCACCCACAAATCTATGGGAACCTGGTCCAGCACACACCACTAGCCACCAGAAAGAGAATGTGGAACCGGATCGTAGACCAGGTCAATGCAGTCGGGACCCTGCCCAGGAACAGAGTTGAAATCAACAAACGGTGGAATGACGTCAAGAGCCTGGTCAAGAAGAAGGAGAGCAAGAACAGAGAGCTGGCAGCCGTCACTGGCGGAGGGAATCCCGCGCTCTTCAAGACCTTCAAAGCGTGGGAGGAGAAGGTGCGAGTCATTATACATCCGGAGATCCTCGCCGGATTAGCAGGGGGAGTGGAGGCTGGTAAGTACAAACTAATGTATACCAGCACACCGCTATGTACTCACATGCACTACCACCATGCCACAGCTCCCAGGGACAAACACCCCCATGTCCAACACACAATACACAACACGTCACACACACATGCAACAGACACCACCACACACAGCCCAAACCTAACAACTGTAAGATACATGGGGACATGTGTACACTCAGCCAGCCACGTAACCACCAACAGGTCCCCAAGTATGCCAGAAGCGCCACAACGAGCACCCACCACACCCATGTGTCCGCCATAGCTGCACTAACCGACAAGTAACAGGTAAGTGGCAGGAACACAAAGTGCAGTGGGTGGGAGGGTGGACAGCCCAAGTACAACACACACCAGGCCCCTAGTCCCACAGCACAGCAAGGAGGAGCATCCCCCACACCCCACAGCCACGTGTCAGCCACCGCAGTGCACACCGACAGCCGAAAGGTAGACATCACGGTCCACAACAATCGGTGTCAGTGGGTGTCCAGCCACCACCACGACCCACAACACCCCCCCACCCCCACAGACCTGCAACATGGAGCACCCCCCGCTTAGAACCATGTGGCATCCAGTACAGTGCACGCCCGAACAACCTGCAGGTGGGAAACTGGACAGGGCTGGATTACTGGAGGCATGAGGACCGTAACACGACCAACACATGGGACATGTCACGTAGCAGACGAACACGCAGCACCGCCCACCGTCACGAACAAGTGAACAATGTGCACACGGACATGAACCACAGACTCACACCTCACATGACCCATCACAGACACAGCAACACCCAAGGAGCCACGTCTGCATGCACAAGCCACACTGAATATAGTACCACACGGCAGCCACTGTGCAACTCATCACACACAACCGAAACACCATTGAAGTCCTGTCCATGTAGCCCCTACTGCCTGTCAACCACACACCCCACAACTACGCCTATGTAAGACAAACAACACTAGACGCAACAGAGCGGAACAACATAAATGCACACGAACACCACTGAACCCATCAAACACACAGACACACCATGCACATACAACATACCATCCATCCCATCCGTCAGCCCCAGTCTCATGAAAGGCATGTCATCCGCACAGCTGCCACACATACAGCAGTCACGCTAAGATACATGCCCATGACCAACCATGTGCCAGAAGTCAATGAAGCGCACGCCACACTGTGAGCAACAACACACAACATGGGCCACACCCCCCGAGCACTGCAGTGATGCACATGGCACAGGGCAGCACGCACACCAAGGAGATGGGACAACTGCAATACGTTGGCTGGCACACAACCAACACTCACTCATAACGATGCGTCCAATGCCATGTCCAGTAATCACAACAGACAGCAAATATGCAGGCCATGTCAGGCATGCACACACCTCAGACCATGCACTGTCATGCTGCCACAACACATGTCACGTTCGGCACCCATGGCTCACAGCATGTACCCCAAAAGCATATTCCCTCCCAAATGCGAATCTGGGGCATGGCCCCCATGTTGCCATATGCGTTCCTAAGCGTTCCATTTGAACCCCAAAAGCATATTCCCTCCCAAATGCGAATCTGGGGCATGGCCCCCATGTTGCCATATGCGTTCCTAAGCGTTCCATTTGAACCCCAAAAGCATATTCCCTCCCAAATGCGAATCTGGGGCATGGCCCCCATGTAGCCATATGCGTTCCTAAGCGTTCCATTTGAACCCCAAAAGCATATACCCTCCCAAATGCGAATCTGGGGCATGGCCCCCATGTAGCCATATGCGTTCCTAAGCGTTCCATTTGAACCCCAAAAGCATATTCCCTCCCAAATGCGAATCTGGGGCATGGCCCCCATGTAGCCATATGCGTTCCTAAGCGTTCCATTTGAACCCCAAAAGCATATTCCATCCCAAATGCGAATCCGGGGCATGGCCCCCATGTAGCCATATGCGTTCCTAAGCGTTCCATTTGAACCCCAAAAGCATATTCCATCCCAAATGCGAATCTGGGGCATGGCCCCCATGTTGCCATATGCGTTCCTAAGCGTCCCATTTGAACACCAAAAGCAAAGTACAAACCAGACCCAGGATGGGCCAGGAGCCCGCATACACCAGAGTCACAATAAGTAGGGGCACAGCAACACACCCATCGGCATGGCCAATCCGTCCCATGCCACATGTGCACAGCACACAGTCCCATTGCCAAGCACACACAACTACAAATGGTACAGCCACACACACGCCTCCGGGAAACCCATGTACGAGATTGCACGAACTGTTAATGTCAGACGACAAATACATACTTCGCAAGGTGCAACACAATAACAAATCTCATTCTCTCCACAGGTGACGAACTGCTGGATGCTGGGGATGGAGACAGCAGCCAGCACAGCCAGCCTACAAGCCCCCAACGAGGACACACAGATGTGGAGGATCTGTCCTCCTCTTCGGACACGGACCACCAAGCAGGCCCATCTGGTGTGGCAGGGCCCAGCCGCTCCCCAGGACCCCTCCTACCCACCAACCCATCATCCAGGGCTGCTGAACATTCCCAGCCCCCTGCTGCCACTGTCGTTGCGGCCACACCCACGGACATTGCGGCCACACCCACGGTCATTGCGGCCACACCCACGGTCATTGCGGCCACTACCACTGCCGCAACCGCCACCATCGCCGCACCGACCACCACCGCCGCCACCACCACCACGTCTTCGCTGGCACCAGCCCCAGCGCAGGTGGTGGCCCGGCCGACTGGATCCACCCTGGGAGCCACAGCGAGGACCGTGGTGAGCAATGTGGCTAGTGGGCAGGCCGGTGGCAGCAGTACTGGTAGGAGGAGCAGGGTCAGGGAAACGCAAGTCTCCCCTGGGAGCCATGCCCTGCCTCAAATGGCCAGAGTCCTTGGGGCCTATGAAGAGGCCCAAGGACAATGGGCCAGGTCTGCTTCAGACACGCGGGAGGTGCTGGGGGTGCTGAGGTCCATGGACGCCCGTATGGGCCAACTCGTGGACCTCATGGGCCAGCTGGTGGCGTGAGGTCACAGCCAGGGACAGCAGCTCCACCACCGCCACCACCTGCCGGGGCGCAGGGTCGTGCAGCTGTGTCCAGTTCCCCTGCGTCCACAGCCAGTGAGCACACCTCAACCACCAGCAGGTCGCAAGCAGGCACCCCCCTCGCAAACGTGGAAGGGGCCGTCCGAAGTGGAAACAGATCTCACGGGAGGACTTCGCACGCTCCAGACGCAAGTGAGGCAGCCAGCCAGCCCTCCTTGACCACCCACTGCATTGACTTGGACTACGATCCCACTCCACACAGCCATCTGGATGGCATGTGTCTGTTGGACCATGGACATAGAACCAGTGGGTACACCCTGAGCATCACGCAGCCATGACCGACAGCTCATTGTCACTGCACGCACCACTTTTGTCATCACCTTACACACAATCACATGTCACAGTTTGAAATAAATGCACCTCTTACACAAACTGCTGTTTGTGCCCTGTGTTTTATTTGTACGGAATACAACGGCCACCTTGGGCGGAAAGGCACCTGATGCGTGGCATGGCAATGGAACCGGAGGGCCTGTAGGGACCTAGGGGTGGGAGACAGAACAGGAGCACATTCAATGAGTGTGTCACACACCCATCACACAGTACATGTCAACAACTACAAGCAATGTACACACATCGCACAGAGCAATAGGGCACAATGCCACAGCCACCAACAGTGGCATACTACCCTGGCCATGGAGCGTTGACACACAGCACGCAGTGAACAAACGGCCACCCTGACACAGCACACACACACCTGCACAGATACAGCCACATCAGCCGTCGTACATGGACACTCACCATCAAGTGAAGTAGTGGGCGATGAGCTGCTGCCGCACATTACCAGCTTCCTCCTCTCCGCTGTCCTCCTCACTCGAGCTGTCCTGGTCTGCGGGCTGGGGCCCTGGTTGATCTCCGTCATCCACGATGAGGGGGATCTGCTTCCGAATGGCCAGATTGTGCAGCATGCAGCACGCCACCACTATCTGGCACACCTTCTGTGGGGAGTACGCCAGCGCACCCCCGGTGCGGTCCAGGCACCTGAACCTGGACTTGAGGAGGCCAAAGGTACGCTCGACCACACGTCTGGTCCTCCCATGTGCCTCATTGTAGCGATCGTCTGCTGGGGTGCGAGGATTCCTCAATGGACTGAGCAGCCATGCCCCATTCGGGTACGCAGAGTCACCTGGGTGTGAGGGACACAGAGAACCGTTGCTATTCCAACTGGACAGGGGACAGCATCGCACAACCAGCACGCTACACCACTCCACATACTCACCGACAATACAGCCACGATCCTGTTGCAGATTGGACATCAGTCGTGGCAAGATGCTGTTGCGCATTATGTGTGCGTCATGGGCCGAGCCTGGGAACTTTGCACACACGTGGGTGATCACCATGTCCGCAAGGCACACCACTTGCACATTCAGGGAGTGCGTGTGCTTCCTGTTGCGGTACAGGTGCTCAGTGGCCTGTGGTGGAACAAGGCCAACATGTGTGCAGTCAATGGCTCCAACGACGTGTGGGATTCTGCCAAGGGCATAGAATGCACCCTTCACTGCCGCCAATTCACGAGCCCTGGGGAAGCGGATGTACCTGTTTCGGTACAGCATCATGGCTGCCAGTACATCCCTCAGCACCTTGCTGAGCATGGGCTGGGACATCCCTCCTCCACTGCCCACTGTGTGCTGGAATGACCCAGTGGCGAAGAAATGCATGGCGGCCATCACCTTAGCCGTGGGGGTGACAGCTGTCGGATACACCCTGCGGGGACGGAGATGGGGTTCCAACATGGCACACAGTCGATGCAGGGTTGGCCTGTCCAGCCGAAACTTCCTAATGACCTCTGTATCGTCCATGTCCGCCAGCAATTGGTATGGGCGGTCAATGTTCGGTCTCCGCCTAGGGAAAATGGCAGTGGACACATGTCAAAGCAACACAACACATAGCAATTTTGCATACACATCACTGACATGACTGAGCAGGCACATGAGCCACAGCCCAGCTGTCAAGCTGGGATGGCACGGCCACAATACACTTACACAGGTCTCCCAACAATGGCAATGGCTAGTGATACAAACCACTGCCATGTGCATGCACATGGGGATCTAGGCCCCAATGACTTGCGGGCGTGCTGATGGGGACTGACTGCATATTCGTCAAGCGGCAACGCCACGGCAACATGAATGTCTGCTGAGCATGGAACTGCTTCCGAGGCTGGATGAGTATGGCACACGACGACGACGATGTGGGCACAGGCTGAGCGGCCAAAACAAGTGGGACCTGTGGCACGAGGGGATATGAGACAGTAGTAGGTGTCTGCACTGCACCCTATGTACAGCACTGTACGGATCACACCTCCCGAAACATTGACAGGTGTCCACATTGACAGCCCCATGCCAAGACGGCTGTGTGCTTGCAGTCACACGTCACAGGTGAGAGGTTACATTGCACGTGCCAGGTGGCAGACGTACATAGTGGGAGCTGGCATGTGTGTGCATGTGTCTCCTGTTCAGGATCCACCAGATGGGCGCTGACTCTGTACTGAGCATTGGACACAGCATGTTCCGTGGAAGGCTTGTGTGTGTGGGATGGTGGCACTGGATGTGCCTCCGTTGGGTGGGGGGCCATGCACAGGGCGGGTACGTCGATGATTGCGCATTGTTGGTCACGGTGGGTGCACCCACTAAGAAGTGTTGCCCTGTGTTCAATTCCTATGTCCGCATGATGATGGACTGTAGATGTGGGCAGACTACACATTGGTCGATGTGCTGTCTATATGCATGTGCCTTCACACCAGGCACAGCTGCCCCTGCACATGTGACCCCTGCTGGACTCGCTGCTGGGTCTGTGGAGCTGATGCACCTTCTGTGCGTGGGGCGGACAGCTCTCCTCACTTCCCACATTGCGCATGTCATGACTTTGCCGCAGGTGACATGGATCATGGAGGGCCCACATGTACGCGTGGGTAGGCTACACATGATTGTTCACTGGTCGCCACCCCCAGTCAGTGTTTCGAATGGGAAGGTTGTCGTGCTGGTGGTATATTCGATGTGGCGGATGGGCGGGCCTAGGTGCGGGCTTACATTCCGGACATGGGGGGTAGTTGGATTGGCGACTAGTTGCAGTACACACGGGACACGTCTCTTCCTTTCCACATCTGGGTCATCCCTTGTACTCACTGACAGTGATACAGTCATCTTCGCCCCAGCCCTCATGTCCTCCCCTCGCTCCCCCAATATGCATGTGCACCTGCGAGGCTAGCGCTTGCACAGGCAGCCCCAAGCTCGCACCAGAGAGGGCAAGGAGTGTATGTGTGGGTCCAGTTGCACAAGTGGGCTGTCTCAGGGTATGATGTGTTGCGGGACGCCGTCCACCTGCGTGGTGCCCCAAATGGAGACCCGGCCTGCATGGACTATGCATCACAGTCTTCGCCTTCCGGATCCGCCACCTGCGACACCCAGTGGCTGTGGCTGCCCTTGCGGCCAGGCCGCGTCCGTCTGTGACTGATGGCCCACACATTCACTCTTTGGCCTCTCTGGGGAGGGCTCGGGGGTGGTGGCGCACGCGCTTGCACTTAGTCGCAATGGCATGTGTCGTGGTTGGTATGATGGGCAATGGATGGGATGGTGCGAGCCACCTCCCGTGACGTCAGTGCTGCTCGTGCTGTGGTGCGTCCCCCTACACTTCCATCTGACTTGTGCCATGCTAGACGTTGAGGTTCTATTGCCTGCGTGATATGACCAGGAGGAGCGCGAGGAGACCTCTCACACACCATGCTCCACTGCCATCCCGTGCCCTGTATCGCCTGTGCGGATTGACTATGTTGGGGTTACACCTGGTCGACTGGGGCTGTGTGTGCCTTGTCAAGGGGCATGGCGGGCGCATAACAGGATCCAGCTTGTCCACAGAGGGTGGGCTGAGGTGCGCCTGGTACCGCTTTGTACGTGTGCCCGGCTGCTGTGCACACACGTGTTCACTCCCCCCGACAGGTGTCCTCTCACAATGCCCAGGGAAGCGGTGGTGTACTGTTCATGACCCCTCCCAACACGGCGTGCTCCAACTTGGCATGTGCGCATCTACCCGTCACACCCACCCACCTGAGCACTGCGTCCATACGACTTCACACGACACATGTGTGTCTTCCACAGTTGTGCTACTCATTTGCGTTGACATCCAATACCAGTGGACTACATGGTCATGTCACGACTGCCGTGTACTTCACATACTCTCATCCTCTCTCATTCGTACTTGTGAAATGAGTCAGCGGAGACAGTTTTGGTTTCAAACATTATATTGAGTCTTCTGTCCTCTGTGATGCAGTATAGTGGACACTACTGGCAGCGGAATACATGTTGAGGATATACTGAGCATGATTGCAAATGGGATAGGGTGTGGGGTTACATGTGATTGGCTGTTGCATGTGGGATGTGGGCTTCAGAGTTACATCTGCTTGGCCAAGGCTGTGCTAATGTACATTTACGTATAGCTGCGGAGCTGCGGACTTTGACACAGACGGTATACATGTAGCCTACCAGACCGCTTGGCATCATGGGCACAGTCCATCTCAGTTCCATGTGACAGGTTTGCTGCGGTTGTTCCTCATGCACGCGTGCATGTGAGATGACATCAGGGCATGTGCTTGCGTGCATGCAGCGGCGTGCCACTTGTTGTTGCAATGTGGTGGTTACTGGACATGTCACAGTCACTGGGGTCGTGTTGTAGTTGTATGCACTTGTCGTCCATGCAAAGGTCCTGGTATGGGATTCCCGGGGCGGGGGTGGGAGGGGTGCAGCACCCACAGACTCCAGGCGACCTATTCATGTCCACTGAGCGGTGTGTGTGTCCATGGGCGCTGGATCCATGTCGTGTCCTGGTTGTTCGTGCAGTTCCGTCCATGTGGGTGCGATACACAGACCCCATGCCACTGCCTCCCACGATGCATGCGGTGTTCCTGGATGTGATGGGGAACAGTGTGCATGTCCCGGTCATATCCGATGTCATGGCGATGTCGTTGATGGTGTGGTTACAGTTGCCGGTCGTTTGGTATGGCTGTTGTGGTGGTGACTGGCCAGTCCGTGCGGAAGCTAAGCATGGGTGCGGGGTTGGACATCATAGGTCAATCGGGGAACCTGCGTTGTGGTCCGACGAATTTACAGGTTGTCAGGTATGCGATGCCGTCCAGCAGGGCTTCCATGTCATTGGTGGTGTACATGTTTGCCAGCCAATGTAGCGGATGGTGGCTGTCAAGGTGTTGTTCGTAAGTTGTCCCTTGGAGGACCATGATGGGGCATGCTGGGTGACATTCGATGTAGCTGTTCTCGATGATCCGTCGTGTGGAGGCACAGTGGTCCCATTTCAGTGCGGGTGCGATGTTGGCCACATACGCCATGCCCCCATAGGCAGAGCAGGCCCTGTCGTGTGCGTCCAGAGGGAGGAGTAGTGGTAGCAGGTCCGCCTTTAGACATGCCGGGTTGGAGAGGCACATCTCCACGGGATGCTGGTAGGGACACCTCCGACAGTAGAAGACGGGCATGACGCAGCTGAACAATGTGATGCGGTAAGTCAGTCGGTAACTTACGTTCAGCAGGGACAGGAGATCGCATCCCAATGTATGTATCAGGTTGGTTTTGTACAGCTTGAGCTGTCCGGCGTAGTTGGGTAGGTGTGTTGCGGTTGCCATTTCGCAGCGGTGCGTTGTGGTGGCGTGCTCCGGCTGTGTGTGCAGTCTGCAATGTGCACGCTCCGAGGTTGCTGTGAGCTCTGTGTAGTCGTAGGGAGACAGGACTTGTGTTCTGTTGGCTTGTGCGGAGGACACGGGCCCTCATCCCACATGCTTCTCAGACAGTTCAAGGTCAGTGATGTGTGACTCCTTCCAATTAACTTGCATGTGGCCGACATGGGGGAGTGTATTCTTCTTTCTTCCCCGTCCGTAGTGTGCTTCTGTGATATGCGCTATCTGCCCTGTGGTCGGTCTCCTCGGCATGCCTGTGTTGGTCTTTTCTTGGACAATGGCTGTATTCACCGGCTTCTTTCGTAGGGCTGTGGTTTCGGAGTTGGAATGGAAGGTCATTCAGTGCTGTCTGCTCTCCCTTGTGTGGGCGGCAGGCTGCCTTTCCGCTCTGCGTTGGGCCTTGTGTGTGAATGTTATTCTTGGGCCACCTGTTGTCGGTCCCCGGGCTCTTTGGTGTTCCGTTTTATATGTCTTGTTCATATGTGCAGGGTGGTATGGGTGTTTCAGTGTGGTACTGGCGTTCCTCTTCCCGAAGGAGCCCTGCTTCTCCTAGTTGGTGTTGCCGCCGCTGTGTGCTACGCCATGTTTGTTACACTGGGGTGTGTCCTGCTGTTGCGTGACTTCACTGACATGTGTGCGTCGGTTGTGTGGCGTTGGGTGTTGTCCGTGAATTGGGCGTTGGGGACATGTCTGTGGCAGGCCTGTCACGTGTCATGTGCGTTCGGGGTGGGGCTGATGTGTGTGCTGCTTGGTTGTGTCCCTGTGTCTGTGTGCGACGCATGCATGGCGCTGCGGTTGGCCTCTGCGTTGTGCGCATGTGTGGCGGCGTCATCGCCGCTTTGGGGCCGTGACGGGGTCGTTGGTTCCTAGTCCCAGGTGGTGTGTACACATGTGTTACGCGATGTTACGATTTGGCCTGTGTGTCATATGTGGATGCAATGGTGGATGTGTAGTGTACACGCGCTGGTGGGGGGTTGTCCGCTTTTCCGCCCTTGCACTGTGTGCGCTGTTTGCGTGCACTTGTTGTGTGTGTGCCTACCTGCGTCTCCGCGGTACGTTGCGTCCTTGGTGGTGCATCAGCAAGAGCATGGGGAGGGCCTGCAGTGCTGGATTCATGCTCGGGGAGCCGCTTCTTCGTTGTCCGTGCTCGGCGTCCGTGTTACCGCTTCGGTTTGTCGTACGGTATCTCTTAGCCGTGGGAGCCGTTTGTTTGCGGCATCGTTATTTATACGCCGGGTGGGACGTGCTTTCGTCGGGCGGTGTGTGTCAATTGTGCTGCGCCGCTACGTGTACGGACGCACTTTGATGGCGGACGGTGTTGCTGGCTTGCCGGCGGTGTTTGGCCTACTTTTCGCATCGTAATTGGGCGGGCGTGTGGACTGCTGCGTGCCGGCGGTAACTGGTGGTTTTTGCATCCGCCAGCACGGCGGTTGTGCTTCCGCCCGCCATCGTAATGAACCCCTTATTAATTTTAAATATTATCAAATATTTTTAACTGTTTATTTTAATTATAAGTATTATTTAGTTTATTTTACATATTATTTTTAACAAAAAAAAAACAATATTTTTGATAACGATATTTTTGACATCGATATTTTTTTCTCGATATTTTTGTACTTACCATGTTGTAGATAGGATGTCGATATTATTGACATCGATATTTTTGTTGCGATATTTTTGTAGGTCGATTTTTTGACCTTCGATATTTTGTCAGTGATTCGTTGAGAATCGCGCGAAGTGGTATTTTCGTGTGTTTTTGCACGGGAACGCCTACTCTGCATATCATTAGCGTTAGTTGTCGCACTCATCCGTGGCGATGTTTTTTGCGGTAGCTATCGCAGGAAAACTGGCGATGTCGGCAGTTTGCACCAGCTTGTGAATAGGGCGAAAAATCTATCGCCACTTTTGCAGCGCTAAAGTGCAGATAAATCGTCGATAAGTCCTTGAGAATATACCCCTTAGTTTTTTTAGAAACAATGCACATCTCTTCAGGTAGATGCTATTGTTTAAGAACTTTAGGAACTTGCCTGCAAGAAGTATTTCAGATAGAGTAATTTCTTTTGTTTGAAAACTTTTCACTGAAAAGAAATAGCTTGAAATCAATTGTGAACAAAACATTTATCTTGTAAAAAAATTAATCTGGAACACACTGAGAAACTGAAAATACAAACTTAGGGGCCGATTATGATGGCGGGCGGACTTTGTCCGCCCGCCATCGCCCCGGTAAATGGGACCACCCGCTATGTGTGCGGCGGTCCCGCACATGTGATTAGGATGCCACCGCCACGGTGGCGGTGGCATCCCCATTTCCAGCATTGTAGGCGGGCGGTGCTCACAGCACCGCCCGCCACAGTGCTGGAAATGCATGTTGTGCATCTGCATGCACAACGTGACAGGCACCGCGCGGTGCCTGCCACCTTGTGCATGCAGATGCAGGGGGTACCATAGGTACCCCCATGTGCAGCCCCCACCCCCCAACACCCTGGGGGCCCGCAGCGGGCCCCCAACAGCAAGACCGCGAGCCTTTCCATGGCGGCGACGCCACCATGGAAAAGCTCATCTCCGCCGGCATCATAATATGGATGGCGGTGTCTTGCAGACACCGCCACCATATAAAACCCTTTCCGCCCGGTCGACTGTTCGGCCGGGCGGAAAACATGCGGACGGTCTTACCGTCTGCCGGGCTCCCCTCCGCCATGGTAATATGGCGGGGGGAATTTGTTGGCGGACGGGCGATTATGGCGGGCGGATCGCCACCACCATGCGGGCGGTGGCGATCCGCCCGACATCGTAATCGACCCCTTAGTGAAGTATTCACTACTTTTTTGTTTCTTAGGGCACCAGGGGCAAAAGTAATGTGAAAAGTTCTTATTCACGATTTCATAATTTTATATAATATGGCTCTATCAACATCAGATGTCAGCTTGCTTTACACATGACTAACCGTGGAGACCACGGATCTACTTACAAAAAAAATGAAAAATTGGGCCAACAAGAACAATTCAGAATAAAGGAGCTTGACAATGTAGCCAGCGACTATATGCAGAGAAAGAGAGAGTGGACAAATAATTTGGAGGCAAGCTAAAACAGTTAGCAGCAAGGTTACTGAGAATAGGCAGTGCTTAATTTGAGCCGGTGGTTGCCAGTGTGGCCCAACAGTAGTGCTTAATTTGAACCGGTGAGGCCCAACCGCATTCATTTTTGGGGAACAGCACACATTTTTCCTCTTGGGAAATATACAGAGAGCAAGAGAGGAAAAAACTCACAAAGGGGAAAGAAGGAGGAAGAAAAAGACGAAAAACTGTAACAAAGGGAGAAAGCATAAATTTGTAGGAGTGAGATAAAGGCGAAGGGTGTGTCTCGTAGTGGATTAAAGAAGCATTAGCTGGATTCTAGTCGATGTATTTGGGGCACTGACATTTAGCAAGACCTGCAGCGGGCCACAGAGCAGAGCTTTGGGCAGAAGCACTCATTCTTTTACAAATTAAGCACTGGGAGTAAGAGGAGCAAGATGAGGAGCAGAAACTCAGGAAGGGGAAGCAGGAGAGCTTAGCATTTGGTTTAGAGGAAGAAACAAGAAAATGAGAGGTAAGAAAAAAAGAGCAGGAAGAAAGAAGATCTCAAGAGATATGGGTATTTGGATAAGAAGAAGAAGTGACAAGAGCTATGCATTTGAAACATTAGTTTTCTGACAGATTGTTTGCAAAAGAATTGATTTGTCTATTTACTTTCAGAAAAGGTGCCTATCCAGTGTTGGTTGGTCTGTTCAGAACATTTCTTTATTGTCTTTGGTTAGTTATTCAGGTAACATGATTTGGGTAATAGTAAGAGTTACTGTTATCGCCCAAAGACAGTTTGGATTTTGGGGTTTTCTATATAAACGACATGTGCAATTTAAAGACCCTGGAATGCACAGCTGTTTAAATGCATGCTGCTTTCAAGCGAACCCTAGCTACACGTGCCTAGTGTAGTTGCTGCCAGGAGCACCGACAAAAAGTTGGTGAGGGGTTCTGACAGGCCCGCTGCAAATTGACAGAACCAGCTGATGGGGTCCTGCATTCTTCCATTAAGATGAGTCCATGTCGTGGTGAATAGAAAACACTGGCACCTCAGTGTATTATTTGCTTTCCTGGAGTTCTAGTCTGAACTGAATGGCTTTCATGATGATGGTGTTGAGGTGTGGGTGCGCACACTTGGGAATTCATTGGAACCTTGGAGCCAAAATAACAAATGAACAAAAAAAGTCATGGAACCCAGCGCAGCAGCCAAAAATGCTGCACTGCGTGACAGCGAGGGAGCAGGAGAGGGCCATATCTACAGAGATATGGCCCTCTCCTCTCTTCTTAGCGCCAATGCTGATTTTAGCTGCCATAGAGCTATGGTGTGTGCCTGAGTCTACCACAGGTTTTGTACTGGAAATGCATTCCTGGAAGATAGTAGCCAGGCAGAGTGAGAACGGGGTTCTAAAATGCTACTCTGAAATAGTTCATGATATTTAGCTTCACCAATTAATTTCACAAAATGAAACATGGACCAGTGACTTTTTTTTAACAAGCATTAGCAAAGCTCATGGCATTCACCTTTTTGACCAAATGGCATTTGCAAAGCTTTGTGCTGTTACTGTTCAGCATCAGCAAAAATAAAAGCTTTTTGCAGATGCTGTGCAGCATTGGGGAGAAAAAGAAGATAAAAGTGCAATTACTTTAACACGTATATGCATCATGATGCTATAGCGGCCCAGCATAATAAAGCATGCACATGCAGACAGCATACACAATTACTGTTTCAAGATGGCGGACGCCAATCTTGCAGTGGTAAATTTATAATAATCAATTGAAGCATGCGCAAAAGCACATTACAAAAAGAAGAGCTCAGCAGCATACAGCAGCTGCCAGGCCATGTTAAAAATGTAAAAATTAACTTATTTTTAAAGACTGCCAAGAGAGAGCCAGTGGACCAGCAAGAGGTGATAACAAGAGCACATGGGAGATAAGTGAATGATATTATTTCAGGGGAGGTTTGATCCAGGAGCACCTTTGTCAAGATCGAGTTCCACAAGCAACCCATGTATATATGTATATATATATATATTTTTTTTTTATTATTTTTTTTTTTTATTCAACAAACGCCAAAGCTTCTCAAGATGCACTCGACAGTGCGTCTGCCATTCGGCATCACGGTTCAGCCCGCCCCAACCATCCAAGTTCGTTGTGTTGCCTGACGCGTTTCTGTGGCCAACGTACCACTTCATCATATATATATATATTACAACAAAGAGTTAGCCCCAATGGAAGGAAGCCAGCCGGCAGGTGAGCAATTCTAATCTTTAATGGTGACATCTTGCAAGCAGACAGCACGGGAAATAAAGGCATCCGCATAACACATAAGCCAAACGCGTTTCGGGTAAACAAGTCCCTTCCTCAATGGCTTTTGTTCCTGTAATAACCAGCCAGCTTTCACGGCACATTTTTATGTTCCAAGATCCTGCCCCAGTGGGCGTGGCAATTCACATTGCACTATGGTTCCTGTAGTGCCATGTAGTAATCTCTAGTGAGTGCGTCGTGGGGCTAACTCTTTGTTGGATATATATATATATATATATTCACTGAAAAAAACCATAGGTTTCAGGCACGTTATAGTTAGAAATTAGCATTTAAAAAACCTTAGAAATTCACTGAAAAAAACATAGGTTTCAGGGCGTTATAGTTAGTTGGACATTTCACTCGTACAAAACCATAGAAATTCCCCGTTATAGTTAGTTCAGCTAACTATAACTCGCGGCACCCGCAATGCACTGCTGATGACGTCACATATTACATCACTCATGACATGGTCAGTGACATCACTCATGACATCACTGATGACATCTCAAATGACATCACTCATGACATCACTGATGACATCATCCTTGTGATAGAGTGGCAGACCTCCTCTCACCCTAATATAACCTTTGATACACACACTCAAAAATACAAACCAACATTTTCAAAACAATGGACATACCAATACCAGTTACAACACACCTATTCAGTAATTCCAAGATCTACACACACATCCACTCATTCACCAACAGTCCCTATACAGTCACTCATACATGCACTCACTCATCATATGTACTCATACACCTATACATCCTGTTACACACCACCACTCATCCATAGAGTTACTCACACACATAGTCACACATGCAAACAAAGTATCAAACATCCATTTACTTGCATATACAGTTATACACACACTACCACACTTACTTCTACAGAAACTTACACATACTTACTCTCTTAAACAATCACTTATAGAAACACCTACTTATTTGTACAGGAACTCTTCCAATCTCTCACTCTCACATATACTCACTTATATACACCAATACTCACATATACTAGTTTAAAACATACGTAGTTACTCATAAAGACACTATTGAGACAGTCATTCACTCACTAACACACCCATACACATACTCATCCACCTATACAGTCCTGCACATGCTGTCTTCAACACATACAAACAGTGAGTCACTCATTCATGCATCTATGCACTAAGTAATACCCCCACCGAACCATACAGACACTCAGACACTCATACTGATACTCAAAAAACCAACTAATAACCCATTTAGACACTCATGTAGCTACTCACCAACCCATGCAGCCACTTATACACAAAGTGAGAGACTGATACAGATATTTTCATATTTAAACATTACTCACTAACCCATGTATTCACTAAGATACACTTAGTCAGTTATACAATCAATTTTACAAAAAAATCATCCATTTAGACACTTATATACCCATTTATTCTTCCATCGACCTTGAGATATACATATATAAAACATATTTAATTTTCAGAAAAACACACATTCACTGGATGATGTCATCAGTGATGTCATCAGTGATGTCATTTGAGATGTCATCAGTGATGTCATGAGTGATGTCACTGACCATGTCATGAGTGATGTAATATGTGCGTCATCAGCAGTGCATTGCGGGTGCTAGCGAGTTATAGTTAGCTGAACTAACTATAACGGGGGAATTTCTATGGTTTTGTACGAGTGAAATGTCCAACTAACTATAATGCCCCTGAAACCTATGGTTTTTTCAGTGAATTTCTAAGGTTTTTTTAAATGCTAATTTCTAACTATAACGTGCCTGAAACCTATGTTTTTTTCAGTGAATTTCTAAGGTTTTTTAAATGCTAATTTCTAACAATAATGTGCCTGAAACCTATGGTTTTTTCAGTGAATATATATATATCTATTATACTATGTATACATGTGAAAATGTCTCGGTCCCCTGTTTGCCTCGGTGGCATGGAAAAAATGGGTGGAACTGACATCAGCACGCCGACGAGGTCCTCTTATGGCTCCGATGACGTCATACGGTGTCGCGAGCGGAGCCGGGCTCGTTGACGTGGGAGAGCTAGGAAAGAATTTCCGTGGAATGCTGGTGCAGGGGATATTCATCTAAGTGTTCAGGCTAGTCCTTTGGGAGCAACTGTTTATGTTGCCACTCCAGAAACCGAAACCAGTGATCCGAGGGCAGAGGCCCTGCAGATGGCACATGAGGTGGGGTGCCCAGTCGTGTGCACCGGCGGGGCAGCGAAGTGACAAGCACCACAACCCACAAAAAGGTAACGAGGGCACTGAAAAACACAGGATCTTCTCTTTGTATCTGGCAGGAACAACAAAGTTAAAATGCCCTAGTACCAAAATGTAGAATTAGTGCTACAATGGTCTTCAAGAGGACCTGCGATGCCGCTTCTGCCTCCCGTACCCTGGAGGCGGCACATGGGTCACGCGGTACGGTCATACTGCGGTGGGACGCACACTCGTTGACCTCTCATGGCACTGCTCCACACTTCAGGGAGGACGCTTTCCATTAGCTATGTTTTCTGATGACATGTCGCGCCGGCCCCGTCCAACAACAGAACTCCTTTAGATCCAAACAGACTCTTCCACTCTCTCACCGGAAGTGAAACCAGGCCACGCGGACACTTTCACAATACAACAGCCGGGAATGCACTTTTCTGTAAAAAAACACATTCCTTCCTCCTAATTAATCAAATAAACGTCTCACTGAAGAACAGGGGCCAGCTTCGATCGGTAAACAGCCGTTACAACATTTTTTACTTTGCGATACCATTACAATGCATGCATTACCACGCATGCGTTGTACATCACAAAGTCATTACTACATTTTTTAGACGCATGGTCATTTACCACGCATGCCTTTACAACGAATTTTGTTGTAAAGGTATGTATGGTAAATGACCATGCGTTCTAAAAACATGTAGACGATCCATGTCGTTGTAAGGAAACAGAGGCTGTTCTGTTTCCTCACAATGACGTGCACCGCCCCTCAGAGATGACGTGAAGCAGGAACCACGAGGAGAGAGGAACCATGAGGAGTGAGAGGTAAGGGGGATTGGGCATGGGGTGGGGGTTTCTTTTCTAGGGTTTAGGGTAGTGCAGTGGTGTTTGGGTGGTGTAGGGGGTCGTGCTGGGGATAGTGTTTTAGGGTTTAGGGTAGTGCAGTGGTGTTTGGGTAGTGTAGGGGGTCGTGCTGGGGGTAGTGTTTTAGGGTTTAGGGTAGTGCAGTAGTGTAGGGGGTCGTGCTGGGGGTAGTGTTTTAGGGTTTAGGGTAGTGCAGTGGTGTATGGGTAGTGTAGGGAGTCGTGCTGGGGTAGTGTTTTAGGGTTTAGGGTAGTGCAGTGGTGTTTGAGTAGTGTAGGGGGTCATGCTGGTGGTAGTGTTTTAGGGTTTATGGTAGTGCAGTGGTGTTTGTGTAGTGTAGGGGGTCATGCTGGGGATAGTGTTTTATGGTTTAGGGTAGTGCAGTGGTGTTTGGGTAGTGTAGGGGGTCGTGCTGGGGGTAGATTTAGGGTTTAGGGTAGTGCAGTGGTGTTTGGGTAGTGTAGGGAGTCGAGCTGGGGTAGTGTTTTAGGGTTTAGGGTAGTGAAGCGGTGTTTGTGTAGTGTAGGGGGTTGTGCTGAGGGTAGTGTTTTAGGGTTTAGGGCAGTGCAGTGGTGTTTGTGTAGTGAAGGGGGTCATGCTGTGGGTAGTGTTTTAGGGTTTAGGGTAGTGCAGTCGTGTTTGTGTAGTGTAGGGGGTCATGTTTTAGGGTATAGGGTAGTGCAGTGGTGTTTGGGTAGTGTAGGGGGTCATGCTGGGGTTAGTGTTTTAGGGTTTAGGGTAGTGCAGTGGTGTTTGGGTAGTGTAGGGGGTTGTGCTGGGGGTAGTGTTTTAGGGTTTAGGGTAGTGCAGTGGTGTTTGTGTAGTGTGGGGAGGTCATGCTGGGGGTATATTTAGGGTTTAGTGTAGTGCAGTGGTGTTTGGGTAGTGTAGGGAGTCGTGCTGGGGGTAGTGTTTTAGGGTTTAGGGTAGTGCAGTGGTGTTTGGGTAGTGTAGGGAGTCGTGCTGGTGGTAGTGTTTTAGGGTTTAGGGTAGTGCAGTTATGTTTGGGTAGTGTAGGGTGTCGTGCTGGGGGTAGTGTTTTAGGGTTTAGGGTAGTGCAGTGGTGTTTGGGTAGTGGAGGGGGTAGTGTTTTAGGGTTTAGGGTAGTGTGCCCAACCAGCCACAATATCCGTGGACAAAGGGGATCCTGACTCTTTGGACCGCTCCGTCAATTGAATAATTTGGGTCAAGGACCCTACCACGTCCAAGACCTATCAATTCCTTTCTTGGGATCCCTCATATACTTGGAGAAAAATTTACATAGTTTCTCATCAATTTCAGGCGTGTGTGCCACCTTCCCCTGTAGTAGTGAGCCTCAGCAAGGCCTACCAGTGCTTAGGGGTTCACCCTTCTCTGCACAGAGTCCTCAGACACTTAGGAAGAAGTTGGCATAGAAACTGGAATAAGAAAGACAGAGTTTATTAAACCTCATGAGGTGGAGCTAAATTCGCACATCACCCTTCAGTAATGCATGAAGTAGCACACTGAATGGAAGGACCATGGTCCTTTTATACCCACACAGGGGCTCAAATGAAGGCGGTACAAACACAAATGCTGGTTTTAGATACATATAAGGTCATACAGAAAATGCACAGTCGACAAGTGGGTGGAGCTAACAGTTTCTACTTCTAGTAGACACATCCTGACATTTATAAACTCGGAACAGCTGCAAGCTCAACTGAGCATGTGCAAAGCAAAAGAGAACTAAATATAACTTGTCTCTAGGCAGATTTCAAGAGCAGTTAACAGGAAGGTAGGACAGAGCACATGGTGAGCACATGGCAGCACATGGCAACCAAAATGGCTGCCAGAAATACAAAATGGTTTCCACAAAGCGGACAATTTAGCCTCTAAATACAGGCTGTCTTTAGCCAATGCTTAACTTAAGTGCTGCCAAATTACAACAGACGACCCTTTCAGCATTGGCTGAAGACATTCGTTTATCTGGGGTAATCTAGATATTCATCCCGTACATCTATTAACATTATTTCGGCCACCTCTTTATTCAACATTTGTTGGGCCTTTGTTTCAGCAACGTTCCCTTTGGCAGGTATACAAGCAGAGATGCAAATGGAGCAAAGCATTGGACCACATTGGATACATACACAGCATGTAAAAAGTATCAACATTACATACAGGATAGTCAGTAGCTTCCAGCCCCAAGCAGAAACAAGAGTCCAAAACCATCTAGTCTAATTCTAAGTTTCAGGGCTCTGATGTATTTCAGTGACTATCTATTTCAATTTCAGAATAGCCAACAGCACATACCTAATAAAAACATTTTCAATAGACTTTTTCAGTATTTCTTTTATGAGGGCTAGAGTATCAATTAATATACTTAAGGAAAGAGTAAAGTAACATTTGGTAACTGCTCAGGAAAATGTTTTTCGTGTAGAATAAGCATGATAAGTAATACAAATATCAGGGAAGTCAGACAGATTATTACAAAAACAATCCTGGCTCCGGGGGACCAGGAGGACCACACAGGGCCATAGGAATTAGGACAAGGAGCCGCAAAGGGCTGCTCCTCCTCAAAAATGGGACGACCAAAGGGGTACATTACTAACAAAAAAAAGAGTCCTTGGGAAATTGTAGCCGCTGTACAAACCAGCCAGAGGGAGTCTTCTCCCTGTGTCCGTTTGAGCCTCACAGGCAGGCTCTTGTTGTTCCCACGGTGGAGCTGCACAACTCGCAACTCAAGAATCACGGCCCAGTTTGAGAAGAAAAAGTCTTTCTTTCAGAATAGGGCAATCACCCCCCCAGGGCAAATACCCTCAACGATCCTGTCCAGTGTCTCAGGCAGTGCATCAGTTTTCTTCACTTTAATCTAACAGGCACCAAGGGCACAGCACCTGTACCCTAAACTCAAGTCCTTCCCTAACTCCTGTATTGTTCCGCTGGCGCACTGCTCTTTTGTTGGGGCCACTGATTGTAGCCAATATGCTCAGGCATCCCTTGATCAACAAACAAAGGCGCAGACTTGCATTCACTTGGGGACCAGGACTCAAAAGGCCTGATGCTGGGATATGTGAAGCAACCCTTGTTTCAAAGGGGGTCACCTCAAGTAAAAGCCTCCTTGCCGTCCTTATCGGTCTGTGACTCTCTCAGCTGGGCGGCATCAAAAACTGGATCCACAGAAAGATTTCTTCATCCTGATTTGTGACCCCGTCTTTCGCCCAAGACAGTGGCAGGGGTACACACTTTACGTCCCAGTGCTTCCGGCCTTCACTGAGGTCCTAGTTGCCAGCAACGCCTGTGCTGGTTCCCTTTATCTTGACTGTAGGCTGGACTGGTGCTGACTCCCAGGCTGGATCTGATGTCCGGGCCCCTCTGGCAATGGTTGTAGAGCAGCAAATATCTATTGGTGGGCAGAACAAAAAGATCTTTAGACAAGGCACAGAAATAATCTATCAACAGAGAGGATAGTCTCAGAATACTCTCTTAGTCTTGGGCGCCCCATACATTAGCAAGGCACCCAAGAACCACTTCATCTTATCTGAGAATAAAAAAAAACACCCTAGACCTATTGGCAAGTATAAAAGGAACTTTTTGGTGAACTGACAAGAGTAATACGTCACCCAATCCCAAGCAGCCAAGGAAGTCTGTGTTCATTTACTAAATTCTGAGGAAAAAAGAAAAACAATACAGACATACTCCAAATCCTTACATTTGTGCATTCCTATATTATTCATCTGAAGAACCTCAAGAAAAAGAAACTTTTCTACAGTTCTACTTCTGAACCTTGCATTACTTGTACAGGGCTGCAGACACTTCTAAAATAATTTCTCTTAATAAAAACACCTACAGTTTACACTTAGGGTCATGCTTTCATGTTATAGGCGCAGCAGGAAAAATCTAAAACTGCTAATTTAACAGGGATTCTTATTGCAAAAAGAACTAAAAAAAACTCAACATAGTGGGTACATAAATTTCTCCAGCAGAACATGTTGTGACAAACAAACTCCTATAAAACAATATTTTCCTTCAAAATGTTTGCTAAGGATCACATGGGCGTCTTTCCTGCATTCTACTGTTCACGATCCGGACTATGCAACATCATTTTCAAAAGGAAAAAAACCCTATCTCCAGCTCTAATAAGGGCTGTCAGCTCAATTACACAGACTAGCTAATAAAAGACTAGCAATGCCCTTGCAAAACTGTATAGAACATGAGAATAACATAAACAATAATGGTATTGCCACCTGAGATTTTTGAACAGAAACCCCCACTATACAGTTCCCCTTTAAAGGTCAAATAAGGGAACATCAATCTGTTCTACTCATTCTTTCATACAGGATGGGCAGTAACATAGCATATATTTTCATCATTTTATTAATTCTAACAATTTTAAAACAGTATTACAGAATAGCCAATAACTGTCTCATGGCTATTTCCTAGACAGCTTAGACAGACTCAAGAAAGAGTGAGAAAAAGAAGAGAGAAAACATAATTTTGCCTACCCTTAATTTGCCCAGGAGCTAACCTCCTTCCCCCATTTTGACAGTAGGAAAACCTGAAAACAGGTTTACCTTCTGTCAACACTATTTACCCCTTTTTGTGGCAACTGGGCACAAACAACTTGTAGGACATATCTTAGAAAGTGGCTATTCTCTGATTCATCCTAACACAAGCACATTGAGTACTTGAGAAAGCGTTAATAACCAATTTACCAATTCCTTGAGCAATTGTACTAGATTAACATGAGGGCGCATGAATGCAAACTAAAATCCATTTCCTCCTTATCTTAGCCCTTGCACAGTATTCTTTAAACTAAAACCATTATTTTTATATACATGGCAGATCAATGCTCTACTCAAGGCTGCTTTTCCTTCGTTTCATATGACTGCGCAAAACGTGCGTTTGCCAAAAATAGGAAGCAAAGCTTCTCTTCCTCTCTCTGCGCTGTCATCTCGTCTTTCAAAAACTTTTCGGAGGTCGAAGTGTCCAAGCAAACTTTACCCTTCACCCTGCTAGAGTTGCTAAATGCAGAACTCCGACCTTTGACCCTTTCAGCAGCTGTCCATTTTTGTTTGCAAGGCTTTCCATGCGGTCTTTGCAATTCAAAGCAACTCTGGAGAATCACAGCTGAAAGGCAGTCCTGTCCGGTGTGTTTGCCAGTAATTTAAAGGTAGGATAATAACGTCTGCTGGTTTCTGTATACTTATTTTCATTTGTGTACAGTGTGTGGTGTGCAGTAGGTCAGCTGTTTATTCTATACCTGCATGTATACTTTATTGAAGCCTCTGATCAGTTTAAAAATTGCCCTGAGTGGCAGAATTGCTTTTAAATAGTGACTTTTGCTCAATTTCGACTTTGGTGGTAGGGGCACTTAAAAATGAATATCCTACAATATTTGGGCATATTAGGGATCACCAGGGTGTCCTCTAGATATCCCAGAGATGGGGGATCAGAAATGTATAAGGTATACCCTTAAAAAATAGGTTTTTATATGCCTAGATAAAGTGAAATTTCACATTGTACTCCCCACATCATGGTAAAGTGCTACTCAAATCCAACTTTGATGCTAGGAGCTATATATTATTCACAATATGATTATCAGACATTACAAAAGATCAAAAACAATTTTATGGCAATTATTTTTAAGAAACATTTTTTCCCTTCATAGAATCAAAATTCTCCTCCTTTATTTATATATTTTTTTAAACTAATGATCACAAACCCTTTTGATGGTTCCATATATGAAAAGCAAGCCTCATTCCTTTCCTATCACCTTTAAATGTATTCATTTATAATACAAAGCACAGAAGCCTTACTAAAACTGAAAAAGTCTGCGCCACTTTTAAAGGACAGTTATTATTTAACAGCAGAACCACAGATGTACTTATGTAAAACGGCATTAAGAAAGGAAATCCCTTTTAATCTTTTCTCTGTTATCCAAAATAATGAAACTGTCTTTTCTGACTTATAAAATCAGCAGTTTTTAATGCACGCCTTTATACCGTGTTTGCGCTAACTGAAAATCTAGTCGACTCGGCCTCATGGCTTGGGACCAAAAATAGCCATGTGTTGTTGACACAGCTGTGTTCTGACCAGCAGGCGTCAACATCTCACGCTTTTCAAGCCAGCACAAATCTATCGTTCTGTAATGTGGTGTTTATTTCAGCACCAGCCAATTCACTCAGATAATATGAATGCCTTTCAATATTAATATATAAGGATAAAACTGTAACATTTTGCATTTTAGTCCTAATTGTGTGAAAGCACACAAATTCGTTTTTTTTTCCTACCTATCTATGAGGCCTATTTTATTCCTATTGAATGTAAATTCTGATTTATCTGTACCAGTGTGGCAATTTGCACATATCTATAATTTCTTACTTTATCAAGTTTAATGGTAGCGTGCAGCTATTTAGCATATGTTACATTATTCATTCCCTAAATTTAAAAAAAATGTAGTTTTTTTAAATGACATTTGCATAACAGAATGACAACAAAAACCAATTTTAGCTCATTCCAGACATTTTCAGAAGGGGGTCATACACTCATAACACACAACACAGCGCGCTTAATGCTAGCCATTCTTACACAAAAAACATAGTCTATTTTACTGAAACAAGCCTACAGACTGTACGCAAAACCAAACTATTTGTAAATACTAATTGTAAGTCATATTTACAAGAAGAGCTCTCAAAAGTAGTCCAAAAGACTTCCATGTTCAAGAAGCCAAAATACACCAAATTCGCCAGTTTTGGCTGGTAGAACACTCAAAAAGCGCTCTGCATATCACCACTTATGAATGTTACTAAGTGCACAGATCAGGATCCGTTTTATGTACATATTTAGTTCCATGGGGTACTTAGTCACCAAGAAAGAAATATCTTTTTACTATATCTAAACCTATTTAGGTATCCCCTCTGAGGGGAGTCAACTGAGTACTTACTAAATCCCTATTGGTACCTCCAAAACAGCAACACTTTCTGCGAAGTGTGCTAGAAACAGGCATGCCAAAAATAGTGCAGAATATGCAGTATTATAATCAAAGTAGCGCTTAAGGTACTCTTCGTACGTTGCGCTGTTCAAACAATTTCAAATAGAGAAAAATCTCCTCATTACCTGCCTATATGTATTGCAATGCATATATAACTTACAAAACAAATTCCAAAATTGGCCAATCATACAAACAAAGCCACAGTAAGTGTTACTAAAACTACCTTACCAATCAAAGGCATCAAACCAACAGCAAGTGCCGCAAAACGGCTCTTACCAATCAAATGGTGTCCAGGTTCCAACTGCCAAGTTCTCAAATCGACCAAATGGTCACTGCACGGCGAATCAACAAAGAGATCTCAGTCAAGGACCGGCGCCGCCGGGATGGTCAGATCAGAAAGAAAGGAAAAACGCCGTGGGTGCCAAGACTCAGGGCTCCTCAGGCAGCGATCGCGTCCAAGAGCGAGATTCCAATCCTTCATCTCGACCAGTCCTTCGGGCATCCGAGTCGCTGATGAGTCCCACGTTGGAAGCGCCAATTTGTAGTAGTGAGCCTCAGCAAGGCCTACCAGTGCTTAGGGGTTCACCCTTCTCTGCACAGAGTCCTCAGACACTTAGGAAGAAGTTGGCATAGAAACTGGAATAAGAAAGACAGAGTTTATTAAACCTCATGAGGTGGAGCTAAATTCGCACATCACCCTTCAGTAATGCATGAAGTAGCACACTGAATGGAAGGACCATGGTCCTTTTATACCCACACAGGGGCTCAAATGAAGGCGGTACAAACACAAATGCTGGTTTTAGATACATATAAGGTCATACAGAAAATGCACAGTCGACAAGTGGGTGGAGCTAACAGTTTCTACTTCTAGTAGACACATCCTGACATTTATAAACTCGGAACAGCTGCAAGCTCAACTGAGCATGTGCAAAGCAAAAGAGAACTAAATGTAACTTGTCTCTAGGCAGATTTCAAGAGCAGTTAACAGGAAGGTAGGACAGAGCACATGGTGAGCACATGGCAGCACATGGCAACCAAAATGGCTGCCAGAAATACAAAATGGTTTCCACAAAGCGGACAATTTAGCCTCTAAATACAGGCTGTCTTTAGCCAATGCTTAACTTAAGTGCTGCCAAATTACAACACCCCTTCAGTGAGGGCCTGGGGCATTCTCCCCTCATCCTATTCCTGACCTCCCTTTCAAGGGGTTGATGGATTTACCCCACCACATACTCTGCCACTTTGGCGTCAGGTGTCCACTCTGCCGACCTAGGATGGTAAATTTGGGTAGGCTCGAACATGTCCGAGTGGACCCCGTCCCCAACCGGGGACTGAGAGGAGTGGGACTCTGGACGCCAGGGAAGCCCCGAGTCCTTATCCTCATCGGAGGAGAAATCGTCTTCCGATACACCCTCTCCCTCTAAGGGAAACCCGCAGTCGGGGTCTACAATAGTGGTGACAGTGTCGCAATTTTCTCCGGGCCCCTCCTCCTCCCGGCAGGGTGCATGTTTTAGCGTTTGCGCACTCTTGAGGAAGATCTCCTTAAGTTTATCAAATCCTTCCAAGTGCCCCGTGTTATGCTTAACAGACCTTTTATTCCCCATCTGGGAGCTACTTGGACCCGCCACCACCAGATCTGGGTCACTGAACACCCCAGGGATGCTTTTCGCCAGCTTATCAACCTGATCCCTAAGAGGAGCCAGCGCCTTAGAAATAGCCAGAGAGAGGGCTTGGTCCACTGCTGGAGGGAGAAGTTGGGGGGCCATTCCTCCTCCACTTCCTGGTAGGAGGAGTAAAAATGGTCTTCTGGAGAAGACATGATAGCAGAGGGTGTGAGCACAGAACAAATGCCCTTAAAATCCTTAAGACAGCCCCCTCGCCGGTACTCCAACAGCTGGGCTTTCCCCGAAGCTGTTATAAGAATAGACTGAGGCGCAATACCAATTACCACCACCAGGTGGTGCTGGTCACTAACGTGGCCGTGTGGGGAAATCACTGCGTAGCGGTGTCAAAATTAGGCGAGGGTTGGTCGGGAATCAAGCGGACACTAAAGGAGTGACCGGATTCCCAAACGCGCATAAAGACCAGCGGGAGCGCTCGGCGGAGCTGCCTCGCTCGGACCAGACGCGCCTGACAGGATCTCACTGCGCACAGAGCACACAGCGGGAGAAACTGCGAGGGGGAGAACGCGCTCGGGCAAGAGCCTGCTGCGCAGGGAATATGAAACAATACCAAGGCAATAATGCTAATAACGTGCACAAGAAACCGCTATACAAACAGCAACAACGTCAGATTAAGCCAAGAATGTAAGGAATGCACTTAACTGACGAGCAGTGAAGAAAGAGGAAGCGGAAGGGACGTCACGATATTATATACGATGGACTGTGATATGATTGGACTATAGTTGCCTTGGAGACTACCCCCTAATGGTTAATGGGTTGTGTAGTCTTTTGTTTAATGATTGTTGTGTTACGTTTTCTTTGAACTGCTATGCAAATAAAGTGAGGAAAGATATGCATAATCCTCGCCTCCGTCCTGCCATAGAATTCATTAAACTTTATTTGATCTGATTTAGAAACATAGATCATAAAAGTGTACATAAAAACAGTAAATCCTCTTTCCTAAAACAATACAGTGAGAATTAATTAAAACCAGTAGGTAAAAACGGGTGTTACAAAGCCCGGTTCAGAGCAACTTCAGGTTAACAGAATCGTAAAGTTCAATGTTTCGCAAGATCAATCTCATGTACTTCGTGCAAAATACGCAATAAGGGGTCCAAGTAAGATGTAACGCTCCAATACCTGACCAGTTTGCACTATATAAAACTGCAGAAAAACTAAAAATAAAAAGTGTTTTGCACACTTCTGTCATTGGGCTATAGTGGGCTACATCTGGGTGATATTTGTGCTACATTTGGGCTCTTTTTTCTCTGGTGGCCATCTTGGGAGACTTATTTGTTATGAAGTTTCCTAATTTCGTCATTTACTGCAGTCTCCTCAGTAGGAAATGCTTTCAGTTTTTAACTTTGATTCCATCAAGAAGGCATTCAGATGTGTCACACATTTGCCATAAATTCAGAATGTTAGCACTCTAGTTGTTCATTAGATCACTGTAGTAAAGCTACTGCTCACCAGGGAGTTAACTGGAAGTCTACTGCTGGTATTGAAAGTTTATTGTTTCAGTCTGCATGTCAGAATTTTCTAATGAAATAGAAGAGGATTTGAGATCTCACTTAAAACATGCCCTAAATTTTCTTTCTGCAGCACTAACCATAATTTCTATGGCAAAATGAACCCCCTCATTTTGTTCCTTTTTAAATTAAATGTTTTAAGTGTAACCAGTTTATTCCAATCAAGATGGCTTTAGGTGTGCCATACTTTTGTCATAAGTAAGACTGTTAGCGCTCTAGTTGTTCTTTAGAACACTCTGGGAAGCTGCAGTAGAACACAAAGGCATCAACTGACAGGCTGCTCCTGTTGAAATATAACAGGAAGATATTTGAGATCTAACTTAAAACATGTCCTAATTTTTCTTTCTACAGCACTAACCATAATTTCTATGACAAAATGAACCCCCTCATTTTGTTCCTTTTTAAATTAAATGTTTTAAGAGTTACAAGTTTATTCCAATCAAGATGGCTTCAGGTGTGCCATAATTTTGTCATAAGTAAGACTGTTAGCGCTCTAGTTGTTCTTTAGAACACTCTGGGAAGCTGCAGTAGAATACAAAGGCATCATTTGACAGGCTGTTCCTGTTGAAATATAACAGGAAGATATTTGAGATCACACTTGAAACATGTCCTAATTTTTATTTCTACAGCACTAACCATAATTTCTATGACAAAATGAACCCCATCATTTTGTTCCTTTTTAAATTAAATGTTTTAAGTGTTACCAGTTTATTCCAATCAAGATGGCTTCAGGTGTGCCATACTTTTGTCATAAGTAAGGCTGTTAGCACTCTAGTTGTTCTTTAGAACACTCTGGGAAGCTGCAGTAGAACACAAAGGCATCAACTGACAGGCTGCTCCTGTTGAAATATAACAGGAAGATATTTGAGATCTCACTTAAAAAATGTCCTAATTTTTCTTTCTACAGCACTAACCATAATTTCTATGGCAAAATGAACCCCCTCATTTTGTTCCTTTTTAAATTAAATGTTTTAAGTGTTACCAGTTCATTCCAATCAAGATGGCTTCAGGTGTGCCATACTTTTGTCATAAGTAAGACTGTTAGCTCTCTAGTTGTTCTTTAGAACACTCTGGGAAGCTGCAGTAGAACACAAAGGCATCAACTGACAGGCTGCTCCTGTTGAAATATAACAGGAAGATATTTGAGATCTCACTTAAAACATGTCCTAATTTTTCTTTCTACAGCACTAACCATAATTTCTATGACAAAATGAACCCCCTCATTTTTTTCCTTTTTAAATTAAATGTTTTAAGAGTTACCAGTTTATTCCAATCAAGATGGCTTCAGGTGTGCCATAATGTTGTCATAAGTAAGACTGTTAGCGCTCTAGTTGTTCTTTAGAACACTCTGGGAAGCTGCAGTAGAACACAAAGGCATCAACTGACAGGCTGCTCCTGTTGAAATATAACAGGAAGATATTTGAGATCACACTTGAAACATGTCCTAATTTTTTCTTTCTACAGCACTAACCATAATTTCTATGACAAAATGAACCCCATCATTTTGTTCCTTTTTAAATTAAATGTTTTAAGTGTTACCAGTTTATTCCAATCAAGATGGCTTCAGGTGTACCATACTTTTGTCATAAGTAAGACTGTTAGCTCTCTAGTTGTTCTTTAGAACACTCTGGGAAGCTGCAGTAGAACACAAAGGCATCAACTGACAGGCTGCTTCTGTTGAAATATAACAGGAAGATATTTGAGATCTCACTTAAAACATGTCCTAATTTTTCTTTCTACAGCACTAACCATAATTTCTATGACAAAATGAACCCCCTCATTTTGTTCCTTTTTAAATTAAATGTTTTAAGAGTTACCAGTTTATTCCAATCAAGATGGCTTCAGGTGTGCCATAATTTTGTCATACGTAAGACTGTTAGCGCTATTGTTGTTCTTTAGAACACTCTGGGAAGCTGCAGTAGAACACAAAGGCATCAACTGACAGGCTGCTCCTGTTGAAATATAACAGGAAGATATTTGAGATCACACTTGAAACATGTCCTAATTTTTCTTTCTACAGCACTAACCATAATTTCTATGACAAAATGAACCCCATCATTTTGTTCCTTTTTAAATTAAATGTTCTAAGTGTTACCAGTTTATTCCAATCAAGATGGCTTCAGGTGTGCCATACTTTTGTCATAAGTAAGGCTGTTAGCACTCTAGTTGTTCTTTAGAACACTCTGGGAAGCTGCAGTAGAACACAAAGGAATCAACTGACAGTCTCTGCCCTTGTTGGATGTACATGTTTTACTGAGAATGTCAGACTTCATTCTCACATGACTGAGAAAGATAATGTGAATTTACAGAAAATATGCTCTCATTTTAGCTTCTGGAGCACCTTCCAAAACTGTATGGGACAAGCATGTGAAAATAGTTTTCTCTCAAACATGATATCCCAGCAGAAGGTTTTTCACAGGGTAAAATCACCTTAGAACACACCACAATTCCTGAAATTAGTATGGTACCATCAACAAATGAATTCTAATGTAACTAAAGTCTGTTATCGCCCTTTATAGTTCTCCTTTTGGTAACCCTCAAAATCTTTGATTCACTACAATGCATTTCAATGGGGTACTATCATTTATATTGGTCCCAAGATGGCTGCCAGCAATTCCAGGATGAAGTGCTGACAGCCAATAAGATCTCACGATGACATGTGTGGTTAGGCTCCGCCCAGATATATATGTGTTTTCTTTTTCACATTTCTCAGGAACTACTGAATGGATTTACACCATTTAACCAAAAGGCACGACTCTGAACCAAGGGCTACCTTTTTGCCAAATTTGGTGTAATTCCGTTCAGCAGTTCGGGCTGTAGCTGCGACTAAAGGTTCCTATGGAAAATTGCATGGGGAAAACACGTTTTGGGACCCCCCTTTTTTCTCTGCCCCCACTTGATGAATCACCCCGAGACTTTCAGGATAGGAGCGGACCGGAGCGCCCCACGAGTTTTGAAAATTTCGCGAAGATTCATCAACCGGCGCCAAAGTTATTGGAAATAGAATGTTGTGAATTTCCTATGGAAAATAGGTCCTAACTATAACTACCTACTGGCGACCGCCAGTAGGTAATATATATATATATATATATATATATATATATATATATATATACAAACATATATTATCGCCAGTAGGTAATTATAGTTAGGACCTCATTTCCATAGGAAAAGCGTCTTTTGTTTTGTCAATAACTTAGGGTGATCTGTCAAGTGGGGGCCAAGAAAAAGGGGGTCCAAAAAGGTGTTTTACCATGCAATTTCCCCTAGGGATTTTGAATATGACTACAGCCCTAACCGCTGAACGAATTTACACTATATTGGGCAGAAAGCTAGCTCTTGGTCCAGAAAGTGTGCTTTTTGTTATTTGGTGTAAATCAGTTCAGTAATTTTAGAGATATAAACTGAAAACCAAATTTGTATATCTAGGAACACAGACCCTCCGCGAATTCTCCCCCCAGTGAATCTGCGGACCCATGCGCCACAGCAAGGCCCTAATTGGCTGGCCTCAACCTGAGAGAAAAGTTGTGGCCGCCATTTTATATCTCAGGAAATGGTCCCTGGGGCTGAAAATTTGCTTGCATATTAATTGAAGGGGTCAGGTGAAAGCTTTCCTGACCCATTGTGTAGGTTGTAAATGAGGTGAAAGCATGTTTCATGGGCAGTATAATGCCAGAAAACATGTATGGTCACTCGCGAGATCTGCTGAGCCATTGTGGGGCCAACACGGCCCCCCATGTAAATCCATGATGGATCTGTGGATTTCGCATGAATGAAAAAAAATATAAATATACACTTACATCTACTCTGACACCCATACAGCCACTTTTTAGAAGCTGGACATAACATTAGCCAACTCAAATTTTGCGTGTTGGAAACCATTGTCAGAAGAGAAGGGAGAGGCAATCACAATTATTTATTACACCGCGAGAACCACTGGATCCGACTCTTAAACTCCATAAAACCCAATGGATTGAATGAACGCATGGAGTATCAATGTTATCTATGACATTATAATCTTAGATCTTGTAAAACTTAGTGCTTATAGAGATGACCATCTTCACCTAATTTGGTTAGATCTTCCTGTTTATTTTTGAGAGCTTTCTTTTTAATAGCATTGGCAGACTCACATGGCATTGCTTAAACTAATAGTACCTTTTGATTTATCATATAGACTTGGTTGTTTTATTTAGATTTTCATGTTAGATCTTCATAGAAGTCTTATGCTTGCTTACGCATTACTTAACAATACAGCAAGTAGCTTTGGCACACTCACAAAACTCATAATACTGTAAGTATATTGATCTATGTGTAGTATTGAATACCGCAGTCAACATGGCTGCAGTCTTCACCTTCCTTTTGATTTGTTTTCATCATCAACAGTCCGTTATTATTTTTGTTTACCCTTTTGCACATTACGGTAGTCCCACTTTGATTTTCATGACACCTCGCTCGTGGTTTTCTACCGGAGCGTAGAGCACTTCCGGTTCACTAACTGGATGCGACGATGGTAGCACGCTAACTCAGCTTTGCGAGTAAGTCGCTGTATTTCAACTTTTTCAGCATGACTCGTAACACCGGTGTTTCTTAGCATTATTGCACTAACATATAGTTTCACACTCGGATTTATTACGCATCGCATGAACTTTAGTTTGAGCATTTTTCACTTCTTGAACGTTTAATATTTGATATCACTTAGAGTTCACAGAATAATTCTATTTCATTTAGATTTCACGAATTGGATACTTTTCTATCAACGCACGTTTATCTGCACAAATTCACCGTTTTCGGTTTTAGTGCACGTTACCATTTAATTTTACAGATTATCCACAGATGAAGGCCTCGTTAGGCCGAAATGCATTGGGATATGTAAAGTTGATGATATGAGAAGCACCATTGATGCATTTTGGGAAATGAAGTGTTTATATTTTTCATGAAACTTCGTGTTGTGAATGAACAATACAAGCAGAAATTGCACTTGAACTTGATGTGAATAATTGCCTTTATTAGAGAATTGGAGCCTCATTCAGAGGACCTCTTGACCAGTGCCCTGGGGACATTCCCCACGTTCATGGGGATGCAATTAAGATTGACCCATACAGACACTCTCATCCCATTCTGCCACCATACACTCTCACACCCACTCTGATATCCATACAGACACTATCACACCCACTCTGATACCCATACAGACACTCTCACACCCACTCACATACCCACACAGACACTCTCTTACATTCATAAAGGCAGTCTCACACCCACTCACATACCAATATAGATAATCTCACTCACACTCATACAGACACTCTCACACTTAGTCACACACACAGACACTCTCACACCCGCTTAGACACCCACAGAGACACTCACACACCCACTCACATACCCATAAAGACACTCTAACACCTGCTATGATATGCATATAGACTCTCTCACACACAGAGACACTCTCAAATCCACTCTGAGACCAATACATACACTCACACCCACTCTGACACCCATACAGATACTGTCACAACCACTTGGACACCTATATATTCTCACACCCCCTCTGGCACCCATACAGACACTCTAACACCCACTCATACACACACTCTCACATCTACTCTGACAACCAGACATGCACTCTCTCACCCACTCTTACACCTATACAGGCCCTCTCACCCCTAGTCACAAAGACAGACACTCTCAAACCCACTCTTACACTCATATCTACTTAGATACCCATGCAGACACTCTCAGACTCACTCACATACCCAAATAGACACTCTCGCACCCCCTTTGGCACCCAAACAGACACTCTCACATCCCCTCTGACACCCATATAGACATTCTCAAACCCACTCACATACCCATACAGACACTCTCATACCCACTCTTACAGTCAAACAGACACCATCACACCGACTCACATACCCATACAGACACTCTTACACTCACTCACATACCCATACAGACACTCTCACAAGTCCTCTGACACCCATACAGATACTCTCAGACCAACTCACAAATCCATATGAAAACTCTCATACCCTCTCACACTCATACAGACCCTCTCATACCTAGTCACACACAGATACACTTTCACACCCACTCATGCACCCATACAGACATTCACACACCCACTCACATACTCATAGAGACATTCTCATACCCACTCTGACATGCATACAGATACTTTCACACCCACTCACACACATTCTCACATCCACTGACACCCATACAGACACTCTCACACTCCCTCTGACATCCATACAGACACTCTCACACCCATTCACATACCCATACAGACACTCGCACACCCACTCTTATACTCATACAGACCCTCTCATACCAAGTCACACAGACACACTTTTACAGACACTCTCACGTCTACTCATATCCCCATACAGACACTCACATATCCCCTCTGGCACCCATACAGAACATCTCACACCTAGTCATACACATAGACACTCACACCCACCCAGATACCCATGCAGATACTCTTACCCCCACTCACACCCATACAGACAGTCTCATACCTGCTCTGACATGCACATAAACTCTCACACCCACTCACACAGACACATTCACAGCTACTTGATACCTATATAGAGACTCACACACTCCCTCTGGTACCCATACAGATATTCTCACACCCACTCACATACAAAGATACTCTCACACCAACTGTGACACCCATACAGACACTCTCACACCTCTTCTGACACATACCCATTGGAGACAGTCACACCTACTCTTGCACTCATACAGATCATCTCACACCCAGTCACACATACCAACACTCACATCCAGTCAAACAACCATACAGACACTCTCACACTCACTCACATACAGACACTCTCACACCCCCTCTGATATACATACAGGCACTCTCACACCCACTCACATTCCCATAGAGACACTCTGACACCCACTCTGACATCCATACACACATTCCCTACCCACTCACATCCCCATATAGATACTCCCACACCCACTTTTACACTCATACAGACACTCTCACACCCACTCTTACACCCAAATAGACACTCCCATGCCCATATAGACAATCTAACACCCACTCACATAACCATACAGACACTCTAACACCCCTTCTGACACCCATATAGATACTCTCACACCCACTCACATCACCATACAGACACTCTCACACCCAGTCTTATACTCATACAGACAGTCTCACACATAGTCACACACACCAACACTCTCACAACTACTCATCTCAGACACCCATACAGATACTCTCACACCCACTCACATACCTATGCAGACAATCTCACACCTGATCTGACATGAAATACAGACACTCTCACACCCACTCACACATGAAGACACTCTCGCACCCACTCTGACACCCATATAGATACCCTCATACCTACTCTGACACCAATACAGATACTCTCACACCTACTCTGACACCCAAACAGACACTCTCACACCCACTCACATCCCCATACAGATACTCTAAAACCCCCTCTTACATTCGTACATACCTTCTCATACTTAGTCATACATACACTCACTCTTAAACCCACTCAGACACCCATACAGATACTCTCACACATACTCATATACCCAAACAGTCTCACACCTGCTCTGACAAGCATACAGACACTCTCTAACCCACTCACACACCCACTCTCACATCTACTCTAACAACCATACATGCACTCTTTCACCCACTCTTACACCCATACAGATACTCTCAAAACTACTCTGATATCCATACATACAGTCTCACACCCACTCACATACACAGACACTCTCACACCCACTCTGACACCCACACACATATTCTCATACCCCTTTGACACCCATACAGACCCTCTTATACCCACTGACATACCCATCAAGATACTCACATCCACTCTTACACTCATACAGACCATCTCACACCCAGTCAGACTCCCATAAAGACACTCTCACTCTCACACCCACTCACAAACACATACAGAAACTCTCATACCCCCTCTGACATGCATATAGATATTCTCACACCCACTCACATACCCATACAGACACTCTCACACTCAGTCACACACACAGACACTCTCACACCCACTGTGACAGCCATACAGACATTCTCACACCTACACACATACCCATACAGCTAATCTCACACCCACTCTTATACCTATACAGACCTTCTCACACCCATTCATACACACAAACACTCTCACACCCACTGTGACACCCATACACACACTCTCAATCCTACTCTGACACCCATAATAACACTCTCATACCCCATCTGACACCCATACAGACACTCTTATACCCACTCACATACCCATACAGGCACTTTCACACCTCCTCTGATGCCCATACTGACACTTCCAACACCCACTCACATACCCATGCATACACACTCACACCCACTCTTAAGCTCATACAGACCCTCCCACACCCAGTCACACACACAGACAATCTCACACCCACTAAGACACCCATACAGACACTCTCAGACTCACTCAGCTACCCATACAGTTGCTCTCACACCCAGCCAGCACCCGTACAGACACTCTCACATCCTCTCTGATACTCATACAGACACTCTCACACCCACTCACATAACCATAAGGAGACTCTAACACCCCCTCTGACAGCCATACAGATATTCTCACACCCACTCACATCTCCATACAGATATTCTCACACCCACTCTTACATGCATACGGACACTCTCACACCTAGTCTCACACACAAACACTTTCTCACCTACTCAGACACCCATGCAGATACTCTCACACCCACTTACAGACCTATACAGATATTCTCACACCCTATCTAATGTGAAATACAGACACTCTCATACCCACTCACATATGTAGACACTATCACACCCACTCTGACACCCATACAGACACTCTCACACCCACTCTGACACTCATACAGATACTCTCAAACCCACTCCCATCCCCATACAGATACTCTCACACCCTCTCTTACATTTGTACATACCTTCTCATACCTAGTCATGCATACACTCACTCTTAAACCCACTCAGACACCCATACAGACACTCTCATACACACTCACATACCCATACAGTCTTACACCTGCTCTGACAAGCATACAGACAGTCATACCCACTCACACACATACACTCTCACATCTACTCTGACAACCATACATACACTCTTTCACCTACTCTTATACCCATACAGACACTCTCAAACCCACTCTTACACCCTCACAGACACTCTCACACCCACTCACATATATAGACGCTCTCACACCCACTCTGACACCCACATAAATATTCTCATACCCCCTCTGACACCCATACAGACCCTCTTCTACTCGCTCACGAACCCATTGAGATACTCACACCCACTCTTTAACTCATACAGGCCATCTCACTCTCAGTCACACACACTGACACTCTCACACCCAGTCAGACACCCATAAAGACACTCTCAAACCCACTCACATAAACATACAGATACTCTCACACCCCCTCTGACATGCATACAGATACTTTCACACCCACTCACATACCCATACAGATACTCATTCTCAGTCACACACACAGACACTCTCACATCCACTCTGACATCTATACTGACATTCTCATACCCACACACATACCCATATAGCTAATCTTACACCCACTCTTATACCTATACAGCCCTTCGCACACCCATTCACACACAAACACTCTTACACCTACTGTGACACCCATACATACACTCTCACTCCCACTCTGGCACCCATACGGACACTAACACCCTGTGTAACACCCATACAGACACTCTCACACCCATTCACCCACCCATACAAACACTCACACACCCCCTCTGACACCCATACCAACACTCCCAAATCCACTCACATCCACATATGGATACTCTCACACACAGTGTTATACTTATATAGACCCTCTCACACCCAGTCACACACACAGAAACTACACATCCACTCTGACACCCATACAGAAACTCATGGACCCATTCTCATACCCTTGCAAATACTCTTACACCTCCTCTGCCACTCATAAAGATACTATCACACCCACTCACATACCCATGCAGACACACTCACACCCACTCTTAAGCTCATACAGACCCTCTCACACCCAGTCACACACACATACACTCTCACTCCCACTAAGACGCCCATACAGACACTCTCAGACTCACTCATATACTCATACAGATGCTCTCACACCCTGCTGACACCCATACAGATACTCTCATACCCACTCACATACACATACAGACACTCTCACACCCATTCTGATAATCATACTGACACTCTCACACCTAGTCACACACACAGACACTCTCACATCCACTCACATACCCATACAGACACTCTCACACCTCCTAGACATGTATACAGACACTCTCATATCCACTCAGACATACACAGACACTCACATCCACTCTCACTCTGACACCCATATAGATACTCTGACACTCTGACACCCATACAGACACTCTCACGCCTACTCTGACACCCATACAGACATTCTCACACCCCCTCTGACACCCATACAGACACTCTAACACCAACTCACAGACACTCTCACACTCACTTTGACACCCATACAGATACTCTCACTGACTCACATACCTATAGAGACATTTACACTCACTCTTACACTCATAAAGGTCATCTCACAAGCAGTCACTCACACAAACACTCTCACACCCACTCACTGACCCATACAGCCACTCACACACACACCTACAAATCCACTTATACACCCACTCACAGACCCATATAGCCACTCTCATACCAATTCACTGACCTATACAGTCACTCACACACCCACTCTAAAAAGCTACAGGTTACACTTAGGGCCAGATGTATCAAGCAAAATTGCGTTCGCAAACGCCGAAATTCTGTGAATTTCGGCGGTTGCGAACGCAATTTTGCTTAGTGGTATGTATTAAGGCAAAACTGCCTCACAAAATAAGGAATCGCAAAATTTGCGATTCCCTATTTTGCGATTGCATTTAAGGAATCGCAAATTGCGATTCCTTAAATCCAATGTAAGAAGCACCAAAAAAGTGCAATTTGGCCTTAAGGAATCGCAAATTACCACCAACTTCAAGTTGGTGGTAATATGCGATTTCTTTGAAAAATGCACTTTTTAGCATTTTTCAAAGTGCCATGTGGCATGTATGTGCGCCACATGTGCACACATACATATTTCAGGGGTGCAACAGGGTGTCAAAAGGACACCCTGGCACCCTTGAAATTGCATTCTCAATTTGCGATTCTCTAATTGCGATTCGCAAATTGAGAATGTCTTCCCATTCATTCCTATGGGCCTTTACACCCATAGGAATGAATGGGAAGGTATTCCTTAATTGCGAATCGCAATTTGCAATTCGCAATTAAGGAATATTAAGGAATCGCAATTATTATTGCGATTCCTACATACATAGCATTTTGCGATTCCTTAATAGCAATTCGCAAAAATTCGCTATTAAGGAATCGCAAATGCAATCCTTGATACATCTGCCCCATTGTGAATAAAATTAAAAAATACCTTAGAAATTCACTGAAAAAAACAAAGGTTACAAGGACATTATAGTTAGGCTCAGATTTCACTAGTATAAAGCCAGTGAAATTCTGCAGTTTTAGTTACCTGAGCTAATTATAACTCACACCCTCTGCAATGCACTGCTTATGACCTCATATATTATATCAGTCATGACATGGTCAGTAACATCACTGATGTCATCAGTGATGACATCTCAAATGATATCACTGATGACATCAGTGATAACATCATCAACAGAACCCGAAGGCGATGCAGGCTGTCGGCTGAGTACGCTGTAAGCCACTCCCCTCCCCCCACATCAGGACGACGCATTTGCGGTCGGCAATGGCTGCGGTAGAGGATTGTGCAGCCTGAGGGAATACAACCCCTGTAACGGGCTTTCAGAGTTCTGGGTCGTGCCGGCTGTGCTGCTCCATCACTGGTTTCCAAGTTGTGGCTGGGTTTTACGGGCACTGGAGCAAATCCCTGAACCTGCCTTTTCGGAGCCTTAGTGATTTACACACAGCATCTGGGTGAACTTCCTTCAGCTGACTTGTTTCACCGTGTTTAAGAGGACGCTGAGAGCTACCTGGGCCTGCTGTGCAGCCTCCCGGAAGAGCAATAGATCAGCTACATATGAGCGGAGTCTTTCTATCTTCATAGACCACCAGGTTTCTCACCAGAGGGTAAGTGCACGCGCTCTGTTGCTGATCTTGGCAAAGGGATTTGGTGCTACCTGGTAAAGGGTCCCTGGGGGTTCTAAGTGCAGCAATACTCGATGTTTAGCTTTTTGAATTCCTGTAATCTCTACAACCGCAGCAAGCAGTATATAATTTCAGTAGTGACTTTGATCAGTGATTAATCCTCAAGCTGTGTGGGAGGAGGAGGAGAGGAGGTGAGGAAGAGTGGAGAGAGCGAAAGTAAATATGTTTTGGAGGAGCTCTCAACATGCAAAATGTTTCTAAAGCTACTGCCGCAACCCATCTTAATTCTCTGGTCCTGGCTCAGAGGGTCAAAAAGCGAGTAGGACAGGCTGTAGCCCGGGCAAATCGCGCCACTTCTTTGCGGAAAGATCTCGTAATGCCCACAGAGAATACAGAGCACAAGTTGGCAGCCCCGGAACTTTCTCAGAAAAACTGTCAGGGGGTGTCTCAGCCTACTTGGATATGAGCCTTAGTTCCGCTCTTAATGACTCCATAGGGGGACCCCCCAACTGTACAAATACCCGTAGAAGAATCAGAGGAGGCCAACTCAATTCAATTCAATTTTTTTATTATGATTTGGAGCTCCTAGGAATTCCACATAAAGAATAAACAGATAAAAAGGCTCTGATTTAACAAATCATCCAGAGCTAAAAGGAAAATTACAATACATATAAAACCATAAATTCATCGATTTTGTTGAGCAATACATGTTGCAAGCAACTTGCTAAAACTAAGTGTGCTAGTGCACAGATATTAGACCAATTTACCATTGTAGCGGATTACTGATAAAACAATTTGGGACAAGCTATATTGTTAAATACTCTAAAAAGTTTAACTTCATTATACAGCATCTTGGATTTCTGTATTTAATATATGTACAAAGTATATGCAGAGACCCAACAGTTACAGTTTTCATCATACATACTAGATTCATAAGTGATTACAAGATGGTAGAAAGTGCAAATGCGAGACATCCTGTAAAATCTTTTTTTTTTTTTTTTTTTAAAGTGGATCTTGCTCAGACGGATCCCAAGGAAAAATACAAGCAGTAACCTAAAAAGTGCAAAATACATTCATTATGTAGTGCAGTCTACATAGCAGCACAAGTTATCAAAGTGCGAGTGCATAAGTACTGTACTAATTCCATTAATCCTTTGATCCTTTAGGGGGCCAACTAACTTAATAAAATGTCATTCTAATTGTGCCATTAGATTCTATAACGTAATCAAATATACAATATGAGGACCCTACAATTATAAATATAATATAATATGTAATGAATATTGTCCACATAGGACCCTCTTCAACATACCACAGTCTACTTCTTCGCATTGGTTCTTATCTAAAATATATTTAAAAATTGTTTAAAAAGATGAAAATTTTAAAACACACTTGTTCAGAAGCGGGGGCCAAAAGAAACTTTCGGGCCTCCTTGGCTGTGGTGATGTTATATTTTAAATACAATGGCCTCAACAAACAACGTCGTAATGGTTGTAATAGGGGACAGACAAATAAAACATGATTTAAATCCTGTACCCAGTTTCCACATAGGTGACAAAGTCTGTCCTGCCTGGCTAATCCCTCCCACGCCCCTGTCACAATTCGTAAGGGCAGCAGATTCATCCTCAACAACAGGGTAGTTCTGCGCACTCCGTGAGGGAGATTCCACACAACATATGGTTGAGGCTGTTTATAAATACTGCTCCCAGCTATTGTATCATTGCCAGGTTGACTTAAGCACAGAGTGGTATCTCTTTTTCGACAGACTTCATAAATGGTCTTTTTAATTAGCATTTTGAAAGCTTGCTTTGGTAAAGAGCCTACGCTGCTAAGCCTAATGCCAAATAAATCTGCTGCTATCACATAATTCCTAAAAACTACGCTTTTCCCCTTCAGGCTTACAAATATTTCCTGCCTTAGCGCTGCCCGTAAAGGGTTTTTAGCGCTGTTCAATAAGGCATTACTCCATCGCAAGCATGCAGCCATGGCAAACACATAGGTCGAGAGGAGCCCGAATTCAAGCCTGATCGCCGCTATGGGGGCTGCTCTATTCAAATTACAGATCTGGCGCCAAATAAGCCCCTCTGTCTTCTCAAAAAAGGCCCACTGCTGTTCGTCCACTAGTTCACAAGCGTAACTCAATGCTGGCGGGATTTTAATTTTGTATACTGATATAACGTGTGCAAAATGTCTTTGCCCACAACATTTGTAAAATCTACCAATTGCGCATGCCTGAGATATTGCCTTACTTCGGCATTGGTCAATATGATCATTGCTAGAACATTTGCTTGTAAAAATTCTTCCCAGGCACGGGTACAACTTCACTACATCAATTTTACTTGTCCCCAGGAACCAATGCATATTTTTAACAACTCTACACCCCCGATTTCTAAAAATCATAATTTTACTTTTTGCTATATTTTTTTTTTTTTAAATGATCATCCGCATAGGGTGCTAACTCATTGAGGCGCCTTTGAAGTCCTATTGGGGTTAGATCCATCAGAATGGCATCATTCGCATAGAGCAGACAACTCAATTTCATTGTTCCTAATTTGGGGGAGTCCCCTTTACACAGTCCCACCCTACTCAGCAGGTCATTAATGTAAAGAGAGAAAAGGAGAGGGGCTAACAGGCACCTTGCGTCAACCCATTATGAGTCTTTACTTTATTCGACAGGCCCTGATTACCCCCCATCAAAACCTGAGTCCAAGTTGAGGAGTGCAATGCTATAATCAGTCTCAGCAAATGCATACAGATCCCCATTGCTGCCAATTTCCTCCACAGCGTCCCCCGGTCTACCCGATCAAAAGCCATGGAGAAATCTATAAAGGCAGTGTACAGGGCCATTCCCTTACCCATTGGGAATTTGTTTATTAGGGTTTGCAAAGCGGTAATATTATCTAATGTGCCGCTATGCTTACGGAACCATGCTTGCTCTGCCGGGACTAAGTTATTTCCAAAAGCCCAATCCTGAAGATGGAGAAGGATGCTTTTAGCGAACAATTTTCCAGTCGCATCTAACAGTGCGATTTGCCTAAAGCTGGCAGGGGACGTTCTGGGACCCTTTTGATATAATGGAACCACAATACTTCCTCTCCAAGAATATGGGATAATCCCGTATGTATAGCAATAGGAGAATACGGGGCAAAGGAATTGTGCCCATGCAGGGCTATTTTGTTTTGATTACAGCTATTGGAAAATCATCAGAGCCCATCGCACCTGAATGCCATGCCCCTTTAATGAAGCTCTCCATTTCTGTACAAGAAAGCGGGTCGTAGTCACTCCCCACATGAGGCTCCTTAAAAACCTCTAACTTAGACCTAGTCATTATATTAGGAGCATATAGCTGTGAGATGTATTGGGTCCATTCTGCATCAGATATTAGAATGCCTTTTGCCGTAACTCTATTGTCACAATATTTAGCTATTAGAGCCCAAAATTTGCGCAAGTCACTGGACTGTGCAACCTCTCTTAATTTAATCCAGTTTGAGTCCTCCACTTTTCTGCATTCAGTCGCCTTGATTCTCTTTCTTATCTGCTTTAATCTACTAATTTCCCTTTGCCTGATCAAAGAAGATTGCTTAAATTGTTCCCTTACTAGAGCATTAATCTCCTGATTTAACTTTTTCACCGTCGCTGAACTAACCGCAGGTTGATTAATGCATCTGGCCTGTTTTTCCTTCCGCAAGATCTAAATAAGAGAATGTTTGTTTCAAACCATGAAATGGGATTTTCCTGTATAGTACCACAATTCACGTTTTTAACCAGCTCCCCCAAGCAAATAATGCTTTTATGAGACCAAAATATGCACCCATTTGTTTTATTACACATAATACTATCATCTCTGGAATTCCAAGGTTCCAAGGACTTACTTCCACTGATAAAATGCTGTGGTCACTCAAATTTGTCCCCAATTCCTCAAATTGGGTACAGGCACCAAAAAGCGGGCAAGATACTACCATATAGTCAATACGTGACTGCCCCTGAGAGGCGTGGAAAGTAAGCGAGGCAGGTGAATCCTCTGGGAAATTTCCCATTTAGAATAACAAAGTCATTCATTCTTAAACAATGCAAAAAATTCAATCCTCGCTTATCTGACCTAATATGTTCGGGCAAGATTGGTTCTGGGATGGTCCATGCCTCCTCCAACTCCTGGTTACGGTAAACAAGGGAGGAACAGGTTGAGATTTTTGCATAAAAATTTCCCACCACCAATATCATTGTGCATTCTTCTGTGATACTAATTTTATGGATAAAAGAGAAAATGGATTCGACCAGAGAATCAGACGCCCTCCCAGGAGGAATATATACATTTACCAGTAAAAGGGACGGGTGCTGACCGAGCCTCCCATTACCCAACTTAAGTTTCATGACCATACAAAGGTTAGACGGATGGGTGAAAGCCAGGGGTTCCAATTTATCCTACAACTAAGTAATATAGCTAAACCACCACTTGCATGACCTTTTGCTGAAGGTTTTGCTGCACAACAGTATACAAAGAAATTCTCAAAATTAAAATCTGTGCAGTACCATGTTTCCTGTAGGAAAATTATCATTGGATCATGCTGCATTAGGGTGTCTAGCTGAATGCTGGCATTTCCTAACCCAGCCATGTTCCAGGAAAAAACTTTTTCGGAGGGCTACCTCTCCAACATAGGGATTTTTTTACCTTCTTTAGAGGCATCAACAAGCCAGCTACCCAGCTCCACTGATCCGCCTTCTCCCCTCCACTATGTTCCGTGGTACTTTGAGCCACAGGTCCCACCATGTTGATCACTCTTTTCCCCGAAGTACTACCCACCGAGATTTTAATGTCTTTCAGATTGATGGCCCCCTTAGTATTGGATAATACTCCACCAATGTCCTTGTGATCCTTCCAATGGGACTCACATGGGAAGGAAACTGGTTCCTTAAACGGGAAAACATCAATCCCATTTTTCCTAAAAAGATCTACATTAGCCAATACTAACATTGCAATTATTCCAGAGCTAAATGTCACTCTGGATCGTGGGAGTTCACTTCCTGATTCTAAAAATACCCGCCCGTTATCTTTACTTATTACCAATCTAAAATCTTCAATTTCACATAATAGCTGCAAAATGAAGCTTCTATTAAGAGGGACCAGTTCTCTATCAAATAATGACACGAAAACCAAGGTATTCACTACTTGTCCTGGCTCATGTACATCACTAACCCTATCACATAGCCTTGACTCGGACACTGGCTCTGGCATATGTCCTGTAGGGGAAGTAAGGATAGGCCCTCCCTCAAAAGTCTCCCATAGTTGGGATCTAACCGTACAGGGAGAGTATCCCCACCAGTAGGGTTTGAGTGAAAGCAATCCCCGACCTGCCCTACCGCTGACGGAGCATCATTTGTTTTTACTATTTTATTCTCCGAGTCTGGATTGAACTCTATTTTATGAAGCGCAGAAACCTGATTTTCCATTCTGTGATTCACCCATTTAGGGCACAACCCCCCCCATTATGTCCCATTGCCCCCAACACCTTGTTCCCTTCTTCTGGTCCTAAGCCCCTCACTACAAGTTCATCTTTCATAATAGGTAGAGGGAGAGGATTTACCTCTGGGAATCCAGGATTCTGTCCTACCAGAAACCCGGCGGGCTTTGACTCACTACCTTTCTGGGGCAAGGAGGAATCAATAGGCTCCTCAAATAGAGTTGGAAACCGCAGTTTTTTTGGTTTACGTTTTATTATTCACCAGGTCCTCTTCTTCTTCTCCCTCCGTGTTTATGGGCCATTGACTTCTACCTGAGGGGCACCCTCTTCGGGGGGAACAACCTCTAACTCGACCATGGGTTGTTTAGCAACAGAAGCATCAGTTGTTAAAACTATATCACATGACATCCTGGTGTTCCCTTTTTTAAAAATGGAATAGACCGGCAAGGTATTCTTAGGTGCTGATGCATTTATATTTTCCTCTGTGACATGCTGTTGATCCCCCGAATCGTGATCTTCTAGGTTACTACAGGACACATTCACAAGCATGGGGCTATCTCTTGACTGTCCTGTGAGGGTAGCCCCCAAACCTTCCCAATTCACCACCTGGGTCCCCATTTCAGTCCCCTTTATACTAGTCTGACTCGCCTGAGATTTCACATCATTACATTTTCCTGCCTTTCACAGACATGAACTGGCAGAATTAAGTTGCTGCACCCCCTTTAAAATCGGAGATAGTACACCCAGCACATGGTTAGAATGGGCAGTCGATTTCTCAAGCAGAGTTAAAATTGACGAAAGAATGCATAAAGTACATCCAAATTTGCCATCCCTTCCCTATTTTCATTAACACCCTTATTCAGTGTGTGCCAAACAACTTGCAACCTTTCATTAGAGGTTGCTTCCAAGTTTGATAATCCCAATGATCGCACAAATTAAGTGCTCAAAGGAGTGCTACTGTACACGGCTGGCATGCGAGGACAGCTAACAAGATAGTCCGGTGACAGTCTTAGTGCTAATTCTGGGGCACCTGGTACACACTGAGGGGCATATTCTCAATGACCTATCGCCGAGTTAGCGGCACTTTATCACAGCGAAAGTGGCGATAAATCCATCGCACCATTCACAAGCTGGAGCTAACAGCCGATATCACCAGTATTCCTGCGATAGCAGCCGCAAAAAACATCGCCACGGATGACACCGGCAACTAACGCTAATGAGATGCAGAGTAGGCGTTCCCGTGCAAAAAGCCGCAGAAACACCACTTCGCAACATTCAGAACGACCAGCCAGATCGGCGATAAGACCACAAAACATGCGATAAGGCGCGTTAGCAGCAGGGATTCAACACCTGCTCCTACCTGGTGTTAAGTCGGACGACAACCTGCATCACGAAAGGGAGCCCAGCCCACAGCCACACCAGAAGAACAACAGATGCCATGGAGCTACTGACCATGCAGCTCGGAGCCCCAAGAGGGCCACAACACCCACCGCCACCACACCCAGTCCCGCCAACCCCCCAGAACCCCCCCGTGTCTGTAACACCGGGTCCCCCCAGACAAAGATATCTCACATTTACCTCACAAATACATGAACACAACAATTCGCCTGATGTCGTCCAACTACACCAACCAACATCCATGTGTGGTTCGAAAAAGGAAAAACATACATATATCGCAGGATTCCAAAAATAATCAATTTATTACATTTCCAATCAACATCAATAATTGGAAGAGTCATGGCGGGTCTTCTCCGGACAAACCGTAAGTCACAGCCTGCAAGACAAAATTGAAGATAAGAAGGTGTGTCATGTGCTCAACAAAGGACAGAGAGAGAGAAAGAAAGGGAGAGAGAGGGAGAGAGAGAGTGAAAGAGAGAGAGAAAGAGAGAGAAAGGGGGAGAGAGGGAGAAGGAGAGAGAGAGAGAAACAGAGGAAGAGAGAGAGAGACAGCGAAAGGAAGAGAGGGAGGAGAGAGAGAGTAACAGAGGAAGAGAGAGAGACAGTGAAAGGAAGAGAGGGAGAGGGAGAGACAGTGAAAGAAAGAGAGACAGAGAGAGAGAGAGAAAGAGAGAGAGAAAGAGAGGGAGGGAGAGAGAGACAGTGCCGACACTGCGCACCCAGGCCGCTGCACCCCAGCCCCTCCCGCCACCCAGCGGTGTTTTCCCGCCCCTGCGCACCCAGGCCTCACTGCTCACCTGCTGCCACCGGTGTGTCTCCAACCACGTGCCGGTTCCACTCTGAAGGCCACCAGGTCCATCATCTGAAACAGAGTCCACAGCTAATGATGGCAGAGTACATAGCGTTGCACACGGCAACATTGCATGGCCACCCCTGCGCACCCAGGCCGCTGCACCCCAGCCCCTCCCGCTGCCCAGCGGTGTTTGCCTGCCCCTGTGCACCCAGGCCTCACTGCTCACCTTCCGCCACCGGTGTGTCACCAAGGGGCACACCACGTCCCGGTGCAGGCTCCCAGCCCGGGCCCGCGCCCTTGGCAGCCTCCACATCACGTATCCCCGCAGCGCGGCCACCAGGCGCACACTTGACTCTGGGTCTTGATTTTGCAATGGCAGAGATCATATCAGTGCACACGTCATCATCGCAGGCTGCACACCCGCTCAGCTCTCTAGGTGCCACTAACTCTGTGAAATGCGAGGCAACGCCACGTGGCGGTAGGCCCTCGCTGCCCGCTGGCTCAGGCCTACATTGCGGGCCACCAGGCGCACACTTGACTCTGGGTCTTGATATAGCAATGGCAGAGACCTTATCAGTGCACACATCATCATAGCAGGCTGCACACCCGCTCAGCACTTTAGGTGCCCCTACCTCAGTGCACTGTAAGTCACCGTCCCGTGGCGGTAGGCCCGTGCCGGCCGCAGTGCAACCGGTGCCACCGACTCCGTGCAACGCAAGTCATGTACCCTATATGATTGAGCCTCGTTGTAGGCCAGGCGGACGCAGCCATGTCACCTCAGACTGTGGGGAAGAACTGGGACACGTAGCGTCGACGTCCCCCCCTTTATACGTACGCCGAGTGGGATGGGTCGGCGTACGTCAGGCCAGCGTAGGGGTGTGAACAATTATCCCTGGCCTCTGGGCGTGGTTCATATCTGGGCTGCACAGGAAACCAACTGATGCGTGTGTCTCTCTTGCAGTGTCTGCACCACATGGCCCGCAATCGACAATGTTGCAATGTTGCATGCAGCCGGAGGGCGGCCGCGCATGAAGGGACTGTACAAGGAGAGCAAGGCCGCTCGGGGTCTTGGCTCATACATGGCAACTGGTGTGTGTGTTCATCGCTTTTGGTGCACCATAAGCCCAAGGCCTAGCCCCAATTGCAGCGCGATAGCCACATCACATACCCAGGATACAAGCAGTAGTCTAACATTAGGGATGAAAGCCCCCATGTCTCAGTACAGAAGGCGGAAGGACATCTGCACCCCCGACCTTGGAAACGCATGCGGCAGGCACCCCCTAAGAGAGATACCATGGCAGACAAAACGACTCCCACACTACACCCGGCGCCAATGAAAGATCCACGTATCCACACCCCACACACAGAAGTCCTTGCCCGAGGTACTCCTGCATGGAACGGCCTTGACACTTACATACAGGACAACCCATACGTACAAACTTTGCACACTCATACGACTCATTGCTCCGAGCTGTGGCATATCATCCACATAACAGCCGCAGGTCAGAAGAGTTCCGGTTCTACGAGTGCGAACAACGCAATGTCAGAACATCCCGGGCACATGCACAACCCCTGTCACGTGGAACTGTACCATGACCGAATGCTGCATTTGTTGGGGGCACTGCCACCGGCAGTGTTGCACATCAGTTACCGTCTGAGCTTCCGTCTTGCGTACGTCACCTGTGTCCAGCCCTGGTTCCACTGCTGATCATGCATATTCGAGTGGCCCATGGATGTCTGCCTATCCAACACAACGGTAGCTGAACTGGATTATGACATGTGTGTGCGCCCCCTGTTGGACCACGACCAGGAGTGTAACCGTGATACCCGTTCATGGGATGCCTTGGAATTGGGCGTATGTGCTGGCAGTTGGGCATGTGAGATCGCACAATTCCTCGTGTGCAGTGACCACATCGAAGCGCTCCCCTATTGGGTTGTGTTGCGGATTGGTGAAACGGCGTGGATGGAGCACATCTGTCCGGACCAGCTAATGGATTGGCTCACCCCCGCGTTCGTTGAAGTCGACAACGACGTATTCTTGGAACTGATTGCCCATGAAGCTGCTCTCGCTTTCATGGACGAGTAACTACGTTCCTGCAGCCACAAAAGATTGTAACCCATGGCATAGGTCCCAACACCCTTTTGCATCTTGGGGAAATGGACACATATCCCACCATGACAGTGGACATGTCTGCATTCGCCTGGACTCAGAATGCATGTGCGTGCAGGACTGCGGGTTGACACACACCTGTGCAAGGTGAGTGGACAGCGGCGCCTGGCAACGTTACTCAACTTGACACACCGCTGGAGGGAGAGTACACACGGCAATGTAGTACGACATGTGACCTTGTTGGACTCCTTCACCTGCTCACTGTCAGCAGAGCAGGCAGTCAGCGCTGTCCGGTGGTACAGGACTATGCAGATCCCATGGGCTGTGAGTGGTGTCCCCTGACCCGGTGCAATGAGCATTCGCCAAACACCACATGACTCGTCCAGCAAGGCAAGGTGGGCTGAGACCGTCGGCATCCGTCATTGTTGGTGTTCATTTGTGCCTCCCCATGTCTTGCACCTCTACATGTTCCTTGGCTGCCTGTTAGTGTATGATGCATTGGTCTGCATGTTGTGGCCCTTGTCTTGCCCGTACTGACACGCACATGCTAATAAAGTCTACGCAGCTGTGATTAGTGTTGATTTGCATGCCAAATCGTGTGCCCCAATGAGCATTGTACGTACACAGGGAGGGACTGACTGACGGATTTCACTTAGGGGTGAGTCCCTATTGCCAGCTCCACCTCTGTGTGCCAGACAGTGTTTGGGAGAGTTGCTGGTCGACCTGTGCGCTTAAGTGTCTTCAGCAATGTGAGTATGGTGTCCAACTTCTTGCCATGTGGACCAATGTGTTCCATCAAACCAGGCTGTGTTCACACAGTTGAGTGTGTGTAGGTATGCGAAGAGATGTTCTGTTGTCACATATGATGCGGGACACTACTTTAGGCCTCCTACCGACTCTGACATATTTACACACAGCCCTATTTGATACATGGACGTGGGGCTACGTTGGGGGTTGCGAGATTGTTGTTCATGATCAATGAGGCCACAGCTAGTTCACACCTCCACAGTCATGTAATTGGCCATGTGTGTCACGGTCAAACATGCGCATAGATGCCATTTCCCAGGGTGTATCTTTTTGTGCAATCAATGTCCCTACAGTCATCCATACTTTCATACTTGATTGGACATAGACATGACACATCTGTGTTATTAGGAATGTTTTATTCACATCCTGTGGAGTGTCGGAACTGGAGCAGTACATGGCCATGCACACCCCACATTACATGGTTGCCCAGTGGGGGGCCAAACAGAGTCCTTCAGGGGATGACAAGTTAATCGGTAGAGGAAGAGTTGAGTCCGCAGCCTGTTTGCTGTGTCATTGGTAACCGGAGCAGATATGGCAGTCCATGTCGGGGTCCAGGTGGATGTCGTAGAGTGTTTCGGGTGACAGTGGAAGGTGTAGTACCAGGGCATGATGCAGAGGGCTGTACCAAGCAGAAACAGGCCATATGGCGGGGGATGAATGCTACGACCTCCTTTTTGACACAGTCATTACCGTCCACATCTTCGTCCTCTTATACGTCTTCTGTGTCAGGTGTGCCTGGTGTGTGTGGTGGTGTTATGGCTGCATCACTGTGTGCCACGGACTCATCAGGGTGCGGAGGTGGTATGGCTGCTTCACTGTGTGCCACTGACTCATCAGGGGCGGAGGTGGTATGGCTGCTTCACTGTGTGCCACTGACTCATCAGGGGGCGGAGGTGGTATGGCTGCATCACTGTGTGCCACTGACACATCAGGGGGCGGAGATGTGTGTGTCGAAGTTCCTGCAGCAGTCATCTGGGACAGGCTCTGTGGCAGCAATGGCAAGATGAGGATCTGCAGGGCATGGTAGATCCCAGCTACATCTCGCTGGTGTTCAGCCGTGGCAGCCATCCTTCCTGCCTGCATCCGCTCCATGTTCTCCATTGTCCTCTGCATCTGTGCCAACTCTGTGCTGTCATCGCTGGAGCCTCTCTGCCTAGACAGTTCTTGTATCCGAGTAATGGATCCAGCGAGGTCAGCCAAGGATTGTTGTAGGGCATGGAGCGGACTGTGGGTGTCCGTCAGGGAGTGTAAGTGGTCCCTGATGGGACTAAGACACCCACGTATGGCATCTAGTTTGGCTGCTATGAGGTCGAAACCCACCCGCACTTGTTCAGCCAGCCCCCTCTGGCAGTCTGGCACACAGCGTGGGAATGCCATGTGTTCTTCGGTGAGGTGCTGGGAGCCTGCCGTGGTGGTGGGTGCTTCCTGCTGTGTGGGCTGTGCAGGGGGTGGTATCACCTTGATGCAGCTGGGCTGCCCTGCTCCTGGAGGTGGGGTGCGGAGGCTGTACACGAGCCATTGGAGGGTGTCGGAGCAGATGGCCAGGGGTTCCTCCTCCTCATCACTGAAGAGATGTCTGGTCTGCTCTGCAGGAGGTGTTGATTGTCCCTCTGCAATGTGAAGGGGAGATGCAGGTTAACAGTGTGTTCCATGTATGTGCACGCATTGTACATGTTTACATACGGACTGCATGACAATGTACATTGTGACTGTTTTGGAGGAGCTGGGTATTTGATGGGGGACAGTGGACATTCCGACTACATGACGGATGTGAGGTTGTACTCGTACATTATCATCTGACAGTTTCTTGCTATACCTGATGTGATTGGCCATTTTCTACGCACGTGCGGCACCAGTTGTGTCCTCTGTTCTGTGGTGTACGTGTGGCACTTTCTACCACATTGTGGTCAATGTTGATGTGCTGTGATTGCTATGTGTGTGTGCTGTATTGTGGGAGAATCGCCCCTGCAGCTCTGATTTAGCGGCCCCTTGTCCCTTTGAGGCAGTGTGCCTTTGACTTGTGTGCTTTTACGGTGCTGAGATGTTGGTGACTTGGGTCATTTGTGCTCCTGTACGGATTATGGACTCTTGTGCATTGTTTGTCTGCAGATGTGTTGTTGACGTCAGAGGTTGTATGTGCACGAGGATGTGTCAGAGTGTGACCTGCTCCTTTGGGGATGTTATCCACACTGGGCCACCTCAGTGTCGTGCCGAGCACCATGTCATGTATTTTGACTGCAGCCATGCTAGTGGTCATGCAGTGTCACTTGCATTGTCAGTGTGGCTCACAGAGCCGCTGCTTTGCTGGGTTCAGCACACGTGCATGGGAAAATTGTGGGATTGGTGAGGGGGGGCATTTGTGCACATGGTGGACGGGGGCCTACTTGGTGTTTCTGTGTGTGCTGCAGTGTGCCAAGGACATCAGGGACAGGTTCCACAGTCATTGTGGGTGTGCAGTGTGCTATTCTTGATTGTGCATGTGTGCCATTGTGCCCGTCTCACCCCGTCCCCCCAGTCCCTGGTGGTTACTCACCCTGTTGCTGTTGGGTCAGGTCATTTCGGGCAGTGTCCGGACCCCCAACACCTTGCACCATCTCCGCACTGATGACTGTGGCCACCATTTCCTCCAGCTCATCCAGCTCCTCCTGTGGCGCAGGACTCCCACCTCCAGTGGCCGTTGCTGTCTTCAGGTTGGCAGCGAGTTTCTGCTTGGTTTGGCTTTTGGCGTCATGCCAGCGCCTCTTGACCTCCTCCATTGACCTCCTCGACACTCCGACTGCATTCACGTTGTTCATGATGGACTGCCATATTTCCGTTTGTGTTGCCAATGACACAGTGGAGGTGATGTACAGTTGTTGGTAGTGTTCAGTCACCTCCGTGACGATGATCCGGTTTTCCTGCGGACTGAACCCCGTCTTCCTCTTCCTCTTCTCTTTGCCCTTCTCCGACCCCGGGGTTCCTGGCTGGTCGTCGGTGGGGCTTGTGGGGCTTGTGGGGTTCGCGTTGTCCTCTGCACTGGGTCCGGGTGCGTCCATGGTGCTACGCAGTTGCATTTATTTGTCCTTTTTTTTCTCTGCTTTTATAGTGCATTCTCACGCATGGTGCGTGGGAATCGCAGGCCTGTCGCTGGTTTTTGCTGGTTTTTGTATCGCCATTGGGGTCATTGCAACTTTTTTCGCGTTGGGGTCTCACATTTTTTGGGCGTCGCGTTGACTTTAACGCGGGCATTTGTTGCGTTATCGTGAGGCTATCGCATGGTGCCGCCGGGTTGTGAATGCTGCATTAACACGGTGTTATTTTCCCGCGATGGACTGCGATGTGAGAAGTTGCGTTAAGCGATTTTGGCGTTAGTTAACACGCGTTCTTGAGAATATCCCCCTGAATTTTTAATTTTGCCTCTATTTCTTGATTTTTCTTCCATATGTATGGCAATGTCCGGGAGAGTAAGATCCTCCAAATCCTCATAGTCAAAACTGCATTTTTCAATCTGGGTCGCTAATGGGCTCACTTTAGCTGAAAAGGGACTTGGTGGTGACCCGCCGATTTTCTGAGAACTAGTTGTGGGAACCAAATTTGTGTGTTCCTTTGTGGCCTCAGGTTCAATTGACGGTTTTACTTCTAAAGCAGCACTTGCCTCACACTTAACCTTGTCATCGTCCAAGTTTGTATCCATTTCCATCTTTCCAACTTCTGTAGATACAACACAATCATCCAATTCCATTCCCATTTCAGTTCCAGTTCCAGTCCCAGTTGTTGTTATTCCAGCTTCTGTCGATACAATATGATTAAGTGGCCTGGATTAGAGGGATTGGTACAGATGTGTTCAACTTGGAGAGCTTGGGGTGATGCGAGACTGTTGACTCGGGAAAAGCAGTACATATGCTTACTATGTCCACATCTGCAACATCTGGAGCCATTTCTGATTCCTTATTCCTTAATGTTTAATTCCTCAAACCCCTCGTGAACATAGAAAACAGAGAGGGGTGGGTTTTCAAGTGGGACAGGCAAGCTCTAGGCTTCTTCCGCCTGATGGTCTTTATCAGTGTTGGAGAACTAGAGTGGTTTGAGGTAGCGCCTGATAAACTGGGGAGAGATCTTTGCAGCTCTGTGCAAGACCCTGAGGGCAAGATTAAACGGCCAGAGTGTAAGCTCCTGGAGGACATCTTATTAATCCACCAAAAGATGACGCACCTCTTAGTGATCTACTGTTGCCCTCGCCCTCCGCTCTCTGCACTGCGGCACTCTCCTTCACAGGCTGGCAAATGTTATCTCCCCCGAGATATACCCCCCCCCAGTACCGGTGCTGCTGTGTCTGGGTCTAGGCCTGGGCCTGGGCCTAGATCTGCCTGGGTCTGTCTGTGGCAAGAAGTCTGAATCCGTGCCCAGCGTGTACAGTGGAGCGGAGTGGAGGGCTGTAGCAAGTGAAGCCTCCAGTCGTCCTACAAGCTGTAATCAGTTCCGACCGAGCCGCCTCCGCAGAGCACCGGGGTCACCCTCGCCAGAAGCTGACTACTGGCGCGCCCACACTCACACTCTCCAGCGGTCAAAGGTCGTGTGGCACACTGGACGGCAAATCACTGTTTATATTTTTTCTTTTTGTTTTGTTAGCAGACGAACAGACAAACAGAGGGGGGAGTTTTTTAGTGTTTTGAGAGTTTGATGGGAGGGGGCCAGGGGTCAAAAAAGTGCAGAGTAAAAGTTTGGCACTAATACTGAGTCCACAAAATTATTTCCTTTCTGTCAGGGCATTAGAGGTGAAGCTGGCTGACACAACGTCGGGGGTACAATACGGTGCGGTGTGGTGCAAATGCGGAGATAGCGGAGATAGCCCCTTCTCTTTGGCCGCACTGAGATGGCACAGGAATATCAGGAGAAGATGGGTCAATAACGTGCAGCGCGGTGCTGGCAGGCAAGCCCGCGCTGGCAAGTCCGCGGTGCACCCGCACGCCCCCACTTACGGCTCTCCGATACCGCAGCACACCGCACACCACACGCCAACCTCAATTCCTTGGAACTCGCTGTCCACTTAGTCGTCCGCCCGCCTGCCTGCTCTGCTCCGCTCGCCTCGTCACCCGGAACCAAAAAGCCAGGAGTCTGTCGAGTTCTCCTACCTTCAAAATGTCTTTGTGGTCCTGACTTGTGCAGGAGGCTGGCAAATAGGCTGGCAAATAACTGGGAAAGGAGAGAATGGCCCAGTGCCCCCAGACTTGTTTCCAACAGAGCCTCCACTACTAAACTGGGCAGGGCATGTCTGGACGAGCGGGGCACTTCAGGCAGGTCCGCAGGCTGCACACAAACCTAGTTGGGCCGCCTCTGCGGGCCTCCTGTGGCTCTCACTTAGCGGCCGCCTTCTAACAGCGGCCGCACTCGTCACTCCGGAAAGAGCACCAGAATGCCTGTAATTTCTACAATGCCTGATGGGCAGGCTACGGGGAAGTGGGCGGGAAAGCTGGTGGGCGAGAGCAATGGTCTGTGCCCGGTACGAAGAGTCACGCTCCAGACGCTCCTCGCCACTACCTCTCGCTCACCGCTGCGTATCTCCGCCCTGTCTCGTCCCGTCTCACGTTCAGAGAAGGCCAACTCAATATATGACGTTGAGGCTGGAAAATCTAAGGAACTTAAAAAATACCCTTTATTCTTCAGGGCTAAATTTGGCTCAACTTCTGGCAAAGACAGGTTAGAGAGCGCTCAGTTGGCAGTCGCACAGTCCTCTGGTTCAATGGAGGGCATGTCTCCTAGGGGTGACAGTAATGTTTCATTGCAATTCTCATCACAACCTTTGGAGTCTCCCTCACAGAGGCCATTGGGAACATCCGTGGTGGGAATCACAGAGCAGGCAGTGATGGGAAGTGCCAAAGCACTAGTAGCACAAACCAAATTCGGGACTGATTCAATTCAGGAGGGTCCCTCTTAGGTTGACACGCCCTTTACTCTGCAATGGGACGCCAAGAGCCTGCTCAATCTAATTCTGGAGGAAATTAGGGAACTTAAAGCCTCTCAAACTGTAGAGTTTGCAGCTATACATGCCAGGCTTACAAAAATCGAAGATACTATAGCCCGTATCCCAGAGCGACTAAATGAGGCGGAAGCAAGAATATCGCAGTTGGAGGATCAGGATGTCATCATGAAAGATAAGGTAGCTGCTTTACAGACCCAAAAATCTGCAATGGAATATAAGCTGGAGGAATTGGAGAATCATTCCAGATGCTCTAATCTTCGTATCCTTGGTATTCCGGAGGGTCTTGAGGGCCAGCAGACACTCCAAATGGTTGACTCCTTTATTAAAAAATAAGTCCTCCCGGAGTATACCTGGGATTTGACTCTTATGAGGGCCCACCACTTGCCGGCACATCTCCCTCCAAACTCCAAAATCCCTCAGACAAACTTGGTCAATTTTGGAGATTAGTGGGTGAAAGAACAAATTCTATCCAAGGCGGTTAAGCAGTGACAGTTCACTTCACCAAAAGTTTCATTATGTCGTATCTTCCCAGATATGTTCGCTTCCGCAGCCAAAAGACAGAAAGAATTTGTCAAAATGTTGCATCTGTTCAAGGAACAGGGGGCACAAGCAATGATTGCACAGCAAAGTAAACTGAAAGTGCTTGAAAAAGGAAGATTTAATGTTTTCTGTAATGTCCCTGAAGTCCAGGAGTTGTTGAAGCAGATTTCTAACAAGTCCTAAATCCTAAGCCCAGTGCTTTAAAAATTGATTCTATGATCATTTGTACATCTCCTTGTCTTTCTTTTCCCTCTCTCTCCCTTACTTCTCCTTCTTTCTTCTAATTTTTTTCGGGTATTATTAGGGCTTTTTTTTTTCTTTCCACGTCCTGGGGTGGGGAGAGATGGGGTGGGTAGGCCGATAGCTTCGGGCACAAGGTCATGGTGCCAGTTTTGGGAGACGGGGTAAGCCTGTCAGGTGTGAGAGGGATGGTAAACCGCTCACTGCTGCTTTTGGGAGGGGGTGGGAGGGACATGGGTGTGGCGGGGTGGAGGTAGTGTGTGGGGAATTGGAAGTAAGAGGGGAAAAAGAGATCCATTTCTAAATTCAAAAGCCAAACTTAAACTGTACTATCAGAACTTCACTTGTGAATGTGCACCCTCTTGGTGGCAAGTACTTCATCAAACAGCAGACCGTTGGGGGCTGGCTCGGTATATTGGATGGCGTATTTGCCCTAAAGTCTCACTCTATATTTGAGACCCTTTATGGTCAAATAGTATATTGTGCTAATGGATAAAAGGGAAACTCTTAAGGTGGTCTCCCTCAATGTCAACGGCCTCAATAACAAAAAGAAAATGCAGGCCATTGAATCCTGGATTAAGTCGGAAAATCCATCTGTAGTTCTAATCCAAGAAACTCATACACCAGTGCAGGAGTTAGTGGAATTCTCCATGTTCAGATCTTGGGCAGCATACCGGGGCTTCTCCTCTTCCCAGGCACATCGGGGCACCGCAATCCTTCTGGGTAAAAAATTTCAAGCAGAGGTGGTAAACTTCGTAAGTGATAAGAATGGAAGGTGGTGCTGGGTGACTTGTATGTTGGGGGTCAGATATCTTACCTTCACTAGCATTTACGTACCAGTTAAAGATAACGCTGAGCCATATGAAGAATTATTTCAATCATTAATACAAATTCCTATTGAAATAATCCTAGGAGTAGACTTCAATTTTTTACCAAACCCTCAGATTGATTCCTCAGTTACATCGAAAAGGCAATTGAAACCAAAAACCTTTAAAATTATACAAAATTATAATAAAACTCTGGAGTTAATTGATCCCTGGAGGAAAGTATTTCCTACCAAAATCGCATTTACCTGTTTTTCAGGTAGATTCCGCACTTCTTCCCGTATAGACTTTTTTCTTATATCTAAGACCTTGAATTTTAGTAATCAGCGAATCTTACCTAATGGATTTTCGGATCATGGAATTATTATTTTGGAGGTTGAGTTAGGTAAAATCTTAGTACATCCTAAGAGATGGGTACTTAATAGACAGTATTTACTGGAAGCAAGCTGGCTGCTATTTTGCAAAGCAGGATAAAGTAATTTCTTGCAATAAACCATGGGACGGCTCCCCCTCATATTGTCTGGGATTGCCTTTAGGCATATATTCATGGGCTGGGTATAGGTAAGGACGCGGAAAGTTTAAAAAAAGATAAAGAACAAAAGCAAATCTTAGAACAGAACATGCAGCAGTGCTACAATAGCTTACTTAGAAGTCCCTCAGCTCTCAATCAATGAATGCTTGATCAGGCTAAACGGGCACAAAGTGAGGCATATTTTTTAAAATGTGAAACCTCGAACCGTAACTATATGGAAAAGGTGTATGAAGAAAGTAATTTTACAGGGAGGTTTCTTGCATGGCGGGCTCAGGAGCAAGCCTCAAGTAATCGGATAAGCACTTTGAAATGCCCTGTCACCGGTACCCGGAGCGAGGACCCGTCTAAAATTGGGGATATAATGCTGGAACACAATAGGTGCATTTATGGTCAAAAACAATCAATCAATAACGTGTCCCTGGAGATGTTCCTTCGGGAACAGAACATCCCGGTACTTTCCGAGACCCAAAAGGCTAATATGATGCCCCCCTTTTCTAAAGAAGAACTGGGGGAAGTTATAAGAAACCTCCCGAATGGTAAAGCCTGCAGACCTGATGGTCATTCTCCGGGGTTCTAGCAGAATATTTTCTACTAGTTGCCAATATAATGCTAGAGGGAGGCCCGATACCAGCATCATTTCATAAAGGGAATGTAGTTAGCTTTTTAAAAAAGGGAAAGGACGGTGAGGATCCCAACTCATATCGCTCAATCACACTTCTGAACTCTGACTACAAAATTATTACGAAAATTTTAGCCAATAGATTCAACATAATAGCACCAAATCTGATCCATTCTGATCAAAATGGTTTTATTGCAGGGAGACAGCTAGGGGAAAACACACATTATTTAGCCAAAGCATTAGATTACTTCGAGACCAAGAAAATACTGTCCCTGGTTCTCCTGTTGGATGCAGAGAAGGCGATAAACCTCGTGGTTTGGGAGTCTTTATTCCGTATCTTGTCCAGGTTCGGTATACCCCCCAGATCACTGGGTTGATACAAAGAATGTACAACAATGCAGAAGCCAGCATCATTGTTAATACTGCTGAGGTAGGACAAGTAAGCGTTAAACGAGGGACCAGACAAGAATGCCCACTGTCTCCTGTTTTATTTGCCTTTTTTATTGAGCCTCTGCCTATTGCCATCCGAGATAATGCAGATATTTGCCCCCCTCTGCCAGCTATGGGGAAACTAAAATTATACCCCAACAATATTATGCTAATTCTCGACTGTGATAAGGGGGTTCAAGCAAAGGTCTTTGAGATCTTTGCACAGTTCGAAGCTCTCGGTGGGTATAAATTTAATTTTTTTTAAATGGAAATAATTTGATGCGGATGCAAGTCAGACGTTCTGCATTCTGATATTGCTTCATGTGCAAATTCTCAACCCAAAAAATATTTAGGAATCAATTTCTCCTCACAAATTGCGGACTTGTATGATTTAAATTTCTCTCCGTTGCTTTTAAAAGTGCAGAAGCTATTGTCCCATTGGAACTCTCTCTCCTTAACTATTATGGGGGGGTTTCACTGATTAAGATGTCTGTTCTCCCGCTGTTCAATTTCTTATTCTCTGCTATTCCGTGTGTTTTAACAGCACCCTTCTTCAGTAAGCTTGAGTCCATGTTCACTTCCTTTCTTTGGGGGAAAAAAGCCCCCTGAATTGCATTAAGCACTTTATACGAGGATTTGGAGAAGGGCTGGTTAGCGCTCCGTAATCTCAAGGATTATTATTTTGCATACTTTGCACAATACATGTCCAGGTTCAAATCAGAATTGCAAACAGGAATATTCGTGAATTATTTCATGAGCTTAATTTGTATAGAGCACCAGATAAGCATTCCATTAAAAATTTCAGAAATCACCAAAACTAGTCCACTACAAGTGCATGCAGTGGTTTTTTCGCAAACGTCAGGATCTTTATACAAGATATACAATCCCAGTTATCAATTTTGCAACACCCTCATCCGAACTTATTTCGGTATTCAGGATTAGAGACTCATCGGAAATCATTCAAAAATGGGCCACAGCCGGATTTGGGAAAATCCCAGACTTTATTGTGATTGGTAGGTGGCTCAGTATCTCTGAAATTCATGATTTAATTCAAAAGGATTTCCTTCTTCTTGGGTCTATAGAATGCTCCACAAATTTCTTGGTTATCTGGATCTGACGCAGATTAACGGGTGTGAAAATCTGGCGCTTGCCCTATTTGAAGTAGGTGTAGATAGGAGGCCCGGGGAGTGGAAAACACTTTTTGCCTCTCCCAAAGGTCCGGATCTCGCTCAGAAAGCAGTAACAAAATGGGAAAAACATGAAGGGCTGGAGTTAACAGTGAGAATGTGGACTGAGGTTAATAAACTTAATTTTAGTGCGTTACGGGAAGCTAATTGGCGCTGGATGCTATTTTTGGCTGCTATATAAAACCCCACAGTTTATATCCCAGGTTTACCCTAAACAGTCTAGTCAGTGTTTCCGTTGTTCAAATCAGTCGACAGCTTACTGGACGTATATCATCATACAATGTCCTCTAATTCAGGGGTTTTGGGATGATATTTTCCGACACTTGGAGGCAGAATGTCTAATTAAACTGGACTCTAACAGCTGGTTGAAAGTTTTGGGATATGATCCTTCCCTTCGTCTATCTGATAAATGGGTTCAATTAATATGTATTGCAATGGCGGTTGCCAGATCTCCGCTGCTTCAAAGATGGCGATCATGTCAGGTTCGAGCAAGGTGTGAGTGGGTTCGGAAAATGAAGCAGGTTAGAAATAGTGAACGGTTGTATGCAATGCGAAACGGGGGGATTAGGAAATTTGAAAAAGTATGGGAATCGTACTTGGACTAAATATTAAGGGGAGATTAAATTTTTGGAACATATTGCTAATATGATGAAATACCATCAGAAGCTTCACCATGTTGGTATATTTGTATACTCTATCCCAATTTGCACTTTAATGCATTATAGACACTTTAGTTGCTCTTAAAAAGAAAGTCGGTATTGTATCTGGTCTCTTATGATTCTTAATCCAATGCTATTTTGGCTTTTATTCTGATTTATATTCTTTTTATTCCTGAATATGTATACTGTATTTATTGATTTGGAGTGCATCACTAGATATTGGCACTGTGTTATATGGATGAATTTGTAAATTTGAATGGATCTCAATAAAAAAAAGAACCACTGACATACCCACTCACACACCCATACAACTACTCACAAACTTACTCACACCCCGTTCAACTACTCACACACCCACCTACAGACTCATACAAAAACTCACACACCCATGCATCCACTCACACACCCACTTACATATCCACAACACTACTCACAGACTCATACAAGCACTCACACACCCACTTATACACCCAAATAACCACTCACATATCCACTCACACACCTGCACAACCACTCACACTTCCACACAGCTACTCAGGCACCTACTTGCACACCCATGCAACCACTCACATCCCACTTACATACCCATACTGCCACTTGTACAACCATACAAGCACTCACACAGCCAGTCACACACCCCGAACACCACTCACATACCAATTCACAGACCCATACAAGCACCTACATATCCACTGACAGACCTATACAGCTACTCACACACCTACTGGTAGATCCAAACAACCACTCACACAAACACTCACACACCCATACAGTCACAAAGCCACTCAGATGAAATATGTTAGAAAAAATATCACTCATTAGTAGTACAGAAAGACTAGTACTTTAGCCTATGCTGTAGCTTAGTATATATCTTTAAGTCTATGAAAGTTTTACCAACAACTTACAGTCACTAGATGATATCATCAGTGATGTCATTGGAGATGTCATCAGTGATTTCACTGACCATGTCATGAGTGAAGGCTCACTGTTCTATCTTCGGAATTTAACGTATAAACCGAAGTGACAAAAGGAGATTTCTAACAAAAACACTAAACGACTGAACTATTTATGTTATTTGCATGTTGTAATATGCATGGTTCATGTGCTTTGCAGCATAAACCCTCTGTGCTGACGTATGAAAAATCAAAACTTCCACTAGACAAAACTCCATCTCTCTCCAGCAGTTCCATCAATCACCAGAGTTATCTTGACATTTTTTTTGTGCCAAAAATTGCTGGATCCAAGGTACACTGCAGTACATGCTTTTAATTCCTCAATATACTTGCGTAAACTGCCCCCCCTGAAGTCGGTGCTCGGCGCTGCGGCACTGGTCAAACCAACCTAGAGCCAGCTCTGCGAGCAGCAGCCTGACGGGCATTTTAATGTAAATTGATGGGGGCAGGAAAGGTAAGTCTGATGAATGCCGGGGTAGCATTTGTGAACAATCTGTTGCTATCTAGGCATTTACAGAATGATTATGCACATGCAAGACTGATTTTGCAATGTAGAAAAAAAGGCATTTGCATTAAATTTGCGATTGAAACTTTACTCAAGAAAGACGTTCACACCCCCACAAATGTCAATCAGTCCTCTACCTCTATAAGAACTCGGTACACAGATGATGTACATTGAACAGATCAAATCAACCCAATACAGTGTGTACCAAAATATCGTTGACCATGCCATGAGTTGTTTTGCTGTCTCCGTGGCGTACACGAGCGCATGTTTTATGTGCCTGCACTGTCTAAAGTGCATTCAATTAAGCCTATAGTTCTCCAAGTTGGAGTTTGATGAGCAAACAGCACAACTCGAAAATAATGAAAAGGGTTTGGTTCTTTCAGTTTCCGAACTCTACTGGCTTCAGGTTCTGCACTAGTTCGAGGAAATGTCGATTTAAATGCACTTTAGAAAGTACAAGAGCACAAAAAGGCACTTAGCTCTGAGTTGCATTTCATGACCGCCAGTGAATGTTATAACAGAGAGCTAAGCATGTGAACTGGGGTCAGAAATGTGAAAAAAATTAATTTGGCCACTTGCAAGATCTGTGGATCCCTTGCGGGGCTCAATGCGGCCCCCGTGTAACTCCATGGGGGATCAGCGGATCTAGCACGGGTCAAAAAATAAATATATATAATTTTGCATTCTCTCTTACTCTCACTTACATACCCATACAGATACTGTCACACCCACTCACATACCCATACAGACACTCTCATGCCCACTCTTATACCCGTACAGACACTGTCACACCCATTTACAAACCCATACAGAGATTTTCACACCCACACTTACACCTATATAGATACTTTTAAACCCGCTCACATACCCATACACTCTCACATCCATTTATACACCTTTGAAGACACTCTCACATCCACTCTTACACCTAAGCAGACACTGTAACACCCATTCACAAACCCATACAGAGACTCTCACACCCATTCACAAACAAACCCATACAGAGACTATCACACCCATACTTACACCTATACAGACACATTTACACCCACTCACATACTCATACAGATACTGATACACCCATTCACATACCGATAGAGACTCTGTGACACACATTTAAAAACCCATACAGTCACTGTCACACCCATTCACAGACCCATACAGACACTGTCACAACCCCAGTACAGATTCTGTCAAACCCATTCACATATCCATAGAGACACTGTGACACCCATTTACAAACCCATACAGTCACTGTCACACTCATTGACAAACCCATACAGATTCTGTCACACCCATTCACATACCCATAGAGACACTGGTTTACCCATTGACAAACCCATACAGACAGTGTCACACCCATTTATACATGATAGACACTGTTACAACCATTGACAAACCCATAGAGACACTGGGGGATATGTACAAGGAAGTGGCGGAGCGTGTCGTTAGCCTCCTTGGCTTAACGACACACTCCGCCACTTCTGAAACGCAAGGCTGCACCATATTTACAAGAATGTGGTACAGCCTTGCGTTTCCCCCTGCAATCGTGCTAAGTTTAGCAACTTAGCGCCAATGCAAGCACCCTTGCACCAGAGTGCAAGGGTGTCTGTGTGCAGGGGAGGATTGCTTATGTGTAGGAAGGTGTCCCTTCCTGCACATAAACAATCCTAAAATGCCATTCTGTCACTTTCATGTGTGCTGCTTCATGCAGCACACATGAAAGTGACAAAATGGCACTTTTTTAAAGGTTTGTTTATGTACAGGAAGGGACCCCTTCCTACACATAAACAATCCTCCCCTGCATGCAGACACCCTTGCACTCTGGTGCAAGGGTGCCTGTGTTGGCGCTAATATATAAAAACCTGACGCATTCTATGTTAACCGCTCTAGACCAGTTCACAAACCCCAATATTGATTCTGCCAAACCCATTCACAGACCCATAGAGACACTGATACACCCATCCACATACCCATAGAGACTCTGTGACACCCATTTACAAACCTATACAGTCACTGTCATGCCCATTGACAAACTCATACAGACACTGTCACACCCATTCACAACCCCAATACACCCATTCACATACCCATAGAGACACTGGTATACCCATTCACAAACCCATACACACACTATCACACCCATTTATATATGATACAGACACTGTTACACCCATTGATAAACCCACACAGAGACTCTCACACCCATTCACAAACTCATACAGAGACTCTCATACCCATACCTACACCTATATAGACACTTTTACACCCACTCACATACCCATACAGATAATGATACACCCAATCACGTACCCCTAGAGACTCTGTGACACCCATTTAAAAACCCATACAGTCACTGTCACACCCATTCACAAACCCATACAGACACTGTCACCACGCCAATACAGATTCTGTCAAACCCATTCATATGCCCATAGAGACACTGTGACACCCATTTACAAATCCATACAGTCACTGTCACACTCATTGACAAACCAATACAGACACTGTCACACCCAATCACAACCTGAATACAGATTCTGTCACACCCATTCAAATACCCATAGAGACACTGGTACACCCATTCACAAACCCATACACACATTGTCACACTCATTTGTATATTATAGAGACACTGTTACACACATTGACAAACCCATAGAGACACTGTCACACTCATTCATATAAAATACAGTTCATATACCATAAAGACACTGTTACACCCATTGACAAACGCATAGAGACACTGTGAGACCCATTTATATTCCATACAGACACTGTTACACCCATTGACAAACCCTTAGAGACACTGTAACACCCATTCACAACCCCATAGAGACACTCTAACACCCATTCACAAACCCATACAGACACTGTTACACCCATTCATATACTGTAGAGACAGTGTTACACCCATTCACAAACCCATACAGTGACTATCATATCCATTCACAACCCCATACAGACTCTGTGACACATATTCACAAGCCCACACACACACTGTGACATCGATTCACAACCCCATACAGACACTGTCACACTCTTTCATGTACCCAAAGAGACACTGGCACACCCATTCACAAATCCATGCAGACAATGTCACACCCATTCATATACTATAGAGACACTGTTACATCCATTCACAAACCCATACAGATACTGCACACTCATTCACAAACCTATAGAGACACTGTCACACCCATTCACAAATCCATACAGTTACTGTTACACCCATTGACAAACCTATACAGACATTGTCACACCCATTTAGATACCATAGAGACACTGTTAGACCCATTCACAAACCCACTTATGCACCTAAAATGATACCCATTTAGACTCTATTATATCCACTGTGAGATCCATTCAGAGCCCTTTTGTAGAAATATTAAATTTGCTCTTTTGCATTGAATGAGTGCTTTTGGTTTGCGGATCCTCAATGGATCAGCGGATTCGATACATTAAAAAAAAAGATTTACAGTTAAAAATAACAACTGTTTGGGACATAGGGTGGCTCTTAGAAGAGCTGTTGTGTTAATTGTGTGTATATGATGGCTACATATAGAAGCAAATGCAGAGTTTCAAGTTGTTTAGAAACACTCTGTTGCCTTTATCTGTGAAGTGAACACCATCTGTCCTGTATATTCCATGCAAGTTGAAGCGCAGGTTATTATTGTAAACAGAGCCCATGTTATGATCTCTGAGAAATGCTAAAGCAGTTTTTTTAACATGTTTCCTGTCTTTCGCTATCTGTGGACAAAATTCAGAACACCAGTTCCATTTCTGCCTCTGGCATATGTTAGAAAACACCAAGGCAATGTTAGGTAAAAGTTGCATTAATTGTTCAAACTTATTCTTCATTAGGGTTTCCAATCCTACCCCCAGTCAATGTGCCCATGTCATTGCCACCACAGTGCACAATCATGAGGTCTGGATTTTGGTTCTCCATAATGCTTTTAACCAATGGAAACTGTTGATGCCACTTTAACTCTCTCTGGCCAAACCAATTAATATCCATATTAGGCAAACCTAGGTCCCTGTCAATCCCTCTGTTTCTAGCAAACTCTCTCGCCCAGAACACAAAGATGTGATCCACAATCCACACTCTAACCATTTTGAAGGATGGAGCATTAGCACACAGGAGACGTCTGCAGCTGAATGAGTCAGTTTTGAAAATGAAGTCAGTTAAAAATGACTTTAGCAAGTAAGGTTTAAAGGATCATATTTGATTGGATGATGTAAATAAGGTAGTGATTAAAACTAGGTTGTGCAATAAATTTAAAGTAAGTATATGTGTGATTGGTTATGAGGAGTATGTTTGTAATTGTATACACTCAACCATACCTGCAAAATTTGGATTGGGAGTTAGCATGCTGCAGTAGAGACAGTTGTGAACTTCTGACCTACTGCTAGCAGAGAATGTTACATTGTTGGTCACCATGGAAACAGAGCTAAAGGAGTATGGGGAGGGGAAGAAAAAAAGCCTTGAATGTCAATGTGAGGAGATATTGTTCATCAAAGAAATAGTGAATAAGAACTGTTTGGGTCTAAATTTAGGAATTTGTAGGAAGTGGTGTGTAAGTCGTAGTGTTTAGGAATATTTTTTTGAAAGATTTTGGTTTGCATGGGGGGCCACGCTTAGACCCTTGGATTCATTCATGAATCCGCAAATCTTGCACAAAACCACTACCGAATTGAGCTCTCTTTAGAGGAGTCAAACAAAGGGTTAAGAAATGTGACCATTCAGAAGAGCTATATGATTAGTAATGAAATGAAATGAAAGCAGTGTTTCTATTTGTTTTCAGCCTTTGTAACCTTGAAAGCAAAGTTGAATAGGGTACCATTAATGGTTGCATAGTATGAGAGTGGTTTTCCATTCTTTTGATTGGTTTTTGTGTGCTTTCTTGAGACAAGTTTGAGAACCTGATACTGGGAAAGAAAAATACTCACCAACAAACACATTTAACAGGTATGTGTATTGAGATGATGCATAAAAATAAGTTGATACAGAAGGACTGACTGTTGGTAAGGTGGATGAAAGTGAGCTTTATGTTTGAGAAAAGTAAAAGGAAATGTTGAAAGTGAGTAAAAGATGAAAATAAAGTAAAGTGTATTGATCAGGAGCTATGAATAAAAAGTGGTAAAACAAACACAACAGAGGTATACACCAATGTAGGGAGTGGCACAATGAGTGGAATGGTAATGTATGCAGTGAGATATTAAGGCATTTATTATGTATACCGTTATACAATGACATATACACAGATATGTAGATTAAGATGAACTGGTTCACACTGATGCTTTTGCTAAGACAGCAAGGTATAGTTAGATATATTTACTTTTCACACATAATGATAAGGCTGTGCATACAGTAACAGAGCAAACAGTACAGTGATGCATGCATTTACAGAGTGAGAAGGAAGCTGATGTGTGCAGTAAGTCACTCAGAGAGATATTGATGTATGCAGTTAGGTGACTAGCTAAATAGTAAAATGTGAGCTGAGGTGTTCAGAGAGAAATTGAAGTATATAGTAGGACATGCAGAGATAGTGGAAGATCTAGTGAGAAATTAAAGTACACAATTATATATACAGTAACACACTTATAGACACAGACACAAAGTAATGGGGTTGTAATACAGGTATGACATACAGATAAATAATGAGAAATTCTAGGCCGACACTGAAATGTAGGGACAACGACTATAAAGTAGATCACAGAATTTTTGAAAGATACCCAGCAAAAAATACAGACAATATCAAAATCATGTGCATACCTGTACAGATACTCCCACATCCTCTGACATACCCATACAGATACCCTTACAGCCAATTATATACCCATAGAGTATCTGCCACTCTCTCACATACCCATTCAGATCTTCCTTATTCCCATGCACAAACCCATACAGACAGTGTCACACCCATTCATATACTCATACAGAGCCTATAACACCCTCTCACATACCCCTACAGAGACTCTCACATCCTCTCACATATCCATGTTAACACCCTTACACCCACTCACAGACCCATACAGAGATGCTGACACCCTCTCACATACCCATATGTAGAATGTCATGCCCTCTCACATATCCATATAGATACTCTTATACCCACTTACATACCCATACAGAGACTATCACATCCTCTCACATACCCAAACTGTCACAACCATTCACATACTTGTATATATACTCTCAGACCCTCTGACATATCCATATACATACCCTTATACCCATTTACCTACATACCCATAAAGACTCTCTTACACCCTTTCACATACCCATTCAGATCTCCTTTATTGCCATTCACATACTTATACACAGTGTGGCATACATTCACATACCAATACAGAGACTCTGGCATAGTCTCACATCCCCATGTAAACACTGTTATACCCATTCATATGACTTTCACAACCTCACACATACCCATACATACACTGTCAGACTCTCTCACATACTTATACAAGCACCCTTATACCCATACTCTCACACCCTCTCACAGATCCATACATACACCCTTATACACATTCACATAGCTATACACATACTCTGCCACCCTTTCACATACTCATACAGACCTCCTTTATTCTGATTCACATACTTATACAGGCTGTGACATCCATTCACATACTCATACAGAGACTCTTATACCCTCTCACATACCCATACAGAACCATAATACCCGTTACCATACTTGTAGTGTCTTTGACATCCTCTCACATACCCATAGAGAGACTCTCAAACCCTCTCACATAGCCATACATAGATTGTCACACCCTCTCACATACCCATACAAATAGTGTCATAATCATTCTCATACCCATACAGAGACTGTCACACACTTTCACATACCCATGTAGACACCATTATCTCCATTCACATACCCTTACATAGACTGTCAAACCCTCTCACATACCCATACATAGACTGTCAGACCCTGTTACATACCCATACAGCTACCCTTGTACCCATTCACATACCTATACAGTTACTCTCACACCCTTTCACATATTCATATAGATACCCTTATATACATTCATATAGCTGTAGTCAGACTCTGACATCCTTTTACATACTATTTCAGACCTCTTTTATTTCAATTCACATACTTATACAGACTGAGGACACTAATTCACATACTCATACAGACATTCTTATACCCTCTCAAGTGCCCATACAGAGACTGTTATACCCATTCACATACTGATACAGAGGCTCTCACATTCTCTCACATATCCATAGAGAGACTTTTACACCCTGCCACATACCCATACATAGATTGTCACACCCTCTCATATACCCGCACACATAGTGTCATAACATTTCACATACCCACACAGAGACACTCACACACTCTCAAATACCCAGGTAGACACCAATATATCCATTCACATACCCATAGAAAGTGTCTCACACCTTTCACATACGCATTGAGACTTATTTTATTCCCATTCTCATACTTATACAGTGTGACATCCATTCACATACTTATACAGAGACTTTTACACCCTCTCACTTATCCGTACAGATACTGTTATACCCATTCACATACTGATACAGAGACTCTGACATCCTGCCACATACCCATAGCGAGACTGTCACACCCTCTTACTTACTCATATATAGACAGTCACACCTTGTTGCATACCTATTCAGACCTCCTTTATTCCTATCCACATACGCATACAGACACTCATTCACATACCCATGCAGAGACTCTGACACCCTCTCACATACCCATATAGATTCTGGCATCCTCTCACATACCCATTTAGACACCCTTATACCCATTCACATATCCAGACAGAGATTCACACACCCTGTCACATACCCATACATAGACTTTCACACCCTCTCACATAGCCATTAGGCCTGGGCGGTAAATTCCGTTCCGCTTGTGGAATTTGGGTAATTTCGCGTTCCGCAGAGAACGCGGAATTGCCAAAAATTCCGCGATCCGCGGCTTCGCGGAATTTTTTGCTTGTTTGCGCTTTCAAAATGCGTGTTCGCGAGATATTTCTCCCTGAGCACGCAAACAGCGTTCACGAACAGGAAAAAAGCATCGCGAATGAGCGGAACAAACAATTCTGCGTGTTCGCGGAACTTTTGCGTGCTCTCGGAGATTTTTTACCATTTCGCGGAGCTTTGCGTAGCGCGACTATGCAAATTCCGCCCACCCCTATATATGCCATACAGTGTCACAACCATTGACATTGCCATACAGAGACTCTCACATACTCTGACATCCCCATGTAGAGACCCTTATATCCATTTACATGCCCATACACAGGCTCGCACACCATCTCACATATCCATTTATAGACTGTAAGACCCTCTCACATACCTATACACACACTGTCACAACCATTCACATTCCTATAGAGATACTCTCACACCCTCTCACATATCAAAACAGATACTGTTATACCCATTCACATACCCATGCATACACAGGCTCTGACACCCTCTCTTAATAGGTGTATTGTTTCTTGGATAAACTAGTTACTTAGTGAATTAATAATTGAATGATTTAATCTGGACCTTAATGTATTGTTTGTTACTTTCCAGATATGTAGTTTTGAAAAAGAAGAACTACAATGCCTTACAAAACACAAAAAAGAAAGAAATAGAATAAACAGTATTAGCAACTTTAAAGTGAGACAGAAAAACAAAATAAGTTGGAGAATGCCCAGAAGAAAAAAAAGAGACGCTTGTAAGTGTACTAAGCAGTTTCTCAAAAAGAATGTCGTAACATGCAGAATGAGAGTACAGTCTTATCTAAAAATGGAATTTGCAAATCAAGTGGAAAAAAGCTAGGGGTACACGTTTCACAAAGTAGGAATATTTCTAAGAAATCAGAGAGTTTGTCATGGAGACAGAAACAGTTTAAGTAATTAAGAGCGAAAATGTTTCGCACTGGGGTAAAACAAAATGTGCAGAAAAGAATGAAAAAATATAAGAGGAGAATTGATGCATTTAAGCAAAAGCAACATCTTGAGAGTGTTCTAGAGACAGCATTTGCTTTGAAGAGGAAGGTAATTAAATTAATATTGAATAGAATGAGGCCACTAGACAAAGCAGTATTGTGCATGAAGAAAAGAAATGTTAGAAAAAGACTTATTCATAGAACTCATTTTTGCAAAATTTTTAAAGGTGAATGGAAGCATATATCTAGTACAGAACCTTATTCCAAATAGGAAAGCTATTACCAAGAGAATACACTAGTGAACTCTGTTAATTTAACTGGCTGTTGTTATGAAGTAAATGATGGTAATCCTGTTGCAAAAGAGGAGAGGGTTCCTAGGAATGTACAGGAAGTGATAGCTGAAGAGGTCAAGGAAAGTGTAGACAGGCCCTAGTATACAAATGGAATTGTAGTAGCATTTGCAGTATTCGTCAGGAATCAAATGATTTATTACAATATTTCATATGTGACTTTCCATGCAGAAGTCTGAAAAAAATACAATTTTGCAAAGATTAGATCCATTCAAAGTTAGGAACTATAATAATTTGCAGGGACATTCACTGGCATGGCTTTCAAGGAAAGTTTGCAGAAGCATGTTTCATTATTTCAGGATGTTAGCTGTTCATCGCTCCAAAATACGAACTTTGGTTAGAAGTCTTTACTATGTAAAAACTCCTGCTTTTTGTTTAGGAGAGATGAATAGACGTTTATTGTATAGGACATAAGCAGAGGTAGAGAAAGTTTGTGAAGATGTTCAGTTTCAGTAGTTTGGTCCAGAAAAAGAGTTTAGGGAAAATGAATAGTTGGGTGCTGGGGGTGTAGAAGAACAAGATACAGAAATTACAACTGAAAACTTTGCTCAAGACATTGGAAGGTTTAACACAGTTTCCTCAGAAAAACTAACCTGTGTTTGTATTTGTTGTCGACACACTCACTACAAAACGCAAGCTCAGAGTGTAGTTGTGTTCTCTAAAATTGAAAAAGAGAACAATGATAAGTGGCAAGAATTTGGTGCATATTTATTTGTTGAGGAATTATTTGGTTTATCCACAGAACAGATTATCTGTAGGTACTACTATGAAAAGTTAAATAATAATAAAATAAAAGCTAGAGCTATATATAACAAGTCAGAATTGGTACCCATGCCACAAGAGCTTAAAGCATTGAATGTTTATGAATCAATTCTTGTATAACACATACATCCTTTTCAAGCAATAGTTTGTATGGAGCCAAAGACAGGGAAATTACCTCCAACTGAGCTCCAGAGAGGACAAAAAGGAAGAGTTGTGTATTTACCTTTAGATTTTAAAAAGAATATTGAAACTGTAGGAGTAGATAGAGAGATAGAAGAACCACTTACAATTTTAGTAAATGGGGTTCTAACAAAGAATAGAAAAATCTGGCAAGAGTTAGTAAATATTAATAAACTTAAAAAAGCAACAGTATACATTGTTCAAAATAATATTTGTTATAGAAATGTTGATGTTGCTAAAAATGAAATATGCGTAGAGGATGATACCTTACCATCAAGAGGACAGATTGAAAAAGTGGATTGATCTAGATCAGAAGAAATTTACAAACACTATAGCACCCACCCTCCGCTTTCTAAAAAAGTAATTGGTGTTGCTATTGAATTGTTTCAAATTTAGCAAGCAAAAGGAAGTCCCTTTAGTGTCTCGGTAAAAATCTTAGCGGCTCGTTGTTTCCCACAACTGTTTCCCACAGGAGTAGGTGGACACTAAGATGACTGCCCTGTACAGATACCAGCAGCTGAATACCGCTCAACACGATTATACTCAGAGGATCCAAGGTTCCATACATATTTCCTCTTCTGTTTGAGAGTGACTTGTCCTGACTTTCATATGCTGTGAATCAAATAGTGTAACCAGCAGTAACTTTTTAAAATATGTTTGTAAGGGAATTTGTTGATAAAGTTCAAGAAAAGGATGAAAACTTGGAATATAATTAATGAATTGCCAACGGGAACAAATGAGTATTGGTATTGTCATCATGGAGAACTCAAATGCATGTTGAGAAACCTAGGAGCACCCACTTGGTTTGTTACACTTAGTTGTGCTGAATACGCATGGGTTGATCTGCTTGCATTTTTGAGAGAGGCAAATTCAAATATTGAGGGCATTAATGTAAAGACAGCAGGAGAACTTTGCTCTTTGGATCCTGCTACTGTTTGCAGATATTTTAACCACAGATTCCAAGCCATGCTGTTTTTTATCTGCAACAAAAGTAATCCTCCTCTTGGTGAAGTAGCTGATTTCTTTTAGCGTAAAGAATACCAAGCAAGAGGTGTTCCTAAAATTCATGTGCTGTTAGGGATAAAAGATGCTCCAAAATTTGGAACAGAGAGTGATGAGTATGTGCTCTTTTTCATAGAACAGTATGTGACTGCACCATTCCAAAACAGACTACTGAAAAAGGTGTGCAACAACAAATTCTGCGGTTTAAAACACATAGATGTGGGAAATACTGCCAAAGAAAATACAGATCTAAAGGAAAACCTTACACAAGATGTTGTTTTGGATTCCCACGTCCTTTTATTTCACAAGGAAGAGTGAATAGCTTTTTGTCTGCAGTGAGACATACAGTAACATGGAAATAATTGAAAAACGCATACAATCTAAGAAGAACAGAGGCGTCCAAATATATTAATGATTACAGCGCAGTCATTCTGAAAATGTGGAAGGCAAATATGGACATACAATTTGTGGCAGACAACTCTATTACTGTTGCTCAATATGTCGCTTCATACATAACAAAATTGGAGAAGACAGATGAAAGAGAAATGGCAAGAGATTAGTGCAGACAAGAGTCTAACAAAAAAGTTGTAGAGCTTCAGTTTAAAAAGCTGGTCCCTTAGGAATATTGGTTCTTATGAATGCTTGCACAGGTTAAGCTTGGCAAGTTTATATTCTAAATCAAGGGGAATAGTTTGTGTAAGTTTAGGTCTTGCATGTACATGAAATAGAGTGTTAAAGTCTTTTTCGGGAATTCGGTATCTAGCAGAGTTTGACTTGTAAAAACAAACATGTTGGATACATACTACCCAAGAAGAAGTGTACACTTGGAAAACATGTGCCTATATAAAAAATGTCAGTACTACAGAGACAGAAGCATTGTAAAAGAAAACATAGAAGAAGGCAAATTTGCTGTTCTCAGAGGTGATGGTTGTTTAGCAAAACATGCAAAAGGAAATCTCATTAACCACAGGAAACTTAGTTGCCAAACCCAAGATAAAAGAGAGCTTTTCTATTTGGCTCGTCTTCGCTTTTCAAACCTTGTTGTGCAGAATCTGAATTACTTGAAGGCTATGATTGCTATGAAGATTCATTTAATGCTGTAAAAGACGGTATTCATTGTTCAGTCTTTCAAAATATAGGAAAATGTTAAGTGATGAGATTCAACAAAAAGAAGCAATTGCTGCAGAGGTAGTTAAGGAAAGATCTCAAAGCAGTCAAAGTTCGCCATCACTTAGTCAAGATCCTCTTGGAGCACCTATTATTCAAAATGAAGCTGCAATGAATGAAGTGGAAACAGCAGTGGAACAAGCTACACAGGAAACTGAAAATCTGGAACAGTTAGATGCACAACCCACCAACGAACAGAAAGACATTTATATGGAAGTAAAAGAGAAAGTAGAACATGGATTTCTCCATGACAGCAAATAATGCAGTTGATTTTCCTTTAAACCAATTCTATTTTACATTAGTGGTCAAGGTGGAACTGGCATACACTTTTTAATTAAAGTGCTGACCACTTACCTAGAGAGGACAACACGATCAAATTTTTTGTGTGTAGTGACAGCATCAACATGATTAGCTGCACACAATATTAAAGGAATTGATCTACATCGACTACTAATGCTACCTGTGGAACATGACAATATACTGGAATGCCAGAAGTTATCTGTTGAAGCATGTAATGAGGTGGCAGGGTTTTGAAGGAAATTAAGCTTATAATCATTGCTGAGGTAAATGTGGTCTCAAACGTAATGCTTGCTTTCATTCACTTATGAATGCAACAAATTTTAAGAACAGAGTACGATGTCCTCTTCGGAGGAAAGCATTTAATTGTGTTTGGTGACCTGTTGTCAAGACCCTTGTCCATGAACAAAAGTGTAATTCAATAGGAAGTATTGGAAATATAAATATATGGCTGAATTTCCAATACAAAGAACTGTTGAAAAATATGTGTCAAGTGTCTGATGAGGTATATGGATATATTCTGAAAGGCATTAGAGTTGGAGTTCTGACCACGGAAGGTAAGAGTACCTTACAAAGTCAATGTTTCAAAAAATTCTCCTCTAAAAAGACAGCAGCACAGTTCATGTTCAATTTGATTGAAGATAGAAGATCAATACTGTGTTTAATGCTTATACTTCAAGAGTGCAGCAATTTAAATGAAGAATTACTGAAACTGGAAAAAATTGACATTTTTGAACTAACAACAATTGACAAAATGCAGCACCAGAGAGTAATATTACTGTTGACTGAGAAACTGCAAGCAAAATTGGATTCCTCAGAAACATCTGTATCTAGGACTGTTGGATCAGAAAAGTGTTTACGAGTTTGTAGAAATTGTAGAGTAATTTTGCCACAAAATTTAAATGTTGAGGAAGGCTTAGTAAATGGTGCAGTGGGTAAAGTAATTGATTTTAATAATTTTCCAGATAGGAATGAAGTTGAATATGTAGCTGGAAAATTTGATCAGATTGATGGCATGAAACAGATTGGCCGATGTGTTGTACAGGTTTTTGCTTGTGAAAGACTTATATGGAGGCGGCACCAGTTCCCATTCTCTCCAGCGTATGCTGTAAGTATCCATAAATCTTTAGGTTTAAGTGTAGATGCAGCTTTTATTAATATTGGGAGTAGTGTATTCAAATAAGGTATGTCAGATGTTGCATTGTCGCGAGATAAAACATTGTACAGTTTCTTTTTAGTTGATTTTGATGAAAACTAAGTTAGTGCTGACACTGGTTGTGTTACAGAGTATAATCAGTTGAGAAGTGAATATGTTCCTCACTTAGGACAGTATCCTATGTATGAGAAACAGACAATCTGTCCTCATCACAAAGGCAGTAAGCAATCAACAGACGCCATCATTAGTCTCAAATGTGTGCTCCTAAATTGTAGATCGGCAGCTAAACACGCTGCGGACATTGCCGACCTCACCCTGGCGCAGGATCTTGACCTTGTAATGCTGACGGAAACCTGGCTTAATGACTCAGCTACCCCCTTCCTGGACCTCTTAATACCTCCCAACTATGATATCATTAGGTTGGACAGATCATTAGGGCAAGGTGGAGGCATTGCATGTTTACATCGGAGCAATCTTACAGTGAAGGTACTACAGACTGACCTTCTGCCGTCCTGTGAATACCTATGCATTGAAGTGACTGGGGGCAACAATCACTCCTGCAAACTGCACACGTTTTACCACCCCCCTCGCGACAACCTTCCCTTCACAGAACAGATCATGGACATTATTTCAGCCAATGTAGACTTCTACGGCTCCCAAATCTTCCTGGGAGATTTCAACCTCCATTGGAATGATGTAAACAATGTGGTGGTCAATAGCCTTAAATCCTTCCTTCTTGACCTCAACCTAATCCAAATCTGTGACAGCCCCACGCATATCAAAGGAGCTACCTTAGATCTCGTCATTGGTAAGCCCAACTCCATCCTCCTGGATTCTATCCTCCCGTGTGATTGGACAGATCACTATTGCATCACCTTTCGTATCCTGGATTTGGTAAGAACAAGTAAAGCCCAGCCCAAGAACCCAAAACAGTTGAAAAGATGCCTACGGAACATCAACCCGCATGATCTGACTGCTCTCTGTGATAACATCCTGCCCCCACCACCGAACATGTCGGATGTCCACGACCTTACTGGCCATTATAATCACGCAATGCTGAATGTACTAGACTTGGTCGCTCCACTACAGCTCAAAAGAATCTCCTCTAAACTCTCCAAACCATGGTTTACCTTCTTAATTCAGAAAGAAGAAACCTAAGACTTGCTGAAAGGCTGTGGCAGTCCAATCCATCCCTTGAGCATCTCTACCACCTAAGATTCCTGAGAAGCACCTATAATAAACGCATCAGATGCTCAAAGGCCACCCTTTTCAGAACTCAGTTAGACCAAGCAAAAGACCGTCCAAAAAACTGTTCGAACTCATCAAGTCCCAAGCCAAAAGTCATCCGAAGTCTGCATCACTGGGTCAAGGGACATTGCCCAACTGCGAAGAATTCGCAAATTGCTTCACAGATAAGACCAGTAAGATTGAAACTGAACTACGATCGGCCTGTAATGACCTGTCGATCAGTCCACTAACCCCCCTATGCCCACCTGGTAGGGATTTCATGGTCCCGGCGCAACCACACCTCCCCAAAAACAATGCCTCCTGGAGTCTCTTCCAAACCTTGGATGAATGCGCTATACGCAAAACGCTGTCGACTCTGAAACCTTCCAACCACTACAATGACCTGTTGCCTTCGAACCTTTTCCCGGAGGTTCGATCCTCCCTACTAACATTGTGGACTACGATAGTCAATGCATCACTGCGGCAAGGTGTTATTCCAGATTGCCTAAAAATGGGTCAAGTCACTCCGATTTTAAAGAAACCTACTGCAGATCCCTCGGACCTTCATAACTTCCGCCCAATCTCCAACATCCCCACCTTAGCAAAGCTCCTGGAGAAATATATGCTTGCCCAACTCTGCAACCATATCGACCATTTCCAACTCCTGGACCAATGCCAATCTGGTTTCCGCTCGGGCCATAGCACAGAGTCGGCCCGAACGCACATTGTCGATGACGCGTTAAGAATGCTGGACCACAATGAGTCGTGCCTACTGATCCTTCTTGACCTTTCGTCAGCATTTGACACTGTCAAACACGATACTCTAATTGACCTCCTGGAACACAGGATGGGGTTGTCTGGGCCTGTGCTTAATTGGTTCTCTTCGTTCCTCCTGAATAGATCCCAACGCTTCAAGGTGAACCAATCCCTGTCCCATCCTGCACCAGTTTCGCTGGGGGTTCCCCAAGGTTCAGCACTCTCTCCCACGCTCTTTAACTTGTTCATGGAGCCTCTAACAGAAATGCTGAAATCATCCAGCATTCACTATCACATGTATGCGGATGATACTCAATTATACCTGAAGATCCCCTCCCCTGAGGACATTCAGTCCCTCAACTCAGTCCTACTGGAAACATAAAGCTGGCTGACACGTAACCACCTGAAACTAAATGCTCTAAAAACAGAATTGCTCCTTATCTCACCCCATAAGAAATCACCGGTCATTGAACAATGGTTGAATCAGCTTACGGCTCTTAACTGCAGACCTCACCTCGTGGACTCGGCATCCTCGCTTGGTATCATACTAGACAAGAGTCTGAACATGCAAAAACACATCAGTTCCCTCACCAAAGGAGCGAACTTCCAACTCAGCATCCTTAGGAAGCTCAAACCCTATCTCCCTGCTCATGACCTAAAGGTTGCAGTGCAAGCATTGGTGATCGCAAAGCTGGACTATGGAAGTGCTATGCTGTGTGGCCTGCCCAGAGTGAAAACGGCTCCCCTTAGGGTGACCTTCAATGTTGCGGCCAGGCTCGTAACGGGCACAAAAAAATTCAACCACATCTCACCGGACCTGCTAGTTCTGAAATGGCTCCCTTATGAAGCTTGGATACAGCTGAAAATCGCATGCATGACACACAAAGCCATCCACCTCAAGACCCCGATGTACCTCGCTCAGAAACTGGAGCTCTCATGTGGTTCAAGAGCCTCCAGAAGTGCCAGCACCCTCTTACTCAAACCACAAAAATTCAAGAAAAAAAAAACCTATAATCAAACATTTTCAGGTATGGCGCCAAGGATCTGGAACTCTCTTCCCCCCGAAGTCAGGGTGATCCCTTCCTCTGTCCTCTTCAAATCAGAAGTTAAAGAGCTCTTGATGAAGAAATATCTGCCTCAGTCTGCCTTCCCCACTTGACTCCCGGGCCATTCGACCCTGTTTTGTGTCCTAGATGCTAGGCTCTTGAGAATGTTGGACATTCTAAGTCTATGTACTTGTCGATATGTCGATTATTTGTGTTTGCATGCACTCGTCCTACTGCACAATCTGTAAAGCGCTCTGATACCCTCGGTGGTCATGTTTGCGGTATATAAAACTTTCTAAATAAATGAATCAATAGATGTTCTGGAAAAGAAGCAATCGAAGGATAAATATGAGGATAAGAAGAAGAAAAAACAGCAAAATGAAGGAGAAATTGTAGGGTTTCAGTTAAAAAATAGATATGGTATCAACTACTATGCTAATGTAGTTCTGAATGTAGCCTTTCATTTACCACATTTAGTAAACGCAATTGAGCATAAAGCAGACAGCATGTTCTGCTCAGAACTTTGGGGCATATTTACAAACCCCTTGTGCCACCCGTGCATCACATTTTGTGATGCACCGGTGGCGCACAGTGGTGCTCCATATTTACAAGGACCCGTAAAGCCACCCTGCATGGCTTTTCGTGTCCTTGGAAATACGGCCCCTTTTCATGCAGCACTTTGCGTGAATGGGGCGTTCCATGGGTGTTGCTGTGGGTTTTTCCATGCAACACCCATGGATTCTGCTGCATTCCCAGATTTACAACGTTTTGTAAACCTGGGAATGCAGCAGAATCCTATGCCTTTCCAGGGGAGGCGTAAGGAGGCGCAACAAAAAGAAATACTTTTATTTCTCCTCGTTTTTTCCTCTTTCTATGTGTGCTGCATTCTGCAGCACACATAGAAAGAGGAAATCACCTCTTATGATTGTGTTTGTGCAGGAAGGTGTCCCTTCTTGCACAAAATCAATCAGCCCGGAATGCATGCACCCTTCCACTATGGGGCAAGGGTGCCTGCATTGCCGCATGGCAGCGAATTATGCGCCAGCGCAGGGGAGAGCTCAGGGATACATCATATTGTTGTAAATATGATGCATCCCTTTGCTTCGGAAGTAACGCAGCGCGGCACAGCCAAATGGCTTGCAGCACCGCACTGCGTTACTTCCTTGTACATATGGCCCTATATCATTTGCTGCAATGTTTATATAGTGGTAAGACTGTACTACATTCTGCTGCAGGAATACAACATGTAGTGGACACAATCAGTGGATCTGTACTATTTTCTCAGAACTCTCAACATGATGCAGAAGAGTTTATCATGGTTAAACCTGGACTTTTGGAACAAGAAGAAGTGAATATTGAAGAGTTATTTGGTCCGAGTTACAAATGGGATCATGATTGTGTATATTTCTCTTTTACATCTATTTTCTATTTCTATTTAAACAACTTCTAGAGCGCACAAATACCCTTGGGTGTCTCGGCGCTATGGACTGTAAAGATTAGCGGAGGACACGTTGCCTATTGTTCAAAGAGCCAAGTTTTGACCTGTTTCCTGAATGATAACAAGGTAGGACTGGTCTTAATTTGTATGGGAAGCGAGTTCCATAGTTTAGCCATAGCCACCGTAAATCTTCTATCACCCCAGTTAACTTTCTTGGTTCTGGGGATGATCAGAAGGTTGGCATCTGCTGAGTGCAAGGCTCTACTGGGCGCATATGCTAGAAAGGCTTTTTTCAGGTATTCAGGTCCTGCATCGTGCACTGCCTTATAGGCGATACAAAGCGCCTTAAATTTAGTTCTATTTTTTATGGGCAGCCAGTGAAGCTAGCGTAACACTTTAGTAAATGACTTAAACTTTGGAGTACCTGTCAGTATCCTGGCGGCTGCATTCTGTATCAGTTGCAGCCTACTTAGAACTTTTCTTGGCGTTAACTAGCAGGCCATTACAATAATCGACCTTTGACATAACCAGAGCACTGATGAGTGTTTTACCAATATTAATTGGGATGAAAGGTAATAGTTTCTTTATCGTCCTTAAAACATAAAAGGATGAGGAGACCACTAAATTAACATGGTGTTTAAAAGATAGGCTGTCATCAAATATAATACCTAGGTTTATATGGTTCATCTAACATTACCACATTTGAAAACTGTAACATTTTAAATGCAAACCAGAACATAACCTGCCCAAATTGTAGATCTGATTGTATGACTAATTTACAGATGCACAAAAGTGGTAAATACATTATATTGATGCTTCAACGATGTAGAGTAGATGGATCAAAAATAGAAACTAAAATTTCAAACTTTAAAGCCAGACAAATTTCAATTTCTGGAAGAACATACACAGCATTAGCTATCATTATTCATGAAGGAGTACATATATCTTCAGGACACTACACAGTGCACTTAAAAACTCCAAGTGGATGGATGAAATGCAATGACAGTAACCTGACATTTAAACATAAACCACCTTTTAAACCTCCAAATTCATACCTTTTAGTTTTGCAACCAAAGTTCTAAGAAGGATTTCTCTGTAAAAAGTGCTTTACTGTGTTTGTACTGTGTAGCTTATTAGTCTTTAAGACATCATTCGGCCTACTAAGAGTAATGTCTTCAAAATGGACTTTTACTTATGGATATATGTTACATCTATTTTCATAAATAGACTACTTGAATATCATACTATTTTTTTGGGATATGTTTATTTATAGTTGTTGAGTAGGTACAAGTTCACTGATTTTTTAACGGTTTGTAGTGAGTGCATGCTTAGTATCATATAATTACAGTGTTATACTATGTAAGTCTGTTTTTTTCTGCAATGTATGTGATTGTTTTTTCCCCTCTGTTCTACAATGAAACGTCATACAGTACATTGTTTAAGGTGTACTGGTATGAAACCTGAGAACAGCAAAAAAAATAAAAAATGAAATGTTTAAGATAAATGTTTAATTGCTTTAGAGATTTGCAGCTCTGTAATGTTTCTTTATCAACAAAACTATTTATATTGCAGAAAGTCAAATGTTACTATGTTAATCTATACCATGTAAGATTAACTTACCTTTATGTTTTCTCTTTTTCATCACATATCCAAGGAATGATTTATTGCAGTAATGTAGGTACCTAATTATATGTTCACCTTTATAGTAATAAAAAGGTGAAAAATTAGCAAACAAGAGTTGATGTGTAAGTGGTTCTATGGATCAGTGAGTTAGTGTGTGAGAGTTTCTATGGGTCTGTGAAAGGGTAAGTCAGTGGTTGTGTGGGAGTCAGTGTATATGATCTTGTATTGGAGTGTAAGTGGGTGTGGGAGTGGTTCTGTGGATGATGTCATCAGTGATGTCATTTGAGATACCATCAGTGATGTCATGAGTGATGTCACTGAGTGCTGTAATTTGTGAAGTCATAAGCAGTGCATTGTGGGAATGTAAGTTATATTTAGCTCAGCTAACTATAACTGCTGCATTTATGTATATATATATTTATATATACATATGGGTATATATATATATATATTTTTATATTTCCACTGAAAAAAACAAAGGTTACAGGGATGTTATGGGTGGGTGACTGGTAGTGTGAATGTTTGTATCAGTCTGAAAGTTGGTGTCTAAGTGGCTGTGTGGATGTATGAGTGGGTACGTGAGTGGCTGTATGGGTGATTGATTGGTTGTCTGAGTACATGTATGGGTCTCTGAGTGTTTGTGTGGGTGGGTGAGGGGGGTGTGTGACTGCCTGTATGTATGAGTGAGTGGGTGAGTCTGTGGCTGTATGGGTCAGTGAGTGTGTGTGTGAGAAGCTGTGTGGGTGAGTGAGTGTGTGTATGGCTGTGTGGGTGAGTGGATGTGTCAGTGGTATATGGGTGGGTAACTAAGTATGTGAAAGGCAGTATAGGTGAGTGATGGGGTATATGAGTGACTGTATGGGTTAGTGAGTGAATGTGAGAGTGGCTGCATGGGTGAGTGTGTGCTTGTGTCAGTGACTGTATAGGTGGGGGAGTACATGTTAGTATCTGTATGAGTAAGTGTGTGTGTGTGTGTGTAACTGTATGAGTTAGTAAGTGGCTGTGCGTTTGACTATATGGGTGAGTAAATTGGTGTGTGAGTAGCTCTATGGATGACTGACTCAGTGTGTGAGTAGCTGTATGGGTATATGAGTGGATATGTCAGTGGCTGTATTAGTGAGTGAGTGGGTATATGAGTGGCAGTATGGATGAGCGGATATGTGTGTAGATCAATGAATCATTGAGTGGTTGTGTACATACTGGTATGCACCCAGATGGATCAGCAGCACCCCTTCCCCCCTCAGCACCATGAGACCCTCACGGGTGAGTAGCCATGCTTTACAAACCCCTGATTGATTGGGTCTGTGAAAGAGTTTTTGAATGGTTGTGTGGGAGTGGGTGTATGAAAGGTTCTATGTCGGGGTGAGTAGCTGCATTAGTGATTTTGTGGATGATATAATCAGTGATGTCATCAGAGATGTCACTGACCATGTCATGAGTGATGTAATATGTGATGTCATAAGTAGTGCATTGCAGGGGCGCGAGATATGGTTAGCTCAGCTAACTATTACTGTTGAATTTCATTGGTTTTGTATGAGTGAAACCTGAGCCTAACTGTAACGTCCCTGTAATCTTTGGTTTTTTCATTGAATTTCTAAGGTTTTTTAAGTAGTAATGACTTATGCAGAGTGGTGGAGAAAGAGGGCGGGGCCTCTGACCAGCTCTAACTAATACCACTGTGTAGGACTTAAAGAGAGTACCAGGAGGGCTTCTTGGACCCCAAGGTCCCTCAGCATTTAAAAGGACTTCATTCCCCAAGTAGTAGTGTGACAGGACACACGTTTCCAGAGTGGTGGAGAAAGGGGGTGTGACCTCTGAAGATCACTTAACAATCCCACTGTATGGTACTTACTGAAGGTAACAGGAGGGGTAGTTGGCCCACAAGGACATCCTTGGGGGCCAACAACTACTCTTGTTACCTCCAGTAATTCCCAAACAGTGTGATTGCTTGGAGGTCTGCGAAGGCCACACCCCCTTTCTCCACCACTCTGCAAACACACCTCCTGGCACACTGATGGGTGGTGGGGGATGACGTCCTCTTGGCTCCAGAGGGTCATTGAGAGCCAAAAAGACCTCCAATTACCTACAGTAAGGCCCACACAGCAGGATTACTGAGAGGTCTTCAGAGGCCCCACCCCTTTTCTCCAAAACTGCAAACAAGCTTCCTGGTGTGCTTCTGGCTGGGTGATGAGGTCCCCTTGGGTACAGAGAGTCCTTGGGGGCCAACTACCCCTCCTGTTACCTCCAGTAAGTCACACATAGTTGGATTGCTGAGCGGTCTTTGGAGGCCATCACTCTACAAACGCACCTGCTGATGCACCACTGGTTGGGGGATGAACTCAACTTAACTCCTGAGGGTCCTTGGGGGTCAACTACCCTTCCTGTTACCTCCAGTAAGTCCCACACAGCTGAATTGCTTAGAGGTTGTTGGAGGCCACACCCCCCTTTCTCCACCACTCTGCAAACACACCTCCTGGCACACTACTGGTTGGGGGAAGAAGACAACTTTAGTCCTGAGGCTCTCAGGAGGCAAGGGGGTGTCATCCCCCCACCAGCAGTGTGCCAAGAGGCACATTTGCAGAGTGGTGAAGAAGAGGTGTGTGGCCTCTGACCACCTCTCAGCAATCCCTCTGTGTGGGACTTACTGGAGGTAACAGGAGGTCTTGTTGGCCCCTAAGGACCCTTAGCGGTCAAGGGGACTTCATCCCTCAACCAGCAGCGTGCCAGGAGGTGCGATTGCAGAATGGAGCAGAAAGGAGGTGGGGCCTCTGGCATCGTGCCCATAGAATATTCTTTTTTTAAATTATAAAAGAAGGAGGGCCATGTGGCCCCCCTTCCCTGGGCCGTATTTGGACCTGGGGACCTCTTCCCCCAGGGCCAGGCATTTTTAGAATGGGAGGGAGCTGTGTGGCCCCCCCTTTCCCGGGCTGATTACAGCCCTGGGGACCCCACTCCCTGGGGCCGGTGTTTCTTTTTTTTAAATCAAGAAATCTTTTTTGTTTAAATTAAAGGAAGGGGGAGGCATGGCCCCCCCTTCCATAGGCTTGGTTTTGCCCCAGGGACCCCATTACCAGGGGCCTGCCCTTCATTAAAAAAAAAAAATATGAAACAAGGGAGGAGCCCCGTGGCACCCCTCCCGAGCTGATTTTGGCCCTGGGGACCCCATCTCTGGACCCGGCCTGTAGCGTGGGTGCCCAGTCCCATCCAGGGCACCCACTGTCTTTGATGGGGACTGGGTGGAGCCTGAAGGCCCCCACAGTCCCTGCCAGCACCCCGCATCCTTTGAGAGCCGGCATTGCTTTTACACATAGGGAGCTGCTAACATCCAACTCCCTGTGTGTAAAAGCAAATTGTGCTCCGCTTTGAGCAAACGAGAGCAAAATGATCTCGCTTGCTTGAAGCGGAGCACTGTTTGCTATGGCTTGGCCCCAGCGGTGCTCCCACCAAGCCATAGCAAACTGCAATGTCCCAGGGTGGGCACCCTGGGACATTGCTGGAGCCGGCACTGGGGGGGTGACCAGGTCCATCTATGGCTCCAAGAGTGGGGCCGCATAGCCCCCTCCTTTGCTTGTATTTGCCCCAGGAAGGTGGTGGTCCCAAGGGCTGCAGGGGGCCATGCAGTCTGCCGCACTAAATCCATAAAAGCCCCAGGGAGGTGGTGGTCCCTGGGACTGCAGGGGGTCAGCACGGCCCCTGCAAGTTATTAAATTAATGCCCCTGGGAGGTGGGCTGTAGGGGGGTCCATGTGCCCCCCACAATAATTTACAATAAAACCCCGGGGAGGTGGCAGTCTCCAGGGCTGGAGGAGTCCAAGAGGCCCCCCTTATTTAAAGGGAAATAAGCCGAGGGGAGGTGGTGGTCCCCGGGGCAGGGGGGCCATATAGGCCTCGCCCGCATTAATATTTTAAGAAGTCCCGGGGAGAGGGTGGTCCCGGGGTCATATTGAGCCCCAGGAGGGGAGGCCCGTGCACCCCCCCTCCATTATTAAAAATGGCCCATCCAGGGGCAAATAATGAATGAAGCGCGGGAGCCCATGTTTTGTTTTAAAAAAATCTTTGGGCCAGAACCATGGATTTGGCCAAATATATATATTTTTAATGCTGTTTTTCATCCTGCGGGGTCCCAGTCTGACCCTCCAAGAGGCCTTGAGGGTCATGTTTCTACCCTGCCCCCTTTTCTTTTCTGTTTTACATTTTTTGTGGGACTCGGATCAACCAAGTCCCAAGATGGCTGCCAACACTTCCTGGTTGAAGTGTTGGCAGCCAATCAAATTTCAGTAGCATTTCAGTAGGATTTTGGGCTACAAGATATCTTTATTTTTAAACTTAAATATCTCTAAAACTATTGAACAGATTTGCAGCAAATTACATAAAGCACACTTTCTGAACCAACATCAAGCTTTCTGCCAAATTTGGTGTAATTCCGTTCAGCGGTTTGGGCTGTATTCGTGTTAAAAAAATAAAAAAGTCCCCATAGACATAATGGGAAAACACATTTTGGGACCCCCCTTTTTTCCTGGCCCCCGCTTCATGGATCACCCCGCAACTTTCAACACAGCAGCTGAACCAAAAAAGGGAAGGTTTTGAAAATTTCGTGAAGATTTGTCTAGCGGTGCCAAAGCAAAAAAATGAGCTTTTCCATTGGAAACTTTGGTCCTAACTATAACTACCTACTGGTGACTGTCAGTAAGTAATATATACATATATTCCCAGAAAAAAAAGGTTGCAAATACATTATAGTTAGGTAGTTAGGTATTAGCATTTAAAAAACCTCAGAATTTCACTGAAAATGTCCAAAGGTTACAGGGACATTATAGTTAGGCTCAGATTTCACTCATACAAAACCAGTGAAAATCAGCAGTTATAGTTAGCTGAGCTAACTATAACTTGCATTCGCGCAATGCACTGCTTATGACCTCACATATTAAATCACTCATGACATGGTCAGTGACATTACTCATGACATCTCTGATGACATGTAAAATTATATCACTGATGATATCATCCAGTGACTGTGAGACTTTTTAAAAACTTTATGAGTGTTAAATATATATACCAAGGTGTATTGGTGAATCAGTGGTTGTATGAGTGCCTGTATGGATGATTCAGTGGGTGTGTGACTGACTGTATAAGTAAGTGATTAGATGTCTCAGTGAATGTATGGGTGAGTGACTGCTTGTGTGAATGTCTGTATCAGTCTGCTGGTTTTGTGTATAAGAGGTGGTATGGGTGTGTGAGTGGGTACGTGAGTCACTATATTGGTGAGTGATTGGTTGCCTGAGTACCTGTATGAGTGTCGGCGTGGGTGAGTGAGGGTGTATGTGACTGCTTGTATGGATGAGTGAGTGGGTGAGTCAGTGGCTGTATTGGATAATGTGAATGTGTGTGAGGGGCTGTATGGTAAGTGTGTATGGCTGTGTAGGTGAGTAAGTGGATGTGTCACTGGTATATGGGTGATTAACTGGGTATGTGAAAGGCAGTATAGGTGAGTGAAGGGGTATATGAGTGACTATGGGTGAGTGAGTGAATATGAGAGTGGCTGTATGGGTGATGGTGTGCTTGTGTCAGTGCCTGAATAGGTAAGTGATTATGTGTTTGTATCTGTATGAGTAAGTGAGTGGGTATCTGTGTATCTGTATGGGTGAGTAAATGACTGTGTGATTGACTGTATGGGTGAGTGACTAGGTGTGTGAGTAGCTCTATGGGTGACTGACTCAGTGTATGAATGGCTGTATGGGTGTATGAGTAGATATGTCAGTGGCTGTATTAGTGACTGTGTGGGTGTATGAGTGGCTGTATAGGTGAGGGAGTGGATGTGTGTGTAGATTTATGAATCCGTAAGTGGGTGTGTAAGTACTGGTATGGGTCTGTGAATGGGTTTGTGAATGGTTGTGTGGGAAGAGGTGTATGAAAGTTTCTAAAGGGGTAAGTAGGTGCATCAGTAATTCTGTGGATGATGTCATCAGGGATGTCATTTGCGATGTCATTTGCCATGTCATTAGTGATGTCACTGACCATGTCATGAGTGATGTAATATGTGAGGGCATAAGCAGTGCATTGCAGGGGGCGCAAGTTATAGTTAGCTCAGCTAACTATAACTGCTGAATTTCACTGGTTTTGTACAAGTGAAATCTGAGACTAACTATAACATTCTGTTAACCTTTGGTTTTTCAGTGAATTTCTAAGATTTTTAAATGCTAATTCCTAACTATAACATCTTTGTAACCATTGTTTTTTTCAGTGAATTTCTAAGGTTTTTAAATGCTAAATCCTAACTAAAACGTTCCTGTATCCTTTGTTTTTTTCAGTGAATTACAATGTTTTTTTAATTAGTAATCACGTTTGTAGAGTGGTTGAGTAAAGGGGGCTCCGACTAGCTCTCAGGAATCCGGCTGTGTAGGACTTACAGGAGGTACCAGGAGGGCTTCTTGGCCCACCAGGTCCCTCAGGTGTAAAGTGGTCTTCATCCCCAAACTAGTAGTGTAGCAGGAGGAGTGTTTGCAGTGGGGTGGAGAAAGGGGGTGTGGCCTCCAAACACCTGTTAGTAATCCCGCTGTGAGGGACTAACTGGAGGTAACAGGAGGGGTAGTTGGCCCCCAAGGACGTCCTTGGGGCCAACTACCCCTCCTGTTACCTCCAGTAAGTCCCACACAGCAGGATTGCTGAGAGGTTGTTGGAGGCCACGCACTCTCTGTCCACAACTCTGCAAATGTACCTCCTGGTGCACTACTAGTAGGGGGTTGAAGTCCCCTTGGCTATTGAAGGTCCCTGGGGGCCAACTGCCCCTCCTGTTTCCTTCAGTAAGTCCAACACAGCTGGATTGCTAAGAGGTTGTTGGAGGCCAAGCCTCCTTTCTCCACCACTCTCCAAACACGCCCCCTGGCGCACTACTGGTTGGGGGAAAAAGTCCACTTTAGTCCTGAGGCCCTCAGAAGTAAAGTGGAGTTCATTCCCCAACCAGTTGTGCACCAGGAGGCTCATTTGGAGAGTGGTGGAGAAAGGTCCTGTGGCCTCTGACCACCTCTCGGTAATCCCATTGTGCAAGACTTACTGGAGGCAAAAGGAGATCTTGTTGGCCCCCAACGTCCCTCAGCAGCCAAGGGACTTCATTCCCACCCAGTAGCACGCCAGGAGGCGCGATTGTAGAGTGGTACAGAAAGGGGGCTGAGCCTCTGGCGTTGTGTCTGTAGCTTTTTCTTAATTATAAAGAAAGGGGGGCCGTGTAGCCCCCCTCCCTGGGCTGATTACATCTACAGGGACTCCATCCCCAGGGCTAGGCTTTTTATATTGTAACATTTTTTTTATAATAAAGTACGGGGGCCGTGTGGCCCCCGCTTCCCTGGGCCGATTTTGGCCCTGGGGATCCCATCTCCCAGGGCCTGCTTTTTTTTTAAACATGGGAGGGGGCCTGGCCACACTACAGGGTGCCCTGGTCCCACTCAGGGCACCCAGTTTCTCACACTGGGGACCACGAAGGAATCCTGAAGGTCCCAGTGGTCCCTGCAGGCTCTCTGCATCATGCGGGAGCCGGCATTGCTTTTGAACAGATGGAGCTCCCACTGTCCAAAAGCAATTCTGCTCCACTTCATGCAACCAAGAGCATTTGAAATGCTTTTGCTTGTAGAAAGCAGAGCAGAGTTTGCTATGGCTGGGCAGGAATGGTGCATTTTCCCCATGTTAATTTCCATAGGAAACTTTAGACAAGGCTATAGCCCAAACTGCAGAACGGAATTACACCAAATGTGGCATAAAGGTAGCTGTTGGTCAAGAAAGTAACCTTTTTGTGAATTAGTGTAAATCCATTCAGTAGTCGTGGAGTTATTTAAAGGTTATTCAAATATACAAATAAGGAAGTGTTGGCAGCCATCTTGTGACTCGGTTGAACCGAGTCACATAAAAAACATTAAAAAAAGAAAAAGCGGCAGGGTAGAAACACCATGACCCCATAGGCCTCTTGAGGGGGTCCCACAGGGACCCCGCAAGGCCAACAAATGCTTTTTAAAAAAAAAACAAATGTTGGCAGGAGTCGCACTGGATCTGCGACTCACTCTGAAAATGTTATGAAAAATGAAGCCCGGGCTGCCGTGCCTTGTTTGTAATCGGCCCCCGGGTGGGCAAGGTCCTGGGGGCATGTGTAAAATATATAGGAGGGGGCGCATGGGGCCCCCCTGCTAGAAGCCTTAAAGCCCCTTGGGAACACCATCTCCCTGGGGCATTTTCATTAAATCATACAGTTGTTGCCCTAGGCAAACCCCGTGCCTTAGGGGCTGTGAGAAGTTGGCCTGGCATATGCTGTCCACTAATTATAGTGGGCACCTTGCACCAGTCCAAATCGACTCTTATGGTAGGTAGGTTAAAGACAACCTTATTGAAAGCTATCCTAGTGGTAGCTGTGGAGAGCAGCCTTCAGGCTAAGTCTTGAAGGAATGTAAAGCAGCTTGTTTTACCAGTCTATAATCTCTTGAGTGACCAAATGAAAGAGCACCACACCAGGTATATATTCAAAATATATGTATTTATTACTAAACACACCCCTCTAGTCTCTTTATGAGGCTAGAGTTCGAAATACATAGGTTATAAGATCTTAAATCACAGTAATAGCACAAATACACGTTTGGGCCCTAGGGGCGTACCAAACCATATACCAATAAAGTGGTATGCGAACCACGACTGAACTAGACACTAGGCCTAGAGCCTCTAGAAGTGCTTGGACCACAAGGAACCACCCAAGGTAGTGACACAGGGGACCCACGGGAGACGCGTGCAGTGTAAATACACAACCGCGATACGCCGTTAACTTCTATGGAGAAAGTCGGGATCGGGAAAATAGAGGAAAGGGACACTTAGAAGAGGACTAGGACAAAACCCTTTGAGATCTAGGACTTTGAAGAGTCTCTACCCACGGGAGCACCGGAGTACTCGTGTTACCTCACCCAGGGAAGCCGGGTGCATAGGTGCCTTTCGGGGTCGGGTTTCGTCGTCGGTTCTTATGGCGATCTGCTGCAAAGTGCTGCTGGCGACCAGGAGAAAAGTGTCCGGGTGGATCCAAGAGTGGATCGGAGTTCTGAAGAACCTGAAAGCAGAGGGGACAGAGTCTGGGTCACTAGCCAGTGACCAGGGAGGCGATGGACAGATGCCCACCGATGTCGAGTGCTTCAGATTCGATGACGGTCGTCTTGACTCTTCAGCCACGAGGTCCGGGAGGCGTTGTCGGCGACCAGGAGCAGGATTCGGGCTGTTGCTCGATGTCTGTCGAGTGCAGAGGTGTCGGCGACCAGATTGGACCCAACAAGCCTTGGCAACGGCAAGTCTCGAGTAAGATGTAGATCGTCGATGATGCAGACCAGCAAGGTCTGGGGAACTCACCCAGCGAGGGTAAGTGAGGGCAGGCCTGGAGCAACCAGACTGCCAAGTAAAGAAAAGATTGGCCTTCGTTAAGGGCTACTAGCCAACGGGCTAGCGACCGCGAAGGAGCCTCGTGACGCCGCACGTGGAGCTGGCTTACAGGACACTCGTGGAGTGGGGGCCAGTGATCTTCGGTGCAGGTGGTGCTGGAGGCTAGGGCTACTCGGAGCCCAAAGCACGACTTCTTGGGAGACCCAGAAGATGGTGCACTTGCAAATGTGCTCGGTGTCCAGGGGTCACGGTCTCACGTCACCCACGATAGCCACGGGCCTCAGCTTTGCTGGGGACTCAGGGTAGCCTCGGGGAAGTCTGAGAATCCACCTCTGGTGATGCGATGACTTCGGCGTCCGACGGGAGCTTCAGTGATGCGAACCGGACAGATGCTTCTTTGGTGCCTGCCAAGCAGGGGAGTCACTCCTTGACCCCAAGGGAGATTCTTCAGTCCTCTAATCGTGAGTAGAGCGTCGAAGGTCCAGGATTCTGTTTCAGAGTTTCGTCCAGGTATAATCTAAAGTCCTAGGGACTGGGTTCCTACCTTTATTCTAAAAATAGGGGATGGACTACTCTGTGGCCCCACCTATGGGTGGGTCAGGGCAGAGGGGTGGCTACACCCCTTTCCCTTTGTCCAGTTCGCGCCAAAGCAGGGGCTGCAAGCCCCTGATCCGGTTTGAACTGGGGTATGCACAGGGACACCAAATGTGCCCCCAGTGCAGGACTTCAAAGCACCCGAAAGTGCTCCCGCCCAGCCCCAATACACATTGTCCTGTCTGGGGAGGTGGTCACACCTCCCTGGGACAGGAAACCTATTGTCCAGGCCTCCCCTGCCGGAGTTTCGTCCAGCAGCAGGAGGCCAGACTCGTGTCTGTGGCAGCAGCATCCATTTTGTGATGCCAGGCTCTGGAAAGAAGTTACCGGACTCGTCAGAGTTAACATGCCTTTCCCTCTAGAAGGGTGGAATGCTACCCCCGCCGCCAGGATTGGCGGGGGGTAGTATTCCAAGATGTTTGACACCAAACACGACATGTTTAGGTGCAGCCATTCCATAGTTAGCATTTTACCGCGAGGATATAATGCGTTTAAGAGTATATGGTCAGGCTGCACTACAAACAGCATCAGAGATGGTCTCCGAACGCTGCAGAGGGGCCCTGCTCATGCAGGGGCACCCTCTCACATAGGAACCATGCACTCTGCCTTTAGGATTGATAAGGCCTGCCTTAGGAGTGACTTATAGGTTTATATGTGTGTATGCATTTAGTGATATAGGTAACCTATACCACAGCAAGGGGTGCATGCACCACCTTACCCAGGCTGCAGTAGCAGACCTGTGGTGCCAGTTTGGATGGCCTACCAGGGGTGGCATAATACATGCTGCAGCCCCTGGCAGGCCTCTGAGGTACCTATGCCCTTGGTACATAGTATACCATATACTAGGGACTTACAAGGGCACTCCAGATCCCAATCAGTGATGTGCCTAAGGCACATGGAGACCCTTTTAAAGAGGAAACAGCTAGGCTGGGGTTCTGAATAGCAGGGCCCCAGCCAGACTAATGTCGAAAACCAGTGAAGTATCAGCAAAAAGTGGGGGTACCCCTGTGAAGCAGATCCTACTCTCCTACACAACCCCCCCAAACGTAGGGACATTAAACTAACCTTGCCCAGTTAAGTCTTCATGTTCTAAGTGGAAATACCTAGAGAGTCCATCTGCATTCGCATGGTTACTCCCAGGCCTATGTTCCACTGTAAAGTCCATCCCCTGTAGGGAAATGGACCACCTAAGCAGTTTGGGGTTTTCACCCTTCATTTGTTTTAGCCATAAGAGGGGCTTATGGTCTGTCTGAACCAGGAAGTGTGTACCAAACAAGTATGGCCTCAACTTCTTCAGAGCCCAGACCACAGCAAAGGCCTCCCTCTCTATGGCTGACCAACGTTTCTCTCTAGGGGTCAGCCTTCTGCTAATAAAAGCTACTGGCTGATCCTGACCTTCTTCATTCAATTGTGACAGTACAGCCCCTACCCCCAATTCAGATGCATCAGTTTGAACAATGAACTTCTTGGAGTAATCAGGACTCTGCAGAATTGGAGCAGTGCACATGGCCTGCTTGAGGTCATCAAATGCCTTTTGACAGCTAACTGTCCACTGAACCTTTTTGGGCATTTTCTTAGAAGTTAAGTCATTCAAGGGTGTCACTATTGATCCATACCCCTTGACAAATCTCCTATAGTACCCAGTCAGGCCTAAGAAGGCTCTCACCTGAGTCTGGGTAGTGGGAGCAGTCCAGTCCATGATGGTCTGGATCTTGCTCTGCAAAGGTTGAACCTGGCCTCCACCCACAAGGTGGCCCAGGTACACAACCTGACTCTGCCCTATCTGGCACTTAGTGGCCTTGATAGTCAGGCCTGCCTTTTGCAGGGCCTGTAAAACATTCCTGAGGTGGACCAGGTGATCCTCCCAGGTGGAGCTAAAGACAGCAATATCATCTAGATAAGCTGCACTATAGGCTTCCAGTCCTGTGAGAACTGTGTTCACCAACCTCTGGAAAGTGGCAGGTGCATTTTCAGACCAAAGGGCATCACCACAAATTGATAATGCCCACTAGGGGTTGAAAATGCTGTTTTGGGCTTTGCAGCATCAGCTAGTCTGATCTGCCAGTAGCCAGCTGTTAGGTCAAATGTGCTGAGATATTTGGCAGAGGCCAAAGTATCTATGAGCTCATCTGCCCTGGGTATTGGATGGGCATCAGTCCTAGTGACTGCATTGAGGCCTCTGTAGTCTACACAAAACCTCATCTCTCTTTTCCCACCACTGGTGTGAGGTTTAGGTACTAGGACTACTGGACTAGCCCAAGGGCTATCTGAGGGCTCAATCACTCCCAATTCCAACATCTTCTGGACTTCAGTCCTGATACAGTCCCTGACATGGTCAGGTTGCCTATAAATCTTGTTTTTAATAGGCAGACTGTCCCCAGTGTCCACTTCATGAGTGCACCAGGTGGTCTGACTGGGTGTCAGTGAAAACATATGTCTAAACTGATTGAGGACTTGCCTGCAATCAGTTTGTTGCTGGGTAGTGAGGCTGCCTGCCAAGGCTACACCATCAACTGACCCATCGTCAGGGTTCTGTGAGAGCAGGTCAGGGAGTGGGTCACTCTCTTCCTCCTGCCCTTCATCAGTAGCCATGAGCAAGCCCATGTCTGCCCTGTCCACATATGGCTTAAGTCTGTTGACATGGAGAACCCTTTGGGGACTCCTGGGTGTTCCTAGGTCCACTAAGTAAGTGACCTCACCCTTCTGTTCAACAATAGTGTGGGGTCCACTCCATTTGTCTTGGAGAGCTGCTGGGGCCACTGGCTCCAACACCCACACCTTCTGTCCTGGCTGGTAAACAGTCAGAACAGCCTTTTGGTCATGCCAGGCCTTCTGCAGTTCCTGGCTAGCCTCAAGGTTTTTGGTTGCCTTTTTCATGTACTCAGCCATCCTGGAGCGGAGACCAAGTACATAGTCCACTATATCTTGCTTTGGGGGCTTGAGAGGTAACTCCCATCCTTCCTTCACCAAGCACAGTGGACCCCTCACAGGGTGGCCAAACAGAAGTTCAAAAGGGCTGTAACCAACCCCCTTCTGAGGCACCTCCCTATATGCGAATAAAAGGCAGGGCAAGAGTATGTCCCATCTACGCCTAAGCTTTTCTGGGAGCCCTTTAATCATGCCCTTCAAGGTTTTGTTGAATCTCTCAACTAAACCATTGCATTGTGGGTGATAGGGTGTGGTGAACTTATAAGTAACTCCACACTCCTTCCACATTGCTTTTAAGTAACCAGACATGAAGTTTGCACCCCTGTCTGATACTACCTCCTTAGGAAAGCCCACTCTTGAGAAGATTCCCAGGAGGGCCCTTGCCACCACAGGTGCTGTAGTGGTCCTGAGGGGAATAGCTTCTGGGTACCTGGTGGCATGATCCACTACCACCAGGATAAACCTGTGCCCAGAGGCTGTTTGGGGATCCATGGGACCAACAATGTCAATCCCTACCCTCTCAAAGGGCACCCCCACCACAGGTAGTGGTATCAGGGGGCCTTTGTAGTGCCACCTGCTTTGCCACTGGCTTGGCAGGTTACACAGGAGCGACAAAACTCCTTACTGTCTTCAGACATGTGGGGCCAGTGAAAGTGAGGGACAATTCTGTCCCAAGTCTTGTTCTGGCCCAGGTGTCCTGCTAAGGGAATATCATGGGCTAGGGTCAATAGGAAGCCCCTGAACTTCAAAGGTATTACCAACCTCCTGGTAGCACCAGGCTTGGGGTCTCTACTCTCTGAGTACAGGAGTCCATCATCCCAATACACTGTATGGGGACCACTAGCTTTCCCAGCAGCCTCAGCAGCAGCTTGCTGTCTGAGGGGTTCAAGGGAGGGGCAGCTCTGCTGCTCCTGGCTCAGATCTGCCCTAGAAGGTCCCCCTGTCCCCAAGAACTCAACCTGTTCAGGTTCAAGTTCCTCTGGGACAGTTCCTTCTTCAGGGCTGAGATCATCCCCCTCAAGGGACTGATCTTCCTCCTGAGCCAAGGGGGAAGGCACTGCCTTAACCCTACTACTCCTCCTCTTGGAAGGCACTTGGTCCATTCTTCCAGAATCCAAGGCCTGTTCAGTTTTAGACAGTTTAGCTTGTGACCTGGTCACAGCAAACACATCTGCAGGGATCCCCAGCATTTCTGCATGGGTCCTGAGCTCCACTTCTGCCCAAGCAGAAGTCTCTAAGTCATTGCCAAGCAAGCATTCGACTGGTAGGTTTGCACTTACCACAACCTTCTTAAGGCCAGTTACCCCTCCCCAGGAGAAGTTAACAACTGCCAGAGTATGGTCTGTTCTGACATTGCTAGCATTGGTCACTTGGTACATTTCACCAAGTATAACTTGCCCAGGTAGCACAAGGTCTTGTGTCACCATTGTGACACTTGCCCCTGTGTCCCTAAATGCCAAAGCCTCTCGTCCATTGATTAAAGGCTGTTGTCTGTACTTGCCCAGATTACTGGGACTCACAGTGGAGGTCACATCCATGCCTCCATCACAGACTAACACAGCCTGAGTCAGTTCCCTGACTAAGTCAGAGCCCAACTCAGTTCCCAGGGTGAACCCTACTAAACCCTTTGCTGGAGCACCTCCACCAACTGTACTAGGGGGAACAGGTGCCTTAGGGGCATTGGTGGGTGCTGGACTGGAGTCTTTGGACTTGGTGCAATCACTGGTCCAGTGGGTCTTTTGCTTACAGACCTTGCACCATGGTTTTCTTTGGCCTTTACCCTTGGTAGACTGGGAATCCCCACCAGAAGAAGATTTTTGGGGGCCTGATGAAGACTTTTGATCTTTACCCTTCTCCCCACCCTTGTCAGAGTTCTTAGCATCTTGCTTCTTGGTTTCCCCACCTTGGTTCTGTACCTTCTGCTTCACCCTGGTTCTGACCCATTTGTCTGCCTTCTTTCCCAATTCTTGGGGAGAGGTCAGATCAGAGTCAACCAGGTACTGATGCAACAGCTGGTTTTGACAGTTATTAAGAATCTGCTCCCTCATTATCAGATTATACAATCCTGAGAAGTCACACACCTTACTGCCCATCAACCAGCCTTCCAGAGCCTTGGCAGAACAATCCACATAGTCTACCCAGTCTTGAGTCTGTGCTTTTTGGGTGTCTCTGAACTTCAACCTGTACTGTTCAGTGGTTAGGCCAAACCCATCAATAAGAGCACTCTTCAAGACCTTGTAATTGTCAGCATCCTCCTCTCTAACAGTGAGGAGCTTGTCTCTACCTTTGTCAGCAAAGGAGAGCCACAAGATTGCTGCCCACTGCTCCTGAGGGACCTTCTGTACTTTACAGGCCCTCTCTAAAGCAGTTATCCATTTGTGGATATCATCCCCACTCTGGTAGGGAGGGACAATCTTGCTCAGGTTCCTATGGTCATAGGACCTTTCCCTATCTCTAGGGACATGGCTGCCACCATGGGACTCTAGTCCCAACTTTCTTCTCTCTTTAAGGAGATCTAGGGATTCTCTATCTAAAGCCAATTGCTTCTTCCTGATCTCCAGTTGAGTTTCCTCATACTGGACCAGTCTCTTTCTTCTCTCATGAGAGGATTCCCTCCTGTGAGAAGAAACAGAGCTCCCTATTGAGGTGCCAGAGTGGTTAGACTCCTGAGAAGGAGACCTAGACTTTCTGAGCACACTCATAATCCTTCCTGGGGGGACAAAGGTGTGGTTCTCCAGATCCTCATCTTCATCTTCCCCAGAAGGGATTGGGTTTTCCAGGTCAGGGTCATTGTCACCCTCCTGGTCAGTTTCAGAGGGGGGCTGGGGGTAGTAGTACCCCTGGCCCCTTCCTCATCTGCTGGCCCACCCTCTGCTCCTACCCCTTCAGTCTCTGAAGACTTACTAAGATCATAAGCCACCAACAACTCCTGGAGGTGTTGGGTGGTGGGACTTTAGCCTGTCCTTAATTTCCTCACGTTACACAAAGCTCTCAGTTCCAAGAATGGGAGTGTGTCATACTTGGAGGGGGAAGCTCAATGGCTTCCTGCAGGGCATCTTTGGATCCTGCTTTTAAAGACATTACTAGTGTGGTGTGGTGTATGCACTACCTACTCTAGTGTGGCCTACTAAACTCTCTTGAGTTGTAGAAAGGGTTGTGCTATCCCTTAACACACAACTCTAAGTTCAGTAGAACTTACTGATATTCTAAGCTTAAATTATATGTACCTTAGGTACCTTTAGTGGTTTTCAGTTGATCAATTCAATTGAGATTATCTGGTAAAACAATAGCAAGCTGGAATCCCACACGCTGCACACCAATGTGAGAAGTTGGCCTGGCATATGCTGTCCACTAATTATAGTGGGCACCTTGCACCAGTCCAAATCGACTCTTATGGTAGGTAGGTTAAAGACAACCTTATTGAAAGCTATCCTAGTGGTAGCTGTGGAGAGCAGCCTTCAGGCTAAGTCTTGAAGGAATGTAAAGCAGCTTGTTTTACCAGTCTATAATCTCTTGAGTGACCAAATGAAAGAGCACCACACCAGGTATATATTCAAAATATATGTATTTATTACTAAACACACCCCTCTAGTCTCTTTATGAGGCTAGAGTTCGAAATACATAGGTTATAAGATCTTAAATCACAGTAATAGCACAAATACACGTTTGGGCCCTAGGGGCGTACCAAACCATATACCAATAAAGTGGTATGCGAACCACGACTGAACTAGACACTAGGCCTAGAGCCTCTAGAAGTGCTTGGACCACAAGGAACCACCCAAGGTAGTGACACAGGGGACCCACGGGAGACGCGTGCAGTGTAAATACACAACCGCGATACGCCGTTAACTTCTATGGAGAAAGTCGGGATCGGGAAAATAGAGGAAAGGGACACTTAGAAGAGGACTAGGACAAAACCCTTTGAGATCTAGGACTTTGAAGAGTCTCTACCCACGGGAGCACCGGAGTACTCGTGTTACCTCACCCAGGGAAGCCGGGTGCATAGGTGCCTTTCGGGGTCGGGTTTCGTCGTCGGTTCTTATGGCGATCTGCTGCAAAGTGCTGCTGGCGACCAGGAGAAAAGTGTCCGGGTGGATCCAAGAGTGGATCGGAGTTCTGAAGAACCTGAAAGCAGAGGGGACAGAGTCTGGGTCACTAGCCAGTGACCAGGGAGGCGATGGACAGATGCCCACCGATGTCGAGTGCTTCAGATTCGATGACGGTCGTCTTGACTCTTCAGCCACGAGGTCCGGGAGGCGTTGTCGGCGACCAGGAGCAGGATTCGGGCTGTTGCTCGATGTCTGTCGAGTGCAGAGGTGTCGGCGACCAGATTGGACCCAACAAGCCTTGGCAACGGCAAGTCTCGAGTAAGATGTAGATCGTCGATGATGCAGACCAGCAAGGTCTGGGGAACTCACCCAGCGAGGGTAAGTGAGGGCAGGCCTGGAGCAACCAGACTGCCAAGTAAAGAAAAGATTGGCCTTCGTTAAGGGCTACTAGCCAACGGGCTAGCGACCGCGAAGGAGCCTCGTGACGCCGCACGTGGAGCTGGCTTACAGGACACTCGTGGAGTGGGGGCCAGTGATCTTCGGTGCAGGTGGTGCTGGAGGCTAGGGCTACTCGGAGCCCAAAGCACGACTTCTTGGGAGACCCAGAAGATGGTGCACTTGCAAATGTGCTCGGTGTCCAGGGGTCACGGTCTCACGTCACCCACGATAGCCACGGGCCTCAGCTTTGCTGGGGACTCAGGGTAGCCTCGGGGAAGTCTGAGAATCCACCTCTGGTGATGCGATGACTTCGGCGTCCGACGGGAGCTTCAGTGATGCGAACCGGACAGATGCTTCTTTGGTGCCTGCCAAGCAGGGGAGTCACTCCTTGACCCCAAGGGAGATTCTTCAGTCCTCTAATCGTGAGTAGAGCGTCGAAGGTCCAGGATTCTGTTTCAGAGTTTCGTCCAGGTATAATCTAAAGTCCTAGGGACTGGGTTCCTACCTTTATTCTAAAAATAGGGGATGGACTACTCTGTGGCCCCACCTATGGGTGGGTCAGGGCAGAGGGGTGGCTACACCCCTTTCCCTTTGTCCAGTTCGCGCCAAAGCAGGGGCTGCAAGCCCCTGATCCGGTTTGAACTGGGGTATGCACAGGGACACCAAATGTGCCCCCAGTGCAGGACTTCAAAGCACCCGAAAGTGCTCCCGCCCAGCCCCAATACACATTGTCCTGTCTGGGGAGGTGGTCACACCTCCCTGGGACAGGAAACCTATTGTCCAGGCCTCCCCTGCCGGAGTTTCGTCCAGCAGCAGGAGGCCAGACTCGTGTCTGTGGCAGCAGCATCCATTTTGTGATGCCAGGCTCTGGAAAGAAGTTACCGGACTCGTCAGAGTTAACATGCCTTTCCCTCTAGAAGGGTGGAATGCTACCCCCGCCGCCAGGATTGGCGGGGGGTAGTATTCCAAGATGTTTGACACCAAACACGACATGTTTAGGTGCAGCCATTCCATAGTTAGCATTTTACCGCGAGGATATAATGCGTTTAAGAGTATATGGTCAGGCTGCACTACAAACAGCATCAGAGATGGTCTCCGAACGCTGCAGAGGGGCCCTGCTCATGCAGGGGCACCCTCTCACATAGGAACCATGCACTCTGCCTTTAGGATTGATAAGGCCTGCCTTAGGAGTGACTTATAGGTTTATATGTGTGTATGCATTTAGTGATATAGGTAACCTATACCACAGCAAGGGGTGCATGCACCACCTTACCCAGGCTGCAGTAGCAGACCTGTGGTGCCAGTTTGGATGGCCTACCAGGGGTGGCATAATACATGCTGCAGCCCCTGGCAGGCCTCTGAGGTACCTATGCCCTTGGTACATTGTATACCATATACTAGGGACTTACAAGGGCACTCCAGATCCCAATCAGTGATGTGCCTAAGGCACATGGAGACCCTTTTAAAGAGGAAACAGCTAGGCTGGGGTTCTGAATAGCAGGGCCCCAGCCAGACTAATGTCGAAAACCAGTGAAGTATCAGCAAAAAGTGGGGGTACCCCTGTGAAGCAGATCCTACTCTCCTACAGGGGCCACCACCTCCCCAGAGCAAATGATGATTGAATGTGGGTGCCCTGAATGACCTGCCTGCAACCCAGGGGACCGCCACATCCCCAGTGCTAAATATGACTGGCCCCCTGCGGCCCCGCGGACCGCCACCTTTCTGGGGCTAAATAAAATATTAATGCCAGGGGCTCCAGCTCCCCCCACAGCCCCAGGGACTGCCACCCCCTGAGGCAAATAGTTATAATTACAGTCAGGTGCTCCCCGGCCCCCCATAGCCCCGGGGACCACCAATTCCCTGGAGCTGTTTTCTGTAATACAGGTGGAATGCACGGCCCCCTCCTGGATCCGTAGATGGCTCTGAGGACTGCCATCCCCCAGGGTATTGTTTCTCCAAGGCCTTAATCGACCCAGGAAGGGGGCTCCACAGCCCCCCTCCCTTCATTTTTTTTTTTTTATTAAAAAAGGAAAGGGCCGTGCCCCAGGGGATGGTGTCCCCAGAGCCGAAATTGGCCCAGGAGAGGTGCCTCTCGTCCCCCCTCCCTTTTTAAATTATAAAAAAAATTGTACAAAAAGGCTGGGCCCCGGGAAATGGGGTTCCCCGGGCTGAAATCATCTTGAGCGGGGGTCACATGGCCCCCTCCCCATTAAAAAAGTATTGGCCTCAGGTAATGGGGTCCTTGGGGCAGAGAAAGGCCCAGGGAATAGGGCCCACGCAACCCCGTTCCCTTAAAAAAAAAAAAAAAACATTTTAAAACAAGGAAAAGACCTCCAGCAAGTCGCCGTAGGACACTCCCCCTTTACCACCACTCTGCCAACGTGCGTGCTGGTGCACTTCTGGTTGGGGGATATAGTCCCCTTGGCTCCAGAGGGTCCTTGGGGGCCAAAAAGTCCTCCTGTTGCCTCCAGTAAGTCCCAAACAGCGCGATTGCTGAGAGGACTTTGGAGGCCACATCGCCTTTCTCCATCACTCTCAAATGTGTCTCCTGACATACTTCTGGTTGGGGGATGAAGTCTCCTTGACTCCATAGGGTCCTTGGGGGCACCAAGCCCTCCTGTTACCTCCAGTAAGTCCCAGAGAGAAATTGCTGAGAGTACTTTTGAGGCCAAACCCCCTTTCTCTGCCCTCCTGTTACCTCCAGTACGTCCCACAGAGCGCGATTGCTGAGAGGACTTCGGAGCCCATGCCCCCATTCTCCACCACTCTGCAAAGGCGCCTCATGGTGCATTGCTGTTTGGGGGATGGAGTCCCCCTGGCCCCAGAGGGTCCTTGGGGGCCAACAAGCCCTCCTGTTACCTACAGTAAGTCCCACATAGCGGAATTGCTGAGAGGTCTTCGGAGGCCTTGCCCACTTTCTCCACCACTCTGCAAAAATGCCTCGTGGTGCACTGCTGGTTGGGGGATGAAGTCCTCTTGGATGCTGAGGGTTCTTGGGGGCCCAGAAGCCCTCCTGTTACCTCCAGTAAGTCTGACACAGCAAGATTCCTGAGAGCTGCTCGGAGGCCCCGCCCCCTTTTCCCACCACTCTGCAAACGTGACTACTAGTAAAAAAAAAAAGAGAAATTAACGTAAAACACCAAAGGTTACAGAGATGATTTAGTTAGGAAATAGAATTTGAAAATCCTTGGAAATTCACTTAAAAAACCAAAGGTTACAGGGTCGGTATAGTTAGGAAGTAGAATAAAAAAACATAGAAATTCCCTGAAAAATTCAGGCCTGGGCATAGTTCACGGAGTTTCACTACGCGGAACTCCGCGAAGTGACAAAAAAACTCCACAGAGTTCCACAAGTGGCAGAGTTCAGAGCGAACTGCCATTCATGCTGATCTTCCTGCCGCTCGAGTGGAAATTCTACCCGAGCAGCAGCTCAGGATCGCCAGCTTACTGTTTTTCTGTACTTTGCGAACTCCACGGAGTGCAGAAAACTCTGCAAAGTTCACTGCCCAGGTCTAGAAAACACCTAAGGTTACAAGGACGTTATAGTTAGGCACAGATTTCACTCGTACAAAACCAATGAAATTCAGCAGTTATAGTTACCTAAGTTAACTATAACTTCTGCCCCGCAATGCACTGCTAATGACTTCACATATTACATCACTCATGACATGGCCAGTGACATCACTGGGGGTCCTTTTGGTAAGCTGCCATCTTCCCGGCAAAAGGTGAAGCCCTTTGCATACCCCTAAGGTGGATGGGCCAGGTCTAAATGAGAGCATTGGCTTTATGGGTGAGTGAGTTGGTGTGTGACTGCCTGTATGGGTGGCTGAGTTTATGTATGAGTGGCTATATGAGTGCATGAGTACGTGTGTGAGTGGCTGTATGGATGAGTGAGTGGGTGCATGAGTGACTGTATGAGTGAGTGAGTGGGTTCATGAATGAGTAGTGTATGTGTGAGTGAGTGGGTATGTGACTAGTTGAATGGGTGGCTAATTGGCTGTTTCAGTAGCTGTATGACTGGGTGAGTGGCTGTATGGGTGAATGAGTGTGTCTATCAGTTGCTGTATATGTGAGTGAGTGGGTGTGTGAGTGCCTGTATCGGTGTGTGAGTTGGTGTGTGAGTAGCTGTATGGGTGAGTGAGTTGGTATGTGAGTACCTGGTTGGGTGGCTGAGTATGTGTATGAGTTGCTGTATGGGTGAGTGCGTGAGTGGATGAGTGGTTGCACGGGTGAAGGAGTTGTTGTGTCAGTGACTGTATAGGTGAATGAGTTCATTTCTTTGTATATGTATGAGAAGTGAGTGGGTATCTGAGTGGGTATGTGAGTGGCTGTATGAGTGAGTGAGAGGGTACATGATAGGTTCTATGGTTGAATGAGTACATGTTGAGTATATGAATGGATGAATGAGTGGGTATGTGAGTGGCTGTATGGGTGAGTGCATGGATTTGCAAGAGGTTGTATGAGTGTGTGACAGGGTACATGAGTGGATGTATGGGTGGCTGAGCGCATGTTTAAGTGCCTGTATCAGTGAGTGAGTGCATCTATAAGTGGCTGTATAGGTGAGTGAATACATGAGTGATAATAAATGGGTGAGTTAGTTTGTGTGTGAGTGGCTGTATCAGTGAATAGGTAGGTGTATGAGTTCCTGTATGGGTGAATGAAAAGGTGTGTGAGTGCCTGTATGGGTGGTTCAGTGGGTGTATTGGTGGCTGAGTATCTATATGAGTGGCTGTATGGGTGAGTGAGTTTGTGTGTGAGTACCTGTATCAGTGAGTGAGTCCATCTATGAGTGGCTGTATAGGTAAGTGAGTGGGTGCATGAATGGATATATAGGTGAGTGGGTGTGTATATGAGTGGCTACATTGTTGAGTAGGTGCCTGTATGGGTGGGTGACAGGGTACATGAGTAGATGTATGGGTGACTGAGTACATGTTCAAGTGCCTGTATCAGTGAGTGAGTATGAGGGTGCATGAGTAGCTGTATGGATGAGTAAGAGGCTATATGAGTGCCCATATGGGTGAATGAGTGGGTGTGTGAGTGGATGTATGGATAATGAGTAGATATGAGTACCTGTATTGGTGAGTTAGGATTAGTTGCCAGGGCTCATGAAAGTGGCAATCAATTGCATGGCAGTTTTCTAGTATCCCTACCTTATAAAAGAAACAGGTGGGATAGAATATCAACTGGTCATTATACAAGACCCTTTGCATGACTATATCAAACAAATATGTGTGTGGCACTACATGTATGTTCAAACATCTAAACACATGTCACTCCAATACCTATTGTAAAAGAAAAAGAATAGGAATATAAGTTAGTATTTGATTTACAAAATTCAAGAAACATAACAGTATACATTACTCATGCTGTAGCAGTATATCATAATATTGTAAAACATTTAATTTTCCCTTTTTAATGTTGTCAGCTTTTGTACATTTACACCATAAACGATGTACTATATGAAGCTTCATCCTTGAACAGTGGGGAAAAACAATCATATGGATTGTAGAAAAAAACCATATTCATAACTGCACAGTACATCACTGTAAATAAGTGACACTAAGCATTTCACTCACTACATTTCGTTAAACAGTTATTTTACCTAAACTTACTACAGTAAGTTAAATAAATGTACCTTAAAATCTTTCCTTTGTTATTATACCCGGTACACAACTACTAATAAATGTAAACCACTCTTGAATTTTAGAGATCCTTTGAAAACATCACCCAATGATGGCTAAAATGCTGATGATCCACGTAGATGAAATACAATACATTACTTATTTTCACCAAAATAGTACATAGAAGTTTGGTTCAAGAAACAAGAAGTGACAGTTTTGTAGTTTGAAAGATAGTTTTGGTGTCATTTGAAGGTTGCTGTGATTCAATTGTGTTCATCATGTTGCAGTCTTTAATTAGAGAAGTCAGTATTGACATGCTATATTAACTCCTTTATGGCAAAAAAACTCCTGATTTTGCAGAACGTTTTGAAGACATCACCACTGATAGGCTGAATAATATCTAAAACACTGAGGATCCATGTACTAGAAACACAGTACATTACTTTTTCTCAAAAATCCTTAGAACTTTGAAGAAACAAGAAGGAAGATTTGGTAGTTTGAAAGGCAGTTTTGTTTAAATTTCAGGCTGCTGTCATTGCATTCCATCCATCCATTTTCACTCTTTAAAAGACAGTATAGTGTCCAGATGTTACATTAGTTCCTTCCTGAAAGATAATCGCTGTAGTAGTATAAGTTCTAACAGAAATTGATATTTGTCCAGCTTTGAAGTTTGTAATTTTGGTTTCCAGTTTAGATCCATCTGCTCTGCAATGTCGCAACATTAATAGAAGGTATTTCCCAGTTTTTTGTAGATGCAATGATGACATAACATCTGATTTACAATTTGGGCAGGACATATTTTGGTTTTTATGTTTAATCAATCTGTCAAAAGGCACATTTTTACAATCTGGTCAAATCACTCAGAATTTATTTAGTTGGTGGATGTAAATGAGCAATATTCACTGTCATAGTTCCATTTGTAACTCAGTCCAACTAAGTCATCAATATGTACTTCTTCTTCTTCTAGTACTCAAATCATGACCATTATAAATTCTTGTGCATCTTGTTGAGTGTTGAGAGCAAATATTAATGATCCGTTGCTTATATCTAAAAGGTCATGAATGCCTGAAGCAGAATGCATTACAGATCTGTCACTGAGTAAACGTTCGAGCAAATAATACAGTGCAGAGCACAATCTCTTATCTGGTTTTTGTTCAATTTTATTTACAAGATGTGGTAAATGAAACAGTACATTGAGAACAACATTTGCTTAGCAGTTGACACCTGAACTGATTCCCAACTGGTGTCCTACAATAGCTCCCTCATTTACCAATCGTTTTCTTCTTAACGCCTTCTAGCTTGTGCTGGTTTGCTTTCTTTTCTTGAACATCAGTTGACTCTTTTGTATTTTTCCATTTTAAACAGATTACCCATTTCTCATTAAGGGTACTGCCCTATATGAGGAGCGTATAGACTTCTTAACCAATTGTATTCTCTTACACAGCTTGTATGAGCACTAACTTTCTTCATCATCAAATTCAACTAAAAACAAACTGGACAATGTTGTAACTCGGGACAATGCTACATATGTCATACCTTCTTTAAATACTGTGCTTCCAATATTAATAAAAGCTGCATCAATACTTAAACCTTGAGATTTATTACAGAATATGCTAGAGACATTGGAAACTGTTGTCATCGCACGTATAAGTCCTTCACAAGCAAAAGCAAAAAATGTACAATACATCAACCAATCTACTTCAGTAGCTGTATATGTGAGTGAGTGGGTGTGTGAGTGCCTGTATCGGTGTGTGAGTAGCTGTATGGGTGAGTGAGTTGGCATATGAGTACCTGGTTGGGTGGCTGAGTATGTGTATGAGTGGCTGTATGGGTGAGTGAGTGGCTACATGACTGGCTATATGGGTGAGTGTGTGAGTGGATGAGTAGTTGCATGGGTGAAGTACTCAACCTCATCCCTATTTGGAAACAATGAAATCATTAACTTTTCATATAGCACCATTTACCAGCCCTTCCTCCACATTTAAATTATGCTGCAAAATTACTCGACACTTTTTGCACACGTGTAAAAACATTTCTAATCCTGCAGTCCTCGACACAGACATCTCCTAAGAATCCAATTTTGTTTGTAGTTTCTCAGTTAGTAGTAGTGTTAGTCCCTGGTGTTCCATTTTATCAATAGCTGTAAATTCCAAAATATCTTCTTTCTCCAACTTCAGTAATTGTTCATTGAAGTTGGAGCACTCATGAAGTGTAGTCATTAAACATACTATGGATTTGTCTTTTTCAATGAAATTGTACATTCGTTGTGCTGCTGTGTTTTCAGGTGAAAATAGTTTCTTGGTTAGTCGACGTTCCAAAGCATGTTTTCCCTCCTTTGTCAGAACTCCTACTCTAATGTCCTTCAGGATATCTCCATATTCCACATCAGATGCTTGACACATATTCTTCACTAGTTCTTTGTATTCAAAGTTTAGCCAAATATTTACATTTTCAATACTTCCCAAAGAATTTCTTGCATCATTATGGAGAAGTGTCCTGAGATCATGCTGTCCTTTCACGAAGGTAAGTTGCAGTAGATCACTAAAGACAATTAAATGCTTTCCTCCAAACAGCACATCATACTCTGGTTATTAAATCTGCTGCATTATTAAGTGTACAAAGGCAAGCATTAAGTTTGAAACCATGCTCACCTCATCAATAATTAAAAGCTTCAGTTTCTTCAATACTCTTGACACCTCATGAAAAGGTTCACCAGACAACTTCTGGAATTCCAGTTTATTGCCATGTTCAACAGGTAGCATAAGTAGTCGGTGTAAAGTAATTCCTTTAATGTTGTGTGCAGCTAATCTAGTTGTCACTGTTACTACACATGATAAGTTTGATTCTGCAGTCCTCTGTAAATAAGAAATGAGAACTTTAATTAAAAACCTTTTCCCAGTGCCAGCTTGACTACTAATGTATAGTAGAATTGACTTAAATGAAGAGCATTCTCATTGTTTCGTCTCATGCAGAAATTCATGCTCCATTTTATCTTTTACTTCAATATGAATTTCTTTCTGCTCTTCATTCAGTTGTGCTAATGAGTGTTTAAAATCAACACTTTCCTCTCTTGTTTGTTGCATTCCAGTCTCAACCTCACTCATGGCTATGACTGCTTGATTTTGAGAAATTGGTTTCCCAAGTGGATCTTGATTCAGTGGTGCAGAACGTTGGCTGCTTTGTGAACTCTCCTTAGCTACTTCAGCAGGAATAGTTTCTTCCTGTTCAATCTCATCTTTCGTAGTATCAACAAAAGAAGAGCAAGGAAAATAGAGTGTGTCCTTTTCCCCTAGGTTAGATACAGAACAACAAAGAGGACCGTCTCTCGGATCCCGTTTGTCAGGGCTGCAATAGGTACCGACACGGGCGGCTGACCTTGATGCATGTGTGACTACAGGCACCGCACCCCGCTGGGATCTATGCTGATCATTAGCAGTTGTGCTCATATACAGCGTACACGGTGAAAACCATAAGTAGCCAGTTCACCCCCTTGTGGTTAGTACACCCTAGTGTGTGTACTCACATTTCACGAGGCCGTTTGGCCTTAAACTATTTCTGGTCCTGAAGAAAGCCTGCTAAATTACTTGACCAAGGCTGAAACATGTAGACTATTGCCAGGATATCTAAGATCAATTCTGTCTTAAAAATATACGCTTCTCATTTTTTATCTTGTCCCAGGACCCCAGTATTAAAATATTTTTCTCCAGGGGGATCCATGAGACAATTTTAACTTTACACTTATTCCACCATTGTCCCAAAAACACCCGCTCCACTGTAATCAGGCGTTGAAGCACATCTAGGATGCATTTGGCACCCTAGGTGGGAACCCAATGATTAAGCATGCCACCCACTAGGTTGGTGGGTGAGGGTTCTTCTAAAAACCTAATGGGTGTTCCCTGTACAATTGCCTGTTAATGTAGTTATATAATATTATATTTCCGATCTCATCTTTCAACATTTGCAAGTAGTTTGAAAAGCCTGGACACTGAATACTGTCTTTTACATCATTGAAAGAGTCTTCGTAGCAGTCATAGTCTCCAAATAGGTCTGATTTTCTGATTCAGCATGCCAATGCTTGAACAGTTGCACAAGTGCCAAATAGAAAAACTCTCTTCTGTCTGCAGTTTAACATCTCTGTTTTCTGTGGTTAATTAGATTTCCATTGCAATGTCTCACCAAACAACCATCACATCCAACTGCAGCTTATTGTCCTTCTTCTATGTTTGCTGATACATTTCTTTTGTATCTATAGTGTTAAAGTACTTCATAAAGGCACATGTCTTCTAGATGTGGACTCCTTCTTGAACAGTATGTATCTAACCTATTTGTCTGTTTGTCTTCACAATGTCTGTACTTTCCAGGCCAAGCTCTGCTAGATACTGAACTTCTGGGAAAGACTTTAATACTCTGTTGTGTGTACTTGCAAAGCCTAGACTTACCCAAACAATTCCCCTTGACTTTGAGAACAAACTGGCCGAGCCCAGCTGGTCACAGCACTCATAGAAGCCCCTCTCTCTATGGGAAAGCATTTTCAAGCTGAAGCTGTGCAATTTCTTAGATAGACTCTTTTCTGTAGTAATCTCCTCCCAAATCTCCTTCATCTCTGTCTTCTTTGATTTTGTAATGTATGAAGTAATGTACAGAGCAACAGCGATGGAGTTGTTTGCAACAAATTGTAGCTCAATATGTGCATTCCACATCTTCAGAATCAAAGGGTTGTAGTCATTAATATACTTGGAGGCCTCTTTTTTTCTCAGGTTGTATGTGTTTTTTGGTTATTTCCATGTCAATGTATGTCTGACTGCAGACATAAAGCTGTTCACTCTTACTTGTGAAATCACAGGAAGTGGGAATCCAAATCGATATATTTTGCATAATGTTCCTTTGCATGTGTATTTTCGGCAACAGTACTTCCCACATCTATGAATTTGAAAACGTAGAACTTGTTGTCTCAAGCCCTTTTCACAAGCATGTTTTGAGATGGCACATGTGACATACTGATCTATGAAAGACAAGACAGGCTCATCACTTTCTGAGCAACACTTCCATGCATCTTTTATCCATAATGGCATGTGAATATAAGGAGCACATCTTGCTTGGTACTCTTTGCACCAAAATAAATCAGAAACTTCACCAAGAGGAGGATTACTTTTGTTCCAGATGAAAGACATCATGGCTTTAAACATGTGGTTAGAATATCTGCAAACATTTGCAGGATCCAAGGAGTAAAGTTCTCCTCCTGTCTTCAATTTGATGTCTTTTATATTTGAGTTTGCTTCTTACAAAAATTCAAGCAGGTCATTCCAGGCGTACTTAGCACAACTGAGTATCAGAAACCAAGTAGGTGCACCTGGATTTTTCAACATACATTTCAGTTCTCCATCACAGCGATACCAATACTCGTTGGTACCATGTTAACACCAAATCAAATTCATCAAGTTGTACTCCACGTTTTCATCCTTCCCATGAACTTTGTCAATGAGTTCCTTTGCAGACAGATTTTGAAGATTAGCTCCTTTCCTCAATATATGGTTAACAGCACATGAAAGTCCATACAAGTCACTCTCAAACAGAAGTTGGAACATGTAGGGAATACACTGTCAAAATCTTGGATCCTCTGAGTATAATCTGGTATCTGTACAGGGCTGTCATCAAAGCGGCCACCTTCTCCAGTGGGAAATAGTTGTGGAAAACAGAACGCTTCTAAACTTTTTGTCCACACACTCATGGGAGCTTCTTTTGCGTGTTTCATTTAAAAGAGATCAATAGCATCACTGATGACTTCTTTCGAATATAGAGGACAGATGCAGTTGTGTTCGTAAATCTCTTCTGATCTGGATTGATCCACTTTTTCAATCTGTCCACTTGATGGTATGCTTCATCCTCTAAATATGTCACATCTCAAATAACATCTTCATTTTTATAATAAACATTATTTTGTACATGGTATAATGTCGCTTTTTAACTTTAGTAAAATCCACTAATTCTTGCCAGATTTGTTTATTCTTCATAGGCACACCATTTACCAGAAGGAAAACTGGTTCATGATGCTCTCTGTGTGCACCAACAGTTCCAATATGCTTTTCTAAATCTAAAGGTAAGTAAACAACTCTTCCTTTAAGGCCATTTGGTGGCAGCTTTCCTTTCTTAGGCTCCATATGAACTATAGCCTGAAATGAGTGTACAGAGAATTGATTCATAAACATTCAAATTTCGTAGTTCTTCTGGAATAGATACTAATTATAACTTGCTATGTACTGCTCTAGCTGGCATCTTGTTTTCCTCTAACTCTAACTCATCATAGAAGTACTTACATATAATCTGCCTTGTGGACAAGTCAAATCGTTCCCATACAAATAAAAAAACAGCAAATTCTTTCCACTTATCTCTATTCTCCTGTTCAGTTTTTGAGAATGCAACTACATCACGAGTTTGGCTTCAACAACAAATAAAAACACAGTTTGGTTTCTCAGAAGAAACTCTGTTAAACTTCCTAAACACGTATGTAAAGTTATCAACACTAATACCTATGTTGTGTTCCTCTACACCTCCACATACCAATTCCTCATTTTCCCTAGACTCCTGCTAAGCAACAAAGAAACAAAACTGAACATCTTCACAAACGTTTTCCACATCTGCTACTGTACAATGTAAAAGAGCTCTATTCATTTCTCCCAAACATAGAGCAGCAGCTTTCACATAGTAAAGCATCCTAATTAAGGGATGCTGAATATGATGTCGGTGGAACCGCTACCGACAGGCCGTCGGTGGTGGTCCCACTGACAGACAGCCCTTTGGTCTGACCAGCTTATTATGATGCAGGTGGTTGGACTGAAACCATCGGGGAGGGGTAAGACCGCTGCCTCCGTCAGGATCTACAATTCCGTCGGGGTGGGTGGAATCGTAATCCTTGAATGGCGGTGGTGCCGAGGCAGCACCGCCGTCAGGATTACCATTTCCCCTTACAACAGCCTTTTGATGGTGGTCGTACTGCCATGAAAAGTCTGCCAGAAAGGGACTTTGGGGGCCCTAAACAGGGTCCCCATCCATCGTGGGCCACTGCAAAGTGGCCCTGGAGGCACATGTAGGGGCCCCATGCATATCCATGCACATGGTGCATGCCACACGGTGCGTGGATGTACACAAAGTGCACTTTTACACTGCGTCTTGTGCTGCAGCCCTTTTCCTGGGCTGCAGCACAAGCTGCTGGCAGTCGCATCCTAAATCACTGGCCAGACCACCCGCTATCATAATCGTGCTCTAAATTTTGTATTTTAGAATGATAAATAGAGTGAAATATTCTAGAGTGATGAAAAGGGCTTGTTCTGTGAAAGACATGCTAGTTAATGTCCTTGTAAACTACTATACTACCTTACTTTGAATGGATCTAAGCCTTGCAAAGTCACAATTTTCTCTTTCAGACTTCTTCTTGGAAACTTACGTAGGAAACTTCTAAATATATCAATAGATTCCTGCCTAACGCTGCAAACACTGCTACAGATCCATTTATATACAGGGGCCTGTCTACACCTTCCCTGTATATTCTTCAGCTGTCACGTCCTCTACATTTCTAGCTAGCATCACCTCTTTTGGAATAGGAGTACCATCCTTCATCTCATAACATTGTCCAGATTCTTCAACTGCATGCATTAATGCTTTCTCTTGGAAGTAGCTTTCTTCATTAAAGAAAGTCTCAATACTGGAAGTATGCTTCCATTCACCACTGAAAACTTTGCAATGATTTCACAAGTCTTTTAATTTGGCTTCTTCCCCTCATAGACAACACCATTTTGTCAGTGTTCTCATTCTTCTCAGTATCAAAAAAATATCTTCCTCTTTAGGGAAAATGCCTTCTCGGCTGTTTCCCTTCTCCCTTTATAGTGTTTCATAGCTAGATTGTGAATTACCCTCCTACAGAACATTCTGACCCTAATTTCTCTAAACTGCCTCTGTCTCCTTGTTAAACTATCTCCTTTTTAGTATGATTTATTAGTGTTGCTGTCACTTAGTTTGTTCCCTTTCTTAGCTGATTTCAGACTTTCCATTTTATTAACTTGGTTTTGCTCAGTTTGCAATTTTCCACATACTATTTTAAGAAACTCCTTAGTTTTCCTACCAGAAGCTCTTTTTTCTTTACCCAAATTCTCCACATTCTGTCCCTTTTCTTTCTCTGTTTTAAGGAGATAGTATCCTTTCTACTGTTTCTTTCTTCTTTCCATTTGGCATTTTAAGTATCTGTTTTTTAAGTAGAAGTAGAACTCTGCAAACAATAAAACAGATAAATATATTTAGGTTTATATTATGTATTATAAAGTTACATACTTTAACCATATATAAATACCTATAGCCTGCCTTAGGAGTTACTTGTATAGACTAGAAAATTACTTCAATACCTGACAAAGGCATTTAGATACAAAGTCGACATTGCAGTAAAACTTAACATGCACGCACTAGTAGCCCGAGATATGTTCAAAGGCCTACTTGTCTGGATGGATGATTTGTTAGTGTCAGTTCTTCAGTACATAACTAAATGAGTGTTTAAGTGCCTATGTGGCTGTGTTATTTGATATGTAAGTATTCTAGTATATACCTGCCTCCCTTTGTTACTCTATGGATCTCTAAATGTGAATGTAAAGGGTGATTGATGTGTGAGTGAGTTTTGGGGTATTTAATGTGTGTGCAACTGCTTGCATTACTGCTGAATACATAAAAGCTGTATATGTGTGTGTGACTGAATGTTTAAGTACCTCTGCACTGTGTGACTGGGTGTATTAGTGGCTCTATCCTTTTACACATAGGTTTGGGAGTTGCAGTATGGGTAGGAGAATGCATCTATAACTGGACATATGGGTCTGCAAGTGTGCACGTAACTCAATCAGACTTGAAACAACATGTCTTTTCTTTTAAGCTGATAGCTCTCTGTTCTATAGCTTACCTACAGGCTATCTCAGGAGTGACTTATATGAAGTAGAAGAGGAGATAGCTCCCTGCCCTATAGCCAACCTACAGGCTATTTCAGGATTGACTAATATGTAGTAGAAGAGGAGTTTAAGGCTTAGCAAGATGTTTTGAATGTCAACTCGGTCTAGCAGGGAAACTGCTCACACAGGATCTGCACTAGCATCCCCGAAATATGTTTATAGGCCCCGTGGCGTGTTTTAAGATGGGGAATTAAATCCTCTTCAATCCTGAGGGTCCCTGGGGGCTAACTAGCCCACCAGGTACCTCCAGTAAGCGCTACGGAGCTGCGTTGCAGAGTGTTGTAAAAAGGGGCGTGGCCTCTGAACACCTCTCTGCAACGCAGCTCTCTGGCGCATACTGGAGGTACCTGGTGGGCTAGTTGGCCCCTAGGGACCCTCGGGATTGAGGAGGAATTAATTCTCCAACTTAAAACGCGCCACAGGGCGTGTTTGCAGACATGTATCCTCAGGCCCCACCCCCTTTATTCACCATTGTGCAAATATTCCACTAAAATCAGCCGAACTACGAATTCCGATTTACTCACCTGTTATCAGGAGAGACCTCAGTGCTGCATCTTTGAACCCATTACTGATCCTGAAAAGTAATTTTAACCGTACTTACCAGTAACTTGAATTTCCTTCCATAGGAATCCATTGTCTGGTTTTCAGCAGAAAAGTTTCAAAGTGTCGATTTTCACAAACTACAAATATTCCTTAAAAATCGCCTGTATGACTTAAACGCATTCTTTCAACTGTTTACAGGAGATGCACAGTTATACACACACCAGCTCACTTACTCATACAAATACTAGCACATTCTTACGCTCTTATACAATCACTGATAGAAGCACACACTCATCCATACAGTCACTCTCACAATCACACACTCTCGCTTATAGCTATTTATATACTCCAACACACATATATACTGCCTTTCACATATGTAGTTACTCACACATGTACCACTGGGACATACATTCACTCACTTACACACTCTTACACACACTTACCCACCCATACAGTCTATCACAGATGCACTCTTGAAACCATCCACCCAGTGAATCACCCACTCACACATCTATGCACAGAGTCGCACCCACCACACCCACACAAACACTCAGGCACCCATACAGATACTCAGACAACCAATCAATAACTCATATAGACACTCATGTAGCTATTCACAAACCCATGCAACCACTTACATAGCAACAGACAGACGGATACAGACATTCACCCAGTTTAGTCACTAACCCATGCATTCAGTAAGATACGTTTAATCACTCACTTATAGAGTTAGTCACGCACCTACTAAATCATCCATTCAGACACTTATACACCCACTCATTCTTCAATACGCCTTTCCCTATATATATTAAACATATTTAAACTTTACAGAAACACACAGTCACTGCATGATGTCATCAGTGATGTCATTTGAGATGTCATCAGTGATGTCATCAGTGATGTCACTGACCATGTCATGAGTGATGTAATATGTGACGTCATCAGCAGTGCATTGCGGGGGCACGAGTTATAGTTAGCTGAACTAACTATAACGGGGGAATTTCTATGGTTTTGTACGAGTGAAATGTCCAACTAACTAGAACGTCCCTGAAACCTATGGTTTTTCAGTGAATTTCAAAGGTTTTTAAATGCTAATTTCTAACTATAACGTGCCTGAAACCTATGGTTTTTTCAGTGAATATATATATATATATATATATATATATATCCAAAAAAAGATTCACTTCACCACGGAAAGAACCGGAGGGACACAAGCGGGGAGCCAAGAAGAAAACCTTTTAATGCAGCATCGGAGGCATGACGCGTTTCGGGTTGAATCCCTTTATCAAATGCCAAACACTGACTCCTGCCACCTGTAGCTTATCTGTGATCCATCTTGCTGCCATTGGTGGAAGCCCAGCTGAGTCGAATAATTTCCTGAACGCCTGGACGCTGTCTCATCAGAAGACTTCGTTTCCCAGCATGCACCATCTTGGCTGCCAGGTAAGCGTTTCATTGTTGGCTCATAGATAACTCATGATTGAGTGCTGGCGATCGTGATTGAGCTTGTGTCGGTGCAGTTTAAAATAACACAGTGTCCTTGCTGCTCCAAGGTCTCCCCCGAGCCCCCTTAACGTCTCACTGCAAAAGTCAACGTCCATAGTAGTTGGAGACTCAGCTACAGTGACGCTGGTCCCTCCGTGCAATCACGGACTGCGTTAGCAGAAGCATTACAATGTTCATTGGTTGCGGGGGCCTGAGCTTATTCCAATACCTTGGACACAACAAAAGCTGCAGAGCAGTTACCCTCGAGCTCAGGCCACAAACGAGACGGGTCCCCCAATCACGCCCAGGGTATGGCGCGAAAAATGTCCAAAAAAAGATTCACTTCACCACGGAAAGAACCGGAGGGACACAAGCGGGGAGCCAAGAAGAAAACCTTTTAATGCAGCATTGGAGGCATGACGCGTTTCGGGTTGAATCCCTTTATCAAATGCCAAACACTGACTCCTGCCACCTGTAGCTTATCTGTGATCCATCTTGCTGCCATTGGTGGAAGCCCAGCTGAGTCGAATAATTTCCTGAACGCCTGGACGCTGTCTCATCAGAAGACTTCGTTTCCCAGCATGCACCATCTTGGCTGCCAGGTAAGCGTTTCATTGTTGGCTCATAGATACATATATATAAAAATTATCATTGTCCCTATTATTACCATACCCGTAAATACGCTTTGCTAATCCTCACATTTTTTACACACTTTCACTTCAAATTTCTTCTCATGGAAAATGATAAGTACCACTCTCTATAAGAAAGAACCATTAATGGCATTTTCCCTCTAGTGATATGGATGTAGTTAGCAAATCAAAATCAAAACATTTCCTTCCTTTTATTCTGTTCTTATTCCAAGTTTTATTGGTTATTTTTCTAACCCCTTGTTAGTCTTCTAATAAGAAGCCCAATTTTGTAGTGTTTGTGTGAGTATTCACAACTCCGTCGTGACACCAGCGCTGCCCTCCTTTGACTTCACGATTTAGTTAAAACAGTTAGAATGATAGTGCTATCATTTCTTAACTACATTTCAGATCCTATGACAGTACTGAATTAGAAAATTTGTATTTCACAATCCATGCTATCTCTAAACTGCTCTGCTTTGTAGTTGCAAAGTACAGTGTATTTGGAACCCTCCCCATACACTGCTTTACCTCAGTTCCCATAAAAACCTCCTTTGAAACACTCTACTGTACCAGTAAGGCAAATGTTCACAGCACTTTCTAACAGGAGCATACCAGCTTTAAGTTCAACTGTAGCAGATTTTGTTGATTGTTTAAAACTGAAAGCACATCCACCATAGCATAACTTGTCTTAAATTTATCCAGAGCCAATCACACATCTACTTACTTTACCTATTAAATCACTACCTATTTTTAGCTACTAAATTTGTTACACCACCTAATAAAATACGTATTTTCTTAAACCAGGTCCACTCCTCCATTTTAACTACCTTTCATTCTACCAACAGTCACATTCTGCAGCCTACTCCTGTGTGCCACTGCTCCTTCCTTCAAAATGGTTATAGTGTGGATCATGTGTCATAGCTATGTTTTTTGGGCCAGAGAATGTGCTAGAAAGAGTGGCATTGACAGGGACTTGAGTCTGCCTAATGTGGACATTACTTGGATTGGCCAGAGAGGGTTAAAGTGACAGCAATTGCCAACTCTGGTATTGCACATTGGCAACATCCAGACCTTTTAATTGTGCACTGTGATGGCAATGACGTATGCACTCTTACTTGGGTAGGATTGGAAATTGCAATGAAGGAGACCTTTGGCCAATTAATGGCACTTTTCCCTTGCACTGCCTTGGTGTACTCCAACATTTGCCAAAGGCAAAAATGGAAATGGTCAGACTAATTCTGTCCACAAATAGACAAGGCGAGGAAACATGTTAATAAAACTGTTTCTGCATTCCTTAAAAACCATAACATGGGCTCCATCTACAACTACAACTTGCGCTTTGACATGGAGCATATATATAGATGTGATAAAGTACATTTCTCTGAGAAATGCAACAGGATATTCTTTAACAACTTGAAAGATTGCAACCTGTTTTATGTGTAGTTATCATATAAAAAAAACCTACGTTGTACGTCTTGCGCGTGCGCACAACATACAACGTAGTTGTTTTTTCATTGAAGAAGGACGCGAGAAGCAGGAAGGAGAGCGGCCATGCAGGGGAGGCGGCAGACACGCAGATAAGTGCCTTCTATTTTCATTTTTAAATAATTTGGGAGGGGGGAGGGAGCGGAGCGGAGCTCCACTGAGTTTTTTTCAAACTCCGTGAAGCTCCGCGTAGTGGCACTATGCTAGCTCTGCCCACCCTTATCTGTGAGTACATACATCACTTTCTGAGTGGGTGGTTGTGAGTGGGTGCATGAATGTCTTGGTGGGTCTGAGAGTGGGTGTGCAAGCCTCTGAGTGGGTGCATGAGTGTCTGAGTGGGTCTGTGAGTGGGTGCATGAGTCTCTGAGTGGGTCTGTGATTGGGTGCATAAGTGCCTGAGTGTTTCTGTGAGTGGGTGCATAAGATTCTAAGGGGGTGAGTGTGTTCATGAATGTTGAGTGGGTCTGTGAGTGGGTGCATGAGCCTCTGAGTATGTCTGTGAGTAGGTGCGTGAGTCTCTGAGTGGGTGCATGAGTGGGTGCATGAGTCTCTGGCTGTATCTGTGAGAGGGTGCCTGAGTCTTTGAGTGGGTCCGTGAGTAGCTACATGAACCTCTCACAGGGTGAGTGAGTAGGTGCATAAGTGTCTGAGTGGGTCTGTGAGTTGGTGCCTGAGTCTCTGCATAAGTGTCTGAGTGGGTCTGTGAGTTGGTGCCTGAGTCTCTGAGTGGGTCTGTGAGTTGAGGCATGAGTGTCTGAGTGGGTGTGTGAGTGGGTGCATGAACATCTGACTGAGTGAGTGGGTACATTAGTGCCTGACTGTGTCTGTTTGTGGGTGTGCAAGTATCTGAGTGGGTCTGTGAGTGGGTGCATGAGTGTCTGAGTGGGTTTGTGAGTGGGTGCATAAGTGTATGAGTGCATGAGAACATGAGTGGGTCTGTGAGTGGCTGCATAAGCTTCTGAGTGGGTGAGTGAGTGGATGCATGAGTGTCTGAAGGGGTCTATGAATAGCTGCATAAGTGTCTGAGTGGGTCTGTAAGTAGGTACATAAGCTTTTGAGTGGGTGTGTGAGTGTCTGAATGGGTCTGTGAATGGGTGTGTAAGTGTCTGAGTGGGTGCATGAGCTTCTGATTGTGTGAGTGAGTGGGTGTATGAGTGAGTGTTTCTGTGAGTTGGTTCATAAGCTTTTGAGTGGGTGCATGAGTGTCTGAGTGGGTCTGTCAGTGTGTGCATGAGTCTCTGAGGGGGTCTATGGGTGGGTGCATACGTGTCTGAGTGTTTCTATGAGTGGGTGCATAAGCTTCTAAGTTGGTGAGTGAGTGCATGTATGACTGTCTGAGTTGGTCTGTGAGTGGGTACATGAGCCTTTGAGTCTATCTGTGAGTGGTTGCATGGGTCTTTGAGTGGGTCGGTGAGTGGGTGCATGAGTCTCTGAGTGGGTGAGTGAGTGGGTGCATGAGTCTCTGACTATATTTGTGGGTGGGTATGTGAGTATCTGAATGGGTCTGTGAGTGGCTACACAAACCTTTCACTGAGTGAGCTAGTGGGTGTACAAGTGTCTGAATGGGTCTGTAAGTGGATACATAAGTCTCTGAGTGGGTCTGTGAGTGGGGGCATGAGGTTCTAAGTGGGTCTCTGGGTGGGTGCATCAACTTCTGACTGGGTGAGTGTGTGGGTGCATAAGTGCCTGATGGGGTCTATTCATGGGTGTGCAGGTGTCTCAGTGGGTCTGTGAATGGGTGTGTAAGTGTCTGAGTGGGTTTGTCAGTGGGTGCATGAGTGTCAGAGTGTGCCTGTGAGTGGGTACATGAGAATATAAGTGGATCTGTGAGTGGGTGCATAGTAGTCTGTGTGGAGTGGGTCTGTGAGTGGGGGCATAAGCTTCTGAGTGGGTGAGTGAGTGGGTACATGAGAATATAAGTGGATCTGTGAGTGGGTGCATAGTAGTCTGTGTGGAGTGGGTCTGTGACTGGGTACATAGGTTTCTGAGTGGGTGAGTGAGTGGGTACATAAGTGTCTGAGTGGGTCTGTGACTGGATGCATGATTGTCTGAGTGGGTCTATGAGTGGGTGCATAAGTCTCTGTGTAGGGTTGTGACTGGGTGTATAAGCTACTGAGTGGGTGCATAAGTGTCTGAGTGAGTCTTTGAGTTGGTGTATAAGCTTCTGAGTGGATGAGTGAGTGGGTGCATGAGTAGAGTGGGTCTGTGAGTGGGTGCATGAGTCCCTGCATAGGTCTGTGACTTGGTGCATAAGCTTCTGAGTGGGTGAGTGAGTGGGTTCATAAGCTCCTGAGTGGGTGAGTGAGTGGGTGTGTGACTATTTGAGTGGTTCTGTGACTGGGTGCATGAGTGTCTGAGTGGATCTATGAGTGGGTGCATGAGTCTCTGTGTAGGGTTGTGACTTGGTGCATAAGCTACTGAGTGGGTGAGTGAGTGGGTATGCAAGTGTCTGAGTGGATCTGTGAGTGGGTTCATAAGCTTCTGAGTGGGTGAGTGAGTGTGTGCATGACTGTCTGAGTGTGTCAGTGAGTTGGTGTATGAACCTCTGACTGCATGAGTGAGTGGGTGCATGAGTTTTGATTAGATTTATTCATGGGTGTGCAAGTGTCTGAGTGAGTGCATGAGAATGTGGATGGGTATGTGAGTGTCTGAGTTGGTTTGTGAATGGGTGTGTAAGTGTCTGACTGGGTCTATGAGTGGGTGCATAACTGTCCAAGTTGGTCTGTGAGTGGGTGCATAAGCTTCTGAGTGGGTGATTATGTGGGTGTGTGAGTATCTGAGTGGATCTATGAGTAGGTACATAAGTGTCTGAGTGAGTCTGTGAGTTGGTGTATAAGCTTCTGAGTGGGTGAGTGAGTGGGTGCATGAGTAGAGTGGGTCTGTGAGTGGGTACATGAGTCCCTGCATAGGTCTGTGACTTGGTTCATAAGCTTCTGAGTGGGTGAGTGAGTGGGTACCTAAGTGTCTGAGTGGGTCTGTGAGTGGGTTCATAAGCTCCTGAGTGGGTGAGTGAGTGGGTGTGTGACTATTTGAGTGGGTCTGTGACTGGGTGCATGAGTGTCTGAGTGGGTCTATGAGTGGGTGCATGAGTCTCTGTGTAGGGTTGTGACTTGGTGCATAAGCTACTGAGTGGGTGAGTTTTTGAGTTGGTGTATAAGCTTCTGAGTGGGTGAGTGAGTGGGTGTATAAGTGTCTGAGTGGATCTGTGAGTGGGTTCATAAGCTTCTGAGTGGGTGAGTGAGTGTGTGCATGACTGTCTAAGTATGTCAGTGAGTTGGTGTATGAACTTTTGACTGCGTGAGTGAGTGGGTGCATGAGTGTCTGATTAGATTTATTCATGGGTGTGAAAGTGTCTGAGTGAGTGCATGAGAATGTGGATGGGTATGTGAGTGTCTGAGTGGGTTTGTGAATGGGTGTGTAAGTATCTGACTGGGGCTATGAGTGGGTGCATAACCGATTGGGGTTGGTCTGTGAGTGGGTGCATAAGCTTCTCAGTGGGTGGATTATGTGGGTGTGTGAGTATCTGAGTGGGTCTATGAGTAGGTGCATGAGTGTCTGAGTGGGTCTGTGACTGGGTATGTAAGTGTCTGAGTATTTCTGTGAGTGGGTGCATAAGCTTCTGAGTGGGCGAGTGAGCGGGTGCCTGACTGTGTGCATCTGTGAGTGAGTACATAATTCTCTGAGTGGGTCTGTGAATGGGTACATGTATCTCTGAGTATGTATGTGTGTGGGTGCATGAGTCTCTGAGTGGGTCTGTGAGTGGGTGCATGAGTCTCTGAGTGGGTGAGCGACTCAGTGCATTAATGTGTCTGAGTGGGTCTGTGAGTGGGTGCATGAGAATATGAGTGGGTCTGAGAGTGGGTGCATGACTTTCTAACTGGGTCTGTGAGTAGGTGCATGACTCTGAGTGCATCTGTGAGTGGGTGCATGACTGAGTGGGTCTATGAATGGGTGCATAAGTGTCTGAGTTAGTATGTGAGTGGGTGCATAAGCTTCTGAGTGGGTGGGTGAGTGAGTGGGTGTGTAAGTATCTGAATGGGTCTGTGAGTGGGCACCTGAGTATCTTAGTGGGTCTGTGACTGGTTGCATAAGTGTCTGAGTATTTCTGTGAGTGGGTGCATAAGCTTCTGAGTAGGTGAGTGAGTGGGTGCCTGACTGAGTAAATCTGTGAGTGGGTACATGAGTCTCTGAGTGGGTCTGTGAATAGGTGCATGAGTCTCTGAGTGGGTGATTGACTCGGTGGGTGAGTGTTTCTGAGTGGGTCTGTGAGTGGGTACATGAGAATATGAGTCAGTCTGAGAGTGGGTACATGACTGTCTGACTGGGTCTGTGAGTAGGTGCATGACTCTCTGAGTGACTCTGTGAGTGGGAGCACCACTCTCTGAGTGGGTCTGTGAGTGGGTGCATGAGTCCCTGAGTACAGCTGTGAATGGGTGCACATGTCTCTGAGTGGGTGAGTGACTCAGTATGTGAGTGTGTCGAAATGGGGTCTGTGAGTGGGTACATGAGAATATGAATGGGTCTGAGAGTGGGTACATGACTGTCTGACTGGGTCTGTGAGTGGGTGCATGACTCTCTGAGTGGGACTGTGAGTGGGTTCACAAGCTTCTGAGTTGGCCTGTGAGAGGGTGTGGGAGTGTCTGAGTGAGTCTGTGAGTAGGTGCATGAGTCTCAGAGGGTCTATATGTGGGTGCAAGAGTGTCTGAGTGGGTGTGTGAGTCACTGAGTGGGCTCATGAGTAGGTACATGAGTCTCTGAGTGGGTCTGTGAGTGGGTGCATAAGTATCTGAGTATTTCTGTGAGTGGGTGCATAACCTTCTGAGTAGATGAGTGACTGGGTGCATGACTGTCTGAGCGGGTCTGTGAGTGGGTGCATGAGTCTCTGAGTACATCTGTGAGTGTGAGTCTCTGAATGGATCGGTGAGTGGGTGCTGGAATCTTTGAGTGGGTGGGTAAGTGTGTGCATGAGTGTCTGAGTGGGCCTGTGAGTGGGTGCTTGAGTCTTTGATTGGGCCTCTGATTGAGTGTGTGACTCTGTGTGGGTCTGTGAGTGCAGGCATTATTGTGCAAGTGAGTGTGTGAATGTATATATTTTTATTTTTTTCAACAAGGTTCGCGCCTTCACATGGAGGGGCCACATTGAGTACTGTGATGGGTCTGTGACCACTTGGAAACAAAACAGTTTGCAGCATTTTTAAACTCATAAGGGGTTCCTCAGACACCCTTATGATACATGTCAAACAAAAAGAGGGACTAAGGGGGCTGTTTTACGGAGTCCAGCGTACATGCCCAGATACTGTAAACTAAGAAGGGTACGCTGTTCCCCAGAGAGATGGAAAAGCAAAGAGAGGGAGGTAAAAGGAGGAAGTCCTCCTAAGTGGAACTAGAGTCCTCACACACCCAGCAAGCTAGGTGTCATGCTTCATCATATGGACTTGCTCCTCGTCGGGTCGGCGGTGCAATACCCGACGGGCACCCATAAAGGGCTCTTTAACGGAGATCTTCTGTTCCTGCCGTATGGTGCCGTGGGTGTGAGGGCCCTAGAAGTGAGTGTAGATGCAAAATAAGTGGTTAAAAAGGTTGGATAATCCAAAAGGGGAGTTTAATAGGCTGGTTATCCACCTTACTAAAAAATATAGTGGAGCGGCTGATCACTGGCTGAATTTACCAGAAGAGCAAAGCTCAACTCTCACAAATAGTCGACATGTTTCACGCAATATGATCAAACTATGATGCTATGCATTTCTTCAGGACCTATAGAAAACTATCTACACGATGTGGTGCGGTGGAGGAGTTCCTACGTACCACTGTTCCTATTTGCGGGCACGCAGTCCCGTCAGATCTAGTTGTAGCCTATCTAGGTGATGGCGCTAGCTCCTGTGATACCCTCAGTCCATGACACCGTAATGGTTGGTGTCCTGTCCTATTGTGGACTCTGGTTCCTCAGTCTGGCGCAGGGGTAGATTCTCCGGCTTGTGTCCACAATAGGACAGGACACCAACCATCGTGTAGATAGTTTTCTATAGGTCCTGAAGAAATGCATAGCATCATAGTTTGATCATATTGCGTGAAACATGTCGACCATTTGTGAGAGTTGAGCTTTGCTCTTCTGGTAAATTCAGCCAGTGATCAGCCGCTCCACTATATTTTTAGTAAGGTGGATAACCAGCCTATTAAACTCCCTTTTGGATTATCCAACCTTTTTAACCACTTATTTTGCATCTACACTCACTTCTAGGGCCCTCACACCCACGGCACCATACGGCAGGAACAGAAGATCTCCGTTAAAGAGCCCTTTATGGGTGCCCGTCGGGTATTGCACCGCCGACCCGACGAGGAGCAAGTCCATATGATGAAGCATGACACCTAGCTTGCTGGGTGTGTGAGGACTCTAGTTCCACTTAGGAGGACTTCCCTCCTTTTACCTCACCCTTATGATACACCCATGGAATCAGGGTACCTCTACACTGACCCTTTCTGTACTTTTTAGTCTCAAATTTCATCCCCTGGGACAGGGTCCCGGTTAAGAAAATGGCGGCAGTAACCTTCTACACTAGTTGTGGCCAGCCAATCACAGCACTGCTACTGGCGTGTGTGTTTGTGAAGCTGCGCATAGGCATCGCAAAGGATTTGCCTTGTGTAGTCCCTAACTACACAAATTTGGATTTCTTTTAATAACTTTAAAACTACTGAATGGATGTACACCAAATAAGAAGAATGATCAGCGAACCAAAAGATACCTTTCTGCCAAATTCTGTGTAATTCTGTCCAGCGGTTCGGGCTGCAGGCGTGTCTAATAACTCTATGGGAATTAACATGGGAAACACACTTTTTTGACCCCCACCCTTTTTCTTAGCCCCGCTTGACGGATCACCACAAAACATTCCATGCAAAACTAGAATCACCGGGGCACTTCTTTGGACAATTTCGTGAAGATTTGTCTAACGGCACCAAAGATATTGGCAAGTAAAAAAATAATTTTTTCGATGGAAACATGATCCTAACTATAACCACCTACTGACGACTGCCAGTAGGTAATATATTTATATATTCATATATACATACATATGTATACATACAGGAAAAGCATTTTTTGGTTTGCTAATAACTTTGATGACGAATCTTCCCAACACTTCCCCAAAAAAAGTTCATCCACCTCAGCTCGTTCCTGGAAACTTTCGGGGTGATCTGTCAAGTACGGGCAGCTGAGAAAATACCCCCAAGCATTATCCATAAACGTTTTGAAAAGTGCTAGCACAAAAACTACTGAGGCTGCATTTTACTCCAGAAAGTGTAATTTTGGTGATTCGATGTATACCAGTTAAGTAGTTTTTGAGAAATTAGGTATCAAAAATATTTGTATATCTAGATGATCAAGTTCGATCCCAATTAAAAAAAATAGAGTGTTCTGATTGTTTTTTTTTCCTTGGGCCAAATCACTCCTGCTGGAGTAAGTCTTCCGCAGGAGCAAGCGCTCTGATTGACTGGCCACAACATGAGAGAAAATGTTGCCGGCAGCCATGACAGAACTCAGGGACTTTGGGGCATATTCACAAAAAATTGGTGCAGGGCAGAGCACCAAGTCTTTATGCTGTGCTGCCTTGTGGCAATTTGAAAGGGTGGGAATACACTGTGTTTATGAGATATGGCACATTCCTTTCCTTTCAGCCTGTGCCGGCCCGCAATGTTGTGCCTCGCACCAACGCAGGCACCCTTGCACCATTGTACAAGGGTGTCTGCGTTGTTGGCAGTATTGCTTTTGTGCAAGAAGGGGCACCTTCTTGCACAAAAACAATCCTGATAGGCGTTTTCCTCTTTCTATGTGTGCTGCAGAAAGCAGCAACCATGGGAAGAGAAAAAAACTAGAAGAAATGAAATCATTTCTCCTCTTTACACCTGTTCTGGGGAGTCATAAGGTGTTGGCGCAGCCCCAGGTTTCTGGGATTTTGTAACTCTGGGGCAGCATCAAAATCCATGGGTGTTGCTTGAGAACACCCACTGCAACACACAGGGAACACCTCCTGGATGCATAGAAAGGCAATGCAGTGCTTTGAGCTTCCTTGCCTTACTCCATATCTTGAGGCTATGCAAAGCCACACAGGGTGGCTTTGCGTCACCTCATAGATATGATTGAGAGGCCTGTGAACGTCAAAAAAAGTGAGGCTCCGGCAGCTCAGGCCTCTTGTAAATAAGACCCTTTGTCCGCTATCCTGAGTTTGTTTAAGAGAAACAAAGAAGGGGGCTGGCTAGGGGTACTCTGCCCCCTAGCCCTTTTGGGGGTTGGGGCTAACATTTTATAAAAATTTAGGGGTTTTGTAATGATCCAGTGGGATTCCCACTACAATTTGGCACAATAAAAATGGTGGTTGGCATTTTTTTTACTTTAATATGACCCCCTGGGTGGGTCAGGTCTTGGGGGTCAAGGAAATGCATTTGAGGAGCAGTATGTGCATTTGTATTCCCTTCCTGACCCCACTCCCCAGGTCCTGTTATTAAAATCATAGGGAGGAGGTGTGCAGGCCCCTTCCTGAGCATGTAAGGGCCCCAGTTACCTGATTCCCCTGAGGACGAAACTTGAAAACAAAGGGTAGAGGGGCGTGTGCCCCCCTCACTGAGACTGTAAAGGCCCTGGGAACCCCATCCCCTGGGCCCAACATCAATATCAAAGGGGAGGGGGCTTACCGCCCTCCTCCCCAAGACTGAAAAGACCCCCAGGACCCAATCCCTTTGGACCATCTCACGAACTGAGTTCCAGGGCACCCCATAAGACACAGTAGTTTCCCTGCCTGCAAGAGCGTGGGCCAGGAAGGCATGTCTAGAACTTTAAAAATGTTCCCACCAGGAGGGAGCAGAAATGTGCTTCCCTGCCTGTGCTCTTGCGGGCAAGGAAAGCCAGTCTGCCCGTGCCTGGTGGAGGTAAGCAAAAACAGCTGCTCCTGCTGGGCAGGAGCAATACCGACTCCCAAAGCACCAAAGATGGGTGCATGCGGGGAGCCAGCAGGGCTGTAGAGGCAATGTGACTCAAGCCATGGTACACAATGGTTTGTACGGTGGGAGCCCCAGGGTGGGGACCAGTGCACCCATGTAAGGCCCTGGAGGATGGGGTCCCTGGGGCCACTATTGAGTTGGGGAGGGAGGTTGATTGCACCTTCCCCTAAAAAAGAAAGAAAGGCCCTAGGGGAAAGCGTTTCTGGGGCCCAAAGTGGCTCAGGTAGAGGAGCCATGCGCCACCCTCCCCTTATTAATAAAGGCCCCTGAGTATGGGGCCCTTGCAGCCATAGTGGCTCAGGGAGGTGTCTGAACACCCCCTTCCTTTAACTAAAAACAAGGGCCCCCAGGGATGGGTCCCCAGGACCCAAAGAGGCAACTGGTGGGCACACACCTCGACTGCTTAAAAAAAGAAAAGTCCTGTGAGATTGGGTCCCCAGGGTTCGAAGAGGCATGCCCTCTCCTTAATAATTTTTAAAAAGGGTGTCCCAAGTGGGCAGTGGGACACCAAAATGAATAATAATAGAGTAGCAGGAGCTGCCTATTTATTATATACTTCTCTTTCCAAAAGCGCCCATAATGTCCTGTGAGGGCTTTTTAGTTTGTTCATTTTTTAAGCTTGGTCATGCCATAGAATAAGAAGGGGCACCACCAAGCCTTTTTTTAATGTTGTGGGGAGCTGCAGGGGGGGCTGCAGGGAGTGCTGCAGCCCCCCAGCAACATTAGAAAAAGCAGTAAGTCTCCTAGGTCATTAAAACCCTGACCAGAGGAGAGCTTACCATAATTTTTAAAACATTCCTAGCTGGAGCTCTATGCTCTCCAGCTGCAGTGCAAGGCCCTTTTGTGTTTTTTTTATGATTGCATTTTGTGGCTTAAAAATTTTTAAAAGAAAGACTCATTGAGGTTTTTTTTTTTTTAAATATGTTTTTGAATAATTCTTTTTAAAAATTTCAGCCCTCAAAATGCAACAATATAAACTACGTTAAATGAAAGACTCACCGACTTTTTTTAAAATAAATCTTTATTATACATTTTTATATGAACTTCTATTGATAATAATTTCATTGTGTGAATTATTGAAATATACACTAGGTTAAAAATATTTGTGATTGATAATAGGCTCACTTTCTACATTTTGGTGTTGTGGCAAAGTCTACCTGAGTGCAGCCAGGACCTGTGAGACCAACTGCATGCTGTGCATGCTAGAAGGCCAGGTGTGGTGTGAGGTTGGCTGCTTGCAAGGGGTTAGACTCAGGGCCTGGCCACAGGCCAGGCTCTGTGGCCAACAGCTTGCTGTGCATTCCACAAGGCCATACGCGGTGGGGCAGTTTGGCTTCCCACAGTGGGATTGGACGCAGGATGGCGAATTTGTGCATGGCAAGGGCACAAGTTATAGGTACATATGGGCATGAGCTATATTTACTAGAGATAACAATAGCTGGTGAATTTAGTTTTTTTAGCTTAAATGTTACGTTGTAACTGAAATTTTCATCTAATTATAACATTACTTTAACTTTTGTTTTTTTAGTGAATATCTTTCTATCTATCTATCTATATATATATACATACATATATATATATATACACATACACATATATATATATATTTATTTTTTTACACAGTGGCACTTGCAACTGTGTAGTAATAGTTAGGACCGGTTTCCATAGGAAATAGATTTTATGGTTTCCTAATAACTTTGGCTCCACTTCTTCGGAGTGGTTCTTCAAGTGGGGCCCAGGAACCTGGTGGGGAGGTCCCAAAATGTTTTTACCCCATGCACTCTCCCAGAGGAAAATTGAACAGAGCTATAGCAAATATCCCTGAAAGGAATGACACTAAATATGGCAGAAAGATAGAGCTTTACCCTGAAAGTGTGCTTTTTATGATTTGGTGTAAATCCGTTCAGTAGCTTTTGAGAAATGAAGTTTCAAAATGTATGTATATATAGTGACGTGGTACCACCACAGTACTACCACAGATTGCCACAGTGCAGCAAGGTCAAAACACGTGATCTGATTCACTGACAGCAACATGAGGAGAAAGTTGTGGCCACCATTTTAAGACTTGGGGACTCAGTCATACAAAACAATGAATGGGGGGCAGCATAGGGGTTCCCTGACCCCCTGAACCAAGTGGGATTTTTTAGGACTCGTGGACTTAATCCTCTGTCCTGAAAAAATAAGTAGGAAAATATATAGGGGATACCCTATAACTCGCACCCTCACCATGAACTGCTAATTACCTCACATATTACAACACTCACGACATGTATAGTGACTGCATTGATAACAGCATTGCAAAATCTGAAAAGACATAATTGGTGACAACACTGTGCCTGGCAGGTCATGAGCTATAGTTACTTTAGAGCACAAGTTATAGTTACTTGAGGGAACTATAACTGATGAATTTCAATGGTGTTGTTAATTTAAAATGGCATGTTAAAACTGACATTTTCACCTTACTATAACTTCCTTTTAACCTTTGGGGTTTTCAATGTATTTCCAAATTTGTTTTAAAGTAAAGGAAAATATTATTTAAATTCCTAACAATAGCATCAGTTTAACCTTATCTAGCCCGTAATAAGCAGTGACTGTATTGCCTTTCAGCCAGCCCTCCAGTGCTTTTATTGAGACATCTAAAAAGTCAACTCAAGATTGTTGTGTGTCTTTGTGTGTGTCCCAGAACTTCTTTGGGTACCCTTCAGGTATGAGACCAAACTTCTGCACATGGGCATTTTTCATGTAATTGTAGTAGTCATCTATCCCCTCTTCTAGAGTCTGGAATGTATTCCTCCCCAGTGTTGATACTGACTCCCACAGTAAGGCTCCCAAATGCCATTGACCTAACCTGCACATTCTCAAAGCTCTTTCAAAGGAGGCAAACCATTTGTCAATGTTGCCTCCCACTAAACTACACTATGCCCTTGGGCAAGCAAAGGGTGTTTGGCCTGCCGGTAACACCTCACCATTCTTGCCACCATGTTCCTCAGACATCAAGAGTTCTAAGCTTATCTTTTTCTCCTCCAATGCCAGTCTCTTTTCCTCCAGTGCTATGGCTGCCAGTTTGGCCTGCAGCGCCCTTACAGATTGCTTGTCTCTGAGCTCCAACTGATGGCTGGCCAGTTCAGAAGGGCTTATGCTGGCCAGACCTGCTTCACTCCCAGCCCTGTATGGTACACCAGAGAATCCATTTTGGGGCAAGTGGTTTACTGTTCCTTCATCCTCTAGGGCTTCATCCTAACAGCAGATCTCTGCTTGGGAGACTTCTTCCCAGGCATCAAGGTCCCTTTCTTATTCCTTTATCAACAAAAAAGGAAGGGGGGACCCAAGAGCCATTAATGGTCCAGTGTCCATGCTCCATATATAATGCATTTAAACAAAAGGAGGACACTGTTCCTGAGGCAGGGTGCAAAAAGTCACCCATGCGCCTTAAGAAAAGAGAAGGAAAGAAACAGATTCCTAGGAAAAAGAGGGCCCACCAGTGAAAGGGAAAGAACAAGTCTTATCAACTGTTGCCCTCACACACATCTTTTTTATATCGCCGGAAAAACTAATCAGTTTTAACCTATTATGCACGCACTCCTTGTACTCCTGTTATACTCCCACATAGGACCCACGTCTCCCCTGCCCCCACACACCCGCATGCACCATCCGGCGATATAAAAAGATCTCCGACAAAGTGACCCTTCGGGGACCCGTAGGGAATTGCAGCGCCCGGCCCTACGAGGAGCAAACGCCCGATGATGAAGCATGACACCCTTCGGGGTGTGTGAGGGCAACAGTTGATAAGACTTGTTCTTTCCCTTTCACTGGTGGGACCATTTTCCCCTCCGGTGCACTCATGTGCAGGGGAGCAGTTACTTATCTGTGCGCATGCGCACTGTAGGTCTTCATTAGCGCATGCGCGCTCCTCACCAGCATCACAGCGTGTCCCGGAAAGAGGGCACGCCCAGGCTCCATTGGGTTGTTGGACTATATCTAGCCCCCGCCCTGCCGCCACCATCCGACTAACGGCAGGCAGCTGGACGGGCGAGATACGTATGACCTGGCACTCTATAATACATGTGGGTAAGAAATACGGGTTTGTGAGGCAAAGTTTTCCTAACGCCTTCGGTGTCTTGTTAGACATTTGTGGAATCTCTCATTTGGCCATTGATCATTGAGGAGATTATTTTTACTTGTCTCGTATGTTCTAGTCTTTGTCTGTATGTATTGATATGCACACAGTTGTGGCACACTACGTGGCATTAAGCTAGTCTAATGCACACTTTCTGTTTGTTTCTTTCCTAGGTCCAGTCAGGAGCAGCTCATTGACCCGCCCTGATTGATATTGTGGGTACTTACTTTTTAATTCACGTGCACTTCACAACATTTTTATTATCTTGGTCCTGAGGAAGCGCCAATTACCTTTTCGGCAACATAGGCTCGAAACATGTAGACCTATTACTCCTGGGCATAATGTGCCCACTGGGACTATACCATATTTTTGGTTCTTACTCTGCCAAGGGATCTACTACATCTGATACCTCTTTTTTGAGAGTTCACTGGCAGTTTTAACCTATTATGCACGCACTCCTTGTACTCCTGTTATACTCCCACATAGGACCCACGTCTCCCCTGCCCCCACACACCCGCATGCACCATCCGGCGATATAAAAAAGATCTCCGACCAAGTGACCCTTTGGGGGACCCGTAGGGAATTGCAGCGCCGGCCCTACGAGGAGCAAACGCCCGATGATGAAGCATGACACCCTTCGGGGTGTGTGAGGGCAACAGTTGATAAGACTTGTTCTTTCCCTTTCACTGGTGGGCCCTCTTTTTCCTAGGAATCTGTTTCTTTCCTTCTCTTTTCTTAAGGCGCATGGGTGACTTTTTGCACCCTGCCTCAGGAACAGTGTCCTCCTTTTGTTTAAATGCATTATATATGGAGCATGGACACTGGACCATTAATGGCTCTTGGGTCCCCCCTTCCTTTTTTGTTGATAAAGTAGTAGCACGGCGGTTCAGCCGAGGGACCCTATTTCTTTTCTATCCCTGCCTTTTTCTTCAGTTTTCTTCTTCTTTTTCCTTTTCTTACATACGAGTCACATTTTTTACCCTGGTAATGGGTGACCACTAGGGACACACACTCAATGGCATAGTTTCCCCTCTACCCGTTTAGATTTCCATACTCAGGATGGGTCAGAGTGTTTTTACTTTACTGCATACTCTTTGGCTTATGGTTTTAATATACATGAGTCGACTCCATTGTTGAGCCTGCCCCCTTTTTACCTACTTTTTGGTACTCCCTTCTTTCTTAGTAAGGTTCAGGTAGTAGAGGGGCCCTATGCGTGATGACATAACACTTAACGTTGGTATGCCTGGTCTCTAAGTTGGTGCTTATTGACATACGCATACTCGGCGCATATTTTGCTTGCTTTAGTTGCTGTCATGACGACCATTTTCCCCTCCGGTGCACTCATGTGCAGGGGAGCAGTTACTTATCTGTGCGCATGCGCACTGTAGGTCTTCATTAGCGCATGCGCGCTCCTCACCAGCATCACAGCGTGTCCCGGAAAGAGGGCACGCCCAGGCTCCATTGGGTTGTTGGACTATATCTAGCCCCCGCCCTGCCGCCACCATGCGACTAACGGCAGGCAGCTGGACGGGCGAGATACGTATGACCTGGCACTCTATAATACATGTGGGTAAGAAATACGGGTTTGTGAGGCAAAGTTTTCCTAACGCCTTCGGTGTCTTGTTAGACATTTGTGGAATCTCTCATTTGGCCATTGATCATTGAGGAGATTATTTTTACTTGTCTCGTATGTTCTAGTCTTTGTTTGTATGTATTGATGTGCACACGGTTGTGGCACACTACGTGGCATTAAGCTAGTCTAATGCACACTTTCTGTTTGTTTCTTTCCTAGGTCCAGTCAGGAGCAGCTCATTGGCCCGCCCTGATTGATATTGTGGGTACTTACTTTTTAATTCACGTGCACTTCACAACATTTTTATTATCTTGGTCCTGAGGAAGCGCCAATGACCTTTTCGGCAACATAGGCGCGAAACATGTAGACCTATTACTCCTGGGCATAATGTGCCCACTGGGACTATACCATATTTTTGGTTCTTACTCTGCCAAGGGATCTACTACATCTGATACCTCTTTTTTGAGAGTTCACCTGGCAGTTTTAACCTATTATGCACGCACTCCTTGTACTCCTGTTATACTCCCACATAGGACCCACGTCTCCCCTGCCCCCACACACCCGCATGCACCATCCGGCGATATAAAAAAGATCTCCGACAAAGTGACCCTTCGGGGGACCCATAGGGAATTGCAGCGCCGGCCCTACGAGGAGCAAACGCCCGATGATGAAGCATGACACCCTTCGGGGTGTGTGAGGGCAACAGTTGATAAGACTTGTTCTTTCCCTTTCACTTTTTCCTAGGAATATGTTTCTTTCCTTCTCTTTTCTTAAGGCGCATGGGTGACTTTTTGCACCCTGCCTCAGGAACAGTGTCCTCCTTTTGTTTAAATCCCTTTCTTATTCCACCTTTCTAGCAATCTGGCCTAAATTCAATTGTCTTTCTCTGCTTTGGACCTTCATCTCCATCCCTGTGACAGTTGTCATGGTAGCCAGATCAAACTCCATGTTCCCTAAGGCTTTTAAAATGTGCAGAAATTGGAATACAAAATTGTTGCAAATTACGATCTTTTTCTTGTCATCCCCCCCAATGTTTGCCTTCCTTTGCTGAACCATTTTTAGTGGCCATAGAACTCTGCACGCTTTACCCCTGCTAGCCACTGTTTGTACTCTCCTTTGTAAACATGGTAAAATTGACATACTCCTAATTCACACACTTAATTTACTGAGAAGTCCCTTGTATGTGGTACTACCAGTACCCAGGGCATATAAATTAAATGATACTAGTAGGCTGCAGCACTCATTGTGCTTCCCTTAATGAGTTAGAGTTTACTCCTCGTGTCCCCAAACTGCAAGAATTGGGACTTAGAATTTCTTTTCTAAATTTATGCCTGGAGAACCCATGTAGAACAGGGTTACCATTGAAACTGCGGCCCTCAGCATTGAAACGCTGGTCAGCCTCAACTTGCCTGTTTGCCATACTGAAGGAGATTCAACATCCAGATAAGTTTCAAAGTCTGAACGTAGAAGGGCTTCATCAGGACTGACAAAGAGCAGCATCTGATTAATGTCGAGGCCTTCCTGGGCACGGATTTCAGACTGCCTGCTTGGAGCTTTCCCACCTTCGCCAACGTCCGCATTGAGACCCCACCCACAGCCCAGTAGCACTCCATCATCCAGTCGTGCTTCATATCGAGCCAGGAGCTTGCCCCGCCAATGATCCATTGATAACCACTTTTTATCCATAAAAATCAGAAGGTAAACTGTCCATGGGGATGAATCAGGCTCCCGTATCCAACCAGCAATCCATCACGTTTGGCATTAACGTTTGACTTTGACCGGGTGCTTTTTGGCACTACTTTTATTTCAAACTTTAAAAAATTGTATCTCTGGTTGTACGAATTGGATGTTTATCATTTTAGTGTCATTTTATTTATTAAAACATTTTCAATTTTTCTAAATTTCTGTGGTATTTTTGTCAATTTGTGTTTTTACTTTATAACTGCTTGAGTGCTGTATAAATACTTTACACTTTGCCTCTAGGTTCAGTGTGACTGCTTAGGTTTATTTAATAGCTTCAGTGGTTTACTCTGACAAGTATTGTGATTATTATTTGAGTGGGTTGTCCCATCCTTCAACTAATATTCCAAATTGTTACAAAAATATTTTGGAAACATGAAAAACTACACAATCAAAGTCCTGATGCCAATTAAAAATCAAAAATCAATTTCTGAACAGGTTTAATTTAGGGAATTGTAATTTACAACTTGATAGCTAATTAGTACTGCAAAAGGCAAGTTCTGTATCTCAACACTCAACACCAATGTGATAAAGTGGATTGTAAGCTGGGGTGGATGGTGGTCAGTAAATGTTTCAGTAATTTAAACCTGAGCTCAACCCCTGGTTGCTATGGCACTGTCTTAACCGAAGAACATGAGTAAAGCATCACAATAAAAATACTACTACAATTCATAAAAATAGAGAATAATTTAATGAACAAAAGCATGATAAAATAGGGAAACTCCAATAACGGGAACTGAGGATATGGATTTTTAGAAATTTAAATGAAAATAGCGCCAAAAAGCATTAAGCACCAACTGGTTCAATCCGGTCAGAGGTTTTACCTACTCACATAGTCTCTGAATTGGAAGTCAAAAATCCTCAGCAGGGTAAGGTAGCAGGTTGTGGCCCAGAAGAGCTCCATGAGACTGGATAGCCATCAGCTGAGGTCCTGATGAAGCCATTGACTTTTGACAGGAAAGTACAGAGTGGAAGTAATTCAAAATTCACACCCAAATAAGGTGTCTCAACAGCCAGATACATTTGATGCCTTCCTGCGTTAGGATTTCTACATTTGGACTAAGTCACTTTTTATACCTTGGATTCCTCCAGCTAGGGAAGGCTGCAATCTATAGCCAAAGAAGGCTTCACAGGCTGGATAGGCTCTCTGCGTCATCTTGCTGAAACAGATTTGCTGCTGCAGAAAAGCTCTGAGCTGGAGCAACCTGAGTCTTTGGACCAGCAGAAGTGCACCTTCGTCGGCTTGGAAGGTTTGTCCTAGTGCTCCAGAGGCCTTTAAAGCCAAAACGTTTCTATGTCTTAGGTTTTTTAGAATGTAAAGAGGAGTAAACTTTGGTATACCCAAGGTTTTCAGGACATCAGGAACAATATTTGAGGGTCAAAACTCACTCCAGCAAAAGCCACCAGCATGTCCAGGGCAGGTTCAGTTGGAACTGGTCAGCTGGGCTCTTCAGGAAAAGGGCTTCTAGCAGCTTGTTGTGTCCCTACAGCTTCACAGGAGGTCATCCAACTGAACCTTAGAGTCCATTTGTGTGCCTTGGGTGCAAGTCGTATCAGGTCTAGCATTTCAGGTCTCCTCATGTGTCTCAGTATCGGGTGCAGTCCTCCTTCTGTCTTCCATAGGTCAAGTTGTATTCTAAAGAGGGTGCCCAGGGGTGTTATATTTACGTCTGGCACTATCCTTTTGGGTGCAGGTGACTCCAGGTCCCTCCCTACCCAATAGTGAAAACATTCCCAGGGGTAAGCCTGCCCACTTTTGCAACAGGTCCTGTGTGCCCTACTATAAACAGTCCCACAGTGTCCATCTCTCCCTAAAGCTAACATTGCAGAGCCTTTCTTCCCTAGTGTAGAGCTCCTGTACACACTCTGGAGCTGTGGCCAGGGAAATGAGCAATGAGTAGCCCCTCTTCTGTGATCACTTCAAACCAGTTCTGGGAGCAGCACCTTTCCCACTGGGCCTGGGGCCTGTCTGACTAGGTGGACAAAAGAGGGGCTTGCCCAGATGTCAGCTAACATTTTCTTGTGACAGGGTAGTTAATTAAGTTCCTGAGCACAGCCCAGACAGTCCTCCTGCCAGAGAACAGAAGACTTCCCCAAGTCCTTTGTCTCAGCCCCTTGGAAAAAAGTCACTCCTCATCAAGGGGGCTATTCAGCTCATGGGCGACATTTGGAGGTGCATGCAAATGGACCTCTAGAGGTTTTAGACAGAGGAATGTGACTTCCTAAAAGTCCCCTTTTTAAAATATGCATTACAAATCAGACTTTACCAGTGAATCTACCATTTAATAAGTATTTTAAAAAGTCCAGAATGAGCTTTGTATCTGTTTTCCAGGCAAAGATAACGTTATTACATGTTATATTGTATCCCGGTGCTTTCCAATGGAACCATTATTCCTGCTACAGTGAAAGTAGTTTTTGGGCCTTGCAATTCAAGGACATGTTTAACATTAAACTCTTACATATCATATTTTTCAATACCATCCACCCTACTTTATGGGCATTAAAGCTTACTTAGACTTGATTTATTTATAGTTAAAATTAGGGTTTAGGCCTTTCAAAAGAGGCTATTTTAACAGGTCGAATTTGCAGTTTTAAAACTGCACAGACAGGCTACTGTGGTAGGCCTGCAGTCATCTTTGGCCTGTCACTGTAGTGAGTGGCACAAAGGATGCTGCAGTCCAATAGTGACATTTAACTTACAGACTTGCGTACACTTGGGACCACACACCATAAATGTACAGGTAAATTCTGGATATAATAAGTATGCCAATTAGGAGTATTGCCAATGTCTGCATGTTTTAGGGGTCAGAGCACATGCACTGGGGGCCTGATTAGCAGAGTTCCAGTGCACAGAGTCAGAAAATAGCAACATCAGTCCAAAAAATGGGAGTGATCATGCCAAAAGAGGCATTTTCCTACACCATGGTATTCAATAATATAACTTAACAGGTTGACCAGACTATGTTTATCCCGTTCTTTGGGTCTTTCCCATAGTCAATGACTGGAGTAGACAGCACTATGTCAGATGGACCAAGGACATTCTGACTTCAATATGATTCTTACAACCTTATCCAAATATTGGCAAGTTCTTGCTTAAATGTATTCTTCCACATGAGAAATAGTGGACCAATCTGTTGTCGATTGGTGGAACAATGAAGAAGAATGAACTAAAGGTTCTCCAGGTAAATCATATATTTTAGTGTGTGTAACTGAGAATCTTTATTTTCCTTAGGAAAAACTGAGTCTCCAGAGTTTATTCATATTAGGTCCAAACTAATTAAGATCATAGTCATCCTGTTTTCTAGAATCCATATCTAGAGAATAGAGAATACGTAACCACATTTGAATCATCATCAGATGGCTCATTCAAATAATATGAAGGAGATCTTTTTCTGATATTAGAATCTACCTCTTTTCCAGAGTGCTATTTAGATGGTGGTCAGCCAAAAGCAGTTGGAGAATAGACTATTCTCAGTCATGATTTTGATTCTGTCAGAGTTCTTATCAGCAGAGATACATGTTACCTCCAAAGTCTCATTGTTCCCCTTGAAAGGTCATTTTTAAATCTGTTTTACAATACCACTTAGGTGTCTGGACCTTTTTCAAAGTTTGTATTGACCAAATGTACCTAGTACCAGCAGCAGGCTGGATCTGGGCCAGAATAATGTCCTTTACATTTTGCTGTATATGTAGTGGAAGTGTCCCTATTGACTGATGATTTAGCAGAATTATTTATAAATTTCCATGCATCCACTCTTGCATTTTTATGCAAACCCAGATATACAAAAACTGTAAACCTGGGTTAATGCAGAAGATGGTATACCTACACACAGAGGCATAATGAGGGGAAATATATTTATGTCTCCTTGTTACTTCCTCTTTACATGTGTACTGCATTCTGCAGCATACGTAGAAAGAGGGGTATGCCTCTAAGGATTATTTTGGTGCAGGAAAATGTCTCTTCCTGCACAAAGACAACCCTGCCCAGAATACAGACACCCTTTCACTATGTTGCACTAGTGCCTTCATTGGCGCCAGGCAGCAGACAGTGTACCAGCGCAAGGAGAGAGAAGAAATGCTCCATATCTTTGTGAGTATGGAGCATTTCTGCTCCCACCCTGTCACGCAACGCAGTGCAGCAAGTTGTCTTGCTGAACCATGTTTTTTTTTTTAAAACAAAGTTTATTTAGCTTTTCTTACATCTCTTCTTACTTTTCAGCTTATACAATGAAGCCAATCAAGGTAACAGACTTACAGTTCATGCAGGAAGTTGATATCTTAGTCAATTATATTTTCTCACAATGCGGAATATTGAATTCACTCTATAGGCCTGCATCCTCATGTCTTCTGAGATATCTATTATAGACGTTCTGTGTATGTCTCTAGTACAACCATCAACTTAGCTAGCTCCTTCTTTCTGAGGCATATCTTCTTACTCTTATAAACACGATGAACTACCCAACTCCCTCTCCTCTCCCTCCCCTTAGGCGTGCCTTGCCATTGTAGGTTTCTATTAATTTTGTCCCTATCTAGGTTCGCGCCGTGTGTAGTTTAGACATTTGTCTCCTGTTGGGCATGGTGAGCAAGTAGATTCTTGATCACACTTGGTCTCCCTCTTCAGTGGGCTCGGCCCGTGCTCCTCCGTCCTCTTCATTAGGTGGATGCTTTAGTTATGTCACTAATGCTTCCCAAGCTCTGGCTGTTTCTAGGGAACCCCTGCCTTGTCTGACCTTGCCGAATCCTACTTCTCCCTCGTACATCGCCCATCTTGTAAACCCCTTTTTCCATCGCACCACCCCAGGTCTCCCCTGGGATTTCCAGTTTCTAGTGATCTCCCTTTTGGCCATCAGGACTTGCCGAACCATGTTGCGTGAAATAACAGTAAATGTGCCCCACCATGTGCATTTTTAGGTCTCGCCTGAGCCAGCGCGCATGCGCTGCTCTGGCGAGACTTTTAGTAAGCGGGTTTTGGAAGTGCAAACAGTGGCTTTTGCTGCGGACTAGCCTGCGTTCACGTGAGCGTGCACGCGCGATCAGGCGCCATATGGCTTCCCTCGCCATCTGGACGCTCGCGTGAACGCAAGCTGGTCGCCAGAAAAAGCCACTGTTTGCACTTCCAAAACCCGCGATTACTTTCACTTTCACGGCTGCGCGGCCGTGTCAGTTTCACGGCCGCGCGGCCAATGCTTGTTATTTTATTTTGGGAAATTGTTGGCTTGTCTGAATTGGAAGTGCTCGCCAGGCACCCGCCTGGCTGGCTTGCTCACATGCCATCCAGGCCCCAGGAAATGAGGCATCGTGCCTCACCGCTGTGCACCCTTCGCTGGGATTGTGTTCTTCCATTTCCCAGGGCTAATGATGATCACCCCCTCCCCCCCACACACGTGGAGGGCTACAAAGGAAATCTCAGGCCAGGATTCCTGCTGTAGCCAGACACCGAGTTCCTGCCTTGAGTACTCCTTACCGTAAATGCAACTTACCCCTTCCTCCCTCCCGCCGGCCACCCTGACTGGATCGACGGTCAATTTCAGGGTAATTTACAGACGCTTTTAGTCATAACTGCTCTTAGCCCTGCGTTTCCTCCGGACCCGGAAGCCCCTCTCCCCACTACCACAGAATATATTTCGGTGCTTTCAGTGTAGAGTTGTGGTCTATACACTATTCTCATGCCCTTGCCTTTTTTGTGGGTTTGGGGAAGCCTAGAATTTACATTATTTGACTGTGGAACCAGTGTTCGGGCACTCTTACTTAACCGAACAGTGTGATCCTGAGCAATGCAAGTCACTGAGCTTCAAATAGTTTGCCAAAATGGTGAAGTCTTAGAAAAGAACTAATCAATGGTATTCACTACTATAAAAACTAACATCCAGTATGCTGAAAAGGCAGCTTTTCCGAGGACCCGTGGAATTGCTGTTTTGTATGTTTGCGCAGTTGCTTACAATTTCTAGAGTTGTATATGTTAGAAATATCCTGACCCCTCTCCAGTTGGAACCGAACTGTGGCTTTAACAAACACGAGTTTATAAATCAGCAGTGCTTTACTGTTTGAGCTTGGGCAGAAGAGAAATATTTGCATCGAGTGAATGGACTTCAGGGAGGCCTCGTTGTTACTGTATGTAATTCTTGTAATGTTCGTGCCTTGCACAGTGGTGTCTGTTCTTCCAAGTTTGGGGAGGGCTTTCAGACTGTGGAATTATTAGACTGTGGCCCCCATATCGTCTTTCTCGGTGGTCTGCTTGGGTGACCAGGGGCCCATCACTTCACAACTTTGTATCTTGAGCCACAGCTATTGTTCGAGCTTTGAAATGGACTCCAGTATTAATCGTATTATGGGATGTTCCTATTTACATTGTACAGCTAACCATGGAATCCCGTAGTGTGTGCAGAAGCAGTCGTGTGGGTCCTTGCCCATCAAGGGCTTGTTACAGTGAATGTACACTGTCTGGCACGGGTAGCTGTCGAGCACTTGAGCTGTACCTCACTGAAGAGGCCTGTGACGCTGGAATATTCCAGGGGTGGTTTGTGTTCCTGTTCGGAGAGGGCGCGGCCCAACGTTTTGTGTTGGACTGGGCTATATGGGGCAAGCAAAGACTTCTGCCCATGTTGTTGGTCTGTCAGTACTGTCACAGGCGGGCGCTAAAATGACGGAATAGATTTCTTAATTCCCGTAAGCATACATTTTTTATGTCTATCTTCTGTGGAGAAGGTGTTTGGTGGCTTGAAATAGAGCTGACAATCCTGATAAACGTTGTACTGACGTTTGCCTTTTCTAACCGCAGCTTATTTCCAGTAATACCTGCTCCAGGCGGGTGGCACACTAAAGGGGGCTGGGGGATGGGTCTGGTTTCCAGGTTCCACGCCTCTCTCTTTTGCTTCAGGGCTCCATGTGCAAGCTGTGCCTTAAACGGAGCCCAGAAGGCCCCCTCCGACCCCCACCTCGCACCCTCCTTCCTTCTCCCCAGGCGGCGATGAGTCAGGGGTCTGTCACCAGCCTCCCATCTGAGTCACTCTGGTGCTTCCTTGTCACACACAAGCGGGCATGTGTGATCCTCGGCCAGATAAACTCTGGCAGTTAGTACTCTGTGCACCACATCGTGTGTGCACAACGCAGCACAGCAAGTCTCTCGCGGTGAGTACATGTGCACTGCTGGGTTCCGTCCGGTGCTTAATCTGAGCCGGTGGTTTACGGTGCTCTGCACCGGCACTTAATTGTCAGCACCGGCGCTTGTGGCACAGCACAGTCAATCTAATTTAGTTAATTATTAATTCAATATACATTAGAAATGACTATTACCTGCCGCCCAAGCCATTCTTATAGCTTTGGGGGCCTGAAATAGTCCGCCTTGTCACACTTGTGTGATGGTTAGTAGCAGGGCTTTAAGTGGGCCGGGTCTGAGCACCGGCAGTTTTTTTTTGGGGCCCTCGAAACGGGTCTCTATTGGGCTCTATCTTCGCGGCTGGCAAAGGTAGTCCTTTCTTTCTTTTTTTTTTTTCTGGACTGCAGTGAGAGCTCAGTTTCCTCACTGAGTAGTGGAGGTCACGGCATGACGTCCACGGCACGACGGCATGACGTCATGCCAGGTGAGCGTTGTTGGAGGAAGGGAAATCCTTTAAGAGAGCCATTTTCTCTCAGGATTTCCCTTCTCTTTTTCCAGCAGCAGGAGCAACGTCGTCGTGGTGCCAGCGTGGGATGATGAAAAACTGAAGAGGCAGACGACCACAGGCAGCCTGCTCCAGCACGAGCTACACGACATACACTTAATGAATTGGACGCCGTGTTTTGAATTGGAGGGGTCAGGGTAAATTGGTTTCAGCATTTCTCACCTGTGGAGCCGCATCTTGATAGGTAAGTGCATTGGGTTATCCCCACAGTTTGATTACAGTCGTTTTTTAGGTTGAGCTTGTATAACGTGTAGATTCCAGTTACAGATGTAAGTTTTTTTATGCGTGCGTTGTGATTGACAGCCAAGTGCCTCCTGACAAGGGACTGTCTACGCTGCAACGAATTGTTTGTTACTTTTAGTTCTGTGATGCTTATCTTTGACTCTGTGATGTGTATTATCCAAAGGGTACTTCTTACCTTCCTGCGTCAATGCCTTTGGGTCGAGTCCGCACCATATAAAATTGCAAAAATAAACTAATGCAGATAAAATAAATAGCTGAAACGTAATTCCTGGGTGAGATACTACTGTATGGCGGCTTTTCCATATTGATGGTGTTTGCATTTGTTAGATGCTGTTTGTGCGATTCACAACAAAAAAACTTAAACCTAAAAACAAACAAGCATTGGCATAGCCAATAGGTCTCGCCTTTGGGACCTTATAAGTGTTTAGCCATAGCTATTGGCACATGTGGAGGATGGTTGCACTTGAGGCAAAAGCGCACGTAAAGCATCAGGCACGGGAAGCTGGGTACTTGTGGAGCAATGGTACACGTAAGCTCACGTAAGACAAGCTTCAGTAGATCTTATTGACAGACACTCCTGTGCAGACAGAAAGGGTGTTATGCAGCTGCAGCAAGGAGTTCCAGAACCAGTGTGTTTTCATAAGATAATTGTAGGACAGAAAAGAGGTGTGTTCCTGAACTACCTTCATGCATTCTGGGAGTTGTAGTCTTGATTACGTTACTGGCATTTGAATAGCGCTTAGAAACATTGGACTATCACCCATAACGCTCTTATTCTGGGCACGCTTTAGTAAGACACTCTTAAGGCCATTCGTTGTGGGCGTTGCTTGCTCATCTTTTGCGGTCTGTGGTTAGTCAACAGGCTTAGTATTGAAGCGCCACAAGCATGTGCTGGGCGTCAGGCGGTGCTGTGGGGCGGGGCCGCGCCCCTCCCTTGGTGAATGAGTGATTTACTCGCGCAGTGTAATCTCCAGTGCCTTAGATAATGTCATCGACTTTCACTTAAAATAGACACCCTCAGTGAGAGACGGCCAGAATCCACGTGCGTCAAGAGGGTATGCCAGCTGACTTCACAGACACAGGGTGTGGAGGGGTGAGGGGGGGTGGAGTAAGGGCAGGGAGGGAGGGCCGGATGTGGGAGAGCGAGAGCAGTGCGAAGAGAGAGAGACTGGGGAAAAGGCTAGTGAGAGGGTGGTACCCTGAGACCGGATAAAGAGGCCACAGAATGGAGGGGTAGGGGGTACTTAGAGGGAGAGAGCAGAGAAAAACAAGCGCGGCCGCCGTGTAGGTTTGCATGAAAGTACAACGTGTTTGGTCTTAGGTTGTGTAGCGCTTAGTATTGAAGCGCCACGAGCCTGTGCCAATAATTAGCAGCAAAATTAGCTCACTGAGCCACCCAGCAATCTTTAAAAGGGGACTGCCCTGCATGCAGTAGTCACCCACAGATAGCACAAGGCTAACAGGTCTCTACCTCACTGCAAAGGCGATCACTGTGCAGAAACACTGTGCACAAAAGTGGTCCCAGGCCCTAACAATTACAGGAGCAGCAGAGTCGCTTCCACAGGTCACATAATTTTTACAAACTTTCACATGTATTGATCAGACCGAAACAGAGTTGACAGCACTCACCCCAGGAAATTCACTTACAAGAGACATCTTCTCCCTTCACTGAAGCGTTGACAATAAGCATTTAATGGAGGCAGCTCCTCGGGCATCTCCAGACAGAGCAGGGAAGCTTGAAGCAGACACTGAGGGCAGGCTCCCCTTCAAAGACCTCTGCCCACGCCGCCACATTACACACATCCTTTTCTCTTTTCTTTAAAACATGCATACGTTCAGCTCATAGAACCCGCGCCCAGGAACTGGAAGCCTCTCCGTTTGTGATCACTGGTACTTAAGAAAATGTTAAATACAGTTAATGCAATATTGATCTCCTTTGGTGATACAAAATGCAATATTTGCAGGCAGCTATCGAGCTGTTGTACGCAGAGAGCCGGCGCAAACAGCCGCAGCCCGTTAGTGGGGGAGGACGAGCCCAGAATGTACTGTTTTTGTGTGGATTTTGACATGGAGGCTTGCGCAGAAACGGTGTTCTGTCAGCAGTCCAGTGCCGGGCGGCAGATGGCCACGCGAACCGATCCAGGCTTGGTTATGAGAGAACCACAGCACTACTATTGATTTATGGGGACCCCTGCTTGCCCAGGGAGGGGGAACAGTTGACAGAGACAGGCACCCGCCACTACTGTCCTTGTGAATGTAACTGGTGCTCATGTTAAGCGCTCCGATACCCTCGGGTCGAGTTCGCGCTATGTAAAACTGCAGCAAAAAAACGCTACCACAGTCTTGTGAATCGCATCTCGCGTGACAACTGTCAGAATACATACTTTTTGCCCTGCTTGCATCTCGTTGCCACTCAGACCTCCTGCTTTAGCACTTGGTATGGTTGAGTCACTACGTTAGGTGCTGTTCAGCTAAAGCTAGTCTACACGCGTGTGAATAAATTACACAATGCACCCTACTTTCGTTGCACGATTCTAGGAGTGGCAAGCTACAAGGGCAGCTTTACGTCAGACAGGGAAGATTTACATTTCCCTGCATCCCCCTACAAATTCCCTAATATGGGTAGTAGGGGTGCATAATTTGGGAGATAAACTAAAAAATACAGTGTGAACAGGTCCTTCCTGTCTGTCACAAAGCTCCTCGACTTCGCCTTTTCTCGTTGTTGTGTTAGAAACAAGGATTTATGCAAACTGAATTAATACTCTACAGAAGTGTAAAAGTCCAGACAATTACCATTCCCTGCCCTCCTTCCCCCATGCTGCTAACTACACACTTGTGGGCAGTGGTCGAAGTGGGGAAAAAAAGTAGGGGAACTGTGGGCCGTGACTCAGGGGCGGGAATAAGCAGAGGATTGGATTAGTGGGCGGAGTCGGAGGTGTGGCTAGAAATAGCAAAACATACCAATGTTTAGTACATTTGGCATTTCACTGACCAGTTACAGCTTATAACGTTATTTAATTCAAACAATCGATAAACATGTTTATTTGAGGTTTAATATATAAGTTGTTTATATTTAATTCATTTACAATGTGGGACATGTTTCCAATCACAGAATATTCCAAATAAGCTTATAAGTGGAATCATAAGCCATTTGTCTCCGACATGACTTGGAGCTTTGCATTGTGCATGTACCACATTGCAAGGTGCAAGCATGACGCAAGGCCCTTGAAAACATGCTCCTTTGTCTGGTGTGCATGCAAATCCTGCATTGCAAATCCCTGGTGAGTTGCATTAGTACTACTGGTAGAAGGCCAATGGAGGCATCCAATGGGTGAGGTGGACTGGCCTCAAGGGTGCTGTGACCTCAGTGACAGTCACTGCTGCTGTAGGGTGTGCTGCTTTGTAGGCCTGCCCGCAAGACTGGAGGTGAACTTCAGTATGGATTGTGGTGGACAGGGCTTCAAGGTTAACCAACACTGGCCACCGGTAGGGTTCACCTGCTGGTGCTAAGAGACCAGGGCTTCTAAGGTCTATCTTGGGAATGTGCTCCCTCAGGAGTGGTCTGAAGGACTAGGCATGAAGGCTGAACCAGGTTCCCCAGTTCCAAATTCGGTAGTTCTGGCCATAGTGCCACATCCTATCCCCACCGAACACCCTTCTGCCCCACTGACTGAAACTCGCACTGTCTTCACCTACAACCCAATTCTGCCCCATTATAAAAACACTTGGATGTGACTCATTTCAAATTATGCACTGCCTGAAAAAAAGTAACAACATTCTGGAAAAAGCAAACACTCATAGGGAATGCAGAATTATGTAAAGCATGCAAAATATAAGCAGGAACGACATGTTACCTTAACGCTTTTACTCTCATTGTTCAGAAATCAATGAGTATTTTTTTGTCTCAAACATTGAGGACATGAATATAGGGCTCCTCCTGTACATATGTGTTAAGCAGGGCAGGACAAAGGAACTCTTCAAGAGAATCTGTTCGGACTCAAGGAAACCCACAAGGGCTCCTTCATATTCATGTCAGCCAACTAGTTGCTCAAACATAGTATAGCACATATGTATTCAAGTGTCCTGCAAAGAAGAATGAGTGTGAGTAAGTAAATGTGGGTGCGAATGATTGAGTCCCTGAATGTAACTGAGCATGAGCATGAGTGAAAGAGTGTATGTGGATGAAAGTGAGAGAAAGTGAGTGAGAATGAGTCACGTAGAGTAAGTGAAACTGTAAGTTAGAATGAGGTAATCAGAGTAGGAAAAAGTGAGACTGAGTGAGAGTGAGAATGTGATACCGAATGTTGAAGAGTGAGTGCAAGATAGACTAGCATTGGCATAGCCAATAGGTCTCGCTTTGGGACCTTATAAGTATTTAGTTATGCAGCACAATATCCTTGGTGCAACATCAACTGTTGCATGGCTAAACACTTATAAGGTCCCAAAGGCTAGACCTATTGGCTATGCCAATGCTTGTTATATCATATGCTTGTGACTCTTTGCAAATATGGTGCTGCACAATGTTGTACTATTCATGCAAAACATCATTATTAGGGAAGGCTTGTGCTTTAGGGTGCCATTGTGATGGAGGACTAAATTAAGCACAATAAACAATGTGTGTACTTTAGGACCAATACATCCAAGCTGCATTTTGTGTGGAAAAGATCCAGAAATTCTGAAAAAGCTGCCAATAAAAAAGTCGTGAGAGGTGCAGGTGTAATACCTGCAGGCTGCAGGCTTCAAAACAATTGAGATAGCTCCAGTGGTTGAGTGTCTGCTGCAGTGATCACTGAGTAACCTACAGGTCACAGAATGTAACACCAGTGAAGTAGCTTGGATGTTTATTGCACATGCTGCAGAGGGAGAAAGGTTGCTTGAGTGTGTGGCTTTGGGGTTATTATTATTTTTGTATGCTGTCCACAAGATTTCGCTGCTCTGGGAATTTTACTTCAAGGTGTTATCGGTCTCCGGGAAAACAATGCACGCATTGATTTGACAGAAGGTGATGAAGCATCATTTCTAAATTCAACCAGTCCTAAATGTAGTCCTGTGTCAGAAGTGCCATGTACTCAGACAGCGTGACTGACACAATCTGATAGAACAGGCAGCCCTGTAGCACAGCACATCACAATACAAAAATACATTAGGGACCAATACAGTCACTGTGTGTGCTAGATGCCATTCAACTAGATTAATTAATAATAATGAACAGTTCCAAAGAGGAATGTATATTTCCTAGTTTTTCATATGGTCACAGTATGATATAATAATCAAGAAATAAACAAAATAGTCTGTGACAGTTTTCCATGTAATCAAACTTCTTTGACTTTCCATACGCCTTATCACAACACAAAGGAACCTCCAGGTAAATTACAAGGTGAAAATTACTGTTGCCCATTAACTAATATCATTTATACCACATAATATGACATTAGCATGACTTGGTAACTATGGGCCATATGTATCAAGCCTTTTTCCGTTTGCAAACGGGCAGATTCTCAGAATCGCCCGTTTGCGAATTGAAAAGCCTTTTGGGATGTATCATCCCAAAGGCCATCGCAAAATAGAGAATTGCAAAATTTGCGATTCTCTATTTTGCGAATGCAATTAAGGAATTGCAAATTGCGATTCCTTAAATGCAATTCTGGAAGCACAGAAATTTGCTATTTGGCCTTAGGAATTGCAAATTACCACCAACTTCAAGTTGGTGGTAATTTGCGATTTTCTTTAAAAAGCACTTTTAGATTTTTTTAAAGTGCCATATGTCGCACATACATGCCCTTAGGGCATGTATGTGCGCAAAATGTGCACACATGCATATTTCAGGGGTGCAACAGGGTGTCCTTTTGGCACCCTTGCAACCTTGAAATTGCATTCTCAATTTGCGATTCTCTAATTGGTAATCGCAAATGGAGAATGTCTTCCCATTCATTCCTATGGGCCTTCTAGCCCATAGGAATGAATGGGAAGGTATTCCTTATTTGCGAATCTCAATTTGCGATTCGCAAATAAGGAATATGTAGGATTCGCAACATTTTTAGCAAATCCTACATACATTGCATTTTGCGATTCTCTAATTGCGATTCGCTATAAATCGCAATTTGAGAATCGCAAAACTCTTTTTTGATACATATGGCCCTATGTCCAAAAGCCAGATGCCTTCCAAGTTTCAGAGATTTCTAAGGTAGACTGGAAACTGAGGAAATCATTCAGAGTTTGCTGGAAAGGATGGGAAACAATCATTACAACACAGTTTTAACCATGCAATACCTTTACCACGCAATACATATACCTCGCAGTCATTAACATGCATAAGTCTTAACCATGCATGTCACTACCATGCATAAGTCTTTACCACGCATGTCACTACCACACATGCCATTACCACGCATTATAGGTATATAGCTAAGTATATGATATATTTATTTATTTTTAGAATGGAATTATTTTTATACCTCAGTATCAATGGTAAAACTTTATCATATATGATTTTAAGTACCAGCAATATTTAATTAAAATATTGCGTTGTAAAGGTTTTTGAGGTAAAGGAATGCAAGGTAAAGGTACCCATAATGTACCTCTCTGTACGTTCTTGGTAATGACATGCGTAGTAAAGACGTGCGCAGTACTGGTAGTTGCGTTAAAGAAACCGCCCTATAAAGGCATGCGTGGTAAAGGCATACGTTGTTCCGTCATACATCTGGAAAGGCTCACTAGCGTAAATTTTTGGTGCTACTACGCCACCAAACTTGTTATTCCCCTACTCGGTTAAGGCCCCAATTGTAGGTAAATGTGGATTTATGCCCGGGAATATCATGTGACTGGGAATAGCATCTCTATACGGTAACCCTGCACATCTGGCTACTACAAGTTAACAGGAGGAGGCTCAAGTCAGAGTTAATTTCTTCTGGAGTTTTTTAAATTTAGACCTCTGCTGCTCTGAAACAATTCTCCTCAGTAGCTGTCCACTGCCATATGGAACTTATCACCTAAGATAAGAATATATTACAGCTTTTAGTAAACACATAAAAACTTACTTATTTAGGGCCATATGTATCAACCCTTTTCCCGTTCGCAAACGGGCCGATTCTCAGAATCTGCCCGTTTGCGAACGGGAAAAAGCCTTTTGGGATGTATCATCCCAAAAGGCCATCACAAAATAGGGAAACGCAAAATTTGCGATTCCCTATTTTGCGATTGCATATAAGGAATCGCAAATTGCGATTCCTTATATGCAATGTAGAAAACACCTAAGTTGTGCGAATTTGGCATATGAAATCGCAAATTACCACCAACTTATAGTTGGTGGTAATTTGCGAATTCTTTGTAAAAAGCACTTTTGCTTTTTCAAAGTGGCATGTGGCGCACATACATGCCCTTAGGGCATGTATGTGCGCCACATGTGCACCCATACTTATTTCAGGGGTGCAACAGGGTGTCCTTTTGACACCCTTGCACTCTGTAATTAGCATTCGCAATTTGCGAGTACCTAATGGGTACTCACAAATTGCGACATGTCTCCCATTCATTCCTATGGGCCTCTAGGCCCATAGGAATGAATGGGAGGTATTCCTTAATTGCGATTCACAATTTGCGATTCGCAATTAAGGAATATGTAGGATTCGCAAAAGTTTTTGCTAATCCTACATACATTGCGTTTTGCGATTCTCTAATAGCGATTCGCAAAAATCACTATTTGAGAATCGCAAATCCACATTTTGATACATATGGCCCTTAGTCAGTTGCTGTCCTGAACATAATCTGTATCCAAGCTATTTTCACAAGCCCATTTCAGACTGCTTTCATGTTTTTTTAATGATTAAGGGCTTTATTGGAGTTTGGTGGATAGGATAATCCATCATAAATGTGGCAGATATCTTGTCTGTTGTTTCATAAGTGTATTACAACCTATGGCACTTGTTATACAGTGGATGAGATATGCAATTCATTTGGATGGAGACTCTTATCCACTATACTCTAAATAAGACCCTAAGGACCTGATGAGAAGAATAGGTGATATGTATCGCACCTGGTAAATAACGATACCATGGGTTGCACTATTTATTGGGTGCAATAAATTGCACCTATTGTGAGTTTCCGGGGAGTGACATGTGGATTTTATTGTTTAACGCTCCAACATCCGCATGATAAAGTATTTACTGTATGGTTTTCCTATGTAAAATTTCAGCAGCTTTGACCTGCCAAAGATTTAACAAAGGTTGAGGTAATCGATAATTATTGGATGCATTAAATAACACTGAACTCATAATTCTGACCCATGCATAAACAGGAGCCAAGACTCAGGTCGAAATTAAACAACTGACTCGTAATCAGGTCCTATGTATCTTATATTGTTTCTGACTCAGTTGTCTCCTAATGTGTAAATACTATTCTATGTGATGCTCCCTAACACTCACGGATTCAGGTGCACTATGTAAATGTGTAAAATAAATATTAAAATGAATAAATCCTCACAGAATGAAGAATTACTGTGCAGACCCTTTTGTTATGGACAATGTTGCCCACAGTATTAAAAGCTGAGGGGTATTAATGCTCGCATTTACTGTAAGTGTAAGTGAGGAGTCTGTGTGGAGCTGGGTGTAGGTGGAGAATGGTGTGGAAGGTGGCAGAGGCAAAGGGTGGATATGTCCTGGTTCAGGAGGTTATTACAGAAGTGCCCTGTACCTTAGAAGGTGGTCACTCAGGGAATGTGCATCAAACATGGCACAGAGATCTCTGCCTGCCTGGTGGGGATGTCGAAATATGGTTGGGAGTACACAGCAGACCTGGCTGTCCACCAGACTCTAAATGAGCTCCTGGGTCTTCTGTGCTTTTTTAGGTATTTTGTTAGTTACTTTTTTATATTGTGTTGCAATGTTTTATTTAAATATTTTTTGGGGGCTGGATTGTTTTACTGCCTGTAAATGCAGAGATGGAGATCCTGAAGTGCCCATAGTGGCGTAGACTATTGGTGTATTTAAGCTGTGTGATAAATCAATCAATCAGGGAATTGTGAAGTGCGCTACTCACCCGTGAGGGTCTCAAGGCGCTAAGGTTAGGGGAGCAGCTCCGGTCAGTCGAAGAGCCAGGTCTTGAGGGTTTTCCTGAAGCTTTGGCAAGGGCGAGGTCGGCGGATCAGAGGTTTCTATTGGTACGTGGAAGGAGATTCTTTCATTGAGATATTGGGGTCCGGTGTTGTGGAGGCATTTTTAGGCGTGAGTGAGTCTCTTGAAAGTTACTCTCTTCTCGACGGGGAGCCAGTGGAGGTCTCACAGAAGTTGGGTGATGTGTTCGTGTTGAGGGATGCCAAGGACGAGTCTGGCTGCGGTGTTCTGTATGGTCTGGAGTTTGCGGAGTAGAGATTTGTTGATCCCGGCGTAGAGGGCATTTCCTTAGTTTAGTCTGCTGGTTATGAGTGCGTGGGTGACAGTCTTTCTTGATTCGGGGGGAATCCATTTGAAGGTCTTGCGAAGGATGCGGAGGGTGTTGAAACAGGTGGAGGCGACAGCGTTGATCTGACAGGTCATGGAGAGGGAGGAGTTGAGTATAATGTCGAGGTTCCGGGCATGGTCCGTGGGTTTCGGGGGCTGCTGAGGGCGGTGGGCCACCAGGTGTAGTCCCATGCAGAGGGGGAGGGTCTGAGGACGAGGACTTCCGTCTTCTCCAAGTTGAGATTTAGGCAGCTGCTGCTCATCCATTATGCTACATCCTTCATCCCTTCCTGGAAGCTGAGTCTGGTGGTGATGGGGTCCTTGGTGAGGGAGAGGATGAGCTGGGTGTCATCGGCATAGGATACTATGCTGAGTCTGTGCTGTCTGACGATGGCAGCGAGGGGGGCCATGTAGATGTTGTAGAGTGCAGGGCTGAGCGATGATCCTTGGGGTACTCTGCAGTTGATCTCTGTGGGTTCGGAGAGGAAGGGTGGGAGTCTGATTCTTTGGGTTCTGCCAGTGAGGAAGGAGTGGAGCCAGTCGAGGGCGGTTCCCTGTATGCCGGCGTCGTGGAGTCTGGTAGTGAGTGTGCAGTAGGGGACGGTGTCGACGGCTGCAGACAGGTCGAGTAGGATCAGGCCCGCGGTGTGGCCTTGGTCGAGGAGAGTGAGGATGTCGTCTGTAGCAGAGTGTAGAGCGGTCTCGGTGCTGTTGTTTCTGTGGAATCTGGATTGGGAGGGGTCACGGATGGAGTTCTCTTCAATGAATTTCGCTAGTTGGATGTTGACGGTCTTCTCAGTGACTTTGGCCGCGAAGGGGAGAAGCGAGATGGGTCGGTAGTTCTTGAGGTCTGCTGGATCTGCTGAGGGCTTCTTGAGTAGGGGCTTGACTTCTGCGCGTTTCCAGTCATCGGGGAATGTGCCGGTTTCGAAGGTGGCGTTGATGGAGCATCATAGCTCTGGTGCAAGGTGGCTCTGTGGTAGATGTGCAGAGGGCAGGGGTCCATGGGGGCTCCTGAGTGAATGCCTTTCATGGTCGATGCAGTGTCTTCGGTGGTGACTGGGGTCCAGGAGGAGATGGTGGGCTGGCTGGTGTTGCTGGGGGAGGGAGTGGTTTCGGAGTCAGGTGTCTGTTCATTGAAGTTGTCGTAGAGGGATTTGATTTTCAGATGGAAATAGGAGCCAAGTTTGTTGCAGAGGTCCTGGGAGGGAGTGATGTCCGTGGTTTCACTGGGGGGTTTGGTGAATTCCTGGATGATGCTGAAGAGTTCCTTTGAGTTGCTGGGGTTTGCAAGGAACTTGTTCTGGATGAAGGTCCTCTTGGTGGATCTAATGAGTTGGTGGTATTCTGTCATGGCGTTCTTGTGGTGCGGGCTTCCGAGGATTTGCTGTTTCTCCAATTCTTCTCGAGGCGTCTGCAGATGCGCCTGGATTCTTGGAGGTCGGCGGTGAACCAGGTGGCCTTCCTGGGGCGCTGTCTGTCAGAGTTGTGGAGTGGTGCGGAGGGGTGCGAGCTCATCTGCGCAGTTGGTGTTCCATCTGTGAAGTTTTTTGGCTGCAAGGTTGGTGTCGGTGGAGGTGGGAGGAGCATCGCGGTTGAGGGTGAAGTTGAGGTGCTCCTCGATGATCTTGCTGCAGTTTCTTCGTGGCGGGCGGGGGACAGGTTTGGGGGCGGTGGGTTTGTCGACGTTGAAGTGTACGCAGTGGTGGTCCATCGAGGGGGGTTGCGTGGTGTGGCTGAAGTGGATGTTACTTCCTGCGAAGATGGGGTCGAGGGTGTGTCCTGCCTTGTGGGTAGAGGTGGTGACGAGTTGTTTCAGTCCGAGGTTGGCGAGCTTGTCCAGGAGGGTGGCGGAGTTGGGGTCGCTGTGGTTGTCAAGGTGGAAGTTGAGGTCTCCGATGAGTATGTAGTCCAAGGAGTCGATGGCGTGGTGTGCGATGAGGTCGGTGATGGTAGTGGTGAACGCAGTTTGAGGTCCGGGCGGTCTGTAGGCGAGGGTGCCTCGTAGGGTCATTCTGGGGCTGGTCTGGATCTGGAAATGGAGGTGTTCGGTGGTGGGCAGGCTGTCGCTCGTGCTGGAGGTGGTGAGTTGGAGGGAGCTCTTGTGTGCGATGGCAAGTCCTCCTCCCAGGCGGTTGGGGCAGTCCCTCCTCTGGATCTTGTATCCGTCGGGGATGGCGGTGGCAATGTCGCGGGCGGATGTGGAGTTGGTCAAAGTTTCTGTGAAGAAGGCGACGTCTGGCGCAAGGGTGTCAAGGAGGTCCCAGATCTCTGCAGCGTGTCTGTACAGGGAGCGCACATTGAGGAGGATGCTTCAGGGCTTCGGGGTGCTGGCATCTGGCGTGGGGGCAGCGGCGGCCGTGGGGGTGTGATGAATTGGTGTGTGTGAGTTGTTCTGTCTAATGTGTTCTGATTGGATGGTGTGTGTCGTTTGTTAATCAAAAGTACTGTGCAGATCAAGGCAATAGTTAATTACATGACATATCTGTGCTGTTTCGGGTGTGTGACGTGTGACCTCTCTGATCAGTACTTGCTGATATTTTTGTGTGGTATATTGTGATGGTATGTGCAATTGGTAGCACAGTGATGCTCTGACACATGGAATACCTGAATTGTGTTGGACGTAGAATGTATGTCATGCCTAATATGTCATGTTTGTTGAGCACTCCTGTGGTAACGATGCATTAGTGCAGCCAACACACACTTTATCAGGTTGGTATTTTAAGCAGAACATCTGAATAATGCTCAAATCATAAATATTCAAAGTGCATTAGATGCAATTCCTGACATCTGGCTATATTACATTGCATTATGAAACATTGTAATATGGGGGAACAGGTGTGGCGCCGCGGCCTTGGCGACTGACGCTGGAATCTGGGGCTCACGGTTCGATCCCCAGCACCGGCGGCAGGTCAGCCCAGCACCATGTGACTCTGGGCAATAGCTTGCTTAATCTTCCCGACGGCCCCCAGCGCCGGGATTCCTTCGGGTAGCTGTTCGCGCTTTACAAATACTGGATTTACATTTTTTAATATGTTGTTGTTTAACGTGATAACTTGTTGCAATACAATCATGTATGCAGTGACGTAACACAAAAGGACGAGCCCCCCCTGCAGAATATGATGAGGGGGCCCAGAAGTCTCCCACATTTCACAGACATTCGCTGACCTTGGCAGAATGGGGGCCCCCTAAAGGGTTGGGGGCCCCTGAAGGTGTAGGGGCCCGCATGCGCTGAAGGGGCTGCAGGTGCTTGTGTTACATCCCAGCATGTACGGCATTGTGTCAGGAAGTGTTTATGCAGAAAGGCCTATGCCAATTCTTGTACAGCACGATCTTTATATTTCACAAAAACCGGTGGTCATATGCTAAATTGGTAAAAGCTATTGGAATGGGGTTAATTTTTGTAATTTCTAGGGGATTCTAGAACAATATATTAGTGGTAGATACTGAGGAAAGTCTAAAAAAGGCCCTTCAGGCATGGGCAAGGATGACTCTAACAATGACTGCCCGTTCATGCCTGAAGAGGCCAGAGCAAGAGGAGACAGAGGAGATCAACCAGGGCAACAGGAACAGGCATAACTCCAGGCACAGCCACCATTAAGGATTTGCGGAGAGGACATTTAAAAAGACCTCAGAGGTTAAAGGTTGAAACGAAGCAAGCACACACTAGTCTGGAAACATTAATTAAAAGCGAACTGAAAAAGAGAGGAAATGAAAATAAGCCAAAAGACCCTGTGATAAAATGGATGGAGCGCTCGTTACAATGTGAGAGACTGAAATGGTAGGTCGTGAAAGTGAGAAGGTAAGCATGGAGAGGCATCATTAGCGTGACAGGAATTTTAAATTGGTACTGGACCACTTGAATAACAGGGTGCAAAAGTGGGCCCAGCATGGCCAAAGCATGTAAGGACATCTGGGGTTAGCTGGGGTTACAAATTAATGACACTGGCAGCCAGTCGATCAATACTTCACAAGGAGCGGTAGTAGAGTAGGCAGGGGCATGGAACCCACAGAGGAAAGACACCATGATGGACCAGAAATAGAGCATATGGGGGCAGATTTACAAGGCCCTTGCGCCACTTTTGCGTTATTTTTCCCATGTTAAAAATGACGTAAAAGTGGCGCAAGGGCCTTGTAAATAAGCCCCATGGACTGGAGTCATGGGACATTTGTGATGCCAAATATGGTCCAACATTGCCATGGTAAGAAAGTCACTTTGTGGGGGTGAAGGTATACCGTCGTTATTATAGTTTAAACAAATATTTTGAGACACAAGTATCGTGTCAAAAATATTGAGATGTAAAAAATATTGTGGGACAGAACACAGAAGGTAAGAATATAAACACTAAGGGGCATATGTATCAAGAAATCGTTTTGCGAGTCCTTAATAGCGATTTTTAGCGAATCGCTATTAAGGACTCGCAAAAAGAAATGTATGTAGGTATCGCAATATTAATTGCGATTCCTACGTATTCCTTAATTGTGAATCGCAAATTACGATTAGCAATTAAGGAATACCTTCCCATTCATTCCTATGGGCCCAGAGGCCAATAGGAATGAATGGGAAGACATTCGCAATTTGCGAGTACCCATTAGGTACTTGCAAATTGCGAATGCATTTTCAAGTGTGCAAGGGTGTCAAAAGGACACCCTGTTGCACCCCTGAAACATGCATGGGTGCACATGTGGCGCACATGCATGCCCTAAGGGCATGTATGTGCGCCACATGGCACTTTGAAAAATGCCAAAAAGTGCATTTTTCTAGGAAATCGCAAATTACCACCAACTTGAAGTTGGTGGTAATTTGCGATTTCTTAAGGCAAATTTGCACAACTTGGGTGCTTCCAGAATTGCATTTGAGGAATCGCAATTTGCGATTCCTTAAATGCATTTGCAAAATAGGGAATCGCAAATTTTGCGATTCCCTATTTTGCGAGGGCCTTTTGGGATGATACATCCCAAAAGGCTTTTTCCCGTTCGCAAACGGGCCGATTCTGAGAATCGGCCTGTTTGCTAACGGGAAAAAGGCTTGATACATATGCCCCAATTAGTGTTATATCATTTTTCTAAATACAATCATACATTGTATCATTCTTTTAATCATTTAGTTCAGTTTTCTTACTCTTTATGTTATCAGTTGTTCAATGTTCAGTATCTTTAATTATTTTTTACTGTAGTTTTTTTTGATTTCGCAATATATTTTACATTTTTAATTTTATTAATTAAATGATTGTCTTAATTAAATAAGATTTGGTAATTTGATAATTAACTATGTACATTTTTTAAATTATTTTTTAATTATTACATAGATACATTTCAAAATATAGTAATTTATTTTCTGTTAATTGGTTCATTAGATAATCAATTGTGTTAATTATGTAATTGTTTTTAATAGTTTGGATAATAATTAGTTATGGTATGTTGAAGAATTCTGGGATAATTACATTGTTATTATTTTTAAAAATATTGTGTTTTGTTTATCTTTTTGCTATTAATTTATTTGCTTCTGTGGTTCTTTGAAATTTAGAATATTATGGTTGGAAGCTTTTTAAATCTATTTTTCAAAATGTTTAACTGATATAAATGTAAAATATAAATTTATGTATACTTATATATGGTAATTAATATTTATTATTTGTAATTATTTATATAAATGTTATAATGTTAAAAAATTATATTTGCATGAAAATTAAGTTTATGTTTTATTTTATATATATGTAATTTATTTTGTATTAATTTAGGATAGAGAAAATTACACCCTAGCTTTCTAAAGTTTAACATTTTCCCTAATGTTGTGTATGCAGGAGTGGGAATAGTAAACCTGACCCCTCCAAAGTCTTTACACTTTTCCTACTATTGCTTATGTAAGACTGGGAATAGTAAATCTAACCCTCCAAAGTCCAACAAGTTCCCTATTGTTGTTTATGTTGGAGTGGGACTAGTAAATCTGACCCCCCTTCAAAGTCCCTATTGTTGCTCAGGGAGGAGTGGGAATAGTAAATCAGACTCCTCCAAAGTCCAGCTCTTGCCCAGCTGTTGTTTACGTCTAAGTGGAAATAGTAAACCTAACCCTTTCAAAGTGCAACACTTTCCCTATTGCTGCTTATGTCAGAGTGGGAATAGTAAATCTGACCCCTCCAAGGTTCAACACTTTCCCTATTGTTGGTGAGGTTGGAGCGTGAATAGTGAATTTTAACCCTCCAAGTGTAATTTTGTCAACCTGGATTTTTTTAATTGTTTTAATATTTTTGTGTTTTAGTTTTAAAATTAGTTTAATGTACATTTTTTTTGTATTATTAATTTTTGTACTAATTAGTTATGTATTTTTTATTTTAATATTGTTGTATACATTTGATTTTTATGTCTAGTGTTTGTAATTCTGATTAATTGTTTTTTATATTTTCTTATATTTAAATAATAGTTTTATTTTTTTAAACGTTATATTTATTTTTATAATTATTTTAAAGTATATACTTTTATTTTATGTATGTAAGTTGTACATTTTTAATATATTTTTATATTATAAGTGATTTTTTTAAGTAATATTACTTATTGTAGTGCATAATAGTTAACATTTTTAAAAACATTTTTTTAATTGTTTTTATTAACTAACCATTGCAAAATTATGTCACAAACAATGACACCCTTCGAAAGTAATCCTCAATTTTTCATGATGGTACATATCATTATTTCCTCTTGATCTGATCTTTCAACATGGTCTATGTCACTTCTTTCCCTTCCTTCCCTCATGTGGTTTCTGTTTGGACCTGCAGCTACTATTGACAAAAAGGGGAGACACAAGGGAAAATGGGCGTTTATCAAAAGGTCCAGCATACATGCCCAACTATCATAAACCAAAGAAGTAGTATGCAGTTCCTGGAAAAATTAGTGTAAGTAACCGGCAGAGAGAGGCTACGAGAAGTTTAATTTAACCAGAAAGGGGACGGGAAATTCCTCCTTTCGGATAAAGTGCCCTCACACACCCAGCCTGCTGGGTGTCATGCTTCATCATTGGGCATGCTCCTCGTCGGGTCGGCGGTGCAATACCCGACGGGCACCCTCAGTGGGGGCTCTTTGGCGGAGATCTTTTTATCCTTGCCGTATGGTGCGTGTGTGTGAGGGGCTCTAAAGTGTAGAGGTGTAACAAGTGAAAAAGTGCATTAAAACAGGGGACGGTGGTCAGGGCCACTTCTTTAATAATCCTGCCTCCTACCCTGATTAAAAAAGATGTATCGCGGCTAGCTACAATAATGTTGCAGCTAGTGGCAATAGTCAGGTCGTCAGGTCAACATGTTTCTTGCCTATCAGTCCCGTAATGGGATCAAGCGGCAATTCTTCAGGACCAAGGGATAGATAGAAAAGTTTTAAAACAGTGGTACGAGATCTACACTGATGTTAGGTATGGTGGTGTAATAACCTCAAAATTACCAGATCACAAGCACCATCGGCTGAAGGTCCGTAGGTGCTGTAGCCAATCTAATAAATAAGTAGAAATGGCCACATCGGTCATCGGCAGTGAAATGAGCGCGTTTAATCAACGCGTGGTTTCAGAAACTCGCGCCCACTCGGCGGAAAACCTAACCCAGACTGCCGAACCCGGAAGGACTCCTCCAAAGTCCAGCTCTTGCCTAGCTGTTGTTTACGTCTAAGTGGAAATAGTAAACCTAACCCTTTCAAAGTGCAACACTTTCCCTATTGCTGCTTATGTCAGAGTGGGAATAGTAAATCTGACCCCTCCAAGGTTCAACACTTTCCCTATTGTTGGTGAGGTTGGAGCGTGAATAGTGAATTTTAACCCTCCAAGTGTAATTTTGTCAACCTGGATTTTTTTAATTGTTTTAATATTTTTGTGTTTTAGTTTTAAAATTAGTTTAATGTACATTTTTTTTGTATTATTAATTTTTTGTACTAATTAGTTATGTATTTTTTATTTTAATATTGTTGTATACATTTGATTTTTATGTCTAGTGTTTGTAATTCTGATTAATTGTTTTTTATATTTTTTTATATTTAAATAATAGTTTTATTTTTTTAAACGTTATATTTATTTTTATAATTATTTTAAAGTATATACTTTTATTTTATGTATGTAAGTTGTACATTTTTAATATTTAATATATTTTTATATTATAAGTGATTTTTTTAAGTAATATTACTTATTGTAGTGCATAATAGTTAACATTTTTAAAAACATTTTTTTAATTGTTTTTATTAACTAACCATTGCAAAATTATGTCACAAACAATGACACCCTTCGAAAGTAATCCTCAATTTTTCATGATGGTACATATCATTATTTCCTCTTGATCTGATCTTTCAACATGGTCTATGTCACTTCTTTCCCTTCCTTCCCTCATGTGGTTTCTGTTTGGACCTGCAGCTACCCCAGAGATCCTCTGGATGCCTGTCAAACCCACTCATAGATTTGCCTTTCAGACAGCGTGAGCCAGTCCATGTCTTATTTCCCGGCTATTATTGCAATTGGGTGCCCCACCGCCCCATCCTAGCAATGTTGCTTTTTGCAAATCCCCAACACAGGGTCATCCACATTCTTGTGTATTTAGGGACTCTGTCTTCCCCCCATATGTTCAGTATCGTCCTTTTTGCTGAGTTGGGCATGCAGGTCTCCATCTCCACTGGCATACAGTCTCCTATTTCTTCACAATAGTTCTAAATGTTGGGGCATGATTGTCCACAAGGTATGGAAGAAGGAGCACACCTGGGTGCAGCCCCAGAGGCAGCTGTCATAATCAATTCTACAAATTTTTTTCTGGTCTATCCGAGAGTAGTGTGACCTATGGGCGATGCATACCTGAATCAATCTAAATCCTGATCTTATTGATACTGTACGGGGCGCTCAGTGCCTCCTCCCACTCCTCATCTTCCAAAGAGCCCAGATCTCCCTTCCAGTTTTCTTTTAATTTCTGAAGGATTTTGGGAGAGTTCTTTTGTATTTTCTTATCAATCATCATGACTGTTGGTTTCCTCACAGGTTCACTCAGCACTCTATCCTCTAGCGCATAGGAATCCAGGATCATTGTACCCTTTTTAATGTGGGCTGACACTGCATGTTGGAGTTTGAGATATTAGAAGGTTTCTGTTTCTGGCATATCATACTCTCTCTAAAGGTGCTTGAATTTGATGAAGTCCCACCCAAAGATCCCCAAGTTTGCTTATACCAATACGATTTCATCCTTGAAAGCCGGCTAGTGGGCCCACCTCAGAGAGCATGTCACTATCACTTGCACAATTACCTGGATGTGTACCAGCAAGGTTATCATAATGCTACACCTATAGACAGCTGCAACATAACCTCTGACCCCCATTGCTTGTCTGTCTATCCTGACCTCCAGATCATCCTACTGTGTTAACACCCAAACATTTATTGTGGCCAGTTGTGTGGCCCAGTAGTAGTTTTGCACATCTGGCAGTGTGAATCCTCCATCATAGGACCCTCTTGTCATCTTACTGAGCATTATAGTAGATGCTCCCCAGTCCCGCAGCAGCAGCCAAAGTTCAGACTCCAGCTTCTGAAAGCAACTGTGCAATACTGTATACGAGGAATTCTGGAGTGCCTACAGCAATTTAGGCAGGTAGATCATTTTGTTCATAGCCAAGCAGCAACAACTGCAACTTTCTCCCATACTCTACTCCCCTCTAAACTTATTCAGTATCCCATACAAGTTGTGCTCCAAAAGGGCATTCTTACCCCTCGTGACATAGATGCCCAGGTATCAAAGACCTTGGTGCGTTATCTGTATCTGTCATTCTCTCGGTATGTGGATGCGTGTTCCACAGAATGGATTTATGTGGGACTTCCCCCAATTTATTCTATACTTGGCCTGGGTGTGAAATTCTGCTACGCTCGTGGAGTTTGCAGTGTTTTTCCCACTCCGTGCTCCACGCAGCGCTCAGAGTTCTGAAAAACTCTGCAGAGCAGAGTTTTTTTCCTCACTCGCCAACGTTAAGTTGGCGAGTTTTCTCAATGCGGGCGGTCACGGATGGTCGCTACTGCTCGCATTGAGAAACCTTCTGTTCGTGTTGAGGAAGCTGCCGCTCGAGTAGAACATCTACTTGAGTGGCAGAAAGAAGCAATGCCCTCTTGTGCTGTGTATGTTGCAGTTCGTGCTGATTTTACAGCACGGGTCAAACACCCAGAGATAAAAATCAGCACGAATGACATAATGCACTCCGCTGCTTCCGGAAATCTGCATAGCGCGACAGAATATTTTGACCACTTCGCAGAGTTCTGCATAGCAGAACTCCTCGAATTCCGCCCAGGCCTTATCTATACCCTGAATGTTTCCCAAAGTTCCTATATATTTTCAGCATTCTATTGATTGTCATTTCGGGCTGCGCCATATACAGCAATATGTTGTGTGCATATAGAGAGATTCACTCCTACCATGCCTTCTCCCATCATAGTCCCTTGATGAGAAGGCCGTCTCTGACCCATGCTGCCTGTGGCTGGAGGGCATATTTAAATATCATAAGCGACAGGTGCAGCACAGTCTTGTGCCTATGCCTAGCTGGATGGGACTCGACAGCTCCCCGCTGACCCTCAACCATGCCAATGGCCCGCTGTAAAGGAGCTCAATCCACCATTCGAAGTTAGGGCCGAAGCCCAGTTTGTTTTCTACCTCAAACATATATGGCCATTCCAATGTTCCAATGTGTAAAAAGCCATAGTGTGATCCTGGGACATCACAAGCGTGGTTCCCTTGCTATGTTCTATACATTTGTACAACCTCCTTAGGTTGAGTTTGGTGTATCTATCTGGCAAGAAACCAGGTTGGTCTGGGTGGATCAGGGCCGATATGACATGTTCCAGATGGGACACCAAGGGACTGATTATGAGTTTCCGCGGTCCTGGAGCCGGCGGGATGCCACTGTCCTGCTCCAGGACCGCCGAAACTCAACACCGCCCACCTGCCATATTACAAATAATCTTGTGATCTGGTGGGCAGGTGGTATGGTGGTCCTGCGGCGGTGCTGATAAAAAGGCTCATTGTGAGCCCTAAACAGCGCTGCCGGGGGATTCCCAATACACGTTCCTGAATGGGAAGGAATGCACCATGTCGAGCATTTCTTCCTGTGCAGGAACTGGGGGTGCAAATCTACAGGAAGGCACAATATGTGCCCCCCTGCATAATAATAATAATAATAATAATACAGACACTTGTAAAGCGCGACAGCTACCTCAAACAGAGGTGTCCCAGCGCTAAGCGAACAGTAGTGCAGCGTTGGACAGCTCAGGACATAACCTCGGGCCCTCAGTCTGCCCTAAAGAGCCAGGTTTTTACCATTTTCCTGAAGAGGGACTCTGTTTCTATATTGTGGAAATTACTCGGCAGGGAGTTCCACAAGTTTGCTGCACTGAGCGTAAAGGATCTGCCCCCCATTCGCGCCTTTTTAAAATGTGGGATGTACAGTAGATTTTGAGAATTGGACCTCAAGGGTCTGGACTGTTTGTATCCACGTAGTCTGTGTTTTAGGCAGCTGGGGCAGTTGCCATGCATGGCACGGAACTCCAGCGTCAAGGCCTTGAATTTAATTCTCTTTGTCACTGGAAGCCAGTGAAGTGCTTTTAGATGCGGAGAGACATGCTCGCGGAAAGGCACTCGCCTGATTAGTCTCGCAGCCGCATTTTGCACTTTCTGCAGGCGCTTAATCAGGTACTCAGGCTGACCCAAGTAGAGGCCATTTGCATAGTCCAGCCTGGATGTCACTAAGGCATGTACTATGCTTTTCCGACACTCCTCTGGCAATAGATGCAAAAATTTCTTCAGATTCCTCAGTTGACAGAAGCAGGTGGCTGTCACCTGACGTATCTGAGCCGAGAATGAATGGTCAACCTCCCACTTCACACCCAGATTTTTTATACAGTCTGCCGGTGAGGGTAGGGGACCCATTTCAATAGGCCACCAGAGATCCGGAGCTGGGGGCGGCTCTTTCCCGAAGAACAGCACCTCTGTCTTTCCTGCGTTGAGCCTGAGTTTGTTGTTATTCATCCACAACGCAATGTCTTTCATGCAACCCTTGAAGCTCTCAAAGGCGACCTCGGTCTGCTCTTTAAAAGTGAAGACCAACTGTGTATCATCCGCGTAGGAGATCGCTTTTACCCCCCAATTGGCTATCACGGTAAACAGAGGAGCCAGGTACACATTAAACAGGAGAGGGCTTAATGCTGACCCCTGGGGGACTCCACACCAGAGCTGTTTTGGCTTGGATAGAAATGGTTGGAGCGCAACCTTCTGTGTACGATTATCCAAGTAGGATTTCAGCCACGCCAAAGCCGAGCCTCCAATGCCAATTTCTTGCAGTCTCTCTGACAGCATGGTATGGTCAACGGTATCAAATGCGGCCGACAGATCCAGGAGCACCAGCATCGCGGAGGCCCCTGAATCCGCAGCCTGTCTAACTAGTTCAGCCACCTCCAGGAGGGCTGTCTCAGTACTAAATCCCGACCTGAAACCAGATTGGGCATCATGCAAGATGCCCTCCTTCTCGATAAAGCTAGACAGTTGCCTCTGCGCCAATTTTTCCAACATCTTAGCCGGAGCTGGCAGCAAAGAGATGGGCCTATAATTGGTCAGATCCCCGGGATCCCCATTCGGTTTTTTCCTTAACGGGAGGAGAGTAGCATGTTTCCATATATCTGGAAAAGTGCCGGTCGACAGGGAGGAGTTCCAGATGTGCTTCAGAGTGTGCGACAGGGAGTGAGCCAGTACATTCCATAGTGTTGGGGGACAAGGATCATCAGGTGCCCCGGACTTACACCTCACAATTTCTGCCAGGGCGTCCTGTTGGGAAATGTTGGAAAACGTCATAAAAGACGGTTCTATAACTCTAGCTACCTTCTTGTCACATTTCTCCGTCTCCGACAACCCTAAGAAGGATTTATACAGTTCCTGAATTTTATTGTCGAAAAAAGACGGAGATACTTTCGCACAGGGCGAGTGAAGGTTGCACAGTGGTCTCCACAGCTCTGGGTTTAAGGAAGGATTTGACCACTTTGAACACCTCCTTAGTCGAGTTGTCAGCCTTATAGATAAAATCAGCCAAGTACTCTCTTCTGGGTACCTTAATCATGCTGTGGAGTTCTTTCAGAGCATTTCTATAGATGATCTTGGCGGACTTGCAGTAGCCTGACCTCCACTGCCGCTCCAGTCGTTTACAGCTGCTCTTAGCAGCCCTAAGAGCCTCCGTGAACCAAGGGGCAGATGGAGAGAGCCTTGAAGATCTAGCAGCCTTGGCAGGAGCCGCGGCTTCGACAGCTGTCGCAATCCACTGATTTAAAGCTATGGAATCAATGTTCGGGTCGGATGAAAGTGCGGGTTGGCTGGCCTGTAAGATGGGGTCCAACACCGCCGCTGTTATGTTTTTCCAGCTGTGTTTAATACAGGATTGGTTACCCTTGCTCTGACCGAGTCTGCTGAACCTAAAACAAAATGGAATCAAACAATGGTCCGACCAGACCAGTTTGATAGGGGCCGCTGTACTCAAGGAGGTCAGGTTGGAAAAAACAAGATCCAAGGTGTGGCCTGCCTTATGTGTAGGGGATCTAATGTGTTGCGCTAGATTAGCCCCCTCTAGGGACAGCACAAATTGAGCTGCCTGTGTGCAGGTAGTATCATTCACATGTAAATTAAAATCCCCTAGCACAGTAAAATTCGCATACATTAATGATTTCTCGATAATGTAATTACATAGCTCATGGGTTGTGTTAGAAGCACAGTCCGGCGGTCTATATATAAGAATGCCAGAGAAGGAAGTTGAAGGATCAATTTGTAAACAAAAGTTAAGCCCCTCAATCTCATTCAGTCTGAGCGGGCCTGAGGCTGCTAAGACCCAGGAGTCTTTAAAAATAATGGCAACCCCTCCCCCTCTTTTCCCGCTCTCTCTATTCGCGTAACACATTTTAAAACCACTGGGAACCGCCAAGGCTACTGCTGCAACTGAGTCTGAGTTCATCCATGTTTCTGTCAAAAACAAGGCGTCCCACTCATTACTTGCTAGCAGGAGCCAAATGTCCGTAGCATGCTTAGGCAAGGATCTGCAACTTATCATGCCAGCCTTAATCCTGGCCACTTTGTCATCTTGACCTTGGATTATTCCTACATTTACATTTTTCCCCACCAGTCCCGAAGGTGCCTCGAGGTCCCAAGCACAGGCCGGGCAGGGACCTGGTGGCTTGTCTGTAGCTACGTTAATAGTATGCGCCTCCGTGCATGGCTTACCTCTGTAAGACATTAAGGCCTCTCTTGACCAACAGATTACCCCACCGCTTGACATCCGAGCAGAGTGGCTGACGCTGGCAGCGGCCTGGCCGCAGACGGGCGCAGACGGGCTTGCCTCTGGCGCACCCGCTGCGCGCGTCCGGGCACCCATGCTCTCTAAATAAAGTTAAGTTGTGGGACCCGGATGTGAGGAGGATCAAGGGGCGGAGTCACGACCCTCCGTTCAATCGGCACTCTCAAGCCGTGACGGACCGGGGCCACGTGATGGGTAATCAGGAGGGGATATACCTCATTCTAAGCGCACATCAATATTTTAAATTAAAAACAGTGAATAAAAAGGCGGCACAATAAGTCAACACACGTTAAAAATAGCGTTTTTAAAAGACAGCAGGTCAAGTCTTGTGCAAAATAGCAAAACAAACTGGTAGCTGAGCCTGTCAGCACTCCACTACCTTTCGCTGCGCGTCCGGGCACCCATGCTCTCTAAATAAAGTTAAGTTGCGGGACCCGGATGTGTGGAGGATCAAGGGGCGGAGTCACGACCCTCCGTTCAATCGGCACTCTCAAGCCGTGACGGACCGGGGCTACGTGATGGGTAATCAGGGGAGGATACACCTGATTCTAAGCGCACATCAATATTTTAAATTAATAACAGTGAATAAAACGAGCGCACAATAAGTCAACACACGTTAAAAATAGCGTTTTTAAAAGACAGCAGGTCAAGTCTTGTGCAAAATAGCAAAACAAACTGGTAGCTGAGCCTGTCAGCGCTCCACTACCTTTCGCATGCGGACCCTAGCACAGAGGCTAAAGAGGGGGCCCTGTGGGGACCCCTTTCTTTCCTCACCACCATCGGTTACATGGAGGAAGAACCTCCATAACACTGCTGGCAGTGAGGAAAGTTGTAATATGCTTGGCGGTGAGTCAGGGCACCGCCAAGCATATTGCAGCCTTCAGACCACTGCGGTACCACCAGGGAATGTGGTTCCCTGGCGGTTGCAGTGGTGCAATGGCAGTCCCACCGCCGAAGTCCTAATAGGGCAGTCGGACTGCCGGTGCGGTGGTGGCTGGACTGCCCCCACAAGACTGGGGGTACTCAGACCACCAGACTCGTAATCAGGGCCTAAGACTTTTGTGAGGATCTTAAACTCTGTATATAATAAGGAAATAGGCCTAAAAGAGGCACAGCTTTAGGGTGGTGTATCTTACTTTAATATGACTATGATTGTGGCAAGGCATTGGTTGGGAGGTGGCACCCCATTTAATGGGCTTCCTTGAACATTAGTGACATTTAATTTGTAATTTACTGGGCATTGCTTTAAATAGTTTGATTGGCAAGCAATTTGGGCCCACCATCTTCCCAGATTGTAGTACCCTTCTCACCATTCCTATTTCATTGTGCATCACTGGGGCCTCTAATTCCTGCGTTTCTGTTGTTGAGAGGCGTGGCATCTTCACATCGCAGAGAAATTCAGCAATCTCCTTGGAGGTTGCAGTAGCAAATGGCATGTACACCTATCTATAGTAACCTGCAGAGGCTTCCAATATCTCCCTGTTGCTTAGTACTAGCCGCCTGGGGGCTCCTGTGCTTCCAGTACCCAGTTCCTATTGCGGTCTCATAGGCATAGCCAGACCAACAATTTTCCCCATTTGTTTCTATCTCATATATTCTTTTCTTTGATGCAATATGACTGGCTCAATCAGCCCCCCTCAGCATTGATTCTATAGTACCGCTGGTGTAATCAGAGTTGGTGACCTGTGGTTGTCGTTTATGTACTATGTCTTTTCAAACTGAAAAATGTCCTCTTCAATCGCCTCCAGATGGGCCCTGTCCAGCTTCTTTTCCCCCACCATGAGTGAGAGTGTCTGCCCTCTTAATACCGACTTATGTGCCTCCCATAGTAATGCCTCTGATCCAACTGTCCCCATATTGTTCCCTTAAGCTCGCTTCACAAGGAGGAGTGATCAGTTATCCCCCAGGGATAGCACCCCTACGAAATGCCCTTTGTGGAAAATATGCATGAGGAAATAGTCTATACAGGACTTGCTATTGAGCATTCCATAGCAGGAGGTGTACTGTCTTTTCCAAGGGATTTGGACACGCCAGAGATCTGTAAGACCAAAAGCCTCCTGAAATCACAGCAGTGGACTCTGTTTCCCTCTATCTAGCCTGGGATATCTTTGTCCTGTGTATCGTTGACCACCAAATTGAGATCTCCTCCTAATATCAATACGCCATCTGGCAGCTGCAGTAGCAGCATGCCTATCGTCTTGAACACTGTGTCATGCAGCCTGCATGGTACGTATAGTGAGCAGAGGTTCACCGTCTTCCCATCCCACACCCCTGTCGGCAGCAAGTACCTCTTCTCATCATCTATCCATTTCTTTCAATGGAAGTGGAGTACCAATTTCTTTATTAGGATCCCAACCCCACTGTAGTCTGAAGTGTAGCCTGAGTGGGCCAGGATCTCATAGCCATAATGCTTTACATCTATTAACCTCCAGGTGGGTCTCTTGAATCATGACTATGTCTGGTCCATGTCGTCTGAGGAACTGCAGGACCACCCCCATTTAATCTTGCTGCCCAGTTCTTTGATGTTCCAGGGTATCAGCTTTAGAGCATTAGTATTCACCATTTGGTTTTAATTGGTGTACTTCCTGGAGAGATCCTGCTAAGGCCCTCCCCAGCTGTCTGTCGCCAGTCATCTGGGAATGGTAGTAACTCTTGTTTGTCCCTGCCAAGTAGGTGTCACGACGAAAAAACTAGTGAACTAGGATCCCCCTCCCCCTGCCTCCCTGCACTGCAAGTTCCAGACTACCTGCAACCCCAAATTGGGGAGGGCCTGTTGGCCAAAACTCATGCTTCCCCTCACCACTGGTCTACCACTTGAGTTCAAATCCCCCTTTGCTGACAGTTAGCTGTACACCTCTAGCAAGCAATATCTAACTGTGGTTCTCTCAGGCGTTTTAGACTGGCCCATTTATAAGGGTCCCTAGTGCCCTCTTGCCTTGAGTTACAGCCTGTCAGTAACTGTCCCAAGGGTGTTCAGCCCCCAGTCTCTCTACTCACTCCTCTTGGTGTTGCGATGTGCCGGACTTTTCCGCTCTCAGCTCCTAAACACTATTCGGGCTGTCCTCCACTCTGTCTTGTCGCCTCCCTGCTTCCAGGGAAGATCAGAGGCCTTCCTGTTACTTTTCTTCTGTTTAGATGCAGATGGCTTATGCAGAGCGGGTTGTCACCCTTCAATCCATTCCCACGCTTCATCCACCGAATTCAAGTGACAGGTTTTTCCCTTACAATCCTGAGCTTCACAGGGGACATCATCATATACTTGATGTCTGTGGCCCGAAACAGCTTAGTGCGCTCACACGTGCAACTCGCTGCCCCCCACTGAAAAGGCTCTCAAGAGATAAAAATGCAATTAGTGTGGTATAACCAAGGGCGTAGCCTTTTATTCACATAGTCACATTGCATCAGTGAGGAATGATAACCATAGTTTAGCATACATTATTGTTATTATTATGAGTCCACAAGCCGAAGATCAGCCAGAGACATTGTTATGAAAATACAGGTCGTAAGATCAGCAAACCAGCTCAAAGATTGTGCAAGCAATACCATAGTTGTCTCCACCCATTGCAGCACAACACTTTGGAATGCAAAAGTGCCAGCAGGCCTCTTTTCTATATCCAACACCCACACCCTCAACCACTGGCATCCGGGGCATAACTTATTGGCAACTTCCCCTCCATCATTCTGAGGGATGGGAAATACCCGCAGTTCCACATACACCAGGGCACCGCATAGCGTTCCGTCCCTGCTGGGGTACCTGTCACCAGGTAAAACCCCCCCAAAACGTTCAACTCCAGGCAACCCCGGGATAGGGGAAGAAGTTCCAGGACCACCAGAAGGTCAGTTCCGCCTCCTGCCTGCCTAGTGCCCGACCAAACAACACCCCTCCAAGGTGTAAGTTCAGTAAATTTTGGGTAGCCCCCTTTTTCTGCTGCAATAAATTCCATAAATTCCTCCTTCCTCCAGGAGTGGGTGGGTGGGTGGTTGCTGAGGCATGTTTGCAGGGTGCGCAGTGGAGAGAAAAGAGGCCGACCCCTGACTTTGAGATGCCTTACACGTGCAGCACTGAGGTGCCTCAGATGATGTCACAAGTGCCGCCCCTCTCCATAGTGAAACAGCTGAAGGACTCCCCACCTTGGCTCACTCCTGCCCATGGAGCGACTAAGAGGTACCCCACTTCTATTTGCAGGGGGCGCCTGGTATTTTTTCCCCCTCATCAAAGGTTTGATGCAGTCTTTGTCCAATGGGTGTGAAATCCAGGAATATTTGGACAGTCGCATTTTCATATTGAATGTGTTCCCACTGGCGGGCAGCCTGTAGTTTGGCATCTTTGTCTCTGTGGTTGAAGATTCATGCTATCAACATTCTTGTAGGTGCTCCAGGCTTCGGCAGCGGGGGTCGGGACCCTATGTGTCCTCTCAATCAAGAAGAACCTGGAAATACCCTATTGGCTTCGGGGTGTTTAGGATAATATCCTGCAAGAAGAGCTCTGTGCTTGGTCCCTCCGCTCTTCGTGGATACTATTATGTTGTTCCCATGTGAGTGGCCTTCATAGGCTTGCTATTATTTGGTCATTTTCCCTGCGAAGTTGATCGACGTGTTGTTGCATGGTCTTCATGTCCTCTGTTAAGGCCTAAACAGTAGTCTTGTCTCCGTTATTCTGTCTCCCATTTTATGGATGTCTGCCCTCAGGAGGTTAATCTCCACTGGCCCGAGGCAATCTTCAGTTCCAGTGCATGCTTCCTCTCACTTTCATAATACCTGCAAGGGGTGGCTTCTGGTCATCTCGGTCTTTGCCTACTGCTGCTTGGTGGAGGCTGGTGTTTGGTCGCTGTGGTGGCTTGGCCAGCCATTTTTGCATGCATATTTATCCATTTTAAACTGTTGCCCACCTTTGTTGGCTCATCAACGTTTGGGATCTGCAACGTACTGTACTCGTGCCACTACCTCATGGGACTGACATCTCGCAGCTGATTGTGGGCTGATGGAAGGTGCTACTCATGGCTGCTTGCTGAAGGGGGGGGGCTGTGGTCGTTGTCCCTGCTGGTGGCAACCTGCTGCTGACGGTCCCCCGGCTCCAAACACCTTGCTACAGGGCCGTCACCTGTGGTTGCAGCAGGGCCACCTTCAGTCAATCTGTTCACTTCTCTCCACTCCAGGACCTAGCAGGGGTAAGTCCCTCCTGCTCTGCCCACCTCACAGGCCAAAGCCACCACACAATGATGCGTCCATCTGTGCCCGGTTCCTTCATGTCACCAGGCAGGGTCCCTAGACTGGCAGAGTCTCCACACCTATTCACCGCCGGGTTGTGGGTTTGCTGTTCAAATCATGCCGCCGCAGGCCCCGGGGATCAGTTTCCTCGTATCAACAGCTCAGTAGGCTGGCCACAGGCCGGACTGGGGATCTCAAGCCCCACCTACTCCCTCACTTATCCAGCAGCTACTGAACATTACCAGATCAAGGTGGCAGTCTCTCAGGCATCCTCTGCATTTCCAGACAGTGTCCCCTCAAGTTCTGTGCCTGCCCACTGGATTATTGAATGGATCATAGGGGATTTTTCCAATTGGTCTTGGGGGCTCCGCTACGGTGTGGCCATCTTGATTGGGTCTCCATAATAGTTAACATTTGATATAATTGCCTATTTTATGACAATATTATGGCCTTTTATATTTACGTTCTTGATATTTTTGACTTTACGTACAAAGTATGTAAAGTTGATATTTGTGCCCACAATATTATTTTGGACAATTTGTGGTTCATGATATTTTTGTTTCCGTCATTATGACGCAACCAAGTTTAAATGGGGGTGACAAACATGTGACTCTGTTAAACAATCCACACACAGTCTGGCAAATAGCAGGGTGGTGGATGCTGAAGACTTCAATCAGGCCAGAAGAGAGGGAGAAACCCAGAGAAGACAAGAAAGGTGAAAGTGAGGAAAATGCCATTGAAAGCCAGTAATAGATTACTGAGGCCCAAGCCAGAGAGCATTACAAGGGGATTAAGGCCTCTAATATGGCTAGGGTACAGAAAGCGATTTGAGGGGCAAGCCATGGATCACAAACATATGACAGAATCAATTAATAGCCTTCTTGGCTTGCAAGCAGGCAGAGAAGGTCATTCAGTCTAAGTAAAAGAAAGTGAACTCACAGGGGGGCATCTTTAAGGGTCAGGATAAAGCAAAAAAATAATCAAGGGGCAGTATGGTGTAATCGTGGAAGAACGTGGAAGCAAAGCCTTGTCAGTGGCTGGATTGCTTGGTGAAAAAGAAGTAAGAGCATCATTTGTGAAATAAGGATTGTGGAGCAAATTTCTACATAACAGGTTCAAAGTAACAGCAGACATGAGTGCCGGTTTGTCTCCTAAGGGTATCCGGCAGAACAGTTGCACCACCATTGAAATTAGCATATTCCCACCACACCTATCCAACCTCTGTGTTCTCCTGTACCTGCTACCTACCCTGCTAATTACAATCAAAGTCCAAGTCTGAGAAGAATTCCTTTTTGACCTGAGCAACCCACAGATTAGGAAATAATCTGTAGGCTGGCAGGAACGGTGCACATGACTTCTTGGCAGATTATATACTTTGCCAAGGTTTGAAGGTGCAAGGAAATTTAGCACCCATGAGAACATCCTTAACCACCATCGAATTTACGCTTGAGGGCAAGGGGGCTTATGCAATTCTAGCAGCAGTATTTGAATTGCTGTTGTGTGTCTAAATTTATGTTGTTTGTGAATTTGTTATTCTTATGTGTTAGATAGATTCTTATGTGAAAACTACTTTCTGGCGTTTAGTACCACTAATGATAATAAAATTGAAACATAACGATAAGGAAAATAGATAAAAAAATCTGAACAAAATAAATGTAAATGACTATTGTGCTGTAGAATATTTGTTCATTTCTTGGGTACTCTTAAGATGTATTTCTTTTTTTATTTCCTATTGTTTTTGGTGATAAGAACACATGCTTCTTTTTGTGTTGTCTTCAAATTAGCTCCCTCTTAAGAAATCTTATGGAAGTGCACAAGAAACTCTGCCGCACTACGGAGTTTCTTTAGATAAATGCAGTTCGCAGTGAATGGCCAGGTGCTTGTGCAATCATCGCAAACGGCATCATGCACAGCGCAAGCGGGCGCTGCTTCTTTTCTGCCGTTCGAGTAGATTTTCACTCGAGCAGCAGCTTTCTCAACGCGAGCGGGCAGTTTCTCAACGCGAGCGGTAGCGAGCATACGCGACCACTCGCAATGAGAAATCTGACCGCCTGCATTGAGAAATCTCTCCGGGAGGTTGATTTTCCACGCTCGCGCTCGCCAACTTGATGTTGACGATTGGGAACGAGGAAAAATCTCGCCGGAAGGTGGATTTTCCTCGCTCGCGCTCGCCAACTTGACATTGACGAATACGAGCGAGGAAAAAAAGTCCGCTCCGCAACGCGAAGCGGAGCTTTTCGGAACCCACGAGCTCCGCGGAGTGCGGAAAACTCCACAAGCAGAGCGGAGTTCACCACCCAGACTTAGTAAGGAGCACAAACACACGTAGGTGCAAAAATACTTTTGGGGACAAAACCAATTTCTTTTTTTTCATTGTCTTTATTGCATTTTTGGATACAAAATAAAATTACATCTGGTATTGCATAGCAGAGGTGAGTCATATCTTCTGATTACAAGGACTGGGATCCATTCAAAGCTGTTACAGCGGTGTGCATAGTCTGCAAAGGACAACAGAATACAGTATTCACAATAACTCTTAAGTCACATTTCTAGTTATAAAAAGTTACCTCTATGGGGAGCATTATGGGGATTGGGAAGATTCATTTGTGCCTTGGAATAGGGTGCGGAGGTATTCTCTGAAGAGTGACCAAATATCCTTGGGGCGAGATGTAGGGGGCTGTAGGTTAGCATAGTCTTCCGCTATATTCTCGCATCTACTCATGTTCTCGAGCCATTCTTTAGCAGAGGGAGGTCTAGTCCCTCCCTATCTCAACGAAATCTCCCTCTTGCCGAGTAATAGTGCCATGGAAACCAGTCGGCGGATTTCCCGGGGTACTTCATAGGTGTAACCCAAGAGGGCAACTACTGGATTGGGGATCATCTTATAGTTGGTCATGTCAGAGATTTGCGTATATATGGTCTCCCAATACTTGGCAATCACCGGGCACGTCCAGGGCAGATGGGCAAAGTCCACTCTGGGGGCTTTGCACTTTAGACATTTGTCAGATCTGGTAGGGTCAAATTTAGCAATGTCCGTTGGGGTGAGGTATGCCCTATGTAAATATTTAAAATGTATCAATTTATATCTGTGGTTGATAGAAATGCGCTTTATTTGTGCACAGCAGTACCCCCACACCTGGTCTGTGAGCGGGGCTCCCAATTCCTTCTCCCATATCTCCCCATACCCAGGCGGTTGTATCTGATTTTAGGGCCAGGCAGGCATGATATAACTTGGATGTCATATGTCTGCCATCCGTTGCTTTGATCACCAAGGTTAGGGGCGCGAAATCCTCCGGTGGGAGTGGGTAAGTAGGTATAAGGGATCTTAGTGAGCTCTGGAGTCTTTTAAAGACAAAGAGATCCATGTAGGAGGTATTTTGTTCTCGTGTGCTATCCGTCAACTGTATGATGTGGCCTTTCAGGAATAGGTCGCCTTGGGCACACAACGAGTGTTGTCAAGTGAACGCTTAACTAATATTTCCCTCATAGGGGGGATCCATGGGTTATCTGCTATGGGGATGGTGTCAGAGTAAAGGGGTCCTCTCAGCAGCATGCGTTGCAACCTGTGCCATGCCCAGCTTGTCGTGGAAACTGTCTATATGTCTTTGGTTTCTAGTGGTATACCACAAGGCAGAATCTGTGAGTGTAGAAGGCCATCCAGCTGAGCATGCTCTGGGCGTAAGTACAGTATGCGCGGGTCTGGGTGGTACCAATAATATGTGTAGTGGCATTGAGCTGCAAGGCAATAAAGGCAGAAATCTGGTACCTCAAGGCCCCCACGTTTATAGGGTAGGGTGAGCGTTTCCCAGCGCACCCGGAGGTGGCCTTCTGCCCAGCTCAAGCGCAGCAAAATGCCGCAAAGAGTACAAAAGAGGGACTGTGGGAGCGGAATGGGGATGTTAGTAAATAGATATAAAAAACATGGCAACACCATCATTTTAATAATAGCCATCTGCCTCATTAGTGAAATGGGCAGTTTTGCCCATCTGTTGACTTGTGTATTTAGGGCTTCCACTGCTGCCCGTAATTGCACCGGTGGGCCTGCTCCCTGTCCCTGTGCAATTGGACACCCAGATATTTAATACCGTCGGCAGCCCATCCCAAGGGGTATTCTGATGACAGAGGTTGAGTGGCACCCGCGAGTGGGAAGAGTTTTGATTTTGTCCAATTAATGCGAAGCCCAGATAGTCGGCCAAATCTAGTTATTTCCTGCATGTGTGGGGGCAGGTTATCCTTCAGGTGTCTTATGAACAGTAAAATATCATCTGCGTATAATCATAACAACAACGGGCCATGTGTGAGTTGTAGCCTGCGGTGTATATTGTTGTCTTGCAGTGCCCTAATCAGTGGATCCATTGCAATTATAAAAAGAACGGGGGGATAGTGGGCATCCCTGTCTGGTGCCACGGAATACAGGGAAAGTGTCCATGAGTGTGCCATTTATCCATACGACGGGCTGTAGGTTTAGTATATAATAGCATGATCAATGCGAGGAATGAGGGGGGTAGTTCTAGTTTCATCAGAACAGCTCTCAAGAAAGGCCACTCGAGCGAGTCGAAGGCCTTCTCGGCGTCTAGCAGGGCTACTGCAATGGGTGTGTCTATGGCCACTTTGTTAATCACCGCAAATAGTGTCCTGAGGTTAAGGGAGGTTGGGCGGTGTGGGACAAATCTGGACTGAGCTGGTGAGACAACCTGTTCCATCAACAAGGCCAATCTATTGGCCAACACTTAGGCTAAGATCTTATTATCGAGATTTAATAGTGACAATGGACGATAAGATGTACATTTACTGGGGTCTATACCTGGCTTCAATAGTATCATGAGGACTGCCTCATGGATTGTGGGGGGCAGCTCGCCCGTGCTTAGGGACTTGCTATATAGGGAGAGGAGCTGCGGGGCAAGCTGCTGTTTAAAAGGCTTATAGAAGGCTCCAGACAGTCCATCCAGACCTGGCACTTTGGACCCGTCCAGGGCTGTAATGGCCTGCGTTACTTTCTCTAACGTTATTGTTTCATTGAGAAACTCTTGTTGCCCATTCGAAAGCCTTACTATAGCGGTGTCTGCAAGGTAGGAAGTGATTTCTGAGGGGCTATATGTTGCATTAGAGGTGTATAAGTTTTTGACAGTAAATCCTTAACTCGTGTAGGATGTTTTCACTGCCTGTGATGGTGACTCCTGAGTCTGAGCATAGGCCTTAAAGGCCTCCCACAGGGTTGCTTGAGTTGAAACTGTGCCTGTGCTTAATTCGAAATATTCCGTGATGGCCGTTAGTAAGTCATTGTGGAATTCTGGGTCCGGAATGACTTCCCCTTTAAATCTCCAGCTATAGGCCGCAGGCCAGCTATATGGAATGTTCAGCTGGAGTAAAACTGGACTGTGGTCAGATAGCGTTCGGGGGAGGACTATTATATTGTTAAACCATAGATGAACTGTCATCGAAAGGAACCAGTAATCTAGTCTAGACCAGACAGCATGGGGTGCGGAATAGAACGTGAATCCTGGAGTGTGTGGATGGCCAGAGCGCCATGCGTTTAGCAGATAATATGAATCTGTAAGTTGTCGGAATGCTTCCCGGGCGTGAGTCTTACTAACAGGTTGCGCGCTGGTTGTGTCTTTTTGTGGGCAGTATGGTATATTCGGATCTACCCTAATATCAAATGAGTAGTCTCCAGATTGTCCAGTCTGGTGTGTAGCTCCTGAAAAAATTCAGGGTCATCGATATTTGGTGTGTATATATTCACTATTAGGATCTTATGATCTACCAATTTACCCTGTATATACTGATGTCTACCGTTTGGATCTGAATACTGGGCCTTGGGGATGAACAAAACGCTTTAATGATTTAAAGTACGGGTGCCTCGGGAATATGAACTGTAACAAGAAAAGTATCTGTATGATCTCCACTGTTTGCCAAATGGGGGATCATTGCACGGGGATAGGTGGCTCTCTTGTAGTAGAGCAATTTTAACATTATGTCTATTTATATTTGAGAGTACTTGCTTCCCTTTCCGCAGGTTATTAATGCCATGAATATTCCAGGATATGAGAGATAACTCTATGGTCTTAGGCATACCCTGGAGAGTCTGTAACTAAGGGTGTTGTTGGACCGAGTGGCATTGCGATATGACTATATGAAATCAGAAATATATGCAATAATACAAGACAATTTATAGCTAATATTCTAAGAGCAGAGCTAAACACTCCCCGACTAATACCCTTTCCCACACTAGATTCAACATCATCCAGCGAATCCCATATATGCCAAACAAACAAAATAAAACAAACAAAATGAATCCCAAGTTAGAACATTCGGCATTCACCATGGGTCGTGTCAGCAACTCGGTCAAGGCAGTCCATTAAGTACAGGATAGGTGATGCTGTATGTAACCAACCACTTTATTTGAGGAGAGTCAAATGTACCAGATCCCAAATCTTGGTATTGTATTTGTGTGGCAGTGCTCCCAATTATGCTGGGAAAGGGAGTCTAAAAATGTCCTGAGAACTCAAATCGCAGTGTTTCATATTGTATGGGGCGATTGGTGCATAAGCTCCAGCTCTGAGCGTGCAGGCGACGACTGGCCGTGGTGAGGGAGATTCTACACGCATTGCTTTATAGAAGACTACAGCGTCCACAGGGGTGTCTAGAATTTTTGGGCACCCTTTATATTCCACTGACAGATGTGCCGGGTACAGCATAGCGTATTTAATGCCCATTTTGCAGAGTGTGTTTTTTACATCATTGAATTTCCTTCTGGCCTCTTGAACCATGGTTGTTAAATCAGGGAATATTGAAATGATAGTGCGTTGATATCTTAGAGGACCCTTTTCGCGTGCCATCCTGAGTGCAGTGTCCCTGGTCCTGTAGTTGAAGAGGCGGACTATGATATACATGTTTGGGGCACCCTTGGGAGGTCGCGGACCCAGCAATCGTTGCGCCTGTTCCACTGCGTACATAGCCGAGAAGCTGGTGCTGGTGAACATGTCAACTAGGAGTTGCTCAACGAAAGCCTCTGGGCGTCCTATGTTCGTGGTTTCTGCTATTCCAGAAATACGTATGTTGTTGCGATGTGATCTTGCCTCAAGGTTTTCGTTCTTTATGGCTACTTGCGTCAGCACGCGCTCCATTTTCTCAAGCCTTTTTTGCGTTGTGGCGGATGAATCATCGAGGTCCCAGACCCTTTTTTCTGCCTCCCCGAGATGGGCCCCTTGTCTGTCAATCCGTTCTCCCATCTTGTCAATGCAGCCTGCTAGTGTATCAAAGCACGCATCCATCGCATTGAACCCCTCTTTGAGTTCGGCCATCAGGGTTTCCATATTGCCGGTAGAAATACCGTCATGGCTTTTCCTTGCAGGTTCCTCAGTGTCTGACTGGGACTCACAGCCTTCTGTGTTTTTTGTTCAGTCAAATGTGAGCCGCCATTGTTTAGGGTCAGTGCGGCCCATGTTGGATAGCTCACCACCCGCCGTTGCCAGTTTTATGGGGGTGCTCCGCATCATTACTTTTCCCAAAAGAGCGGCATTATCCCTGAGGTATAGTGCTGTGTATTTGACTGGGGGAGGTGTCTGGGTCTCGGTGGTGTTGTGTGTCCTAGGTCTCAATTCAGGGGCCTCTCTGCAGTAGTGGTGGCGGAGTTGTCCATCCCGCGGGATGTAGTCAGCGCAGCGGGCGAGACAGGCATCTATCACATCAGGCCTTCTCTATGCTGTTTATTTATTTCCACGTATGCCACATCGCCTACCCTTCCCCGCAGTCAAGGAGGCGCCGCCTGCCAAGTGAGGTGCACTTCAATGCGGGGCAGTGAATGTGCGTATGGGGGCCGCCTTCACCTGAAAGGCATCAGGTCCCTCGCCGGACCTCTTCGTTCACTTTGATGGGCCAGCCTACCTGGGTTCTTAATGGACGGCAGCTTCCCGGCCGGTCACTGTTGGCCTGTCTTCCTGTGCGTGCAGGCCAGCGTTCGTTGTGTCGGAGCCTGCATGCAACCGCCAAGGAGGAGGCCGGAGCGCAGATCGACGGGGTCCGATGACCCAGGATCACCCATGATCCCTATCACCGCGGGGTCTTCAAGGCAGTGCCGATGGTGCCGCCCCTCCCCTCTGCCGTGTAAATGCCCGTGGCCATCCTCACCTTGCTCCAGCACCTCCCGGCTGGCTCTCAGGAGTCTCCGCTAGTCCTGCATGGTTTCTATTCCCTGTGTAGCATAGTTTCAGTGGTTTGCGGTTTATACGGGCTGCCTCTGCCGGAGCCTCACAAGTGGGCAACCATCTTGGTGGCGGTCACGGCCACGCCACGCCAAAACCAATTTTAGGTGCAAAATCACATTTAGATGTATAATCAATCTTGTTACATCATCAGCAAGAGTGTGGAGGCACTTTTAGATGCAAAGTAATGTTTAGGTGGAAAATCACCCTTCCTGCGACATCAGCAGTAGTGTGAAAATACTTATAGTTGCAAAACACATTTCTGTACAAAATTACATAAATGTGTACTAACACATTTAGACTCAAAATATAATTGTTGCAAAGTCAGAAGGACTGTGGTATCGCATTGAGGTGGATAATCAATCAGTACTGAGAAACAATTTGTTAATGAGGTGTCACGCGAGAAGATTTATTTACTACTGTTTGAGCTGACGCTCACACAGCACAATGCAATTTTGCACTGCACTTATATGGAATATGGTAAATTGCTGCTATATTTTGCATTGTGTTGTGCCACACATCTCTAATACAAAATATCAGTAAATTCACCCCCAAATGTAAAGGTATGGCAGCATATTGGCTGCCAGTAAACACATCTGTAAATTCATACTCAGTGCCACATCAACATGAGTGTGGAAAATGTTTAGGAGCACAAATTATATGTAGGTCCAAAAACTAATTTAGCTACAAAATCATCCTATGTTCATTATAAACAGGAGTGTAGAAATGCTTGTATGAGAAAATGACATTTTGGTGCAACATCATTTTCAGGTACAAAATTGCTTTTACTTGCACAAATACATTTGGGTACAAAATTACCCTTGTCCAAAGTCAGCAGGAGTGTGGTATCACACAACATGACCATCAAATATCTTTTCATTTTTGTGCTCTCGTTTCATTTTGCAAAACATTGTAGTGGACTATAATGAACAGTTCTTATTATAAAAGAGAGCAGCTAAACCAATGTTCACTTGAATGTCCATGATGACCTAATCTTAGATTACACACTGGGGGGCTTATTTATGAGCCCTTGAGTCACTTTTGCGCCGCCGGTGCGTCACTTTTTGTGACGCACCAGCGGCGTAAATAATGCACCATGTTGCGTCATATTTACAAAGTGACGCATCTAGGTAGATGCGTCACTTTGTATTTTATTTATTTATTTATGCAATTTATAAAGCGCGCAAATACCCAGGGGTGTCTCGGCGCTGCGGAATCGAAGGAAGCAGCTAAGTTGGATGACTACTGGTTGAAGAGCCAGGTTTTCACTTGTTTCCTAAATGTCAAAAGGGTTGGACTAATTTTGATGTGGAGGGGGAGAGTGTTCCACAGTCTCGCCGTGGCAACTGTGAAACGTCTGTCTCCCCAAGATGTTTTCTTCGTGCGAGGGATAGTCAGAAGGTGGGCTGAGGCGGAACGCAAGGATCTAAGTGGGTTGTATGGACTAAGTTCTTTTTGTAAGAACTCGGGTCCCGTCTTGTTAATTGCTTTGTATGCAATGCACAATGCTTTAAATTTAGTTCGACTTCTGATAGGCAGCCAATGGAGCTGCTGTATAACTCTAGAGATTGATTTAAACTTGGAGGAGCCAGACAGAATTCTGGCAGCTGAGTTCTGAACTAATTGCAGTTTATTGAGGACTTTCTCCTGGGCATTTAAGAAAAGTCCATTGCAATAGTCAACCTTAGACATCACTAATGTGCACATGAGAGTCTTACCGGCGCTAGGGGGGAGGAATGGTAGAAGTTTCCTTATCATTTTAAGGGTGTAAAAAGACGAGGAGACGACCGCGTTCGCATGATGGATGAAAGATAGCTTGTCGTCAAACATTACACCCAAATTCCTGACCTTAATGACAGGTCGAGGAGGGGGTCCCAGATCGATTGGCCACCAGGTGGGGGACCAGCCCGGGGCTAGGTTGCCGAAGATCATTACTTCCGTTTTATCGGAGTTAAGCTTTAAACAGTTGCTTGCCATCCAGGAGCTGATGGCTAGCATTCCCTCTCGGAAACTAGCAGCAACCGTTTCTCCATCGTTATGTACTGCCAGCACCAATTGGGTGTCGTCGGCGTAAGAAGTTAGTCTCATCCCGTGTGCTTTGATGACCCTGGCCAAGTCCGACACATAGATGTTAAATAAGGTCGGACTTAGGGAGGATCCTTGGGGCACACCACAGGGAGGAGAGAATACAGGGGAATAGAAGTCGCCAAGTTTAACTGAGTGAGTACGATTGGAGAGGAAGGAGGTTAAAAGGGCTTTAGCCAGATGATGAATACCGATGGTGGAGACACGGTCGATCAGGATAGCATGATCGACCGTGTCAAAGGCAGCTGACAGATCCAATAGTATCAGGACTGCCGCGCCGCCCTGGTCTAGAATCATCCTGATTTCATCAGAAGCCTTAATAAGGGCCGTCTCGATTCCATGGCTTTTCCTAAATCCAAATTGGGTGTCATCAAGAAAATTATTGTGGTCGATAAAATGTGATAATTGAATGTTCATAATTTTTTCAAAACTTTTTGATGGAAAAGGGAGGCATGCGATAGGTCTGTAGTTTTTAGATTCTGCGGGATCAAGATTGGATTTCTTCAGTAAGGGTTTGATAATAGCCTTTTTCCAAATTGAGGGGTAAGAGCCTGTACGGAACATTGAGTTACAGATGTTAGTGAGAATGGGGGCTATCGAATCCCGGATAAGTTTTAGGATGGAAGGGGGACATGGGTCAAGGGGAGATCCAGATTTAATGGAGAGAATTAGCTCTGTTATCTGCTCAGTTGAGACCTGGCTGAATTCAGGGAACACAGTGGCCGGGGCGTTGGTAAGGATTTTGCAGCTAGAATGATCAGAATTGGCCTGGATTGAAAAATTTGAGTAAATTTCATTGACCTTGTCTTCAAAAAAGTTGGCAAGGGAATTGCAAAGAGTTTGAGAAGCATTTATGGGTGAACTGATAGGTGGACTAGATAGTTTGGTTACCACCTGAAATAACTGTTTGGTGGAGTCTTGGGCCGATTCTATTTGCAACAGGTAAAATTTGCTTTTCTCTGAGATGATGAGACGTTTATATTTAGCTATCGCGTCCTTATAGCGGGTCTTATCATTGTTATCATAGTGCCGACGCCAACGTCTCTCTAAGTTCCTACAGTGTTGCTTCTCGAGTCTGAGCGTCTCTGAGAACCAAGGGGCGGAGGGAGCACTTCGGTTGGTAGAGACATTTTTCAATGGTACCAGAGTCGTGAAGACATTCTGTAGCCAGAGTGAGTAATTATTGGAGGCTAGATCGGGGTCTAGTGTGGATTCATATTGAGTGGAAGAGAGGGTAGTTTTTAGGAGATGGGTGTCAATGTTCCTCCACACTCGAAATTGTTTGGGAGAGCAGGAGATGGAGTGCGGGAGATTAGTTTTCCTAATCTGGATAGTAAACATAACTGCAAAGTGGTCTGTCCAGGTCAGGGGAATGACAGTGGAGAGGGAGATGTGGCAATTATTAGTAAAGAGACCATCAAGTGTGTGACCTGCTAGATGAGTGGGTCCAGTCACTAGCTGTTGTAGGCCGGCTGCCTGTAGGTCTGATGTGAGGGAGATAGAGTCCTTATCATCGGGGGATTCCAAATGAAAATTGAAGTTTCCCAGTATGGTGTAATCGGTAGCTCCTGCCACTGGTTCTATCAGGCTACCCAGAGCTGTTAGAAAAGCAGCTCGGGGGCCAGGTGGGCGATAAAGGAGGGTACCTTTAAACGATTGGGTGTTTGAAAGCGTAATGGAAAAGGTCAGTGCTTCGCAGACCGGTGAATCGATTGTCTCTATTTTAACTGAAAATTTGTCCCGGTAAATAATCGCTAAACCTCCTCCTTTTTTGATAGGTCTATCCTGTCTGAGTACGTAGTAACCATTGGGAGTGGCAATGCAGAAGTCGGGTCCAGATGAAGGATCACCCCATGATTCCGTTATAAATAGGAGGTCTAGATGATGGTTAGATAATAGTTCGGAAATTTCAATTTTATGCTTAGGGAGGGAACGAGCATTAATGAGGGCGGAGTGAACCCCCTGCGCAACATTATACCTGTGCCAGGTATAATGTATGCAAGGGGGGCGTTTTGACGCAACAAAGAGTCGTAGAAGTGATGCAGTGAAATCTATAAGATTTCACTGCGCCATTTCTTGGACGCTAATGCGTCAAAATCTTACGCCTGCCTCATGGCAGGCGTAAGACTGACGCAGGCTCTAACAACATGGGACTTGCCCATGTGAAAGTACACATTGCTGGAGTTGCGTCACTTTTGTGACACACTCCAGCAATGCGTCACTTTTGCGCCTACAGATACGTCAGAAATACTGACGTATCTGTGACTCCTTGCGACATGATGCGTCATACTGTAAATATGACGCATTCAGCATGTCGCAAGAAAGGCGCAATGAAAAGTGACGCATCGCTGTTTTCACGCAGCGATGCGCCACTTTTCATAAATGAGCCCCTGGGTATTTCCTTTTTTTCTACAATTTCTTTGAAATATTTTGGGGTTTGAGCTTTGAATACCACACTGTTCAACGGCAAGATGGCCGCTGACTGAGTTCACGGAAGGCAGCGCTGACCTTCCTCTCCCTCTCTGAGACCCCGTGGGAATGGATGGCTGAATGGAAACGATATGCCTGACCGGGTTCATGCTAGCCCTGCCCAGACTCTGCTGATTCCGGCTGCTGGCTCCGAGGGAAACTCGGGTGGTTCGGTCTCCCAACCTGTAAATGAACATTGCCTGAAACACCAGTATAGCCCTCATTGTTCTCTGGGCGGCTTTTTCAGTGGTGTGCGGTTTTCTTGGCTTTCGCTGACTTTATGCAAGATAATTGTGCCTTTCAAGCAGTGGTGGTGTCGGAATATGGCCCCGAAGATAATTAAGGTGATTAAAGATCAGAATACCGCGAAGGACATTGCTAAAGATGCCATGAGTGATGCCAGAGATACTAAGGATGGTAAAGCGAAAGACGCCGCCAACGAAAGGAGAGAGAGGAAAGAGCAATCAGGGGCGCCCGATTCTGGGGGCAATTTCGGGCAGACACGGCGTGGAGGTTTGAAAAAGAAAGGTGAGGAGTCCAGAGTGCTCGAAATTGGTGTGGCTGGTGGGACGAGACTGCGTTTGGCTATTGCTGGGGAAAGTTCAATGCGCCAACCCTCGGTATTAGAAGCATTCGGGGGGTTAAGCGCTACCTCAGCGGGATCTCCAGTGAATATTGCGGGCATACCTGCCGACCCTTCAGTCTTAACACTGCGCCCTGGAATGGAAGATTTCCCTCAGACGAAGGATGCAATCAGCCGCATTCAGGAGATGGGTCTCCCTACTGCCGACCCGATGCATTCTGGGACATGTAGTTCCCGCTCCGAACCTCTGCCTCAGAACGGGGAAAATACTGTGGTGGATCTAGATATGAGCAGCACAAGGCAATGTGAGGAAAAAGAACCTAATGGGCAACTTGATGTTTTAAAAACGGACGGTAGGAGCTATGTGTCAGTGTCCAGCATGGCAGCCAGTCACATTAGCAGTTTAGTCGAGGGTGAGGAAGGAAATGCAGATCCTAGTGGCTTATGTGACAGTTCAGAAATAGTGTTGGTGAATGCAAACAATGGTGTAACAGCAATGGATCCTCAGTTACTACCAGGCCATCTGATAGTAACCACACAGGCTCATTTAAATATGGGAACTGCTGAGAGTCATGCTGGTAACCTGAGCAGTATCTCTTGTGAGCAGGGGGATCAAGGAACTATTTCGACCTGGGCAAGTGCTCCTGTGCTCTCCCCTGAAGGAGATAAGTTTTTTCGCTGAATGATGATTCGGATACATCTCAGATCAGTGAGCAGGAAACATCGCAAGACAGTGCCTCAGGAGAAGAGTCCCCAGCCACACAGAAGAGGCATCATAACCAATCTGTGATCTCTAGACGACGAGCTAGGACAAAAGATAGATCTGTGGACTCAGCCAGCAGGCGTCTGGAATAGGATTACTCTGCTTCTACACTGACAGCCTGCTCGAGTAATGCCCCCGAAGCAGTGGGTACAAGCGGAGCCGACAATCTAGATAGTACCCCTCCTACACCAACAATGGAGTTACTCTATTCGACGATGAAACAAATGCAGGGGGAGGCTAGGCAGGAAAGTAAGAGGTCACAACTTGCCACCATGAAGCTTCAGGGGGCGATCAGAAAAACAAATAAGCTATGTTCCGATATGGCTGATCGAATAACCCATGTAGAAGACCGAACGGCTGCGGTTGAGGAAGAGGTTGAGAAATTGCAGGTTTTTAAAGCTGCACAGGAGACGCAATCACGAGACGTAGACTGGAAACTCGAAGATTTCGAGAACCGCCAGCGCCGCAATAGCGTCCGCCTCCTTGGCCTGGAGGAAAAAGTGGAGGGGGAGGACATCCTGGCTTTTACAGTGAAGCTTCTGAAAGGAGCTTTTCCAAATTTGGCCCAATTGAACTGGGAGCTAGAAGTTCAACGAGCTCATCGCTTTCCAATGTTTAAAAGAATGCAGTCAAAAAATCAAGGAGAGCAACCTACGGCTATTTTGATTTTTGTTGGCAATTTTCTGTTAAGGCAGGCAATTATAGATCGAGCCAGACCTGACTCAAAAAGAACCTTTGAGGGACATTCCTTCTTCGCTCGCCCGGATTTTTGCCACACGACGGTCGAGCGGAGATGGAGGCTACGCCAGATGATCACCCCTTTTCAGGCTGTGGGCTGTGAAGCCTTTTTGCTTTTCCCTGCACGGCTTAAGGTTATCCATAGAGGGCGGGTCAGGATGTTTTTTTCGGAGATAAAGGCTCAAGACTTTCTCACTGAAGTAACTGAAGCACAAGGGGGGAAGTCGGCGGAAAAGGCAATAGAAAGGGGTGCTACAGGGAAGGACTGATACTCATCGTAAACTGGCAAAGTGGGATATGGCTAGTTTGCTGAAGTCCCATTTGTTATTGTTGCAAGAGGAGGTTATGGGTGTGGGGCACAGGGGCAAATAGAAGAAGCTGATTTATATTGATTTGGTCATAGTGGTGGCATATCTTTGGGGTTTTCCCCCTTTTCTCTTTTTCTTTTTCTCTTGCTCCTTGGCTCTAACCTGGGTAGAATGGGCTTGGGACTATATTTGGAATAACCTAAGGATTTGCTTATTTGGGGTTAGGCACTGTATGGTTTGTGGGGTCTCTTTGGGGGGAGGGGGTGGGCGCTGGCGGAGAGGGAGTCTCAGCCGTCATACCTAGGTCATGCTTGACCTAATTGCCTGTACGGGAGGTAGGGGGGGGTGGGGGTGGCGGGTGGTCGTGGGGGAGGTGCTCGGGGTGTGGCTAGGCAAGCGATCAGCACAGCAGGAGGTATTTCAAGGTGCAAGGTTTGGGGAGGAAAAGTATAGTTGTAACCAAGTTGGCTCTAGCTGGTTATCCAATGTGATTCGATTGACAAGTTTGCATGGAAATACGGAATGTGAGAAATTTATTTCAAGTAGGGTTAATTGTAAGGAATTCAGAAACCTTAAAACATGAGTTTGCGGATTTTGACAGTAAATATCTGTGGGCTTAATGACCAGGTCAAAAGGAATAAGGCAGCAATTTGGCTGAAATCCTTATGTGTGGACTTCTTGTGTGTTCAAGAGACACATATAGAGGGCTGCAGAGCGCGTATACTGGAACAACTTGGCTTTAAACTATTGGTATATACGACACAGGGCTCGCGAACCCGGGGGGTGGCAATCCTCACCCGGAGGAATGATGTGAGGGTACTTAGAAAATCAGCTGATCAATGGGGTCGGTGGGTGTTGATTGAATGTCTGTTGAATAATTTTAAATTCACACTTTGTTCGGTATACGGCTCAACATGTGATGATCCAGAGTTGCTAGAAAACTTAGACTCTAGCTTGGCAATGTGGCCTGCTCCGATAATTATTAGCGGGGATTTCAACATCAATGGCCTGGGGGTATGATGGGGCGACCCAGGTAGTAAGTACTTAGGGAGAAAAAGGAAGGTGGGTGTTGCCCTATCTAATTTAGTTTATAATAATGGTTTAGTAGATGCATGGGCTTACTTGAAACCCTTTGAAGCAGGCAGCACCTTTTTTTCTTCCCCACACAAGGCTGTTTCCCGTCTGGATTATTTTTTTGTGCCCAGTCAATGTATCACTAATTTTGGGATTGAGAGGCACCCTCGTATTATTTCAGGTCACAACCCATTAGTTTTGACTGTCAACTTTACGATGATGGAAAAAAAGAATGTTGGATGGACCTTCGAACAGAGGTTACTATATGATCCTGATTATATTACATATATGAAGGGTTGGATTAAGGAATTTTGGGATTTTAACCGGGGGAGCCCTAGGGTTGGAATTGTCTGGGATGCTTTTAAGGCGGGGGTGAGAGGGGAGACAATAAGTTATAGCTTGCGTCGGCAAAAAAAGGAGCGACTAAGGGAATCGGAAGTAAGGCAGGATCTAAGTAATCTTGAGGAAGCCTTAGTAACGGCTATCAATAGGGGGGAAGTGCTAGATGGAATATTATTACAGCTGGCTATAAAAAAGGCTGAGGCAGGGGACCACTTTGCTAAAAAAGCAGCTGAGATCTACATGTCTAAAAAAGAGTACTGTTACGAATTTAATGAGCGGGTGGGACATACCCTGGCCGTAAGAGCTAGGCAAAAAGTGTCTGCCGGTCAGATCTCTGAAATCTATGATGCCG